>CM042749.1:5278198-5289272 GCA_022496165.2 Catalaphyllia jardinei
TCCACTGCAGAAGGTAAGAAATATGTTAACACTATTTCAATTTATAGTACTTTGCTTTTTTATGTAATCTTTTTCTATTCATAACAACTGTTCGTTTTCTTCCACCTCCAGAGATATCCACTACAGAAAGTAAAAAATGTGTTACCATTATTAAATATTTCAATACTTTGTTTTTTTTTATAATGTAATATCTCCTGATTAATAAAAACTGTGCGTCTTATTCCAGCTCAAGAGGTATCCACTACAGAAGGTAACAACCATGTTAACACTATTTGAAATTATAGTACTTTGTTTTTTATTTTGTAATTTTTTTCTATTGGTAACAACTGTCCGTTTTCTTCCAGCTTCAGAGATGTCTACTACAGAAGTTAAAAAATGTGTTACCATTATTAAAAATTTCACTACTTTATTGTATTTTAATAATGTAATATTTCCTGATTGATAAAAACTTTGCGTTTTATTCCAGCTCAAGAGGTATCCACTACAGAAGGTAACAAATATGTTAACACTATTTGAAATTGTAGTACTTTTTTTATTTTTGTGTTTTGATCTTTTCCTATTGATAACGACTGTGTATTTATTCCAGCTCCAGAGATATCCACCACAGAAGGTAACAATATGTTAACACCATTTGAAATTTTAGCACTTTGTTTTTCTTGTGTGTTGTAATCTTTTCTTATTGATAACAACTGTCCGTTTTTTTCCAGCTCCAGAGATATCCACTACAGAAGGTAACAACTATGTTAACACTACTTGAAATTATAGTACTTTGTGTTATTTTTGTGTTGTAATCTTTTCCTATTGATAACAACTGTCCGTTTTCTTCCAGCTCGGGAGATAACTACTACAGAAGGTAACAAATATGTTAACACTATTTGAAATTATAGTACTTTGTGTTATTTTTGTGTTGTAATCTTTTCTGACTGATAACAATTGTGCGTTTTCTTCCAGCTCCAGAGATATCCACTGCAGAAGGTAAGAGATATGTTAACACTACTTAAATTTATAGTACTTTGCTTTTTTTTATTATGTAATCTTTTTCTATTGATAACAACTTTTCTTTTTCTTCCAGCTCCAGAGATATCCACTACAGAAAGTAAAACATGTGTTACCATTATTGAAAATTTCAATACTTTGTTATTTTTATAATGTAATATTTCCTCATTAATAAAAACTGTGCGTCTTATTCCAGCTCAAGAGATATCCACTGCAGAAGGTAACAAATATGTTAACACTATTTGAAATTATAATACTTTGTTTTATTTTTGTGTTTTGATCTTTTCCTATTGATAACAACTGTGTATTTATTCCAGCTCTAGAGATATCCACCACAGAAGGTAACAACTATGTTAACACTATTTGAAATTATAGTACTTTCTTTTATTTTTTGTGTTTTAATTTTTTTTCTTATTGATAACAATTGTACGTTTTATTCCAGCTCCAGAGATATCCACCACAGAAGGTAACAAATATGTTAACACCATTTGACATTTTATTACTTTGTTTTTCTTGTGTGTTGTAATCTTTTCTGATTGATAACAATTTTGCGTTTTCTTCCAGCTCAAGATATATCCACTACAGAAGGTACCAAATATGTTAACACTATTTAAAATTATACTGTTTTTTTATTTTTGTGTTGAAATCTTTTCTGACTGATAACAATTTTGCGTTTTCTTCTAGCTCAAGAGATATCCACTACACAAGGTAAAACATGTATTACCAATATTGAAATTTTAGTACTCTGTTGTATTTTTATAATGTAATATTTCCTGATTAATAAAAACTGTGTATTTATTCCAGCTCCAGAGATATCCACTACAGAAGGTAACAACTATGTTAAGAGTATTTAAAATTATAGTGCTTTCTTTTATTTTTGTGTTTTAATTTTTTCTTATTGATAACAACTGTCCGTTTTCTTTCTGCTCCAGAGATATCTACTACTGAAGGTAACAAATATGTTAACACTACTTGAAATTATAGTACTTTGTTTTATTTTTGTGTTGCAATCTTTTCTTATTGATAACAACTGTGCGTTTTCTTCCAGCTCAAGACATATCCACTACAGAAGGTAACAACTATGTTAACACTATTTGAAATTATAGTACTTTGTTCTATTTTTGTGTTGTGATCTTTTCTGATTGATAACAATTTTGCGATTTCTTCCAGCTCAAGACATATCCACTACACAAGGTAGAACATGTGTCACCAATATTGAAAATTTCAGTACTTTGTTGTATTTTTATAATGTAATATTTCCTGATTAATAAAAACTGTGCGTTTTCTTCTAGCTCAAGAGATATCCACTACAGAAGGTAACAAATATGTTAACACCATTTAAAATTCTAGTACTTTGTGTTATTGTACTTTGTGTTGTATTTTTTCTGATTGATAACAACTGTACATTTATTCCAGCTCCAGAGATATCCACTACACAAGGTAACAGATATCCTAATACTATTTGAATTTAAAGTACTTTGTTTTATTTTTAGCTTGTATCTTTTTTATGGATAACAATTGTGCGTTTTATTCTAGCCCCAGAGATATCCACCACAGAAGGTAAAAGCATAATAGTAATAATAATAATAATAATAATAGTAAAAATAATAATAATAATAATAATAATAATAATAATAGACTCATATAGCGCAGTGTCCACTAATTGCTCAAGGCGCTGTACAATAATATGATAAAAAACTATCAACAACCTACAGTAAAAACTATTAATGTCTGTGTTCCCGCGAAGGTAAATTAACTATGGCGATTTGCAATTGAACCAGAGCTATTAATCAAATACAAAACACTCGGGATGGCGTTAATGGGGGTACACTGCCTTGCGTTTGGTTAGCCCATGCGACTTCCGGCGATAGCGTGACAAATAACCTCACTTATCTCCCCAGCACTACGAGCTGAATGACAGACAGCACGTGCTGGATCGGACAAGAGTATCGGTTAGCAAGCGATGCACAAAGGCGATGCAAAATCAACAAGCTTGGGGGAAGTCGCTGCGCAGACTTAACCGCACTACACAGGAGTGACCCTTGTTTATTGTGTAGGAATACATAACCAACCTCGTCTCCAAAGGGAGGGAGGGAAAATTAAACGATAGGTTTACAGAAAGTAATAGCGACGTTGCTTAGACGAACTCAAAATGGACTCTGAACAGTTGTTTGAGCTTTTATATGGAGACGTTCGTCTGCTAGTAAACCAGTAGAAAAGGCTGTACTACCGAACAGCTTACCCTAGCACGTGTAACATCTAAGACATGAATAGTGCTTTAATGCAATAATGATCTAGGCACGGCTAAAAGCTTTTAAGAACTACAACGAACTTATCGTGGACTATTACTGTAACGTAAAAGTTAAGATAGGTAAATTGGAGCCAAGCCACTAAGGCATTTGTACACTAAGAGTAAAAGTTTAAAATGTATACGACAATTGAACATGATAGGAGTGATATGGTCAAAGCGCTTAGATAGTGTAACACATCGTGCAGCAGTGCTTTGTATAGATCTTAAAGATCAAATTTTTACCCCTTGTTTTTTTGCGTGTATCACATAGAATTCCATGAAAGAATCAAAACGCCGTTTACCGTTTGCAAATATCTGCGTTAGTTCCGAAGATATTCAAGTTTGAACAATGGGAAAATATGCAAATGAGATCACTAATGACGCCATACACTCAACCCAGTATTATATTGAGTATATAAGTAAAGCTATCTTGGCCAATTTGCTGTGCAAATCACTGAACCTTGGCACGCTAATAGTTCTACAAGAAAACACACCTATGGCTATAAAAAATTCTGTTTCCATGGCAATTCACTTTTTTCCAGTCCACCCACTTGATTTCAATATGTTGGTCATTTTCAGCATGGAAATGTTAAACAAGGCTACAAAGTCGAGCTAACATATTTATAGGCTTGCTGGATCATGCATATGAAGTGCTGTTAGCGAATGTCAAAATGAAACGCCAAAGGTGGCCCGAAAAACGTTTAATATTTATTATATAGATATTTACATATTTATATATATCTGCATACAAGTACATATAGTATATATGTATATATATATCTCTTCTGGGGGTCAGCTTCATATGAAGATTAAGTTCTTCCCTGTTGGCACCCTATTTGCATTTGTACTTTTGTTCCTCTAGTGTATGCAAATAAAGTTGTTATAAATAAAATGTCTGGAACCCAGTATGTTACCATGGTAACAGAACTATTAAGCTCATATTGTGGAGTACATTTAGTGGAACCTTACTGCAAAAAATCCAACATTTCTGATACAAATTGGCAGAAATATCTCTTTTCATCATATTTGAACAAAATCTGGTTGAGTGTATGACGTCATCACTTGGCTAATTTGCATATTTTAAAAACTTGAATACCTTTGGAACGAAAAGAGATATTTGAAAATACTAAACAGCATTTTTCTACTCATGGAATCCACTTTTTTACGTTTCAAAATGGCTTAAATAGAAAAGGTGCGATTTTCGTCATAGTACCACTTTAACCTGTTTAACAGGTGTTTAGGAAGACCATATAACAAATAGTTACAGTTATCGAGTGTAAAGCTAATAAACGCATGTACTTAAAAAAATTTCAGAGGTTTCTTCGCTTAAATACTTCCTAATCTTAGCGATGTTCCTCAAATGATAATGGCAGGAAGCGCAGAATTTTTTAACATGGTCGGTTAAGTCGAGACACTGATCAATAACCACCCCCAAATTTCAGGCGGAAAATTTGGGTTGGATCTTCTCATCACCCACTTGAACAAACTCTAGAGAAGACTCTGATCGAAATTTTGAGCTGATGAAAACAAGTTCATGGTTATCCTGATTGAGTTTAAGACCATTATTCACCATCCATCAGTCAATATCATTTACACAGCATTCAACACGATGCTTAGCCAGTGAAACATCATAGCTATAGTCAGTTTTAAAAGATATGTACAGCTGGGTATCATCAGCGTATAAAAGCATCTTAACACTATTTGAAATTATAGTACTTTGTTTTGTTTTGGAAGTCTTTTCTGATGAATAACAACTGTGCGTTTTATTCCAGCTCCAGAGGTATCCACTTCAGAAGGTAAAAATATGTGAACAGTATTCTCAAACTCATTTATTATTCATGCAGCTCTTACCCAACCAGAGCCTCTTATTCTGGTCAGGTGGATGGGTTTAGAAACCCAATGAAAAACGAGTTGAAAACACGGCCTTGAAAGAAACCCGTGTTTGAAACGATTTCTTAATCTGCATATTCGTAAAGCAACAAAAACACGTGGCAAATAAACAACTTTATTTAATCACACATTTTACGAAACAAACTTTAAACCTTAATTGTTACATAGCTGGCGTTTTACCGCTATAGCGCGCCCATTCATTGGCTAGTTCATGGTCACATGACATCTAACAATGAAACTGTTTCCCGCCAAATGCCGCGAGCGGGCAACATTGCGAAAACTGTGAGGTCAAACGGGTAACAGTTCACTGTTACCCGCGAAATGTTGACCGCTGTTGCACGTGATCAGAGGTGGCCCGATGTTGTCGCTGGAATCGCAGCGTATTTTTCAAAATTTGCTTTGGTTTTGTTTTGCTATATAACAAATCATCTAATGACTGATCCCTTGGGGAACAGCGAATTGTTTCCCTCGAATCTCAATGTTTTCCTCGACTTCGTCTCGGGAAACATTGAGATTCTCTCGGGAAACAAAATTCCCTGTTCCCCTCGGAACCAGTCATTAAGTGTTAATTATTTACTGCTAACGTTGAACGTAACAGTACAGTTATTAAACTACCCAAAACAAGAGAAGGCCATTTAAATTCTCGCTTAATGGTGGCGACCTCGTGTTTTGGTTCACTTTCAACCTTGCTGTACACTTCTTGTTATCAGACTAAATGCATACGTTACCTTGGAATAGCGCTGGCCACACACTTTTCCTCTTCTTCGCTAGTTTTAGGAGGTCAAAATCTGCACTCTGCCATTTGCTTTCCAAAGCAACGTGTTCGCTCAGAACTGACAAACAGCTTTGTAACCACGTGACAACAGGTGATGGATATTCAAAAATTGACACAGCGCAGCAATAAGGTGATAGGATCATGCACATCATGCAAATTTTTTTGAGGATCATGCACATTTCACGTCCCATATACAATAGTTGAATTGAGAAAACTTATTCAAATGATAATTTAACCTAATTTTCTTTTGTTGGAGAAGTAATTTCAAAAACTCGTGCTTCGTGTTTCATCGGGGTTTCAAACACTCGAAAACAATAAAAGCACTCGGCCTGCGGCAAATGAAGATTGTCGTTAATTTCGCATGTAAACAATAACCTATTGACGTTTACATTCGCAAATGTCCAAATTTTTGACACTAAATTAAACTTAGGAGAATTGTCACATGCGTTATATCTTTTGATCTTTCCACAACTATAGATAAATCGGTGCCGAACCATGCAAAAAAAAAAATTCTAGGAAAAAAAAAGAAATTATAGCATATGGATAGTGAACGTAATCTAGGAGTGTATTTTTCCCCTCGACATTTTCAAAGCAAGTTTTCAAGGAGTATTCGAACCATTTCTAAGGAGTTTCCAAAGTGTTTCCACATTCTAAAGTGTTTCAAAGCGTTTCAAAGTTCCAGGAATTGCTTCAAATATTCTGAGTGGCAAATCGGCTTTACTCATGGGAGTTTAGTCATGGGATATTTTAGATGTATTTTGGATGTATTTTGAAATCGAGGCTTTTTCGATTCGGAAGCACTTTGACCATCAAAGTAGTATAGATGTGGAAGAGAAAATCATGTTTCGTGTAGACAGCCACGTTTTTGCGGGCGAAGCAAGTGAAAGTTGAAAGCAAATAGAGGTTGTACAGATTCCCGTGGCTAAAGCCGATTTCCTTCTCAGAATATTTGAAGCAACTCCTGGAACTTTGAAACGCTTTGAAACCCTTTAGAATGACATCGATATTCCTTGCCGTAGTTTTACACCTTGTTTTTAATCTAGCTCATCATTGGCAATTTTCTATTTTCAGCACCAGAGATTACCACAACAGATAATAAGTTCGGCATCGATATTATTTAGAATCGGTATAATTTGTTTAATTTGCTTCTCAATCCAATTTATCGTTTTTGTCTTTGTCATTTCCAGCACCGGACATGGTTACTAGAGACGGTAAGTTTTGCATTAATATCACTTACAATTGTTTTTTTCTGTTGTTTTTCAATCTAATTCATGTGCCGTGTTTTTCCGCTCCTCAGGACCAGAGATACCTACAACAGATGGTAAGTTAGCATCGATATTACTTAGAATTGCTTTGTTCTGTGTTGTGCTGGTGGAATCTTATTTTATTGCTATTTTATTGAAGTCACGCGTTATTCTTGCATCTTCAGTTGCAGCACGACTTAGAGACGTTAAATCAACCACAGATCGTAAGTATTTTATAAGTATCACTTGACTTTCTCACTTGTATTTCAATGAAATATAACAACAGTATCAGTTTTACTGATACCTTTCTAACTCGTGCTATACCTTTCTAACTCGTGAATTGCGCATGCGTAACACGAATTATCGTAAATAATGTTAAAATGTGGGCGTTTGCTCGCTGGTTGGCTGTAAACATTATGCAAATGAGGCACGTTCGCGGCTTACTTTTAAATTAATTGGTCTACATTAAAAGATAAAAGTTTATCTGCTGCAGTAACCCTTTTAATGAACATTTATACCATATTTTTTCTTGTTACAAGGTATCAGTGATTACATCTCTTGACAACTGTGCTCAAGTCATAGAAGACGTGGAGGGGAGGGGTGTTTTGTCATTTAATTTATAATTTGAAGTTCATCATGTTTGTTTGGTTTTTTTTTTAATTTTCAGTACCAGAGGTATCTACCACAGATGGTAAGTCAACGGCCACACCAGTGTTGCTCAACATGTTCGTTCTAATTCAATTGCTCTTGAACGGATTTATTTTATCGGTTCGCCTTTTTTCATTTAATAAAGCATCGGATCGAGATAACTACAGCAAACTTAATAATCTAAGAACTTAAGGTTTAGATTTAAGTTATTTTTTTCTAATTGCTATCAAGTATTACAGATAGTTTGGCTAAGATCCAGATTTCATGATGTTTTTTTAGCAGTTGACTGACTTACATTAATTGTTAAAGTTATCAATTTATTTCATCATCTAAGTCTTTTTTGTTTCCAGCACCAGAGTTAACCACCACAGATGGTACGTTGAACATTAAATGTTACTTGATGCTCTTGATTGTAATAATAATAACAATAACAATTTCAGTTCCAGAGATATCTACTAGACAAAGGAAGATTAGTCTTAACAGTATTTGATATTTCACTACTTTGTTTTATTTTTATGTTGTGATCTTTTTTCATTTCTAATAATTGTGTGTTTCATTCCAGCTCCAGAGAAAACAACCACAAAAGGTAAGATTCATGTTAACAGTATTTGAAATTACGGTTATTTGTTTTATTGTTATATTATAAACTTTTCTCATTTATTACAATTGTGCTTTTTATTACAGTCCCAGAGAGAACTACTACAGATGGTAATATTGATGTTTCCATCTTTTAAAATTGCAGTATCGTTTTACCAATTAGAAGAGAATTAAAAGAGAAGAGAAAGGGTACTTAAGGAATGAAAAGATGCAAGCAACTATGTTTGTCCCTAGAAACTTGAAAACGTCAATAAAAAAGGAGAATTAGATGAGAAAACTCAAACTTAGGGTACTTATCCCTGACAAAAAAGGTTGCCATGGAAACAAGACGGAGTCCTCCAAATAAAGTCTTTTTTCTCAACTTTCCCCATCTAACTTATATACTCAATAAACAACATGTTTTACTGAATTATGATTACTTTTTTGCTATTGACGTTTAAATTACAGTTTCTCCCCAGTCCCCTGAGTCTAAACTTCTTACAAATACTTAAAATTTAGTTTCAAATCTACAGTAGGGAAATTAAGTTTACAGCTTTTTTTCATAGAAACATAGATTTTCCTTATATGATTTACTTTGGTATTATTGATTGTTTGTTAAATGTGCGGCTGGTGTCTAAACAATTCTACTAACAAGCAATTAAGATTTTGACATGGGATGCGTAGTAGGTAATTTCTCTTAAAATGTTTCTTAGTATAAACGCCTCAACCTTAGTATTTTTTTTTTCTTCACATCACTAAGCTAAGGCAGGGCCGTAGCCAGAAAAGAGAGAAGACTGAGGCAATGTCCATGAAAGAACTTTGACTGAGGCAGGGTCCGTGGTTAAATTCTCTTTCTAGGTTTTTAGGGTGTTTATGACGACTATAAGCAATAAAAACGAAAAACAAATTACTGAGGCAAGTGCCTCGGTTTGCCTGTTACTAGCTACGGGCCTGTAAGGGCTAAACTTTGCAGGGATGTTAAGACTTCGCGATATAAAATATGGGCTTGGAAAATATAAGGTCTCAAAAACAGGAAATTTCCGGTTGCTTCCTATATGCTTCAAGTACGCCCAAGTTGTGATAACAGCTACAGCCTAAAATTTCCGTGAGCTGATATTTTTACCAAAAAAAAGGCTAAGGATAGGGCATTATAAAGATAGTTTTTTTGTCTCGATTTATTTGTACGTTGCTAAAAGAAATATTAAAAAGTGGCCAAAATTGTACGGAAAATCACCCCCTGGAAACTCATGAGGGGCTGATATCCAGAACTCAGCTAAAAAAAAACGTCATTAAAGCTGAAACTTTAAAACGTTATGTAATTCCATTTTAACAAAATTTTGTACCAATTTTAAGCGAAATCAGCCGACCCTCATTTCCAAGTCTGCCCCGATCTCTCAAGCAGAAGCTCTCAACACAATTTGAAATTATAGTACTTTGTGTTATTTTTGTGTTGTAATCTTTTCTGATTGATAACAATTGTGCGTTTTATTCCAGCTCCAGAGATGTCCACTCAAGAAGGTAACAAATATGTTGACACTATTTTACAATTATTCGCCGAAGTCGAGGGGATTATTTGAGGGGATTATTCGGCCACAATTATTCGCCGGAGTCGAGGGGATTATTCAACAATATTCACTGAGCCTGAGGGGAATAATTGTTTTAGTGGAATTTCAGAACTGAACAACAGAGAATAACGGATGAAAACATAAAAAACAAAGATGCAATTGTTCGTTTCCATACACGTATGTAGCCGTAGAGTTGAAATAATAAGCTTACACGTACATCGATTGTGAATCAGTTTACTCATCGATTTCAGCAATAGAACAAACAAGCGTAACAGCAGGAAAAAAATTAATCCGGTACCTTTGTTTTATCTCTGTTCACCTCATTCATAGTTGTCATCATCGTCTCAAAAAGAGTAACTTTATCTTGGAGAAAAACAGATTTCAGTCAATCGACCTGACGGCCTGCTGGCGATCAACTAACCACTGTGTTTACGATTCTTATAAAACTGCCTTGAATATGAGTTCTTGAAAGGTTTTTTGGTCCAAGAGCGACAGCAGTCACTTTGAAAATTCTTCATCCTTTTCAAATATCTTAGACTTACAGTGATGTCTTCCAAAAAAAATGAAAAATTTGCTCACAACTCTCCACCATGTTTACTTGTCCAGATGGCAAAGGTTACGAGCTTGGTAGCCAGGCCTCGAACATTTTATACAAACCGCCTGGAATAGTTTATGAAGCGTCATATAAGGAGTCGCTCAATCAATCAGATTGCTGGAAACTCTTTGTTGACTTCTGAAATTGTACTAATTGAAATTATAGCACTTTGCTCTATTTTTTTATCTTTTCCCATTGATAACAACTGTCCGTTTTATTCCGGCTCCAGAGATATCCAGTACAGAAGGTAACAAATATGTTAGCAATATTCAAAATTTTTAATACTTTTTTATTTTTGTTGTAATCTATTCTGACTGATAACAACCGTGCGATTTATTCCAGCCCCGGAGATATCCACTACAGAATGTTAAAACATCTTATCACTATTTGAAATTATAGTACTTTGTGTTACTTTTGTGTTGTGATATCTTTTCTAATTGACAACAACTGTGCGTTTTATTCCAGCTCCAGAGATATCCACTACAGAAGGTAACA
>CM042749.1:5320931-5325931 GCA_022496165.2 Catalaphyllia jardinei
AAGGTAAAAATTGTGTTGCCATTATTAAAAATTTACATACTTTCTTTAATTTCTATATTCTAATATTTGCTGATTGATAAAAACTGTACGTTTTATTTTAGCAGCAGAGATATCCACTACAGAAGGTAAAAAATATCTTAACACTATTTTAAATTATAGAACTTTGTGTAATTTTTGTGTTGTAATCCTTTCTAATTGATAACAACTGTGCGTTTTCTTCCAGCTCTAGAGATATCCACTACAAAAGGTACGAAATATCTTAAAGTGCACCTAACACCAAAAACCATAAAAAATTTTTCGCTAAAATAATAAGGCTTATTTTGTGGAGTAATTTGGCGCAAACATTATTTGATTTGCTTAAATCCTCGAATTTTTATGCCCCGTCTAAACCGCCCATGGGGAATCTGGGGAGAGTTGAGGTTGTGATGTCAAATCGAGAGCGAATGCCTCGGCTGTCTTAGTCAGGTCTTTTATTTTGCATGAGTGTAGGGACCGTTTGGCCGCACAAGTTTTTCGCTGGGACTCCACAGTCAACAGATTTCTCTTTCTAGTAACAATGTCTTCTACTTCGTCGGATTCCAAAATGATTTTGCCTCAAAAGATTCTGAAATTTATTATATCGCTGAAGACGTGAAGTAGGACCTCACTCGATGACGACCAAGCTGATGTATTGACTAGTCTTTTTCTGAGCGCCCAGCCGCCTAGCCTCTGGTCAACTAAGAAAAGGCAACCAAATACAAGGAGGTGAATGCCAGCAAAGAATTCGAGCTCTGAAGAACAGACTCGAAGGCAAAAATGTAGAAGTCAAAGAGTAATAAGATATAAATATTTGTAGCGCGTGACGCGTGTTTACTATTTTCGCACCTTCTTCTAGCTCGCATAATATACCTTTGAAAATAACAGTCCATTCACTTTCTTAGAATTATTTAAACTAATGCGTTCTTGATGTAGATCAACTGATTATCTCTTGACGCAGTGTTTGTATTATTTGCGTGAAAAAGTGTGGAAATAATTGTAGCGTCGCTTCCCTTTAAACATGAGCGAATGTAATTATTGCGGTGAGATAGAAGGTTCTCAAGACTCAAAGAAGAGTGGTCTTGTTCTTAAAGATTTTGGATGTTCAGGGGATCAGGGGTTCTGTACATACCAATGCTCAGTATTTCCTTTCTTGAATGTCTCCCTGCATGGCCACATTTGCTAAAGTTAAGCTTCCAAACCAGTGTGTTTGTTCACAACATGACTTCGCCAGAAAGGAATTGAATTCTGCCAAAACTACCCTCCCAGATTTCTCTTTCAAATAAGAATTGACCAAGGAAGGAAACTTAAACATATGGAAGCAGAGAACATTTGCTCAGAAAAAATTCGCTCACTATCCTCCTTCCTTCTGTCTCTATCGGCTGCGCTGCCTGACTGCTGTTTGTCAGATAAGATACAACAACGGATGTATGAATCGATAGAAAAGCGGTTTTTACCAAATTCGTCCTGCTTAAGCCATGGAGTCAGCAAAATCCCTTCCTTTTCCTAAAAATCCAGACGTCCAACGAAATCATCTGGTTTTAAATGCATAGAACAGATCAACGAACTCCTAGACGGCTCTCGCTATTAAATGCTTTGCACGTTTCGCTTTCACGCTGTTTCACGAAATCGATCCATCGCTTTCTACGTTTCTTCCCTTCAAGCCGATCACTTCTAAATAAGTTTGTTGAGTTGCTACATCCCCTTTACAATGCACCTGGCTGGCAATTTTTCGAACTACTTTCTCAGCCTTCCCCACAAAAACAAGTTAATATGTGAACTACAGAATCCTCGTGTTCTCGATTTGACGTCACATCCGGCCCTCGACCCATGCTCCGTTAAACTCGGTCGCGAACCAAAATGGCGGCATTTTCACGTACTTTGACGGGGCATAACAATTCGAGGATTTAACCAAATCAAAAAATTTTTGCGCCAAATTAGTCAACAAAATAAGCTTTGTTATAGCGGAAAAATATTTTTGGTGTTAGGTGCACTTTAACAGTATTTGAAATTAAAGTACTTTGTCTCATTTTTCTGTTGTATTCTTTCCTCATTCACAACAACTTTACCTTAAATTCCAGTTCCAGAGATATCCACTTCAGAAAGTAACAAATATGTTAACACCATTTACAATTATAGTACTTCGTTTTATTTTTTGTTGTTGATAACAATTGTGCGTTTTATTCCAGCTTCAGAGATATCCAGTACAGAAGGTAACGAATATGTTAACACTATTTGAAATTATAGTACTTTGTTTTATTTTTGTCCTGTAATCTTTTTTTATTGATGACAACTGTCCGTTTTCTTCCAGCTTCAGAGATATCCACTACAAAAGGTAAAAAAATGTGTTGCCATTATTAAAAATTTACATACTTAGATTCACTTTTACGATCTAATATTTGCTGATTGATAAAAACTGTACGTTCTATTCTGTTGTATTTCTTCCTATTTACAACAACTGTACGTTATATTCCAGCTCCAGAGATATCCACCACAAAAGGTAACAGATACCTTAACACTATTAAAAATTATAGTATTTTGTTTTATTTTCTGTTTTAATCTTATGTTAAAGATAACAACTGTGCGTTTTATCCGAGCTTTAGAGATATCCACTACAGAAGGTAACAAATATGTTAACCCTATTTCAAGTTATAGAACTTTGTGTAATTTTGGTGTTGTAATCTTTTCTGACTGATAACAACTGTGCGTTTATTTCAGCTCCACAAGTCACTACTACTAAAGGTAAGATCAATGTTAACAGTATTTAAGCTAGCAGTACATGGTTAATTTTTATATTTGAAATTATAGTACTTTGTTTAATTTTTGTTTTTTAATCTTTTCTAATGTGCGTTCTATTCCAGCTCCAAAGATATCCACTACAGAAGCTAACAAATATGTTAACACTATTTGAAATTATAGTCCTTTGTTTAATTTTTTGTGGTGTAATTTTTTGTTATTAATAACCCATTTGCGCTTTATTCCAGCTCCAAAGATATCCACTACAGAAGTTAACAAATTTGTTAACACTATTTGAAATTATAGTACTTTGTTGGATTTTTGTGTTTTAAACGTTTCTTATCTATAATAACTGTCCGTTTTTTTCTAGCTCCAGAGATATCTACTACAGAAGGTAACAAATATGTTAGCATTATTTAAAATTGAATACTTTTTTATTTTTATGTTTTAATTTTTCCTGATCGATTGATAAAAACTGTGCGTTTTATTCTAGCTCCGGAGACTTCTACAGAAGGTACGATCAATGTCAACAGTATTTGAACTTGCAGTAACGTTGGTAGAGTAACGAGTATCTTAACACTTTTTAAAATTATAGATAGTACTTTGTTTTATTTTTGTGTCATTGCACAGAATGATTTGACATTTTCTTGGACTTTTATGCATGCTCTGAGCGTGATTTGAAAAGAAATCACCCATTAAGTGGTAAGACGATGAGAAAAATGGCCTTAAAATGGCCAACAGCGCGTATATATTGGAAGCTTGCGAATCTATTTATTTGCTTCTAAAAAGTTAGCATAAGTCTTTTCTAGATGAGAAATGAATCTATAAAATTACACCTTTTTTGAGATTTTAGCTGAAGCGGAACTTGAGCTAAAATCTTCTTCTTTATGTATAGTGGCATAAAAATATTTTAATGACCAATTTTTGTCCACTAAAGTGCTCCTCAAAAGCGTTAGCATATGGATTTTATTATTCGTTATTTGAAGTATCTTCTTGTCAATTTTCCGTCTAAAATAGCCGTAGGAAGTGGTAGCAAAATCGAAATTTCAAAAGTGTTGTTTGTCGTTCAAACTTCGCTTCTTTGCTAAGACTTGCATGGCAATAGCTCGGGCTCGCTTTGAAATTCCCGCTGTTACCATTTTCCATGTAGTTTAAAGATCTTTTAAATTGCGTTTGCCCTTCTGTATGTAGAGGCGAGTTCTAAGGAAATCTGCGAGGAAATATCCTTTCCGTCTTTTTTAAGGAAAATGCTGATGTCAGCATTTTTGTTGAGGTTCAATGCTAATTATCTAGAAAAAATGCGTGGCTACCCCAATTTTTCTTTGTGGATTCCAATAGCCCTTTGCAAAGATCTACTTTTTCCGCGTGGTCCTAACCTGGCGCAAAAACCTTTGTATTTAGTAGGCACCACCCTTAAGGACAATACTAAATCTTATCTTACTTTCATTTTTATTTCCAGCTGCAGTTGTAACTACTACAGAGGGTATGTTCATAATTTTATGGTTCCTCGTAATATCTTGTAGTTTTTTACGCTGTTGTTGTTGTTTAATTTGACCATCATGAATTGTTGATGATTTCTTAGGCCCGGTCCAAACGCTTCTCCACTCCTGTTCCGAACCAAACTCAATAAAGTTCCACTTAGGAGCGACTTTGGAGCGACGGCAGATTCAGACTGCGTACTTGAGTCGAACTTAATTCGGAAAGCTCATGGTAAACAATTTTCGATGAGAAAATAGGTGTTGTGAATTCAAGAACTCTATCCAAGTAGAAACCTGTGACTAGTATCTCGCTGATGGGAAGCAAATTTAATCGCAAGGTTTAGTTTCTGTATTTAGAAAGACTTTCTCCCGGTAAATTCGACCTGTTAAAGGGCAATCTGATAAGCTGAGCTATTAACAAGAAGAAACAGCAAACAATAAACTTACGCTAAAGAAACTTGCTGATACTGTCTCGTTTCTCATATAATAATAATAATAATAATAATAATAATAATAGTTTAATAGTTGTAATGCGCAAATTCCATGTACATATGATCAAATGCGCATAACGATTAAAAAATATAAAAATTACATCAGATATATAGCTTATTACATGTTAAGAGCCCGATATCGTTTTTATTCACAAGTTTTTAATACCATATCGCGAACGAGAAACTGAGAAATATCTTCATCGGAGACATTTACAAATCTTTAAGCGGCTATTTCCTTGATAAAACTGCAAAGCAATTCTTCCCGCCAAATTTGACGCCA
>CM042749.1:5328431-5359904 GCA_022496165.2 Catalaphyllia jardinei
GGATTTTCTTCTGTTGTAAAGATTCGCATTTATTGTATGGCTAGCTCCTCGAGCGGTTAAGATGAACTGAATCCTGCCCTGTGATTGGCTACCCGTGCAGGCAAGATGTCATCATCTTCCTCGCTCGCGATCACTCGCTGGGTCCCGTAAGAAGAGTGTTTTTTTCCATATAATAAATCGTTTAATGACCAAGCTTGTCTTGTCAAGATCGCTCAATATTGGGATTGTTTTTTTGTGCGTGTTTAATTTATGGATCGCGGCTCCGTCCCGGTCTATGAACACGAAAGAAAAAGTACATTCTAATTTGCCCTCTAAGTATCCTTTAAGAGCTGTTTCATATGATAGAAATTAAAATGGCAGCGGTATCGCCGAAAAGTTTCTCTGATGGACTATGTAGACTTAATATTGTTAAATAATGAATAATGAATAGCTAAAACAACTTAACAAAACTTACAAAGTTCTGATGAAGGGCTAACGCTCGAAACGTCAGCTTCCGAATCTCTTTACGGTGGCCAATTCATATTATCAACCCAGTTGATAAAACCAAAACACCTTTTTTAAAAGTTAAAAATGAATAGTTTAATTCAAATAGAAGAAATGCTTACTGTATGATGTTTTAAGCGATGACTAACTCTGTGCGTGTTGGCAACAACATCCAATGATAAAAAATAATGCATAAAAATAGTTTATTGACAATTAATTTTTTTGCATTTTAGAACGAAATGGCGCTGTCACAGGTAAGCCAAACAGTAAAATTAACTATATGATATTTGCGCCGGACTAGGTAGTTTCAATTTACGGGGCACACTTGCAAGAAGGCAATTAAGAAAAGACTACTAAGATAGAAAAAAAAACACTAACAACAACAACACAAAAAAAGATGGGGGCAGTGATTCCCAGAGGGACACTAGGGAAGATGACAAGCTTTGTAAACGAGACTCGGGTCAGGTGTCACCAGACGTGTTATCCTCCAGTGCGACTGAAGTCACTGTGATAGTGGGAACATTGTGCCTGTCATTGAATGTGTACAGTGATCAAACAGGATCTACAACATTAAGAAATGTAAGCCTGAAGGAAAAAGCCAGGTATAACATCGATTAGGTCTGTAAGCATTTTTTGTTTAGCACTGCGTACACCTGACAATCTTGTTTTCTTTCATGTAGCAAGGGCTGAAGAAATTAAAGCTACAGGTAAGAAGGAATAAAAGGAATATGAATAACTCTTTTAAATTTTGTGACCACTCCTTCAATCAAACTTTATTTAAAGAGGGTAGCACATAATAGTTTGCTCAACCAATGAACCTGTGGCCCTCTGAAAATCTTGCAAAAATCATAATTCATTTCTTTGTCAGTCCACTTCGTTTTTCTTAGCGTTTTTTCCTGGTATATAAGTTGAACCATAAATAACTCAGATGATCGATCCGAACTCCTCGTCACTGAAGAGCTATTTGTGTTGGTCCAAGCGAAAGCGCAGTCAATTTTTGATACGAATTCAACCCTTTAATCGAACCACCTAGTTTATGTGACCTATACTATTTGGATGAATATCTGAAAAATGTTTTTTAAAGTGTATAAGCTAAATATGCAGGTTTTAAAAAACAATTTGTCTTTGAATATTTCATCCAATGAGACAAACATTTTAGTAATTTTACAACCTCTTTACATGTTTGGAGTCAATTCGCCTCCAGCATGTTGCCAATGCCCTCTGCCCAAAGCTGTACGTTACATAGAAACATTTTAAATCAAACTTGGTTCCCTTTAAGAAATTCCATGTGAACAAAACGCCCTCGGTGCTACAGAAGGAGGAAAATTGTCTAGCGCGGATTTCACAGCTTCCTCGAGTTACGCTAGTTTGGTACCTTCCAAAGGCCGATTGAACGGAGAACTGGCCTGGTGTTCTCTGGGATTTACTGCCGGAGAAGAATACCTGCAAATTCATGTCTCGGAAGCAGAGTCAATTTGTGCCATTGCCACCCAAGGGACTGGCTACAGCGAAGGTTACGAATATGTCACAGAGTATTATGTGAAGCACTCTGAGGATGGCAACCTGTGGAAAGAAGTAGAGGAAGAGCCTGGAAAAATGAAGGTATTGAGAGCATTTTCGTCATAGGTGGGGTTACTTAGAGGAATAGAGATGTGTCGGAAACAAGGCCGACGAACTCGATGTACCTTTTACACTAAAAATTATGTAGCTTGTAAAAAAGAACCTACCGACTGAGTTTAACAATTAGGTTCTATGTTGCCGTGCGTCCGTTCACTAATAGATCACAGATGACATCAAACTGTGATAAGAGCAAAAAGGTGGCACACGAGACGTTGGGAGAGTGTCACTAATGTTCTTGCCACATTTTGACGTCTTTATTAATCTATTACTGAAAAGACCGACGGTAACATGGAATCTATATTACTGTTTTTACTTTGTAAATTGTTAATAACGCTATCTACGTTTATCCATCCTACAACTCATTACATGAAAAAAGAAATCAAAATGCGAAAAAAACTGATATATTTACAACAAAGAGTTACGTTGTTAATTTAATTTTTTATAATTTAGTCCCAGGTATATAGTATCGTGTTGTATTTTGAATTTTTTTTCTTTGATTTGCCAATCATTTTAACAGGTGTTCGTGGGCAACAAAGACACTAACTCAATTTCCAAACAAGTACTACCAGTTCCTGTAGAGGCTACATACATTCGTATCTTTCCACTGCAATATGAAGGATGGATGTGTATGAGAGCTGAACTGTATGGAAGAGGTACGCACTGCCTGCGACGAGGTTATGTCGTGTAAGATAAAATAAGATAAGATGGGATGGGATGGGATGGGATGGGAAGGGATGGGATGGGATGGGATGGGATGGGATGGGATGGGATGGGATGGGATGGGATGGGATGGGATGGAATGGGAAGGGATGGGATGGGATGAGATAACTTTATTATATCACTTCAATATCAGCATGTCCTAAAAATAAAAAATGTATTATTAAGAACACTAATATCAAAAAAATACTGAAAACAGAGAACAACAAAAACAACATATATAGCTAGCGAGTTAGGTACGCTGCAAATAACTACTGATAGTGTCTAAACCAATATCAATGCCGTAACTTCATCCTGAGAATAATGAGGTTCTCGTTTTTGTGAAGTTTAGAATGTTATTGCCATGATGTGTTTAGCTATGCAATTGTTTGCTCTGTAGTTTTCTATTTTAACTTGTGCCCGCCTGAGTGCATAGAATTCACCACTATGAATTTAGTTCGTTTTCGTGCCTCTGTAATGTGTTGCACTGATGGTTTTCAAAGTTTGTAGTTGGCAAGAAAGTTGGTTATTTGATGAAGTTTTTGTTACATGATATCCAGAATAATCAAGTTCGAGGAAGGGTTTTCAGCCGAAGCGAAGGCTTATAACCCTTACCAAGACCTTGATTATCCTGGATATCACAAAAAACGAATCTACACTGAACGACAAAAAAATCTAAGCCATGTCTTTGCTTCTTTATTGACGGCAAGCAACACAAAGCGCGTGAACTTGACATGATTAATTACCCTTAGAAATCATACACTGTGGCCATACATGACACGATTATTCGTGACCTTGAGCGTCCTTGACATGATTATTGTATAATCTGCAGCTAGATGACGTCACAGGCGCTGATCTCGAAAAGAATTCACTTTACGCTTTCAGCCAATCAGAAAAGAGAGTTCAATGCATCATAGATCGTGATATTTTATTAAAGTGCCCATGAAGTAAAAAATAATTGCTGCTTATTTGAAAGCCTTTTCAAAGAAAAGAATAATGGCGTTTTCCTTTTGGGAATATCATTTTTGTTTTCAGAGATATCTACGTTTTTGTATTATGCAAATGAGAAAAGTCATGACGTCAAAGGTGGTTCCACTAAAACAGTACAACACTCGATCAAGAATATCTCCAGAAATATTGGAGCAGTGTTCTTCAAACTTGGCACCAGAAACGTACATCACAAAAGAAAAACAAACTAGTCCCATTTGCAATCTTTTAAACAGGGACAGAGGGTCTAGCTCGGCACATAAATGGTTCACATATTTCCGTAACTACCCCCATTAGATTGTTGTCAGTGATTATCTTTGTTTAGGATAAAACCTGGGAATTTTAGTCTCAATTAAAACAGGACCAGCGGCATATCTGTTGTCATGGCAACATCATGACAGGTGTCATTTGGCTTCTTTTTTGATGTACAGTCCTGATGCCAAGTTTAAAGAAAACCGCTTGAATATCTATAGAGATATTCTTGATTGAGTGTTGTACTGTTTTAGTGAAACAACCCATGGCAGGTGTCATTTTGATTCTTTTTTATGTACAGTCCTGATGCCAAGTTAAAAGAAAAGCGCTTGATTATCTCTAGAGATATTCTTGATTGAGTGTTGTACTGTTTTAGTGAAACAACTCATGACGTCATCACTTTACTTACAAAAACGTAAATATCTCTAAAACGAAAAAAAGTATTCTAAAAAGAAAAAACGCCATTCTTCTATACTTTGAAAAGCCTTTCAAATAAGCAGCAATTAATTGTTACTCCATAGGCACTTTAAGTTTGATAAACGACAAGATATAAGCACAGGCCAAACTGTGATAATTGCGACTTAATCTTACAATTCATTGCGTTAATGATATATTTAAAATGTTTCTTATTTTTCTTGCAGAAAAAACTCCCCAAGCGCCGTTTCCGGCAGGTAAAAGAAAGAATGCTAACAAAAATATGTCACCGCAAATTGATGAACAGTTGATGTTATTTAAAATCAACAATTTCACGGAGTTATTGATCTGGGCCCGGTTATTCAAAACCACGATTAAACTAACCTCCGATTAAGCCTAATCGTCGATTAAAACCACTAACACCGGGTTAGCTAATCGGAGGAATTGAGAACGTTGTTCAAAGCCCGATTATATAGAGAGAAGATTAGTTAATCGCTGGTTGACGGTTAGTACGTGGTGTAAAAACCACTTATATTGTCTCGCTCGTGGACAATTAGTATCCCATAATGCAATTTCCCGTGAGTAAGCACTGTGATTGTTTCCAATACGCGTTATGGACTGCCAGTGAAACGGTGAACTTGACTATTCCAGTAAGCCACCACTCGCAAAAAATTGTAGTGCTATCAGAACTTGGTCGATTGGTTTCAGAGCGTATAACAATTCGTTTTCCTCTGTAAATCCGCCTCTATGGGGTTTGTATTGTATCCAATTGAGGCTCTGCCAAATCTGTACCAAGTACCAAGCTTTTGATTGCTGTAAATTAGTATCCTATCCTTATATCGATAAATTCGTGCTCGTCTTTGTCTCACGCGAGGAAAAGGCCAAACAAAAGTCGGCCATTTTATTTCAATATTAATCGGCCGATTAGCGATTTAATCTTCCTTCGGAGTGGTATTAAATTTAACCCGCCGATTAGCGTAGATTAGCGTTAATCGGGCTCTGAGCAATGCAATCTAATCGCAGATTAAATTTTAATCGTGGATTAGCATATTTAATCGGGGATTAGCACTAATCGGGGTTTTCAACAATCGGGCCCTGAATTTCAAAGAGGCCTGGAAAGATTGAAAAGCAAATATTCATGAAAACGGGTGGCAAAGAAATAGGCGGGTATGTATCTAGCTAGAAACAAGAGAGCGAGAGTTAGTGGGTGTTGCAAAAAGAACTAACTAAATCAAAAGTGTTTTCTATTTTAAAGTTGCAGAAGCTGAAAGTTCCACTGTGACCCCACCCCTGCCTACAACGGCAGTCAAAACCATGGACATAGGAATATTGATTGACAGTTCCTCTGGTGTAACCGCTGACGGGTTCAATCGTCTGAAATCATTTATCTTACGGTTGGTCAACTCGATCAACAGGAAATTCAGCAACGTTCATTTTGGAATTATCGTCTACAGCGACAAGCCTGATCTTGTCATGTCCATGCAGAATGTGAATCGAATGAAAGTAAAATCGATCATCGATGGTGTGAAATATAACCCTGTGGGACACCGTACCGATCTAGCCATGCTGTACGCCTCCCAGAAGCTGTTCTGTCCCGGGGGATGCAAGGATCGCCCGGAGGTGGAGAATGCGTTGATAGTTTTCACATCAAAGAAAACGGATGCCGAATCTCTTCCGTACAGTTTGGTATCGCCCATAATGAAGGTAAGTGAGTCAACATGTCTCACAAACAATACGATTCAAAATGGTACTGACACTCTTTAGAATATAAGGCAGGTGAAGTCTGCATAGAGCCAAGTGGTCCATCAGGTCGGCGCTTAGCCTGGTTTCTGTACCATGAAGCGACCAAAAGTGTATTTCTCCCCCCCCCCCCCCCCCCCCCCCCAGACTGGATGGGATGCAAGTCCATCGCAGGGCTACCCCAGCATAAAATTCGCCGGTACCTATTTATACACTTGGGTGGAGAGAGGCACTGTAAGAGTAAAGTGTCTTGCCTAAGAACACAACACAATGTCCCGGCCAGGGACTCGAACCCAGACCCCCCGATCATGCATGAGGCAAGCGCGTCTCCTACTCTTCAGAATAGCCAACAGAAATCCTAGAACGACAAATCTTCCAAGAAGCAGGCAAAAAATTGTAAACGTCTTCCACTATTCATTTTTTACTTCCTAAAACTTCCACAAAATTCCTATATGAAACTTCTTGTAGGGCGAGAGTGAGGGCGGGTGGCCTGTTACTCCTTACTGACTTCACTTTGTAATTTTCCTTCTGTTTACAGAATTGTACGTCGAATATAGTCGCAGTAGGAATAAGCCCTGACGTTAGCAAGTCGGAGCTGATCAAAATAGCGTTAGGAACACCAGAACGCGCGCTCAAAGTCAAATCACCGGATCACCTTAACTCAGGAGTCATCTCTAAGATAGAAGGAGTTCTTACACAACCTCTCTCCATGGAAGAATTGGATGCCTGGCCCTCAGAGCAAATGTGATGCCGTCAAATTTCCTTCCAGTTGAATCAATTAGGTCTCTGAAAATGAAAGCCAGTAGACAAACTATGGGGTAACGCCTTTAGGGCCAGTAAAAACGTTTTAATATGAATGGTAGTTTCAAGGGGTGCTAGACGCTAAAATAGTAACGCAAGTGTTGTTAGTTTCACTTAGACAGCACTGAAAATTAAATTGTGGGTTTGTTGGGAAAAAAATAGCTGTGACCATTCTAGAGTAATCGAATTTTAAGCCATAACCGAATTGCGAATCCAGTAAATTTTCAAAATAAAAGCTTATTATTTACTTGAGTTTCCTGAGATATTTCTTGGTATTGCTTGATTTTTTTTTTGGTCCAACAGATGTAAACTATGTATCTGTCGTTTTCAGGTTTTCATGAGTTCATTTTGTTGCCAAAGAACAAACACTGCTTTCCAGTTGGCTAGATTTCCGCCGATTTCTAGGCGGGTCCGGTCGAGTTCCTCTCCTTCGGGGGGCGGCAGGGAGGGGATTCCGCGGGCTAACACCCCGAACATCGGCTGATAATCGAGCTTCGATGTCTAAATTTTTCTTGAGGGCCTTTTCAAGAGGAATTTCAATGGACCTTTATACCGATGTCATGCAGTACCGACAACAGTTTTGTATCTTCCAAATAAACAGCAAATCAATGATCTATCTTGAGCGCAAACCATCTCCATAGATCAATTTATCATACCGAATTTAGTAAAGATGCAAACTTTTCATATATCACAACCCGTTGGAAACTCGTCAAAATATTGGGTCTCAAACTTGCAAATTTTTACAAAGAAGTGTATTCCATGTGGGGCGGCAAGGCTTGACCCTGACATACATGTCGATATAAACAACAACAACAACAACAACAACAACAATGTTTTATTCACTCTAAATACTTAAAACACATTTACATAGAAAGTGACAAGAGACTACAGTAACTTAAGAAATAAATATGTTTCAAAAATTCATTAATAATTCATGAGCCTAACAGCTTATCAAAACACCGATAAAGCGTCACGTGCACGAGCTTTATATGCGATAAAACACTCCTCGTTAGTATTCTTTATATAAAGAATACTGATAAGGCATAGCTTGTTTTTCTTGTATGCTAATATCTTCCCCTCACAATTTGAACCTTGTTCGGACTCCCAAGACACACGCTTTTTCAGGAATGTTTTTGAAGCCGTTCAAATAACTCGCAGCACGTATTTTATCGGGTCTAAAACCACTCGGCTGCGTCTCGTGGTTTTAAACCCAATAAAACACTTCTGCTCATTTTTTAAACATTACTTAAAGTTGAGCCAGAAAGATAAATGAACCTTGCGGTTTAATTTTCGAGTTATTCCCCCTGCTTTTTACGTGCATTGTTCTGTTCAAATTCAATGATAAATTTAATATTTACCATTGAATTTGAACAGAATAATGCAATTCCGTTTTTGGACATTCTTGTCACACGTAATCAAAACAACACTTTCACGACATCCATCTACCGGAAGAAAACTTTCACAGGCCTCTACACTAAATGGGATTCCTTCACTCCACGAAAGTACAAAATAAATCTCATCCGCTCCCTCACTTATCGCTACTACCGTCTTTGTTCATCTGGCTCCTTGCTACAATCTGCACTCAATGATGATCTTCGAAAATTCCTTCTTCGGAACGGCTACCCACAAGGCATAATCAACTATCATATCAACGATGTTTTAAACAAAAACAGACATCAGCATAGCAACCCTGTGTCAAAAGCTTCAGGTGCTTAGCTTTAAAAATAGGCAAGGTAGGGGTCCTATATTTCCTTGACTGAGTTTGCAACGGATTCAAATGAAACAATCAGAAAGAATTTCCACGGCTCCACTGATGACTAATGGCACATGATGATATCAACTGAGAACAGCAAGTCACTTGGAAGCCGTTTCGTTTTCGTTTCAAATCTGAACCCTTGTTATCGACTTCGCTGATCACGACAGTGGGGCCCATTTAACGCTTTTTCATTAAGGTCTATTGTTACAAAACAAAGGAAACACTTACTTTTAGCCTTAATTCCTTCAACTTAAAGTCCATAAAGGAATGTTCATCTATTACAACTGCCCTTGAGCCTTTGTCTGAACTCTCTTGTGGACTCAGTTTAAGATGATAATATAAAATGTGTTTCTTTTGAGCGTCCACGCACGCGACAAAGTTCACTCAGCCGACAACTAAAAATAAAAAAAAATTGTTACTGTATAGCACTTTGATTTGCATTCGTCGATAATCATATTCCAGAATTTCAATACTTCAATCAATAAAACAACTAAACTAAACAATACAATGATCTTTTCAGATAAACAAAAAAAGATCTGGGCTCGCATTCTTTTTTTCTTTCCATTTGTATATGCCATGTATCCCTGTCTTTTATTCAGCTGGAAAACCAAAACCCCGTAAAGGCTTCTTCAAAGACAAAACAATAGATTCTGTGCTATAGCTTCCGCACTTTCTGGCTGGATGTACTGACAATTTCTACTATTTCTTCCCCTAAAAAAACCACATCAATATTGCTTCAAAATCATTCGATTTTATACATGCATGTGAAAAGGTCAAGCTTGATTAACGAAATATCTCTTTTCGGTGACTACTAAAATCAAATTCGATAAAAAAGATTCTATAGAGCAAGACAAAACGGTTAATATTTTCGAGGAAATACAAGATTACGAGACGGGAAGGAAGTTTGCCCAGCCTGTGGCAGGATATCAGGAGTTCGAAATTTTCTTTTTTTGTGAAATTTCAACTCATTTGTCTTTTTCATTGCATATTACTTCGCGTGATTGCGAGTTATTCTACTGCAAGGGAAGAAGGCAAGTTAGTGATAATAAGGCCCGGCATACTTGTAAAATACTATATGCGATATTTTACAAACAATAAAATAAAAGCAAGTGAGACCAACAAGAAGTTCCCTGATGCTATGACGTCATTTGGTTGTCCTGTGACCACAAACGCAAAAATATAAAGTCGCTTGGTTGGCGGTACACTTTCGCCGACGCGTTAGAATACTTCCTATTTAATAAATTTATATGTTCGTCGTTTTTTGAGAGTTTTAGGACATTATGGATGGTGGAAAAAAAGTTTGGGTCCCTGACAACGAACATGGCTTTCGTCTGGGCGAAATCGTCGATCTTGGATCCGATACAATCAGTGTGGAAGTTGATGGTGCTAAAGGAAAGGTTTGTGGAATATAGCGCTATGAAACCTCATTGTTTTGCACAGTTCATAGGGAAAGTGTTATTTCGTTCTAAATCGTCAAGGTGAAGAATATTTCTTCACTCTTCTGTTAGGTCGTTACGGCTGCTTACGATCGAGTGTTCCCGTCGGAGAAGGATAATACAAGAGACTTCGAAGACAACTGTGAGTTTTAAGTTTGTAAAGCCTCTTGGCAAATATTAAGCTTAATTTTATTTGAATGCGATCGAATCATAAAAGTTGAATCGCACGAAGTACCAAATATATTCAAAACTGTAGATTATATACGCCTAATTCCGTTAAGTGTAGATTTGTATCGCAACTAAGTTTCTTTATGCGACCAAGATTGTTTGTGAATATTAAAGTTCGGTTTGTTATCGCATTTTTCACTTTAATTTTAAGATCGTGGCAGATGTTTTGACGATATTCGTTCAAAATGAATGCTTTAGTGGCAAATAATTTTTTTCCTAATCTTTACTCGTTTCACTGTATGTGTAGATTGTATTCTCCTGTACACGAAATCAAAATCTACCTCTGACGCGGGTCGCTACAGTCCCTAATAATATGTTTTTGAACATACAAATTGAGTGAATTAAGGTTTGCAATATTTTTGTAAATAATTTATAAGATTTGGAGCGCTGGTTGGACAATTTATGTAAGAAATAAAGAAGTCAAACTTGCCAATCCAACACTAAAAAATTAAAAATATTTAGAAACTTTATAGTTCAATTTTTCCCTGACATGGTTGACCCTCAGAATTGAACTCATTCAGAAATTAACACATACATGTATGGACGTGTACCTAATTATAGATACCTGTACATGTTTCTCTTTCAAGACCTCTCGACACTTGAAAGGTACAGTGTCAGGGGGAGGGGCAGCAAAGGCGAAGGGGGGAGGGGGGTATAGTAGGGGTATATAGGCTGGTTGTAAAGAAGAATGACCCTAAATGTGTAGCTGCCAGTATGATTCATAGATTTGCAGTTTATTTTGCGTTCTTTTGCAGGCAGGGATGTTTGTTTGAAATTTTGAGAAAAATTCTTCAAAGTGGGTTACTATTCACTATCTAGTAGACAGCGTAATTTGTTTAGTTGTTTTTTTACCCACTAGATAAGTATTTGTCCAGTGAAAAATGTTATCCACCTTTTTTGAATAACTGGGTAGCACAGGTAGAACAATCAATTTTGGGGCATGGCTACAGGAGGTACAAACATGGGCTCTTATTTAGTCCTGACTGATATGTGACAGTGCTTTATAAAAGGCAACAGCCAGTGTAATAAAAATAAATGCTAAAGACTAATCTTTTTACAGGTTCTTTGATGTTCCTCAATGAAGCAACATTGTTACACAACTTGAAAATTAGATACCAAAAAGACAAGATATATGTAAGTTTGAACTTATTTTATACCATATAGTACATGTAAATGTAATTAGCTGCAGCAGTTTTGGTAATATCTAAACTGAGGGATGTATTGAATTGTGTGTGGAAAGTACCATGACATGTTCGCCAAGTGCATGTCACAAGTTGTAAAATTAACATACATGTACACACAAAACTATTAGTTTTATAAGATTGACCACGGTTTAAATGCATTTATTTGGCAGACCTATGTTGCTAACATCTTGCTTGCCGTCAACCCATATCATGAGGTAAAAGAACTTTACTCAAAGGAGAGAATTAAACAGTACCATGGAAAGTCGCTGGGTGTGTTACCTCCACATGTGTTTGCCATTGGTGAGGATTTAATTCATACTTCTTAGAAGTTAAAAATAACATGTGCCAGTTAAAGTGCCTATGAAATGAAATTTTCGCCTACTTTTTTATTCTAAAATATTGAAGTCTGTGACCTTCTGATTCGTAATTTTCGAGTTTGGGCTTCGGACAAGCACGTACAAAGTTTTTCTCGCGCTTCAAAGTTGGCCAATTTGGGTCAAAATGTGCGACATTCTGCGCGGGCAAAATATGCAAATTAGTACAGTTGACGTCAGAAGGTGTGTAAAACCTTCAAGCCATATCATAGCATCTGAGAGGAATAAGTGAAGGAGTGGGAAGTTTTTCGTTAGCAGAGGGCCTGTTTTAGCGAGCTGCAAAACACCACTTACATGGAAAGCGCTGTCTTGCTCATATAGAAGAGCACACTGTTAGCGATTTGTTCAGATACACCGGCCCGACTGCAAAGCAACGAATGCGTCTGTGTTATGTTCCCTCCATTTCGAACAAAGTTTCTAAAGTTTCTATCGATGGCTTTTAAACAGTAGAGATCTTCTGCAATGGAGATGTCTCAATAAAGATTTAGTGGTGGTACCCTCGAGTCTTCACACAAACAGGAACAACTGAAAAGGAGCAAAGATTTTGGCCTTGCATCATTATGATTTGTGTGAGTTTGCAGGCACGCATGATTTCGGCTGATGATTTCTTGCAGACTTGTAATATAAAAATGTTATTAAGACATGTTAGCATGATAATCCTAATGCGAGAATGCAGTAGGGAAATTTGTTTCAACAGAGCTTTTATAATAACTCAGAGCTGAAAAATATAACAAATTGTGTTTGCCTCGGGTTGCTTTACTTGCTTATTAGACCTCTTGTTTACCGTTCGGCGAGATAATGTTGATTTAGGTAGGATCTACGGAGGGAGGGAGAGAGAAAGCAAAAAAAAAACGCCCTAGTTGATTGCATCAGGAAAATAGTACACTGTATTCGAATCGAGTTTGGCTTGCATTATAACTATAAACCAAATTTATCACTGAAGATGATTTAAAAGCCATTTGAGCCAAGGCCATTTAGTTAGCGCGATGTCTGTTGCGTGTCAGTTTTGTGATACATATCGGGAGTCACGTTGCAGAGCCAGATACATTCACATATGGACCTCGACTCAGCCTCAGTCAATAAACGTGCAAAAAAAGAACTTGGCCAATATCCAGCCATCTTGACTGAACAAGCTTGGTCAGTAACCCATATGTATGTGTAGTACAGGCATCTTAGCTTACCCAAAAAGAGCTTGAATTCTTCATTTCAGGATCTTGAGTATCAGTATAACACTCAGAACACCATTTGTTTCTGCCTAGTACATGATTTTATGTTAGGAGGAAAAAATGTTGTTCTTTAGTGGTGTATTTTCAAGAACAGGGGGACCATGGTTGTCTTTGTTTCACTCCTTTAAAATCCGCCAATAAATAAAATACTTAAACTCATGTTCCTATAGAATTTATTCAGGTAGGCTACATTCTACAGTCGTCCTGCAGCTTCCCTGTTTCGTCATTCAGTTAAAAGTGGAAGTACAAAAATTACTTTTTATTTATTCTTTTTTTTCAGGTGACAAGGCTTACAGAGATATGAGAGCATACAAGCAGAGTCAGTCTTTGATTGTCAGTGGTGGGTGGTCTTGTTTTGTTGTTGTGTCCCTGACTGTGCCATATTCAGGAATTAAGAGTCATTCTTGCATTATTAGCATATTAATTATTTTAAATAATCATTTTAGTAATCTTTCTGTCCTGTGTTTCTAATGTACCTTTAGTTCTTCATTATTTGTGCAATCATGACGTTCTGGGTTCACTTACTTGCACATGATTGAGTATATTAAATTTGCCTAACCCTGTGCATAATAATAATTTATATTTTTTGTTTGCTGACAGGTGAAAGTGGTGCTGGAAAAACAGAATCAACTAAGTATATTCTTAGGTGTGTGATTTGGAAGCATGTTTTAGAGGGCTTGCGTCTAGTTTACAGCTTACAATAATTAATATATTCTTACAAGTACAATACATATAATGCAAATTAATATCAGAGCTGTCAATGTGAGCCATAACCCATAACACCTGCTACTGGTGAGTGTGTTTGATAGGCCCTTGATGTTACAGTTGAACAGGACTATAGTTAATACAAAATGTTAAGTTTGTTATAGACCTTATGCAAAAATGGCTACCTTTAAATTATTCTTTTGTTCATATTCAAAATAGCCTCACTAACAAATTCTTTACGATTTTTGTCTCAAAAACGAGGTTAGTGAGGCTATTTTAAATAGGAACAAAAGAATAATATAAAGACAACCATCTTTGCATAGGGTCTATAGGTGTGAAGGTCAAGGCTAAAGTTGAGTCAAAACTTTATGACAGCTCTGTACAGGATGCAGGGCATCTGACAGGATGCGGTGGTGCGGATCCGCATAATTCACCTACTTCTGCATCCTCCGCATCCTTGGGGCATTAAACCGCATAAAACTACAAAATTGCTACATATAAGCAAGAAAGCAAATGCTTGCCATCCTCAGAGGCAAAAAAAGCGAAGAGATTGATCATTTTGAAGAAGTTATTCACCAAAAACAGCGACAAAAACACACCTCTTTTCGTTTGTAAACAATTTTAATTAAACTTCCAGGCGTTCCATAGTCTTTTGATGAGCCTGGGTTCTAGTTTTGGACTTCCGGTGTCCAGTTTCCCTCGTGCGATTTAATGCCTGGTTACTAAGGTTCGGAGAAACTCAACTACAAAACTATGGAACAAAACTTTGTTGAATGAGGAAATACCTGTTCATGAATGGCAACAAAGGCCAAACATGTCATAAAGGACTAAAATTCTCGGTAAGACGTTTAAGTGTATTTTATACATCGAAAAAAGCCAAGGGAACAGTTTAATTAATTTGAGAAATGGCCGCATAATGTGGCGTCACTTTCGACACATAATTTTGCCGAAAATTTTTGCATAATTTTCCATTTTTTTCTGCACCCTATCAGATGGCCTGAGTATGTACTGTAGTTAACATCATGATTGTATTCTTGAACAAAGTAATCCATTACTGTACAAAAAACTGTAATGTTATTACAGATATCTGACAGAATCCTGGGGGTCAGGTGATCAAGGTCGCATTGAACAGAGGATTATTGAAGGTACAGTTTGTGTTCTTAATAAAAGTAAAATATACAATAACAATGTAATAAGGTTTTGGAATTATTTAATACTTTATCTGTGGAATTTATATTTACTCATCCAAGCAGTTACAGGGTTTAGAAAATGTGCCATTTGGTCGTCCAGGACAAGTGGATTTTCCTTCCAGGAAGTAACTTTTCATTCTCACTTACCCGATAGGCAAGAGATGAGGCAACTTGTTAGGCTCGATTTCCGCCGCTCTCTCGTGTCTGGTCTGCCCTCCCCAAGAAGAATGGCTGGACGAGTGAGTGGCAAACCATGTCTGTGACATCAATTCATAATTCAATTCAAGCGGCGCTCCTGGTCGCCGGAAATGTTATCTGATTACAACCTACGGCTCTTAAACATTTGTACATTTGCTGTTCTATTTTTTAAATTTGCTTTTCCAACCTATTTTGTTTCACATTATTGCTGCGGAAGAGCGCTGAATGCATAAATGCTGTATGCTATGGAAGAAATCATTTTTTGAGTAGAGCAGCGCCGTTGGACTGTGGTTTAGCAAACTGGTCATGCATATCAAGATCTGTCAAAGGTGACATGTTGGTTTGCATACTCTACAATTTGTCACGTACGTTTTGCTAGTCGGTTTGCTTTACCCACGATTTAGCTCACTTAAAAAGATAATTTTGCCTGGCTTCGCCAGAGACTGGTGTTGCTATCCTTATAAATCGCAATACTTTTATGTGCCTGACTGTTTTGTATCTTGAGCTCAACGTTTAGCTTGATCTGACTCTTTGTTATCTGACGTTCTGGAATCCAAAGATTCATACATATTGTTGGCTGAAAAATGAATGCATCTTGGTCATTTACAAACCTTTCTAGCGTTTCTTGTTGTGAATTTTAAACTTTCGATCTTAATTGTCTCTGAAGTTTTCTCGTATACTATTTATCAGTTCCACATCATCTGCCGTCACGGGCCGCAATCCAAACTGGCGACATAATTTATGCCCAACAAAAATCTGCGGGCGGTTATCTGATTGGTTAAAACTAACAAAAGAAACCTCACGAGTCCAGCCGTGCGTTCGGGGGAGGAGCGTGGGCTCATTTCCCGAACAGCGGCTGGTAATCGAGCCTAGCAACTCGTCCATCAGTTGACTTGTCCAGAGCAAGCAAAATTTAGGGCTACTTGTCCAGACGACAAGCTGGAATTAAGGTGATTCCCTAGTTTTGCATTGTGCATTCCTACTGCGCACAATTTTTGCATCATTAGCGCGCGCGCATGAGCGGGTGCATGTGCAAAATGTAAGTAGAGAATTTTTTTTTTAATTTCCTCAAACTAAGCTCGATAGCGAGATAAAATGCTCTTTTTCTCTTAAATGAGCATGGTGACCCCCACTTTTTATTTTATAAATTCAGTGAGAACAATATCCTCAATAACTGAGAAAAACATTTGCAGAAATCTATGCCTAATTGTTTGGCAAATGAAATAAATGCTACAGATCTAGAGACGTAACAGGCCCAACAGAGCAAGCCCAAATTATGTTACCTTTAAAGGGTAAAAATATTAATTAATAATGCAGGGTATTTGAAGCCATTTTTTCTGGGACGTAGATGAATAAACAATCAAAGAAAGTCGAACACTGTGTGGTATAACATTCATGCCGCATTGGAAAATAATTGTGCTTATTTGTTGTGCACGGAGATCACCGAAAGTCACCTTAATAACCATATTTGTCAGCATTGAGGCATGAAAACAAGCATGGCGACCCCCTCTTTTTATTACGTTTTTAATATCTCCTGGTCTTGTAACAACAACATACCAAGTTCCGTCGGAAATCTATGGTGAGTTCTTTTATTAGGGAATCACCTTAATTTTTTTTTTTAATCCTGAGTTACACCATGTAGTGTTTCCAATAAGATGTTCTAGTCTAAACAGAATAATCACACTTTTCAAGAAGGCTTTAATTACATGTAGGTGTTACTACAGTGTAAAATTGTGATCATTGAGTTACGTTGTACAGTACCTCCAGACAATGGGGCAACTAATTGTTCACCGAATATATCATTAAAAAAGCAAACTAAAACTTGTCGAGACAAGCAAAATCTGGGGACAAGTTGGAATTATACCTGTATTGTTTTTTTCAGCCCTGAGTTAGTGTTTCCAATGAAATGTTCTAGTCTGAACAGTAATGAATAATCACACTTTTCAAGAAGGCTTCAATTACATGTATGTGTAACTGCATGTACAGTGTAAAACTGTACATGTACACTGTAATCATTAACTGAGAACATTACATTGTACCATGAGACAGTGGTATTAAATAAATATTGTATAAATTTGGTTTGCTCATGCAGTAAAATGGCATGTTGTTTTTACTAACCCGTTGACACATGGACCTTTCTGGCAAACTTTCAGACATTTTTGGCATTTTCTGGTCAGTTGTGAGCTAAACTAGCAAACTACTCATTCCAAACAGCAGCATTTCTTGCGTCAGAGTACAGTGTACAATGTACAGCTGAGTATAGTGGAAGGAAAGTGTTCTTAGAGGGAGCCTCGATTGACATCTTGACCAGTGTGTCAGTCAGTTTGTCAATCAATACTCAATCGACACTCAACCAATACATCATTTGGCCATTGACAGGTCACCAAGATACTGGTCAAACATCCATCGATGTCAGCCGATATATCGACCATGATATCATCAGTAGCTTATCAGGCCACTATCAGTCAATGACCAGTGGTATTATTGGTCAACTGTTGGCCCTGTATTAGTCAATAGTCAAGTGAGAGTCAATCACTAAGTTAATCCACTGGTATAGACTATCCATGTCAATCAGTGAACATCCACCGATATGACAGCGATGTATTAAGGACAGTCCATTAATTATGGAGATGACCGGGTCCAAAAGACATTGTTCACGTACAGTAGTATCACATCAAAATTCAAAGCCTGTCCTGATTCATTCAAAGACTTTTCAAAGCTCAGTCAACAGAAATACTGTTATAGAAGCAGATATAAAAAGACTTCAAAGTTTCCATATCATAGTTATGACCTTATTTGACTAATTTCTAGATTGAACACGTTCATGGCCCTTTCCATAAATAATCAACCATCCCTTAATGCTACCCGATCAACCCTCGACCAACAAGTGATCAATACATGTATATCAGTCACTACTCGATCGAGACTTGATCGAGTAACGACTGACCTATTGAGTGATATATTGATCGAGGCACCCTATAAGAAACTCCGATATTCCACTGATATGGCAGTCCATTAAAACAGTGGATCTGACCAGAAGATCAGTCGATATAATATTATTATCCATCGATATATCAAAGGATACATGTATACTTGGCAAAGTGTCAGTGAAGTAATCGTGAAGTTTCGGTTAAGTGTTGGTGTACTGCCAACTACTTTCAGCGGTTCCTACATTGGTTCCTACATGTATATCTGTTTAATGAGTAACCATTGTGACAATTGTTGCTAGTTGATTGAGTATTGGTTGAATATCGGTCATGTGTCAATCGACCAACGACCAATTATCGACCAACACATTGGTCAATATGTCAATCAAGGCTCCCCATAAGAAACATGATCCATTCTCAGGACTCCAAGTTTTTCACTCATTTTAAAGCTTTTTCATGTATATTAATTTCAAGCTCAGTTAATAATCTCTTCTGACTGGCAGTGTTTTTTGCATTGAGGCTCTAAGCCTGGGGTGACACATGAAAAAATACACAAAAGGTAATGGGCAACTTCTGAAAAACGCTGTTGTGGGTGAACCGAAACCCAACAGGAATGACTTGGGAAGGACAGTGTGCGGGAAACAACGGAGCACATGAGCATGTTGAGCATGTGATAGTATGAATGGAACCTCTCTGAAAAGTAGTAAATATATATAGGTTATAGTGGACTTTTCCAAATAGAATGAAATATTATGATCAAACAATCGGCTACTGTTCCTTGTTCTCTCTTGTACTTTGGACTAGTATCTACTGTTACATAGTACAAAGGCTTATCCAAATCTTGCACGTTGTGTGACCAAGAAGCAGACGCGATTTGGCAATAGTGAGCTTACGTAGGGCCTAATTCTCAGGCTTATTAACATCAGTTTATGCTACCATAAACATTGACTTAACTCAGGTACTCTGATCTGGCCATCATTGCAACAATCTTTACCTCCTGTAGCACTCGTCTGGGAAAATAAGTGATTTTTTTGTTCAAATGTGGTGACATGAACGGAAGTGAAACAAAGGTCATAGCTTTTCACAACCAATTACAGCCAGCACAGGAGCTAATGGGTTAACTGAAACCCCTTATTTCTAAAGTGACTGCCTCCAAGAACTCCTGATTTAGTGTTGATCTTCACGTACAGCTTTACCAGGCTAGAAGTGACCTAACTTTCATCTTTCCTCAACAGCTAATCCCTTGCTTGAATCTTTTGGAAATGCCAAAACACTACGCAACATTAACAGCAGTAGATTTGGGAAGTATGTGGAAGTTCACTTCAATGAAAAGGTATGAAATAAATATGTTATCTAATATTGAGGAGGCCAGCAACAATTTCTGGACAGCAGTTTTCTAACAGCTGTACTCTGAAGGATTACTATAACCACTGTTTTTTTTAACAAGTGATGATACAGTTGTTATAATGGTATTTCACAAATGCCCAATTAAGGATAAAAAGGTTACAGCCATCCTTTTATATAACAGGTTACCATAGCAACAATACAACCTGTTGAAACACCCATAATAACTCAAAAATGAGCTCAGTGACCTCCATTCTTTATTGTTAAATTGTAATAAGCATGATAAGGTGCAACATTTCACAGGGTTTTAAGAAATTCTGTGGAGAAGGTTCAGAGTCCCTGAGTCACCTTAACATTTTCGAAAATTTAAGCTTATCATCATATGATTAAGTAGATTGTAAACACAAAAACAGTTCATTATTAAAATCTTTCTCTTTCTCATAATTAACAGGTCACTGTTGTTGGCGGTTTCATTTCACACTATCTGCTGGAGAAGTCTCGGATCTGCAAGCAAAGTAAAGGAGAAAGAAATTACCATGTGTTTTACAGACTCTGTGCAGGAGCATCTCAACAGTTGAGATCCAAACTTGGAATAACAAAAGCAGAAGATTTTCTGGTGAGTGGAAAATACAACTATGGAACATTATTTTTTACCCTCATGGCCAGCATCCATTCTAATTTTCTGGAACGATGATTGTACGTACATATGAAAAGAGTTCAAAGTCCCACAGGATTAATTTTAGTTTGGTGCACCAACATGACTGTTTCATTGCTGGTACACTTACAGCTACTGTGACGTCATGTGTGACACCAGCTGTTATTTTCTATCCATGAAACTCCATGCATGTACATGTATGTGATCCTGCTGTTTGGTTTGAGTGACTAGTTCAGTGCTGCTACATTGTACATGTATCTTTCATTACATATACAGTGTCGGTTTCAGTGGAGTTCTTTAGATTTGCAGGTCTCATGCATGCATTAAGGCCAGCTTCCTACTATTAATTTTTGTACTTTGAGCAAAGCATGGCTTGCATAATTATGTTGCAGTTAATTTTTGGTCTCAGTTAATTTTACTAGTTATTTTTTCTAACTACTGTACAGTAGGTGATTTTCCACTTTTTTGGGGGAAGGAGGGGGCGGGGGGCAGAAGGGGTGTTCCTCAAAAAGAATATCACACGCTCACCACCGGCCCTAACCTTAACCTATCCCTAGACCTAGCCCCCAGGTTTTTTTTATTATTTTGCACTCACCTGGATTTGAACTCCAGACCTCTGACTTTGAAGTCCATCTTCATCTCCACTATGCTGCACATGCAATCATTGCAAATTTGCTCATATTTGTTGGTCTATTAAGTTACACAAATTAACCTGGTTTGAAAAATTCAACCCAGTTTGAAAAATATGAACCAGTTTAAAAGTTAAAAGTTAGTTAGAAAAAACTAACTACTGTAAACAGTATTTAAAATAAATTCACCTAGTCAGAAAAAACTGCCTAGTTAAATGATAAAATTAACTGAAAGTAAAAATTAACTGCAACACAAATGTAGGATGATGGAAAAGACATTCCACTGATTTATTATTATTATTATTATTATTATTGTCCTGCCCTTCATGTGAACGTTTTTCTTTTTCCATCTCACGTAGTACTTGAAACAAGGGTCCATCAAAGATCCAAATCTTGATGACAAATCTGATTATCGCAGAATGGAGGAGTCCATGAACAAAGTGGGCTTTTCAGAGGAGGAGAAAGCAAATATTTTCAAAGTGGTTGCTGCTGTGCTTCATGTTGGGAATATTGCTTTTGAGGACGGAGGAGACGCAGAAGGTATGCAGTGGCAAGTTCAGAACTTGTGGAGAAAATGAACACGATAAATTGTTAGTCAAAATGGGTTACACTGAGTTGAGAGATACAAGAAAATCAAATCGTACAGAAGTCATACGTGTAATATTCTATTCAATTTGCTCTACTGACTAGAGTTGTAACTACCTGTACTTAAGGTTAGTATGCACCTTCAAACCAACCATTTTTTTGAAATTTTAATTTTTAGGTTAATGTATAGGTCTACGCATTAACTTTCATCTAAAAAAAAATTCTCAAAATTTTAAATGATGGTGGAGAAATCGCGGTTTTACGTTTTCACCGGAAGTAAAAGTTTACGCCTTGATTGACAGTCCTATGATGTTATGCAATCAACCGGGACGACTTTCACAGGATTATATATATACAGATGTGAAGAATTGGCTACTGAGTTGATCAGCCAGCGAGTATCTTCCTTGGTGCAATTCTTTTGGGTATGAATAAACCTAGACCATGGAAATGTCCATGGACCAGTTCGAAGAAGCAAACCAAAAATAAAAAGACAGCAATGAGCGAACAAGCGAAAGTTGGCGGAAAGTTGAAGCTACGGCTATCTGGGATCAAAAATGCAAAAGATCAAGTACAGAGTTGACAAAGGCGCTGTAATGATAGTACATGTTCTTTCTGGCCGGCTTGCCACTTCTTATCCAATCCAACATGCTTTTCTCCAACGTATCAGCTGACAAGTTTCTGTCGAGTCTGTCATAAATAAACGAAAGAGTTCTTGCCATTTTGCATGAAGGATGGCCCGATTGCTGTATGGATGTTTGCTCTTCCTACAAATACGGCAGTGATATCGAACTTGAAGGGCTTTCTTATCAAGGTTGAAAGTGAAACTAGTCTCCCTCGCAGCCGTTTTTAGTCTTGTCACGTAACACTAAAACGGCTGCAAGGGAGACTAAAGTAAAACATGCCCAATTTCTGAATTTGCCATGATAATTCTCTCTCTAAAATTTATTGGTTCATTTCAAAAATGTTTTGGAACTTTTCACTGAAATTGAATATTATGACAAATTGCAGACACGTTTTTTAGCACTTTGGCCCCGGAAACGAAGGAACACATTAAATAAGCAAAAAACAAAATTCGCTTTGACAGGTAATGCTCAAAAGGTGATTTGGACGCTTGCATTTAGGAGTCATGAAAAATTCGACCATTCATTGTTTTTCAAAATTTTTGGTTTAGTCTGATAGCCAGTCCTATAAGCTTTTATTAATTTGACATAAGTGTTTAGATATCTACAGTTTAAACCAGACACGCTACATCGCTTGCACGCGAGACACCCCTGAAGGTGCATAGTAACCTTAAATTCTCAACAGGTGATACATTTACATGTACTAGAATGTGACAAGTGAAACATTCAACATGGCTCAGCAGAGCATTGTGTTTAGGATAAAATAATGAGGTTCTAACTGGTAATTATATACATGTATAAAGAGAGGGAGACTTGCAAAGCAATTGAACTTTGGTAGTAATTTTGTACAGTCATATTTTGGGTTTTGCACTTGTATTTATAATTAAATACATGTAAATATCTAAATATATATTTTTAATTGTTTTCATTTCTTTTCTTTTTGTTAGGTGGTTCAGTGGTTTCACTCAAAAGTACAAACTCGTTGAATATTGCTGCACAGCTGTTGGATGTGTCCCCTGAAGAGTTAAAGATGTCATTAACGACCAGGATGATGTCGGCTGGAGGGTCTGACATGAGGTCTGGTCAGCATCAACACCAAATATTGTCTGTATCATTTTAATTTGCTTTTAACCATTAACCACTAAGTTAAAATTAACACCATTTCTTTATAATCCATTAATCCATAAAGCAATGTAATGAAATGCTATTGCTGATTACCCAAGTACTATTAGTGTTAAGAATTTGCCTATTGATATAAATGTGTGTAACTGTAAGTTTTACATGCCTATAAACATTGTCAGTAATGCTTTAACCATAAAAATAATTAACTGCTTTCATCCTTTCACTAAAGACTACAATATTGTGACATTAACCCTCATGAGTCTCAGTGGCAATCAATTTAATTAAAATTCTTAAAACAACATCAGAAAAATCTGTGACAAGAGAGTCACTGTGACCTATCCTCCACATGCCTCATGGCACATACACTGTAGGGCCAGTTTACAGAGGTCCTCCACTTTTCTCGGTCTGCTGTGATTATTCTCATTTCCTCCCATCGGTTCCACTGTGCCTCTTTATGTTCCTTTTCTATCGTTCGTCTCTAGGTTGTAGCTTGGCCTTCCCTTCACCTTTTTTCTTCTGGGACCCAGCTAAAGATACATGTAGACACTAAGGGGAATTGATATATTAATTTTAATTCAAGTTGCAATCCATGAAGTGAAATTTACAGTGAATAGCAACAACAACAACATTAACATAATTTCTAGTTATTTATGACTTACTCTAGACTAACAGTGTTCCTTTGTTGTTTTTGCTCTTGTTTGCTTTCTGCAGAGTACCACTGAAACCAGAGCAAGCTTGTGCTGCACGAGATGCTTTGGCAAAAGCTCTTTACACCAAGCTGTTTGACCATATTGTCAGCCAGATTAACCAGTGCTTTCCTTTTAAGAATTCATTCACTTTCATTGGTGTGTTGGATATTGCTGGCTTTGGTGAGTTCAATATTTAATAATGCTGTCATCCCTTAATTTAGGTTTAGCCTTTTTAAGTCGTGATTGACTGCAAGCTAAGGTCACCAGTTACTGTATGGTCTGGGCAAAATGGGCCTGAGAGCTGCAAAAGAATGTGTTCCCATCTGGTCTCATTCAGCTCAGCTCAGAAGTATGTTATCATATCATGGTTCAGTAATAGATCTTAGAGCTCAATTTTGTTTACTTAGTGTAAGTTGCAGAAAATGTATTGGTTTTGTGAATGTTCAGAAAATGCAGATGTTACCAGTAAGTGAATCATTGATGTCTGTGTGCTGGACCATCCAGTCCAGGGCTGTGCTTTAGGGGTGTCTGACACCTTTACCTTTAGGCAACTGGAAAAACTTGCGTTTTTCATGCAAGCTTGACTGCTGGGCACCCCGGATTTCATTTTTAGGATCCTTTGGGTTCCTCATAATGCCATCCTTCACACGCCATCAGCTACATGTAATGCAGCAACAGTGTACTTTATTAAGTTTAGGAATGATGAACATATTTTATTTCCCTTTTGTACAGAATATTATGAATTCAACAGCTTTGAACAGTTTTGCATCAATTACTGCAATGAGAAGCTCCAGCAGCTTTTTAATGATAGGATTCTTAAACAAGTAAGTCATTAGATTAGTTATAGGACTAGTTATCTACCAAGTAGACACCCTACTTGATATCAAGGGATTGCTTACTACTATCGTGGGAATATTGCAAGGTTATGAAATAGTAGATGGTAACTTGACCAGTCTACATATTCTGGAATGGATTTTTATATGCCAAATGTCATCGTCATTGTCATTATTATCGTCAGTATCATCATCAGCAGCAGCAGCAGTCATCATCATCCTCTCCCTCATTGCTCTTTAGATACTTTGCTATTTTATTTAAAGCTCTGTTTGCATGTAAGTTTGATGCAGTGTTTTCCCTCTTCTTAATAACAGGAACAAGAGCTATATGACAAAGAAGGTCTGGGTGTCAAAACTGTTACATTTGTAGACAATCAAGATTGCATTGGTGAGTATGACACTCAAACAAACACAACAACTTTACTTTCTCCCATAAGAACCCCATGGGTCATAACATGAGAACAGCTGTGTAGGAACCTAGTCTCAGGCTAATTTCAAGCTAGCTTTCAGAGAGTCACTTTTTATGTTATACAACCTTGCACTGCATGTAAGTTTGGTCCTTCCAAATTACAGCAGCGTTCTCCCATAAGAACCTCATGAATCATAACTGAGAACATCTGTGTAGGAAGTTACATGTAGCCTAAGGCTAGCTTCAGGCTAGCTTTCAGAGAGTCACTTTTTATGTTATACAACCTTGCACTGCATGTAAGTTTGGTCCTTCAAAATTACACTGCTGTTTTACAAAATAACTAACGGTTCCAGTGTGTTGATAACTGTACCCGTCCAATGCATTGCAGATCTGATTGAAGCAAAAAAGACAGGAATCATTGACATTCTTGATGAAGAGAGCAAACTTCCTAAACCAACAGCTGAGCACTTCACTCGAGAGCTTCACCAGAAACACAAAAACCACTTCAGATTGGCGGTAAGTTTTTGTTTCTACAACTCCATGCATCAGCCAGCATCATGTTTGATGCTTTAGTCCTGTGACTGAAATTTTATTTCCCCTTATTGAATGCCATACTTTCTTTTTAAAACTAGATTTAAGAATTTGCGATTCACAGGGGAACCCGTTATTAGTGGACAACTTTCTGTTTTCTTATCATTCATTTGTGTATCAATATCATTCATTAATACTGTAAGGACACATTGGATGTTAAAGCCCTAACTACAACTTCAACCTTGTAAATTCAGAAAAGTGTAAAGCTTTCACTTAAAACACAATGAATTCACAGTAGATGAATGAGTTGAATTGGTAAACAAGCGCATAAAGCATGTCAATCAAACTATTCATAACTTTATCTTAGTTAGTACCCGATAGTCGCTTTTTCATTTTCATGTCTGTCATTTCAGCTCCCGAGAAAGTCTCATCTGATCTACCACAAGAAAATGAGAGACGATGAGGGATTCCTCATTAGACATTTCGCTGGAGCCGTCTGCTATCAGACAGTAAGTCTGTGTCCAGTTCTAGTTCTGATCCGTAGTATGTGATTAATTGAAAATTGTAAACAACTGGCAAATTGTAAATTGACAAGAATCCTTCTTCTTTTGGAATTTGCAAGCGCTCTGTTATCCGGTTGGTAAGCATTGTCACTTACATGACTGTAGTAGTACAGTATTGGGCGATAATAATGTACGCAGAACTCGACGAATTTTCTTTTTCCCTGCGACGTTTTAGCGAAATATCGCGGTTGAAACTTCAGAACGAAAAGGCGACGTTTTTGGGGGTGGAATGTATCAAAAAAGTAACGACTTTTTCATGGACAGTAACGAATATTTGCTTACATGGAAATTCAGAAAACTTAATGTAAGTGATATTTCCTGCAAACGAAACAAAACGTGCAAAACCTTAGACAATACTTCCCTGTTCTCCCTCTGTTGTTGCTGTTGTTACAAACCCGCGACATTCTGTGCTGTGGTTGTTTCACAGGCGGAGTTTATCGAGAAAGACAATGATGCTCTGCACAGTGATCTTGAAGAACTAATACAAGACAGCAAGGATGCGTTCTTAAAGAACCTGTTCCCGGGCGTGGTAACCAAAAAGAATGACATCGGTTCGATGTCATTTGGAAATGCCATCAACAGGGTCGGCAGCAAGAAACTTGGATTTCTCAGCGTTGGAAACAAGTTCAGGGTAATCTTGTTTAAACCGTAGGCCCCGTCTCTTGCATCTTCAGTGTTACATGGTCAGTAGGGGACGTTAAAGAACCCAGATACTTATCGAAAAGAGAAGTGGACGTAGCTCTCGGTAATGTGATCTGGCCTTGTCTCACGGGTTGGTGCTTCACAAAGGAATAACCTCATTGCACCACTCACCCTTGGACAGAATTGTCCAAGAAAAATTACTACGACTATGACTATCGAACAGGACTGAGCACTGCGGAGGTGTTGTATTGTACTCAGTAATCCAGGAAATGGGATATGTGTGAGGGTGTTAGGGTTAGGATTAAAAAGAAAGCATAGAATAACTAGGAAATCCCTAGGGTGAAGGCTGTTCCTAACACTAAGTCCAATCCCAGTCCTTGGCAAACCTAGTCTTACACGTATCCTGAATCGTTAAGCCTAATCTTACCTATAACCTTAATTCGTTTCCCATTCTCTGTTTTTAAATTTCTCTTGCCTTGTCTCAGCAACATATGATGTGCGCATTTTCAATTTCTGTCAACAGACACAACTGAATCAACTGATGGAAAAACTCAGTAACACTGTAAGTGAAATCCTTTTTCAGTCTTAAACGTTTAAATTGTCACCAGGTAAACTCTTGATCATCGCTTTGTAAATACTTAAATGTCGGCCCTTTGCCAATAAGAATGATTCAAATGTCGCATTCGAAGATCACCGTATTTGTTTTCTTTGTAGTTGTTTGAGTGGCATTCAGGGGCCGTAGTTTTGAGGTAGTTTTGACTGTTATAATGATGCATTCTTTTTTTCATGTACAACGTTTTTTTACGCGAGAAACAGCGGGAACGAAATTTGGAGGTTTAGTCGGGGACAAAACGCTTATCGAATAAACTTATCGGGAATGGGATTTAGTTCATACTTGTCTCTAACTCATGATGTTGAATTGTTCTGTTTTTTTTTACCAGGGTGCCTCTTTCATTCGATGCATTAAGCCAAACGGAAAGATGTGTGCCCGGGATTTTGAAGGCGGCTCCATCTTGAGTCAGTTGGAATGCGCCGGCATGGTGTCCGTTTTGAATCTGATGCAGGATGGCTGGCCATCCAGGGCACCGTTCAAAGATCTCTATCAAATGTGAGTGGAAAAGTGTGCAGGTGAAAGAAAGAAAGAACTGAAGTAAATGTGGATTTGTGCTGTATCGTTCAGAGTACAGGTAGCAGACACTGGTTTCCAGTTTACCTCAGAAAGAGAGTTAAAGAAATGACTTAAACATGGTATAGAGGATTTTTTTTCGGTTGGCAAAGATGATTTCGTCTTTCAGCTTTGCGAAAGAAGTAGCAATGTGTCTACGTAACACTGGGTAAATTAGTTGTTTCGTGAAAATTCGCACGTGGCGTGAACTCGAAGATAGACAGCCCGTGAATGAGGTTCCTCTCGAAATATCTAAACGGTGTAGAAATCCAGTGTAGAATTTATCAGCAAAAGCCATCATTGCACGTTTGTTCACTAGCGGAGCAATGAGCTGAAATCGCTTACGAGCCTTAAGAGTTTTGTCTGTTCTGTCAGTGAGAGCTTCATCTTTCAGTTTACACGTTTATTTATCAACAGATCTGTCAGCACAGCACCATTTGGTGGTTTATTTAGAAACATGAAACCTCGTCCAGCACAGCATACCATCTATGTTTTTCCTGCGAAAGGACCCTTAGAAACGAAACTTTGTTCGCTTATATTTTGGAAACGCGTTGCTTCTCAGACCCTAACTTTTGCATGCAGATTTCTTTATGTGCGCTTTACAAAGTCATAAATTATTAGGGTAATCTGCAAGGTCCACCTTAGCATCCAGTACCACCTTAAATGATCGCAGTCACGATATTTTGAGTTATTTTGGCCACGTGCAAAATTATCTTCAAATTGAAGGAAATCTGAAAATAGTAGTTTACAAAGGCAGAGAAACACCAAAGAGATAATAACAGACCATAAAGGAACAAGGATGGTTAAGGATGGAGAAGATTGACACGGATTACAAAGGACAAACTTCAACAATATTTGGCTAAACGTTTCAAAATATGCAAACCGTGAAGTGGTTCCTTTAAGCTCAGTCACTGGACACTGGAGAGAACTGGACGCCACTAGTTTTGTCTTTGGCGACAGCGTTCGGCCGGAATAGATAGAAATGATCTGATGCTATAATGCTTTTTTTTTTGTTCCAGGTACAAAGACTATTTACCTCCTCGACTTGCACGACTCGATCCAAGAATGTTTTGCAAGGTCATCAGTGAAGCTCCTGTTGTTGTGGCTTTTTGTTCCTTGGCTATTTCCAAGCTCTTTAACCGTTATAACAATTGCTTTGTTTTTTGTAGGCGCTGTTTCACGCGCTTGGTATGGATGACAAAGATTACAAGTTTGGTCTTTCGAAGATCTTTTTCCGGCCTGGCAAGGTACAGACAAATCACTGTTACGATGGGAATGTTTCTCTTAGCTTGTCTTGCATGCATGTTGGTGCGACGCAAATTGAATAAAACATTACCTGCAGTGACTGGGCTCTCGACACCTTTATCGAAGCAAGCTTTGTGCGTTTGACTTACGTGAATGGAGGCGAGTGTTCTCGGGCGATATACGTTACTCTGACAGTTCCTCTTTCCCCACATAGCCGGGTTTTGCAGAGTGCGGTTAAGCGAACCCAGGATTAGCAAGAATGTTGACTGTTTCAGTTTTGTAACTTTGTGGTGAGGGTTTCTGTATATATTGCAGTCGTGGCCTTCTGTTTTAAGTTTGAATGATCTCAAGCTCAACAAAACATAGAATAATGGCTTTGCGGATCCCAAGTGTTTCAAGGGTACCGAGAAACAGGCCTTGGGTCTTTATATGGGTTGGGGCAGCATGACAAAATGCTGGGGAGGTACTTGCGATGTACCAGCGTCCCATCCAGGGGGGAAGTAGCAATACTACTAGCCGCTGTCATGCCACAGAAACCAGAGTTACCAACGTCGAGAGCTGTGAGACAGACGGGCTAACCCTTTTATTTTTACTTCAGTGTAGAAGAAGGCAGGTTACATGCTGGGCGACATATGACAACTGTAGTACTTAATATTTCTTTTTTTTTTTCATCGAAAGTTTGCAGAGTTCGATGAAATCATGCATTCTGACCCTGAGAGCTTGAAAAACATCATTTCAAAAGTTCTTACTTGGTTAATCAGAACACGATGGAGACGAGCCATCTGGGGAACACTCTCCGTCATTAAATGTAAGTTTGGATCACTTTAAGTTCATTTTGGGCCTTCATTTCATGAACTACGGAACAAGAATCATTTGAATTTCTTGAGCCAGTAGTTCAGCGGGAGGCGACAGTTTTTGGAAAACGCTCGCTACGTTTTTCGTGGATGAGTAAGAATCGTAAAGTCTTCGATGCATCTGAAAAAATGTCCCTTGTTTTTGTTGCCATAAATGAAACAATAACAACAAGCGAGTAGAGAAAACGACGTTTCAGTGCCATCCTAGCAACACTTTCAAGTGTAATGAAACAGAAATTGAATTTATGAAGAAGTAGAGATTTTGTATTCTATTTTATACTATAAACCTCGGCTAAATTTGATTTTTGTTGTCCGTTTCATATAATTTGAGTGTCGTCTTCCCCTCCTTCTGCTTCTTTTTCTTATAAAATGCATTTCAAAATTTCATCTTATTGTAAAACAAGAGGGGATGCTTTTCAGTCTAATCAAAGGATTGCCTTCATAGTTGTTGTTAACTCTTTTCATTGTTTCATTTCAGTGATGAAGAAGATTGAATTCCGGGCAACAGCCGTCATTCGGATTCAGAAAACTGTCAAGATGTTTTTGGCGGTCTGTCGTCACAAACCTCGGTAGGTATCTCAGAGATAAAGCCTAACTATATTCCCTGGCGAACGACGCACATAATTTTGCTCTCGAGTGTTGTTGTCCTTTCATAAAGTAGCAAATTCATCTGTCAGAAAAAAGTTGACAATAAATCTTTCACGTTGACAAAGCCACCGACTGTGTGACTTTGTCATTCTCACGGAAAAACAAATGTGACACTGAAAAATACAAAGGAAAAAAGAAAGTAAGAGAACAAAAAGAAAAAATACAAAGAGCATTCCATCTTGGATCTAGCGTTTTTTGCAACTTCCTATGGTGATACGTAGTCAGTCATGTTTCCCTTTTTGTCATTCAAGTTGAACGTGTTTTTAATTCTTTTAGGGCATCTCACTTTGTGCTTTCACTTGTTCATAGTTACCAAGGAATCATCAAAATCCGAAGACTACAGGTTCAACTTGATCCCTTAAGAAAGCTGGGTAAGATGCAATCATGCGCTAGTTATCTAGTCATATTTTTTGCTGACGGTTTTCGAAGTTAGTGTGGTTTTAAATTATTTTGTGGTTTGCTTACCCTTAACTGGTTAAAAATACCCTAGCCAATCAGAGGATGATTTCCCGTGCTTTCGGTCAGCTGTATATCCCCTCGCAATTATCACTGCATGCTAAACATTTTCCCGCGCTTGCCACTGGAACTGTTGGTACACTTGCTAGTGTGTTTTTTGTGTTTTTTTTTTTTTTCGTGCACGTGAACTAGTCACACATTTCTTGCGCTTGTCACTGGTCACACATACGTGAACAAGTCACACATTTCTTGCACTTGTCACTGGT
>CM042749.1:5377233-5392233 GCA_022496165.2 Catalaphyllia jardinei
GAAGCGGCACACACGAGTCGCGAAGCGGCACACACGAGTCGCGAAGCAGCGAGAACGAAAAACCTCTGGTTACCTTGGACTGAAATCTCACTTTCGTGCAGACACCAGGGTCAGCATCTGACCCCCGAGCTCGGATTGGTTGATATTTTTACAAAACACGCAAATAAATATGATTGGTCTGTTTGATTGGCAATACCGAGGGGACGGTGGGGATATTTGTAACTGCACTTCTTGTGTGTAAACTTTTACCTATATCGATCTCTACCAGGGAAATAATTTGTTTGCAAAGTACTGCAGTTCTCAGTTTATATCAACATTCAAGATTCGTCTATGGTCTACATTGATTTTGTTTCCGACAGTGCCTTTGAAAGAATTTGACTCTGTGCTCCAGGAGCATTCTCCAGAGACTGAAAGTGTCGATGAATATCAAAGCCTTGCTCGCAGTCAAAAATCGCAAAGATGTGTTCGCCATTCTGCCAACCGGACATAGAAAGTCAATTGATTATAATTCGGTTGATCACTGATGTCAGCAAATACCTGAACCTGACAGGCTATTCATACCCTCACCATGTCATATTGGCTGTGTACTCTGAAGTTTCTGGTGGTTGACTCTCATATAATTCCGCGAACTGCAAAACTATTTCATTTCCATTTTAACGAAGACGTTGACAAGCACCATCTGCTCAAAGAAGCTTATGCCTTTCTATTCAGAAGTCTCGAGGCCTTCTTACAAAATGAAAATGTTTAACAGCAGAACCTTCGCGATCTTGCGGATGAAAACATTCTCGCAAACATGCACATTGATCCCCCCCAAAAAAAAAACAGGTTTAAAAATGCATGGTATACTGTTGCTATATAATTCTCACTCACTATGTGAAGTAAGGTCTTGTTCTCCCTCAGAGCTCCAACACAACCACAAAATGTAACCACGAACATCAAACAGCCAACAACAATAAGGAGAATGGAAGGGTCAAATGCCAAACTATCAAGATCACTATACTCATTCTTTTCATCATGCGCCCAGGCTCCCACTCCAATGAGTATTATGCTAATGATCTGCACGTCAATGATATAATGGGTGAGACATTAGTTAAGAGATTCATCAACTAAGGCACTAAAGTTTACAGCACCCAGTGACTTACATTTCTACTGAATTTCTTTGCATCTTATATAAAGGTCAATTCGGAACTTCAACATCTTCCATCTCTCTGAGCTACTCCTGCTCCCCTCCCCCTGCCCCCCTCCCCTCCAGTATTAAACATTTTAAATTTTCAGTTGACCAAAACATAGTTAATAGAGGGGAATGTTTATGAAATCTGACAAATCTCTTTGTTTTAGGCTATTGTTTGCTTCTTTGGCCTTGACCCTGCACTAAACACAACAGATTGTTTACTTTGTACTAAGCAACTGACCAATAGAAACATTGTGGTTATGTAATTCATGCATAGTGTATGCTCTGGGCCAAGCATGGCATCTAAATGAACCACCTCAAGGACATACTGCAGGATCAAATGCACCAACTCTCGGGACATACCTTGGAAATTTAAAGTGCTACTACGACCAAAAAAAACAACTCTTTTTTTTCCCTTTGGATTTCAAAACTATGTTAACTAAACACTAACTGACCCAAGTTCTAAGTTCTGATTTTAAAAAGACACCTGTATATTTTAACTGGAATTCTCTTACTTATTGGTCCACCATTATTAACTTTAAAATCTTGAGAGTTGGGTCGAGGAGAAAATGATATCAACGACTCACTAGTTTAAGAATGCAATGCGTGTGTATGTGGCTTAATTAATATGCAGCATGGGAGTTTTGGGCTTTCAGGCTTTTAAACCCGTGTTTTGCATGTATAATAAATTGTATTTACATGCTAAGCTAGTGAGCAAATGATGTCATTTTCTCTAGATCCAACCCTCTGAGGTCTAATCAGTCAGTTTTGAATGTGAGTAATGGCAGACCGCGAAATCCAAAACTTACACTCAAATCAAACAGCCTTTGGATAAAACTTAAAGCTCAAAACTTCGCCATTTAGGTGTTAAGTGAACACGCTTTCAAAATCTGAAGGAAAAAAGGAAATTATTTTTTGATCATAGTTGCACTTTATATACATCTCGTGGAAAAGAACAAAACTCACTCTCCAAAGCCCCCGCTTTCAGCATCCAATGTCAGTGACAATACTAAGAGGAAGTTTTTTTACCTTCAAACACTGTGTAACCAAAGGCTAGTTATAACCCTTAGCCCTCCCATATTATGTCAAATACCCCAACACAGTATCAATCAATAATGTCCGACAAACTCCCGGGTATGTAATAGGGTGTTAATGCCTCTAATCGATGCATTATTGAATAACGTGACAATACCTGTTTTGCACGCGTCGAAATCTTTTGAAGAACGAAGTATAACACTATAGGCTCTTTTGGGATTCAATGAGAGGCAAATAAGTGGCCCTGTATTCTATACTTTAGCCTAATTTTATTTTGAACTAGTCCTAACCTATTATGTACTGAGTTCAATTCAGCTGTAACATATTTGCTACAACCTACAAGACTACAAGATCTGAAACACTCACCCATAATATGGTATTAGTAGCAAAAAGAAAATACTTCACAACACAATGAAAGTTTAACTTCTCCCTTGGTGAATTTTCCTCCATCAATATTTTCACTCTCAAACCTAATCGCAGCGATCTATGATTCTTTGATTACCCGGGAACCAGGCCTTCCCGGGAAAGTATGCAGCACAGCTCCAGCACGGTATTATGGGAAGTATATGGGTGATTCCTTGTCAAAACAAAAATGGCGGCGGCAGTGCCGTTCAACGTTGTTTTTGGAATTAACGAAACCCCCTTAACTCACGCCCTCGAGACAAGACGTTTTGATGAAGCATTAGAATATATCAATAGTCGATACGGAATGTGCTTGGATGAGGGATTTTACCAAAGGATTCCGCTCTATATCGTTCTTTCTGGGGAAAATTCTGCAGTTGACGGGGAAGCGATGCCCATTCATTTGAAAATCGCCCGACGATTGATAGAGAGAGGTGAGATTTGTCAGTGTGACTAAATGTACCGGTATTTGTCGATATGTTGATTAGCTCAACAGTCAGAAAGCCATAAATCAGCAAATGTGATGTAATCAACACCATAGCCCTTCTATAGACTTTCAGTGTACAGTATAGACCTCATTTTTATGAAGGCCTAGATCTTCCTTGTCAAGTCTATGTAATGCGGGACGGTCCTTCAACAGTTTGAAAATTTAAATTCTAATTTATGTCATGTTTTAAATTTAAGCTTATCTCTAGTTAATGAACTTGAACGCTTCAGTAATTAGAACTTTTGTAACATTCATGTTTTATTATTTTAAAGGGGCAGATCCAAATTTAAGAATTCCAGAGGTGAGTGTGGCTAATATGTTTGAAAGATTCAAGCCTAAATGAAATTATTGTGAACGACAAGGCTTACTGATTCTCAGTGTGCAAATATTTTTCGTGGTTGTCATAGCAACAAGAAATGTCTACTGCAGTATCAAGCATGTTATGGAGTTACCAAGGTCACTGTATATCAGAAAGCATTATTTACTCACTCACTAGTGAGTACCGGTAAATATTGTTAAACTCATCTTAGAGCATATGAATGTTGTACTTTTACTTTCTCTTCGCCGCGATTCACCATCTAAATCGACCCCGACTTTCTCTGTCTGACCTCGTAGCTCAGTCGGCAGAGTGACGGTAGATCTATTCCGGAGGTCGTGGGTTCGATTCCCACCGAGGTCAAAAGATTTTTTCTTTACCTCGTGTGGTTCCCTGATTCCCTTTACTAGGGCTAACGCCCAGTGGGTTATTCATGGTTACATTAGCACTAAAATTTACACTTCAGAGTTAATTCTCTGTTACATCATTCATCTTAGAGCAGTTCACCATAGCATGTATTGATTTGGTTTTTGGAGATTCACAGTTAGCTTTTCTTGTATCTGGTGCTTTTCTGTATAGCGTAAGGACATAATAAAAAGGTATCTTACTCTTTGATGGTTTCATAAACTCGGTAAATATCAGTCAAAATCCACAGAAATGCAACCAGCATTTTTTTTGGCCAGCTTTTAACATCTTTCCCCCTTTTGTATGTCACTCTGTAGACTTGTGGTGCTGAGTACATTGGACCTGGAACATCACCACTGCAATGTGTTGTCAACTTCTACAACCTGGTTACAAGCAAAGATAGCATACTTGTACGAGACACAGTCTCGACACATGAGGCATTATCCCTTAATGGGAAGCATATAAGCAATACTGCAGACTTAATTGAAGAACTGATTAATGTAGTGTGGTTGCTATTGGGACACGGAGCTGAAGTTAATATTAGAGATACTGAATCAAAGACACCTTTGCACACCACATTGTTGAGGTCACATGATTTGCATATGGCACAGACCTTGTGCGACAATGGGGCTGATCTTATGGCGACTGATTGCTATGGCAACACACCACTCATGTCTCTTTGTAGCCCACTGCCCTGGCGTGATGGCATTGAGCAAGGACCATGTCTTGATAGTGACATAAGTGAAGCTGTGCACTTTCTGTTATCTTTCGAAAATATAAAGGTATGTTTAGTCTTTGACTCAGTTACACTTTTGTTTTCATTTCCTTGCCAACTTAATGCAAAGTACATGTAAATACTTGCTGCAGAGAATAATTATTGATATCTTACCTTCTTAGCTCCTGCAATCATTGGCTAAACAAATTCCAAAGAGAGAATTCAAAAGACATTTTCTGGCAAACTGAAAAGAAGAATATTGATTTAAAATTATTTTACAGTGCGACTACCCCAACCAAGGCCACCTGACAAAATTTTCTACAAATTTGTTGAATAAACATTTAATTTATTGTTAGAGTTTTCTAACAAGTAATCCATGTAATCAAGCTGCACATTACAGAGGCAATAAATCTGTGGTCATTTTTATTATTTTTAACACTTAAATGCCATTGGCAATTTGCAAAACATTTGCTTAGGTGGCCTTGGTAGTAGTCCCACTGTAAGATGTTGTTAGAAACTAGAACTAGAGAGAATGACATGTTCCCATGGTAGCAATGTTAATATTCAAGTGAAGTATGACCATCGCAGTAATTTTCCAATTTAATAAAATTCAATAAAATTGACCTTGCTCCCAATGTGCGGCTTCATAGCCCAGTTGGTAGAGCATCGCACTGGTATCGCGGAGGTCATGGGTTCGAATCCCATTGAAGCCCTGATTTTTTTCAGGTTTCTTCTTTCCAATTACTTAAATTGGAAAATTGCTGTGATGATCATACTTCACTTGCATCTACAACCGCAGTTCAAATATGAATTATTTCATACACACTTTACATCAATGTTAATATTCAAGTGAAGTATGATCCTCGCAGTAAATTTTCCAATTTAAGCTACTGGAAAGAAGAAGTTCATATTTTCCCGTGCTCGGCTTCTTCTTTCCAATTGCTTAAATTGGAAAAAATTTACTGCGAGGATCATACTTCACTTGCATCTATAACCGCAGTTCAAATATGAATTATTTCATATATACATCACAATGTTAATATTACAAACAAACATATGAAATTTCATATATTTGAATTACAGAGAATGATGTGAAGATATGATTGATCATCACAGTTACGTACTCAACTTTTAATAGCAGTTGTGAAATAAAAGCCTGAATTTTGTTTTGTTTTTTTGCATATGCTTGGCCTTCTATGGGCAAACTGGGAGCTGGCCACTGCACTGGTATCGTAGAGGTAATGGGTTCAAATCCCATTCTGATTTTTTTCAGGCTTCAATTTTACAAATGCTTAAGTTGTGTGCATAACTGCAATGAGCAATCATATCTTTACGTCGTTCTCCGCAGTTCAAATGTATGAAATTTCATATACTTACTTGTATTTATCACCTTCTATGGGTATATTATCAACTCCCAAAGTGGCCAGTTGGCTTGATGGCTCAGTTGATATATCACTGCACCAGTATCACTAATTTCACAACTGCTTAAATTGTGCATAAATATTATAACTGTGTGATGATCAGTCATATCTTCATAATTATCATTTGCTGCAGCTCAAATACATGAAATTTCATATGCTCACTTGTGTTGTCTCGTTTCTCTAGAGACTCATCTTGAGAAACGAGACAAGAGGTGGTACTTACTTTTGAGTGGTACTGTAATGTTGATGTTAATCATTGAGATCATCGTATACTGGCAATGGCAAACTCCATTATTGTACTGTCTGTAAAGCTTTGTGCAGTTGAGGTTTATTGGTAATATTTAGCACACAGCAGTAAGTCGAAAAAAATGAGAGGGTTAATCATGCTATTACATTGTTTTAATAGCCACTTAACAAGGTTTGTTTTCATCCAAGATTGATCACTGTGGAATTCACAGTAGAACTGCCCTGTTCTATGCCATGCAGTCAGCTAACTTTAAAGTTGCAAAGATCCTACTTGACCATGGAGCTGATCCCAGTTTACGTGGCTTGGGCCCTGATGGAAGGTAGATCTTATATTTTGAACTGTTATTTATAGAGCCTGATGGTAAGGTACCTGTAGGTTAACTCTGGCTGTGTTTTCATGAACTCTTTTTAGGTTAATTAGTGAGTGACAACCAGAAATCCCATGAAAACAGCTACTTTTCCAACTTGCTTAAAGTTAAGCAAGTGGGAAAACTTCAGTGGAATTTTCATTAAATTTAAGCCACCAAACCAGGTAGCTGAAGCAAGTTGGTAGTTAATTTTGACCAATTAGGAGTTTCTTGTGGTTTGTCAAATCGGAAATATAACAGCTACTTGAAGCCTTCTCCAAACACAGCATCTATGTACGAGTCAAGTGGCTTATCTGTTTCTGTAGTATGAAGTGATTAGGAGTATTACTACTCCCCCCAGATGGGATGCTAGTCCATCACAGGGTACTGTAATACCCCCAGCATGGAGTTCACTGGTGCCCAATCATACACCTGGGTGGAGAGAGGCACTGTGAGATGGAGAGTGTTATGTCTTTCCCATGGCAAGAACTCAGTGCAAAGTCCCCAGCCAGGGCTCTAACCTGAACCACTCTATCCACAGTCTAGTGCACTAACCATTAGGCCCCTGGACCTCCCATATGTATGCCGATGTACATGTATGCCGTGTTATAGCTATTTTAAGTCTCCTTTGAGAGCAAACCCTGGAGTGCAAATGCCCACCCATCTATGCAACTGTTGTCAGAAGTTACCTGCCAAGACATGCTGGATGGTGCAGGAGTATCACTTCTATTTACCTTGTGCTGAAAAAGCCAAAGTTAAGTGCCAGCTCTTGGACTTGGACCTCATTTATTCTCAGAGAAAACTTTCTGGCTTATACCTAAGAATGATTGTCTAATTAACAATTAGACTACGAGCCCGAGTTTTCTACGAGCAGATAGTCAACGAAGCGCAGCCGAGTTGACTATCACTCGTAGAAAACAAAATGTCAAGTAACGCATAGAAAAGAGCTGTTTTATTACATTAGATTAGGTTCAAATGTGATGCATTATGTGGGCTGATGCGTAACTGATGACTATCAGCAGATAGTCATCAGTAATTTAGCCAATCAAATTCACGGATTCACAATAGACTACGGTAAATTTATACTAATTAATTTTTATTTCTCTTTACATCTCAGATACATTTCTCCCTTGCTGGCCACAATTATTCCATGGTCATCCATTGGACGAAAAGATACATCTGCAGTTTGCCGAGAGCTTGCCCCTCTAGTGGATAAAGGCTATTTCTCTACTGAGGAAATTCTGTTGGAACTCCTAGAGTACACCTCTTGGGGAAACCCAAGTGATGTGTCTTTACTAAAGCTGAAACAGTTTGGGATCAGTTTGATTCCCATGTTGTTTGGACAAAGCATGTGTAAGTTGCGGCAACTAGCATCAAGGATGTTTATTGACGGCATGTACACGGGCGAAGCATTTGGACGGTTGAGTTCAAATGAAGTAGCATGCTTGGTAAGAAGACACAGTCTTCCAACTGAACTTATCACAGATTTTCAGATCGTCTTGCTGAGGCATAAGATCTTGAATGCCCTAGCAGAAACAGACTGGGACTTGTGGGATGTTGAGGAGTTCACACTGGATGTCAGCAGTGAATATGATGAATCAGACGATGAGTATTGGTAGCTTTCCTTGGAATATTCATGTCATAAAAAAGGGACTGGCAGTTCAAAGTCTCAAGGAAGCAAAACTGATCACTTTTAATTTGTCTCCATTGTACCTGGTTAGGGGTGGCAAATGATAAAATCTGGGGCTTGCCAAGACGCTGGACCAAGACTTTTTAAATCAGTTATGGAAACTCTGGGTCTCAGAACGTACTGATCAACAATTCCAAGTGCTTTTGGCTAAGCTATAAACTGAATAGAGTTTCCTTTAACAACTGATCATTTGACTTGAATCAATAACAGTCAGAGGTAACTGCAAGCTGTTTGCTTGTAGCAATAACATTTTGAGCTTTTTCACTATCACAGTAAGTTCTCTTTGAGATCCCTGGGCCAAAAAAAAAAACAAATCTGAGACCTTCAAGACAGAAGGAACACAAAAGGGACTTTGCAACTTCACACAAAGGCTTTTTAGGATTACAAGATCTGTTCAAGTATCCAAGCTACAATATGAGTTTCTTGTCACCATTTGCCATCACTTTGATGCTCTCTTGGAATCATTCCAATGTACCAAAATGTATGTACATTCAATGTACCAATACCTTCCCACCAGCTCCCATTCAATCTTCTCTTAGGGTCCATCTTTCATTTATCTGATATCCATATACAGGTCATATTTCATCTTTAGAGCCTGCTGTTCATACATTGCTGATTGTCATTTATCCCTCCACTCCACATTTTATTGATTGACTTTTTACAATCATTACAGTAATATTCAACTCACACAGTTTTATGTTGTGTTAATGAAGCTATGTCACGATTTGCCCGTCTTGAGAAGTTTAGCCTAAATTTTTCAAGTTCTTAATTTGTCATCCATATTAATCTTCTCCATCCTTAACTATCCTTGCCCCTTTATGGTTCATTGTTATCTCTTTGGTGTTTCTTTATCTTAAGTTAGTAAACTACTATTTTCAGGTTTCCTTCAATTTAAAGGTACTTTCAGTTGCCAGAGTAACTCAAAATACCATGGCTTAGCTCCTTTAAGTCATTCAATGCATGCAGAGGACACAATGCAAGTAGTGAACAATGCAGCTGTACCATTTCTACGTATTGCTGGCCTATATTACTGGATACTATTTTACAATGTTATAATTACAATTTCACATTTCTATAGAATTGTGAATTCAGAGACAATGTAATCCTTTCATTTGATTTTTTTTATCACCAATTATTATAAGCAAGGATAATCATACAAATTTCAGTCAATGACTAATTACATTAACAATTTTTGTTGTTGTGGTTTGCGCTCGGTTACAAAATTAAATTGTCTCCCATTCCCAAATATATGTCCAGTCTTCTATGAGCCCTTTGAGCTACCTTAATCAATTAGTGTGCCTAGCACTAGTTTGATTTTTAAGCTAAATCTGAGATCATATTACTAACAGACCTTCCGTTCCAATGAATCACTGTTGGATTGTTACTGGCAAATCAAGAAGCATTACATAAAAATAAGTATACCCTAGACTGTATGCCCCTATTCCCAAACCCCTGTCAAACTATTTTGTTATTCTAGTCAGTTTTTAAAGAAGCGTAACGTGCCCAAGCAATCTTGAGGGTCTGTCACGTAATCGTTGCGTGAGATTAAACAGGCTTGCCACTTAGCCAGCCGTTTGTCGCGTAATCTTTGCGTGACCAACCAAAAGATTGCCTGTCTCCTTAGTAGCTCTTAATAATTGCTGCTTATTTGAAAAAACGAAAATATCTCTAAAACGAAAAAAGATATTCCAAAAAGGAAAACACCATTCTTTACTTTGAAAAGCCTTTCAAATAAGCAGCAAATATTTTTTACATCATAGGCACTTTAATGTTCATACGTGACTTTCACTCCACCAGGGAGGTTATCTGAATCCAGCCATTGCCAGCCGTAGTATTCTAGCATGGGCAACTTGTCCGGAATGCTCGGGAAGTAAACATACTTGTAATCGTCTCCTTTTCTCTGCCAATGGTGCCAAATCTTGTCAAGGAAGGAGTGATGAGGGATCACCTCAGGAGCATTAGAAGCTGTTGTTGTATACATTGTTCCACCCACAACATTGTGAATATCATTATGATAAATCGAACGGACTATTCTTTCAAACTTGAGAAACATTTCCAGTGGCAACGCTAGTGTTCTGCGGAGATGTTCTGGATTCCCAGTTAGACTGACGTAACTAAAGTTCCTTGTTAGACACCCACCTCCTGTGATATTGAGCAAGCGCCATTGATCCTTGTTAAAAGGCCCGTCCTCGACGCAGTGGTACTCTAAAGGGTTTCCATCCCCGCCTAACCCGTGGTCGCTAGGGCTCCACAAGTCCTCGTCATTGGACCCACTCCACCATCGGTCAGCAACTCGGCTCCAGTTCCAATACGGAAGAGTGATACGACAGTCGATTCTGCGCAGAAGATTCTCGAACTCAACCAAGAACCATCGGTGCCATGGGAAAAAGATGTAGGGTGATAAATGGAGCAGCTCGTTTGGGGTGGCAATATGAAAAGCGACCAATCTGTGATAGTCTCCTTTGAGAGCCGGATGCGTCGACGCCATCTTGTACGCGTTGAGAAAACGCCGTCTTTGGTTGACGTCCATTTTTACAAAGTCTTTTCGCACGCGGTAGCAGTTTATAAGCTTGCCATCCCGACAATCACAGCGTTCGTCGCACTTGTTCAGCGCGTACCTTCCTTCCGACGGGCAGTTTGCTGGCGTTTCCTCTCCCAGAAATTCCACGATTTTTCGACCTTGTTCGCCCCCTCCTGAAATGTTCCAGCTGAATAGAAGGACGACAACAAACCAGTTGTGGGCCATCAGCATGTTGTATGTGCACTCTGCTGCCAAAAAAAAAGAAGATTTACTTACAATAGACGCTAACTAGCTCGTCATTATTCTTTCACACATCAACGATTTGTAGTGATTCAATTTTTTGTTTTGGTACTTCTCGTTTCCCCGGGGTTTGTCCAGAAAATGTAAAAGGCCTTAAATAGAGTTATTCCGGGTTTTTTTTAGGGTATTAAGATGGGAAAGAAAGGAGAGAGCAAAGGAAATCACTGACCGACTGACTGAATGAATAAACGAACGAACGAACGAATGAATGAATGATTAACTAACTTCCGCCCCCCCCCCCCCCCTCCCCGCTATGTACGGCCCTGCTGATTGACTCAATGACTGATTCAATCATTCATTTGCTTAAAATAATTCCACCAGCAACTATACATAAAATGAACTCATGTTATGATTTCCGAAGATAACGCTGCGAAATCATTATATTTTTATGTTAGTTTTCTCTGGGAACGAAATTAAAGAAAAATCAAGAAACTACAATATAATCCAGCTAGCTAACTGCACATCTATGGTCTGTTTTGGAGTAGCTGGGCTAAATAACAGAGGGATTCATCGGACACGCAGTTGAACATTTAACTGAAATGAATTGTAAAACAAGAAATGAAAAATATGGTTTAAATAACTTTAGTAGTCCGCCATATTTGCTTTTGTATCCGGCTTTACATAACAGAGAAATTTATAACTAATCAATTGCTACCTGCCTCGTCACGCGTTGAAATATTTGGAATCACTTTTCTTGACTTACAGTCACTTGGCCAATTTTAGAGAGACTCGCGACTTCAACTTTTACATTCACATTTACAATTGCAGTGCTCAGTACCAACAAGCACATATGGAAATTACATGATTTTAGAGCTTTTGAAGTGTTTACAGCCTACGGAAACGGAACTGGAAACGGAAACGGAAATTGGTCGACAAAAGATTATGAAGCTTCCACAACTATTGCGATATAAACACGTGAGTTCTATATTGGGTGACCCCGTGATGGTCTAAAATTCCAGATACTAAAAAGTTAGGTCGTCTTGATCGATGTAAGGACATTTTTGCGGGCTATTTTCTTTGCAGCGTCCTCTTTGAGATCGTCACATGTCATGCTCGGTCGCAAACAAGTGCAGCCATGCATGGGAGAGTTTCTCACTTCATCGTGACTTCATTGCATTTACGATTTTTGAACATCTGGCCTGGGTCGTTCGAAAGTTGGATAACGCTATCCACCGGATTAATTACTGTCCAGTGGACAGAAGAGTTTGTTGTCTGTAACATTTAGCTGCTGGGTAGCAATTTATTCGTTGGATAGCGTTATCCCAAAATTTGAACAATTGGGGCTCCTTGAAAATGGTCGTCTGTATCTGTATAACATTTAAAACTTATCAGTCCGTCTCTCATTCGTAGCATTGTAATGTTTGGCTCTTAACTCTTTTTATTATATTGGAATATTGTTTTCCCAGCCTTGGCTAAATATTATTTTAGGCTGGAAACATCCTTGTAAATATTCTAAGATTAGTTAAAGGGATACAAATTAAGTGGACTATGCCGACACAACGTCAGATTATCTGCCCTATCATTGCTTTGATGGCGTTGAAGTAATTTTGGAGCCACACTGCAACCTGATATGACACTCATAACTTCTTGGGGAAATGTTAATAGCATCAAACATACGGCTAGTTATGTTTTAATTTTTTTTCTAGCTTTGCCCTTTAAAGAAAGGTAGAATTTTATAACGCTTAGTTAACATCATACAATTGCATCGTATTTACAAACTTTCACCACGCAAAACAATATTCTGATCTCGAATTTGTTCTTAAAATTTCGGAAATTTTAGACTCGATATTCCCATGAAATCTATTAATTTATATCATGAAATAAAGATGATCGTAGAAAGCTTTGTCTTTACCGACAGAAAAAAAACTGCAGGAGAGAAACCCATTCATAACGAGTTTGTTCTGTTTAACGGAGGTTTAACATAACGGGGTTATTCTCTCCACATTTTAATGCTAGTAACCCCCTCTGGACTTACTGTTTATAGCTATCCTTCGTGATGACGCGGGTTCTTCGTTATAAAGTGTTCGTTATGACGCGATTTTGCTGTTAATAACAATCAACTGAATTGAAGCATTCAGAGTAGCTCAGTGCGAAGAGGTCCTTAAGAACCAGGCCACGTAACGTTCAAAGGCCAGAGACAACCTAGCCTCCTACGCAGACGTTCTTAGGCTTGTCTAGCCTGCGTAGCTTGGCGGTTTAAGCAATTTGAACGCGAACACGCAAAGCGGCGAAGCCCCGAAAATGAGCGGCAAAGCCGCGAGGAACCAGTTGTCTCTCTCCCAGGCTCCTCGCGGCTTTGGCGCTCCTTTCGCGGCTTTTCCGCTTTCCCAGCGCCCTCAAACCGCTTAAAAACCGCCAAGCTACGCAGGCTAAGGCTTGTGACGCGTTTCTCCCCACGAACGTCTGCTCAACGGACAGGCCACTTCCGTTCACTGGCGGTTAGCCTTTGTTTCAAAAGAACCAATCCGCTGTTCTGTTAATGTCGACATCTCTGTTGTTTGCCAGGCTCTTTGCCATGTGCTTATGCATTTTTTAGGCTCATTTATATTGCACGATATTTGCTTTCGAGGGGCAACATGTGGAAAATAAGAATTTTTCCGTGAAATGTTGCTTACTTGCAATTAATACTGCTGGGCCCGGTTGTTTCATTAGAACTATTTGTAAGTTGAGCGTATGTTGCTTCTTATCACGCATATCATTTATCCACGTCCGGTTTTTTCTTCGGAGATGCCGTAGCTTTACGGCGAGAAAGCTACACGTTTCTGTAGAGAGGTTCTTAGGTTTAATTTCTTCCATCGATTTGGTTAAGCTTATGTTTCTCGAGTTCGATGAATAGGTTTATTTCTCCTTTTGCCCCTTCTGGCACCACATAATTAAAATGTAGCTGTTTACGTGCGAATCGGTTGACTGTTTTTCGTGTTGTATTAGTATATCCCATTGTTTCACTTAGTTCAGGCAAGACCGTACCGGTGCTCAATGTGGGTCTTGTCAGTTGCCAGTACTTCTAAAATAATATGTACGTCTGCATTTGCTGGTGCAACTCGTACGCAAGTGAGAATGTTGAACATTCTGCGGCACAGATTTCTCGTGTTGCGTTGGGTCAAAGTCGGTCAAAGTCCAGCTTTCACGGATAGGCAGAGAAGCTATGATTGGCTAACCGCCAACGAACGGATGTGACCGGTCCGTTGAGCAGACGTTCGTGGGGAGGAACGCGTGACAAGGCTAAGAACGTCTGCGGGGGAGGCTAGATACAACCCTACCTCAAACTTTGCATGCTGAAAGGTATTCATGAGTAAGTAGTCAAATGACCATCAATTAGTCTCCTTAATGATATGTGGTCGCGTGACAGGCGGTAGTTTGAATTTAATATCTCACTTCTAAGTTGGTCGGCTTTAGATATGGGGTGCAGAAAAAAAAAAACCACCGTGATTTTGAAGTAAAATTGAACGGGAAAATTTAAACTTCGATTGTGCGGGTAATTGTGCGAGATTATTGACGAGCCAATGTTCTTGCCAAGTTCTAAGCGGGAAATTCTGCATTGACTATAGTACTGCAAAATTTATTTCACTAATAGTTCAAGGGCGTAGCCAAGGGGGGGTCCTGGGGTGCCCGTGACCCCCCCTTTGTAAGCCTTTTTGTAAGCAAACAACCTACAATATTCAGGTGACAATCTGGTGACACCCTCTGTATGACTCAGTGTGACCCCCCCTTTGAAAAATCCTGGCTACGCCCATGTAGTTCAACTATACTTAGCAGGCTTAGCAATCGCCAATTCTTTTGAAAAAAACTGCGTCTGACTGTTAAAAAAATCATGTTGCGTGGCACTAACTAGACAAGTGAAGCCAAAATAATAGCAAAACAGACTGCCACATCTTCGTTTATAAATGAGCTCCTTTTTAAGAATACTCCTGCCTCGATTCAATAAAAACATGTAGCCTGATTAT
>CM042749.1:5397233-5402628 GCA_022496165.2 Catalaphyllia jardinei
TTTATTAATATGGTAATGCTGGTCAGCTGTCAAAGAGAAACCAATACCTCTATCTCCCTTTTCGCCTTTCACTGCTTTTACCTCTTGTTTTCGTTCTCCATTAGTGAAACCCATATATTGAATACGTAATTAATAATTTTTAAATAATTGTTCCTTCACTCTTTTCATATTCAATGATATCTGAATAAGCCTCACTATCTGTATTATATATATTTTTTGTTATTAAAGCTCTATTAATAGTAAAAGGAGAATCTGATACATATATTATATCAAATTGATGATATGAACTCTTTGCAAGTGGATGAGGCACAGTTATGTTATTAGTAAGGCCACTAAATATAAATTTTAAAACTGCGTCTGTAATTGTTAGCCAAAAATATATTTTTTTTCCTTTAGCTGAATTTGGTATATTAACACTTTTTAAACTTTGCTCATTAATCAAAGGGTTTTTTGAGACTACTACTCTGTCTTTGCTAATAAATATATATATTGGATGAAGATTAGAAAAACTAAACCAATTTAATTTTATTATCATGATATTACTAGTATTACTTTTATGTTGAAACGTTAAATAAAAAGTAACATCTCCCCTATTGGCAACACTTGTCTTATATGTATAATTATTTTGAGATCTACCTTCAATAGAATCAGGAAAATAAATAGTTTTTATTAACACAAATTTTGAATTACTTCTTATTATAGCTTTAATTAAATTACCATTTTTATCTAATTGCTTTTGCAAATCTGAATGAACTGTAGATATAGAGCTTTGTAAATTTGCGACTGAAGTTTGGAAAGAATTTTTAAAATCATTTAACTGTTTAAAATTGATAGCATCACTATCTTCATTTCCTTCTGGAAGGTTTTTAATGGTTTTATTATTCATATCGATAGGAGCTTCAAAATTGACCACATCATTATGGAAGTAATACAATCGGTCCCAGAGATGAATCGAAACATCATTCTGGTAACCTCTAACACCATAGACTACCACATAAATATCTGTTTTAGGGTCTGACCTACCTTTAAGACGAATATCAATATCTAAATCATCAAAACTAGGATTGATAATACCCTTACGGAATGTATCACACTTCTTGTGTTATTATTTACTATTTTGCTATTAATTTTACTGACAGAGAGAGTGCCACTAGATGCATTAATTTCATCAACAGAGAGTCCATCACTAATATACATTTCATAAACTATAGTATAGTTTCCGATTGGTAAATAAACTACATCAATACTTAGTCGAGTACTATAATAACCTAGACTTGAGTCATAATCAATTTGAAAATGGTATGTTTTTTGATTTACTTTATGATAATCTTTATTTATGAGTCCAATTTTATGAATATCACTATCATCCTCTTTGAAAAGGTCATCATCCATTACTTTTTTGAATACATTTTCTCTGTCAATTGATTCAATTGCGCTCTCTTCAGAGCTTTGTATTGCAGAATCAACATAAGCTTTATCAACATCAGGTGTTGGCACTTTTGCTATTTCTGAATCAATATAATTTTTATTTATAAAATCTCTATTATCAACATATCTTTTATTTACCGCATCTCCCCCATCAGTTGGGTCTGCTAATCCCTTTACCTTTTTATTTACTATCTGACCAGCATTTGAACCACTCTGCACAGTGTATTGAAAATTAAGGTCGCCAGTCATATTATCACCTTTTGTTAATACTCTATTAGAAATTAATACTCTAAGATATGCTCTCTCTTTTTCAAAAAAATCAAAGTTAACTGCACTCTTTAATATTTCTGCCCTATTATCAGGGTCACCATCTCTCTCAATAATTGTGGCGAGATTATCTATGTATTTATTACCCATATTTAAATTACCACTCATAACTCTCGAACCATCTAATTTTAATAAATCTGAAGTATCTACCGAAGGAATTTTAGCAATTTCTCTATCTACATATACTTTACTAACAAGATCATTATCACTAAATAAATTATCAGAATATGGCTCTGTGTTCTGAACTTTTTTTCCTCTCAGGTCAAAACCCTCAGTACCATCAGCATTGCTTTTTAATTTTATAAAATTTTCATTAAGATATTCTTTATTTACAGCGCTATATAAGTCTTTTCTCTTAACAGATAATGAGTCAGTATCTTTATGATCATCTACGTTTTTTATTTGAAGAATATGGTGTGTATCCATTTGTAGATCACCTGTCATAGACCTACTACCATCTAACTTTAGTAGATCTGAAGTGTCAACTGGTGGAATTTTAGCTATTTCATCATCAACATATTTTTTTCTTGCACCATCATTATCATTTGTTGGATTACCAACACCAACTATTTTATTTAAATTTAAATCTATTACACTATTTCCATTTCTTTTCATAACTAATTTACCACAATCTTCTATTCTATTATTATCCATATCAATATGCCCAGACATTGTACCTCCAGAAAGAGGCAATAATTTATCAGTCTCAGTATCAACATAACCTTTAGTTGCAGCATCATCAGATTGGACTGGATTAGCTAAACTCTCTATTTTATTTCCATCCATATTAATATTTTCAAAAAATAGGAACTCATAGTTATCATCTGTATCTGCTATCTCAAATATTCTATCATTAAAATCTGTACCTCTTGATCCTTTTACAACTCTACTTTGAAACTTGAAATTTATAGATGAGTCTCTCTTAAATACTTCAATACGAAATGTTATTTTACCCTCAGATCCATCACTTGAGAATTTTATATATGACTTTGTTATATTACCATTTTGTCTACTAGCAAAAGTATAAAGTCTAAAACCGTCAGAGGCATTAACATTAAATATATGAGTATAATCAGAGACACCATTTATCTTTATTAATGATGTATATATACCATCTCTTAACTTATCTGACTTCATTTCTAGTTCTAGAAAGGTTTGACCACCAAAATCATTTGTTGTACCAGATGGAGATGTTTCATAAAAATTATTATTTAGATTTAACTCTATACCTGACTTAAATATCTTTAAACTAGGTTGTAAATGAAAATAATTTTCATTAAATTCAATATGATCTTTTAATTTTTCATAATTAACAGCATCTTTATCATTAACTGGGTCAGCTAAATTAACTATTTTATGTGATTTTAAGTCAAGATCAGAAGTAAAAACTTTATCTAATTTAGAGTCTAGATTATCATCTATGTATTTTTTAGTAGATGCATCATTATCATGGACAGGTGCTCCTACATCTGTTAATCTCTTTCCATCAATATCAAAATTACCATCATCAGTAAGATTAAATCCAATACCAGGAAGCCCTCTCTCACCTTCTCCACTATTTTTTGAATTATTTTGCTCTAACAAACCATTAATATATCCCATAATATATTAATAGATTGTTTTATTTTTTAATTGTTTCATTTTTTATCTAATTATTGCGATTGAGATTGAGATGATTGAGAATCAGAAAGATATTGAGAAAGAGATTGAGAAGGATAATAAGTACTATCATCACTATCATCACTTTCTAAACTAGCATTTAATAAAAAATCTTTATAATCAAATGATGAAGATGATTGCGAGCAAGAGTCCTCCGAGAAGGAAGATTGTGATTGAGTAAATTGCGATTCTTGTGATTGTGAGTCTTGAGATTGAAAGTCTTTTGAACATTCCATATATAATATAAAAATATTTTATTTTTAAATGTCTTCGTTGAAATTTTTTTTAATATTCTTATTTATCTTATCTATGTAAGCAAAACTATAAGGTTCAGAGGTTGCTTTAAGAAATTTACCTTTATTAACATTAACTTCTTTACACATTCTTGAAGTCTCTGCAGAAGATGGACTATCAAATATGCAAAAATGAGAACAATTGAGGCGTATATCTTTTGGAGTTAGATAATAAGATTGGCTTAGATAGATAACACTGCAATCTTTATGACGACCGCCAATAAAATATTCTACAAGAGGTTTTTGATTCTTTTCACAAACAAAGTCATCAAATATAACTATTTTTTGATTATCACCATCTAGTTCTGATAGAGGTGTTATTTCATCATTAGAAGCTTCTATAACATCATATCCTACCTCTTCTGATATAGGTTGGAATGTATCCATTAGTGTCTGATACTTTGGTTGCTCTAGATTTTTTGAGAATAAGTAAATTTTATCAAAGTAGAGAAGGTTATAGAGCATATGCATAAGGGTGTTAGTTTTACCACAACCACTTGGTCCACAGATTAACATTCTAAAAGTGTTAGAAGGCATAAAAGGTTTAAGCTTTTTAAATTTGCTTTTAGATTTGGATGTAGAGTCATAGTTTGGTATTTTCATCTATAATTTATATGAATATATTCTTTTTCAATTAATTATATATTTAAATATACATTACATTGAATGATTTATAAAAATATAAATTATGTTAATATATGAGTTTAAGTAAATGGAAAGAATTAGCAGATAAAAAGACCAATACCGGTAAAATGAAGAGAAAACTATTTGATGAAATAACAGAAGATAGGATAAGAAGTAAAACAACCGATCAGGCTATTGCAAAGACTTTTAGGTTAGACAAACTAGATCAAATAGCTGAACAAACTAAACCTAAAAAGAGAGTCCGAATTCAAGTACCTAGAGAGAATAGAGATGGGGGTATTGATTATGCACCAGAAGTAGATCCTTATGAAGATATGGGTGTAGATGGATTGCTAAATCTAGAAGATTATGTGGGACCACAAGCAGAAAAACAAATAGCTAAAATACCAAAAGAACCACCCCAATATAAAATGGATCCTAATCTTTGGCAAATTCCTGATGATCCACCTCCTGAATATGCACCACAAGATCCTTTATCAATAGAGGCTCCACCAGAAGATGAGGAAGATGAGGATGATGAAGGTAAAGTTAATTATGAAGAAGCTGATAAGGTTTTAGATTATTTGAAATTACCAAATTATACTGATATAGATAAGAGATTATCTCAACCAGAGATGACAGATACAAAAAGCAAAAATTATTTAAATAAGATTGTAAAAAATGCAGAGAAAACAAGAAGACAAGTAATTGCATTAAAATCAAATGCAACAAAAAGTTTTAATAAAGGAGAAATAAGTGCTGAAGAGAGAGATTTAGAACATAAACATTCTGACAAATTACGTAAAGAGCTTAATGAATATATTAATAATAATAAATTCAAAAGTAAAACATTTATGGGTTCTGGGGCCTATAGAGGGCCTATTAAAAAGGGGGGTGGTGCCTTTTTCTTCCATAATGCAAAAGAAATGCTCAAAAAGTTAACTCTAATTATTGCAGAAATGAAAGCAGGAAATACAAGCTTAGATATGAGAAACATGGGTGTAACTATCTTAGATGCACTTTTACATGCTAATCATATCAATAAAAGTCAATACCAAAAAATA
>CM042749.1:5412628-5431030 GCA_022496165.2 Catalaphyllia jardinei
AAATGTAGAAGTCTGGAAAAGGTAAAAGCACTTTGGTATTCTGGGTTAAAGAAAAGCGTTTAGGAGAGTTGCTAATTGGTGTTAAGCAAAATTGTTCAGTGACTCTTACATTGTCTTGCTCTTTTGTCGAAGGTACTATCTGATGTAAATATGATGTTGAAAGCAGCAAAGAACCCAGAACAGGACGAATTTGACGAGTTGACATTTCTTGTTGGAAGGGCAATAGAAGCCGTCAACAGCTGGAAGGCACATCAGTTGCGAGTGGTGCATCAAGATCAAGCATGGCTGGATGTGATTGACAAATTGTGTGAAAGTAAGGTACTGATAACCCAGGACTTTGCGATGAAGTTCCTACCAATGCAATTTCGAGAGACACAGAATGACTTCTTCGGTAAGCGAGGATTGTCATGGCATATCACCGTAGTGCTTAGAAGGAGTGCAGCTGGCCAGCTCGAATCACAGTCATTCATTCACATTCTAGAAAAGAGCCTACACGACAGCCAAGCAGTTGTGCCAATAATGGCTCACGTACTCACTTGTCTAAAGAAACAACATCCTGAAATTGCCGAAGCGTACTATCGCCAGGATAACGCGGGGTGCGACCACTCTGCATTAACGTCCTTGCTAGCAAAGTTATCAGTGAGCGAAGTGGTATCGTCATCAAGCAGATCGATTTTAGTGATCCCCAGGGAGGTAAAGGGTCGGCTGATAGAAAATCGGCCCAGGTCAAGTGCCATGTTAAAAACTCGGTAACCACAGAGAAAGAGTTCGAAAAGGCCATTCCCTCAAGAGGTGGTATTAAAGGAGTTAGAGTTACTTTGGCTGATACCACAATGTTCAACCCATTCAACGCTCCAAAGTTAACTGGTATCAGTCAGTTGAACAACTTCACTTTTTCCGAAGAAGCTGTTGTTGCACGAAGGGCATATGAGATTGGAGAAGGAAAGTTCTTACCGGTGTCTTCTCTTGACAGTAAGTCGTAAATACTGGATAGACGACAAACTATAGACTACTAACTAGTGAAGTGACATTGTTTCGAATAATATGTGCAAATTGAATTTTTTTTATAGCGTGCACGGACAAATGATTTGTCGTAGACCAACGGCTACGGAAAGTCTGGTCATAGACACGATCAAAACGCCAGCCTCGCAATTTACCGTTGTACTTTTAACGATCGTGTTGATTCTTCTTTTTTTGCTTGGCTACCTAACGTTACTTCGTTGGGACATCCACGCAATTCTTTCTACGTTTCTCTGATACTTGTGACGTCACGGACGAGGAATCATGAACAAAAGGCCTTTTTTCTTTGAAAGTTTTTAATTCGAAATTTGCTTTCATATTCCTTAATTCTAACTATCCTTGTTTACTGTCGGCTAATATTTTCACCTGTGACTTCTCTAGAGGCCGATATGATATGGAGAGGGGTGAGTGATATGTTTCACTCAAAATAGAACCTGGTCTGGCGGATAACATATTTAGTCTCCCTTAGATATTGGGGCGAATATCCTGAGTATCTTAGGGGCGAGTCAAGATATTGTTCTTGCCTTTTTCAGTTTCAGGCGAGACGGATTTCAAATGGATTGAGGCAGACACTAATGTGGAAGATTTTGTCCCAGTTCATAAAGAGTCGTTGATTAAATGTGATGCCAAAGGCGATGTTGAAACCAACTCAAACGCCAGAAAGGAAATAGAGAATTAGGAGGTAAAAGAAGAGCAGAAACTTCTCATGTGCCCGGATGAAGGATGTCATCGTACATTCCAGAGGTACGGAGCTCTGCAGAATCACATGTATGGCCGTCACGAGAAGAAGCAAGAAAAGATTACTCTGATTGACAGGGCCAAAAAGGGTTACGCTAGGAGACTGGAAATGCAATATGGAGTAGTGCCTTCGAAAACATCATCAGTTTGCGTTCTTTTGGAGGAGGAGAACGACAGTCTCCGATGTGTTCCCGCTGAGGGGGTCTAGTTCAAAGAAGTCGCTGTAATGGTCGACCATAACGAGGTAGTGGCTTCCATCCAGTTGAAAAAGGTCGGCACTTATTTTGACCACGGTCTAGTGGGTATATCATGAGATTTCATTAGTTCTTGCGGTCGCTCGCTTAGGTACTGGGCACAAATTCCACATCATAAACATTTCTCCTGGATTGCTGCTTGCATTCCTGGCCAGAACAGAGACTCGCGTGCTCGCCTTATACTGCTGTCAGCTCCCTGGTGTGCTTTGTGTATTTTCTGTTTTTTCGGTTTCTCGTCTTATTCGTTTCAGTGTGTCAGGTGTTACTTGGTTTGGCTCAAGATCCATTTCAGCTATTTCCAGGCGGAACACTTCGCATTCCTGCTTGGCAGTGGAGGAGGGCTGGCCAGTGACGGCTGCACGGGATAGTGTCCGCAACGTAAAGTTCCTTTCCTTTCTTGTATCGGACAGTGAACTGATATCTTTGCAACTTCAGCATCATTCTTTGCAGTCTGCGGGGGGCTTTGCTGAGAGGCTCCTTGAATATTGTCTCGAGCGGCTGGTGATCTGTATGTACCGTTATGTCGTGTTTTCCGTATAGGTACTGGTGCCACTTATCCATGTAAGAGACGATTGCTAAGCACTCTTTCTCAATTTGGGCGTAGTTTGTCTCCGTGCTGTTGAGAGTATATGATGTGAAGCAAACAGGTTGATCATTCTGCAGCAATACTCCATCGATGGCATCTTCAGATGCATCCACTTGTTGCGTCACAGGAAGGGCTGCGTCATAGTAGTGTAAAGCAGTTGCTGAGGCGATGAGTTTCTTTGCCGAGTTGAATGCATTTTCATGCTTGTTTGACCACAGGAATGCATAGTCCTCCCTGGTCAAGTCCCTCAATGGAAGAACTGTTTCTGACAAGTTATGGCAGAACTTGCTTAAGTATTGGCACATTCCAAGAAGACGCTGTACCCCAGACTTGTCAGTGGGGGCTGGCATCTCTGTAATTGCAGCTACTTTAGCTGGATCGGGCTCTACACCTCTGTCAGTAAGCTTGTGCCCCATGAAGGTGACAGAGGGAGATTTAAACTGCAATTTTTTCCCCGAAAGTCGCAGGCCATGGTTGTTGCACTTTTCTAACAGGCTTGTGAGATTTCTGTCGTGATCGATGTCAGCTTCCTCTCTAGAATCGCCGCATCCAAAAACGCAGATATCGTCGGCAATGTTTATTACCCCGTGTAAGCCCTCTAAGAATTCATGCTGGCGCCGTTGATACTCCTCCGGTCCCGAGGCGAGCCCAAATGGCATGCGAGTGTAATAAACTAGATAAATTGCAAAGCCGTGAACGAAGATCCTGCTTGATTAAACGTTGGATCTCAATAGAGATCTAATCAGCCAAACTTGAAAAATAAAAACGACGAGAAGTCAAAGACTACTGCAAGGCTGACACAACGTGATATATTAAAAACAATATTTCGGCTGGCCAAACCAGCCTTCTTCAGGTTTAGATGTTACTAACTTACAAAAATGAGATTACAATATAATATAGTGGAGAATGTCGTAATACATATTTCGAAATCAAGAGGAGTGACGGAAATGACGAACGAAACAAATAAAATAGAGTAAAGATAAAACAGGCTTTCTAAGGTTACAAATTTTACGATTCTTCACGTCTATTCATACCGTCAGGTTCCAGTGTTCTCGCTAAATCTATTAAAAAGGACTCTCTGGCTTTTCTTATTGAATAACGTGACGAGTGGATAAGTTCGAATGGAATTAGTTGCATGTAATAGAATGGAGTGTAATAGTAGCGACCGTTTGGGCCCTGGAACGTAGTCAGTAGAGAAGACTCTTCATCCATCACGATGGTGTGGAAAGCTTCAGATACATCAACAATGGTAAACACTTTAGCCTTACTTAGTTCTGGAAGCTTTTCTTCGATAGTCGGTATTGTGTACTTGGGTCTTCTAATGGCCTTGTTAATTGTTTGACTTGGATCAATGCATATTCGAAGTTTTCCGTTAGGTTTCTCTTTTACCAGGATGTTTAAGAGCCAATCTGTAGGCTGTGTGACCGGCCTTATGATGCCTTCATCACAGAGTCTCTTTAACTCGTCATTTACTTTATCCAACTTTGCCACGGGAACTCGTCGCGTTGGGGCGTGTACTGGAGTGACATTAGGATCAAGGTCGATGTGCAGGGGAGTTCCAAAAGGATTTCCGCGGCCTGGCTTAACTACATTTGAGTAGTGGTGTAGCACGTCTTCCTTTGTCAGTTTTCCTAGTGGTGGAGGTGACTGCATATTGCGCAGAATCTCATCTTCGACTGCGTTTCTTTCATCAGCATATATCTTCAAGTAATCTAGGGCTTGACCATCTCTTCCGCTGAGAAGTGGCGGTTTCTGATTAGGCACGTTGACCACAAGAAAATCTATGTTGTGAATCTTGCCCCTTCTGTCACAACACAAGGTTACCTGGCCTTCAGGGCGGATAGTTTCGCTTCCATATGTGTTAATCTTGCTTCTGGTTCGCAAGATCTTTACGTCAGGAAACACCCTGCTAAGTAGACTGATTGGAATCATGTTGCATGTGGATGCCGAGTCGATTTGCGCTTTCACCACTTTTGTTTTCCTTCCATGAACGAGATGTAGATGAGCAAAGAATTTCCTTGCCGGCTGCGAGGGTATCCCGCACTCCGCCACAAACGCTTCTTCACCGTTGTCTTCATCGACAAAATTTAATTGCTGCTGGCGTCCTTGTCGTCTTGCTCGACCTCTACAAACGCGCGTGAAATGACCAGGGATCCCACACTTTTCACACCTTTTGCCAAACGCGGGCAGTGCTGTTGACGGGGCTGTTGATGGTTGCCGCCACACCAGAAACATTGTATTGATTGCTGTGCTGGATTCAGATTTTGCCGCTGATTTGTAAATGTTGATTTACTCGTAAAATTCACCTGTTCCAGCTGTGTGTCCCTGGCAGTTTTCATGAGTTGATTCGCGAACAGAGTCGCTTCGAACGTTTTAGCCACTTCGACAACTTCTCGTAAGCGTAACTTTTGTTTGTGCGGTGTTTCTGTGTCTGTGTCTTCACTCGAAGCGTGTCAGACGTTAAGCCAGCGATAAATTGGTCCCTCATAAGCTCGTCAGCGAAGCCTTCATATTCACACTGTGCTACCTGATTCCGTACACGCGTCTCCCAGGAGGCGATCGATTCGTTTTCGTTTTGCAGAAGGCGAAGAAACTTTTGTCGTTCCCCTGACACTCCGATGCTAGCACCGTAATATTCTCTTAGTGCGGCGACAACACAATGGGGTTTCTTCTGATCGGCTTCGTCTAGGCCTAAACTGTATTTCTAGACCGTTCTCGCTGCTGGAGATAAAGATGCCCGGAGACATGCCCTAGCTCCATTTCTGTGCGTCAGTTTCTTTCGATGGATCAAACCAATTTTGCATGATGCAGTAATCTGTCAAATCTTCGACGTACGTTTGCAAGTCATGTTTGTCATCTGTTTGCTTGAACTCGGGAAACGGGGTGTTCGAAGCCATCGCCGTAGGCCGAAGAATCGTTGAGTCGGTAACTAAGCTAGAGCCGTTACATTATTGCTAAATAAACCACGTCGCTGCCACCATGTTTGTCGTTCGGTAACATGTTCTAAAAACTCCGTTTTATTAAGCCGATGCAAATAAATACCTACTATCGGATACGCGCGTGACAATGCTATATAATGCAATTAAGGTGCAAGTGCATATGATTAAATACCAAGGTGCAAGTGAATGTGCAAATGATTATAACTAAATGGAAACAAAATCTCGTCACTTCGATACTTAAATTGATATAAAGTCAAGCATCCAAGTTATGATAAAATGATTTTGTACAAGAAGTACTTTGCATGCATAAGGGTGATGCATTGAAATATGATCTATTGACACTGCGTGACCGATAAGCAGGCGTCCTATTACCACAGTTCGTTTCAAGAAATTTAATTTTCTCCTATGAAAAGTAATTTTATTATAAGCGAAAAAACTGCAAACTTACGTCAAATTACAGATAAATGTAATTGAAGGCGCTTTAAATTCTGGAAATTTCTCTTTAAGACAGTTACAGATCAAGCTGTTTTTTGAATGTTCGAGTGTCACGCTCGAAGTCACGCAGTTCTTGTGCGCAGTTTATTTTTATGAATGTCTGCCCTAGTAAGTGCATAGCCATGCCACAGTTTTAGCTTTTCGTGTAATAACTATATTTTGAAAATCTTTATATGAATATTCAGGAAATGGATTGAAAATATAGCAAGATCTTTTGACAGCTCGCTTACTGCCTGGGATAGGATTAACAATCACTGCCCTCGATTGAAAAATCATTTCTTGCCAAAAATCAAAGATGAGAAGCCATCCAAATGACAAATGTGACATTCCCTAGCGACTAGCTTGCACTTGCACTGGTATATTTTATTATTGAGAATGAAAGCTGGCGTTTACCAGCCATTTACTAAGATGTCAATTGAGAAAATACACGAATTTCAGCCCCTCCTTTTTCCATCTAAAAGTACATTGCCCGCGGATTTTTTTACATTAATTAAAACTACAATCCTTTAGATTTATTTTGATGTGGGTAGTATTCAGAAATTCAGAATCCTTCTAGGAAATTTTTTCCATTGAAATTAACCAAAAATGCCCCTTTTTCAACACTGTCAAACCATCATCTTTGCTTGAAATTGTTTCTCTGTTGTTAAGAGGACCCTGGAAAAAAGACAGGCAAATATATAAAGTAGAAAGGTTGAACAGTAATGTGGTGTAAATTGATTGAAGATACTATTGCTTGTGTGTTGGCAAGAGACATAAAAAGTTAGCCATTTTTGGAAAATTTTATCTTAAAAAATGGTCCCAAGGGGCTAAAACTTTAATTAGCTGTCACGTGACCACATATCATTACGGAGACTAATTGATGGCCATTTGATTAGTTACTCATGAATACCTTTCAGCATGCAAAGTTTGAGGTAGGGTTGTATCAAGCCTAAGAACGTCTGCGTATGAGGCTAGGTTGTCCGAGTGCTCTCTGTTTGGACTGTGCGTGTTCCATTTCACTCGCCCTGAGGGATCGCACTTGATAAAAATACTCGATTAGGATTCAACACGCCAAGTGTGTGGAACACTGCGAGGGAAATTGTGAACTCTGCAGTCAGTTGACGCCTCCTAAAACTCGACGCCATGTGACGTGTTTAACAGGTCTGCTACAGGAAAACAATCGGCGGATACATGTTTGAGTTGCATATTAATGGTGCATGTTTCGTTAGCCTCTGGAAGGAAGTTGATCTGAAAAATTTCTTGGAAGTTACATTAGCAGATAATTCCATGCAATTTGTAATAAATTCATTAAATGTGAGAATTTTGTTATATTAAATCAAAGGTTATCCTCGCAGTTAATGGCGATCTATGTTCATCTAAATACATTGTCAAAGAACCATAGAGACGGTAAAGCAGTTAAGGAATCTAAAATCGCTCAGAAGGCATAAAAATATAAACTTGAAGTCCAAAATTTAGCCCAGATTTTTAAAGTTCCTCGTTTTTTATAATTGCTTCTAAGTTTCATATGATCAGTCTTGATCTTTTCCTGTTTGTTGCCTCCTTCATTATTTTGTAGCAGTTTTTTAAATTACAAAAATTACCTTTTTTATGTTAAGCTAAAAAATGATAGAACTTATAATGGCACAATTTTCTTTTTACAGATGTTTCAATAGAAGGCGTCCATTCAGACCGCATGTACGAGGGATATATTAATTAATTTCTACTCGCTGGAAAAGTGTTGAGTAGCATAATTATAATGGTTTTGTTTTACTGGTAAGACAGTTTGTTCGGTGAAATTTAAGGTCTCACAATTCTTTTACTCTACTGAGTAGTTTTCCTACATCTTCAGTTGCTGTAGAGTAACCATTTGTGAATAACATGTTTCCTTTTAGTTAAAGGAAAAGCTGTAGATTAGTTCTTTTAAATTAGATTAAAGAATCTAGGACTTCGTAAACTAAACCTTATAACGGTGATACTTTCTTTAAATATCATTGTACATACCTTATTAAAAAGCAACCTTACAAAAACATATCCTCATCCGTGCCCGGAGTGTGCTTAGAAACAAATTTTAACCCTTTCTGAGCTACGTAATGTCATCCTCTCTTTAAAATATTATCCAGTTACAATTATCGCCTGGTAACAGGAAATAGGAAAAAATAACATTAAAGTCCACCGGAAATTGTCTAAGCAAGCCAATCGCCAGAACGTAGTTTTTCGACTAAAATGCAGGAGATTCGAGGAAAACCGATTGATTAAATTGTAAAAAGAGTCGTTATTCGGTGCTAGCAGTTCTATTTCAGCATCAATAAGACAATGTTCCCTCAGTCAAACGTTTAACCGACCGTAATGTTTAAGCTAAATAGATATTTTGACATTGTGACCGATTGTAACAGATATCAAGACATTGTTTATTACTAATTGTGAGCATTATGTCAAGTATCAGGTGGAGAGGCAACTCAATGTGATATTTGCACTGAGTTTTATGCAAAATGGAAAAAGTCATGCTTTTTTAGGTCAATCAATTTTCCTCGCTTAATTCTTCCTGTAATCAGCAGCTCGCGTTTTGCAAAATAACCTTTTTTAGCCTGGACGCTTCAGATTTTCCATTCGAGACTCGCGTGACATCCCCTAGAGAATAGTTCTTTTATCCATCTAGATTTTATTTATTCATTTACAGGAGACTCTTTTAAAAGCAACAATTCTCAAGAGCATCATCACATGGTCCGAAATACCGGGCAACAAACCCTCCAAGCAAGCTAAAAAGGTCTGTCTCTTGCAGCCCCGTGCCGGTTTTGTAATTCTCCTTTCATAGTTACAGTATAGTTATTGTTAATAATCAACGTATTATTAAAAAAAGGTTATGTTGTCAAGTGTTCAAAGCGCCGACCTACGAAAACAGGGAAAGATCACAAAAGCAAGCCAAAATACAAAATTTCAACCATACAAGCAAATAGGGAGTCAGCATTATCGAAAAGGAGGATATGCAATTCAACCTTGGAATACCATCTTTGGAATACCATGTGGTGTAATGAATTGAACACTCTGCAGCAGCCCCACTGGTGCGCACTCTCCTTAAGAAAAACCGAATCGGGAAGACTTTCTCGAGTAGAGCAGTTCCAGGAGGAATTTGTCCTTCTGCCCAGGCCAGCAGGCTATTTCCGAGGCGCCTTTTGCCTTTTTGCGCCTTGTGTCGAAGCAAGTCTTTGCATGAAACCATTCGTATGAAAACGAGTTCCGCCCATATGTTCAGTGTAATGCAACTCACACTTTTTCTTGCACTAAGACTCGTTTTGAAACAGAGGCACAAGATACCTCCCCTATTAAAGGGACACAGTCAGCTTTGGGGCCGCGCGGACCTGGAAACTAGTTTTCTCGCTGAAAAAAGGTTCACCCCAACCTGAAATCAAAGTTTATATAGAAATCCGCTCCAATTTTCGCAGCGTTTTGCTTCATTTTTAATCGTTTACTGAAAAACCTATTTTTGAGTGTCCCTTTGCTAGTCCTATGATATCATTTTTATCATATCTGGTTGGAAACAGTATTTATCGCTGGAAGTAATTTGACCCATCGTAGCAAATGAGTGATAACAGTCATTAATGCCAGTGCGGCCGTAACACCACTTGAACAGAGACCGAAAAAAATTTCAGGCTCTGAGCGGGATTCGAACCCACGACCTCTGCGATGCCGGTGCAGTGCTCTCCCAACTGAGCTATCAACGCCACATGAGAGCGGTCGCATATGGGCTAGCCCTTTATATGGGGACTTTTAGGCCCAAGTACAGTAAAGATGAAAGTAATTTGTTCCATAGTAGCAATCGAGTGATAACGGTCATTAATGCAAGTGCGGCCGTAACACTACATGAAAAGAGACCTGAAAAAAATTTTATCGCGTTTCTGTTATATGCAAGTTAGCTATGAAATGGTATGTAATGCGCGTGTGCGCCAGCTGACTGTGTCTCTTTCACAGATTACAAGGCATTCCAATAACGTGTTAAGATATTATAAGTTTCGGAATGTTAGACCTATTAGAAAGTGTTAGCCGCAGCACAATAATCTTGTAGACAAATGTGCTTTATTCAAAAGCGAAGTGCAAAATACATGGTTAGATAACTTAGTTTTGCAGTCCACGAAGACTGAGGAGAGTTTGTTGAAAACATTGTCACACTGAGTGATGGTTTACAAACTTTTGAATCAATTCCAAGTGAGAGAGTAAGTGATTTGGCGCTTGTTGTCCCAGGCGTACAGCATTCTTTCTCGGTGGTTGTAGGCCACCATGGAATTGTAGCCGTACTGGTTTGTGAACTGTATGTTTGGGTTCCACTGTGTTCCTGTCTTGGTGTCATAAGCAAAGTTGATGGTAGTGGGATTTGCTGTGAAGTCATCGATAAGGTAAATCACTCCACAGGCCACAAAGGCGTTTCCTATGGACCTCATATGTTCTGTTTCAAACAAACAAACAGGGCCAAACCCAGGTATTTAAATATTCCATAATGCCATGCTATACGCTATGAACTATATCAGACACGATACACCGTGTTTAACCACATTTTCGAAGACGTATCCGGATATTTTTGAATCCACAACTTTTTCCTTGCGGATTCAAAAATTTCCCCGTCCACAAGTAGCGCATAGACGTCCGGATTCGTTGCCGAATTCGCCGGATGCCTGTGAATGGAAGCCGTATCCGGAAAGGAAAAGTTGCGGATTTAAAAATATCCGGATACGTAGGGACGGGACCTAAGCGATGCCTTGCCGTGCCGTGGCGTATTACGCCTTGCCGTCCCGTGCGGTACGATGCAATGCTATTTTACGTTTTGATGCTCTGTGTTTCTCTGTATCTCTCTTTATGCCCTATTTTGGCGACTCCGTCAGGCAAAACGCAAGTGACGAGTAACATGGTGCGACCTGATAGTCCATGACAGTGCCCAGTAAAATGTCTAACAAGAAAATAATACACACTTTTTAGGATCATATAGCAGCTCTCGTAAGGTCTCGCATGAATAGCTTGCTACCCTTTGAGAGTACAATAGATCAAACAACAGAGACAATGTCCCTTGCAACAAAACAATAACAGCTGCTACAATGATAAAACAATAGCAGCTTACGACAGCTGCTACACTTCTGACTTTTTAGCTTTTACAATTAACTAGTGAATTACTTAATCAGGACTGACATTAGGCCGGGTACCTGACCACCTGGAGGACGGAAACAAAGAGAAAGACGACGTTTTTTCCGAAATAATGACTTTCTGTATTATTGCTCTCACCCGTCACAGCAAATTACCGTGACAGGAAACGTATTTAACTGGAATTCTAGAGTTTAACTCACGTCAGTGGTGGATCTAGGCAGGGGCTTGGGTGTCCCCCCTCCTCCTCATTTCGGGTAAAAAGAAAAAAAGTCGCAGAGGGAAGAAAAGCCAGCAGGGCAAGCATAAAATAAACCATGTTCCCCTTAGCTCAAGGTCTAGATTCGCCACTAACATGGGAGACTATACTTGTTTTGTGCATTATTTTTTCTTACCCGTAGATATCTTGTAGCTCTGAACTATGACGCCATTATCAATTTTAGATGCATACAGTCTTTTGTTATCCCCAGGATTCCCCCATAATACCCACAGTCCCTGCTCGTCAACTGCCAGATCCACTCCACTGTATCCTCCCCACTGGTAGCTGGCTTGCCTTGCTGTGTATCCGCTGAGAGTGATCTGGGCCTCCAGGCTATTTGTAAGCAAGTTATACTTGTCGATATACATGGTATTGGCTCTGTGTTTGAGAGACACAACGCAGGAAATTAAAGCCATCAGTACGATACAGTTATTAGATATAATCCTACGCTTGTATTAACATAAGAATGTCACAGAACAGAATCGTCCCTCCCAAGAACGAAAACAAAAATCAATTTGGAATTCATCATGCAACAGTCAATTTTTTTTATCTCAAGTAAATGGGCCTGTTAATTAACATGAACCATTGGCCACACCCTCCGAATGAGCTAACTAAAATAAAATGCATGGAAGCAGCGTTAGCTCCCTTTCTAATGCCATTGACTTGATTTGCTACAAAATTAAGACGTTATCATCGCTATCGCTCGGTCAATACAGCAAGGCCTCAGTTTGATGTTTTCCCGTAATGACCTCTCTCTCGGTTATTAAGTAGTTAATATTAACTTAGACTGTTTCCAAGTACAAATTAACGCACGGCGACTAAAAGAGACTGGGCCGCGAAAACGGTGTGTGTGCCTGACCAGACGCATGGCCCGACAAGACTTTTTCTGTCTTTTTTATTCGCAAGAATAAGCTGACGTCGAAACCTTCGAGGAAAGGTCGACTGCAGGCAGCCTAATGTCAACTGGGATCGACCATCCCTAACTACCCATGATTTTTTAACTCAATAAAGCAATACTGAATTGAAGTCAGATGTATTCGAAACTGACCCGTTGGAAGAGTGGATTATAGACTGAACTTTCATGATCAGTAGTTACACCCTTGATTCGTTTTTTTAAAAGATAACTGAGCTAAAACTTTGAACAATTGCAAATCTGATACCTGTTGTAATAGAGGTATGATCCATACACCACTGCGCCTGTTCCGTCCCAATTATTCGGAAGTGTGTACGTCTTACGCCTCACACCTGCTTTGAATTTTTCCATGTTTTCAAACTCTTCGACGATTTTATTGTTGTAATAATTTTCTAGGACGAATATTGTGTCGATACCCATAACTCCAAGCGGGTCTTTCATCCAGGCTCCCTGTGTTTTTTGTAGAGTGTTGTGGGTGACTGGACTGTCTACGGTCTGGATGGTGGCGCACTGACTGACTTTGAAGAAATCAGCAAAAGTTTTTTATTATTACTGAAAACAAATAGTGCCTTAGCTTTCTTTCGTCAGAGTTCCATGCAACCTAGCGTTTTGTAAACTTGCACTATAACACTTATTATATTCCGACAGTTTTCGCAGCGACTTCCATAGTATCCCGGCTGACAGTTACAATTGAATCCATTCACTAGATCCGTGCATGATCCATTGTTCAAACAGGGATTACTGGAACACTCATTTACATTAACTGAAAAAAAGGAAAATGACATAGAATTATATCAGACTGTGGTGTAACTTGATCAGTTAGTGGTGTAACGTTTTGCCTCAGTTGTCATTAATTATCGTTTTTGGCAACGAAACGTACTGCCGCAAATTAAAATGTCAAGTTTATTTTTATAATTGCTTGTGTTAAGCAGAACTCCTGGTAGAACTGTTTATCTTTTAGCTTAGAATGGCGTTTGGTTTATATTTTCCAAGGGGAGGATAAGCTCCTTTCTTTTCAGAGACTACTAGATTAAGTATTAGGTTTTCCTGAGAACTGATGCTCAACCATCAGAGGACTTAATTTCAGCGTATTAGAGTATAGAAACCGTTCATTGACTTAATCACGTGTTCTAAACCATAGAGAGTGCTTCTCGATTGAGTGTCGTAAACCAAAACCAAAGTTATCACTGACTCTAGCCAATCACAAAGGACACAGGCATTCCAGTGAACCAATGAAAGCTTGAAGTAATTATATGTAGCTAAAGCAAAGCGCGGGAAAATCCATGTGAGCAAGCCGCGATTGGTTCTGGATATACTTCGGATTGGATGATAAAGTGGGGCGAGTTTTTTTAAAACCAATCAGATAGCGTAATGATGGAAAACCAATTACTTTTCGACACTCTAATGGAAACCGCTCTTTGCTTTCATTTTCCAGCAAATCACAAAACACCACGTCATTTGAGTGATCTACCCAGTTGCTCTTACAGGTGCAAGTTTTTCCATCTCCATAGAAGCCAGCTTTGCAAGAGCAAAGATACGAGCCAAGCTGGTTCTGGCAAGTGGCGTTACCGTGACATACTGGACTTGCACACTCATCAATGTCTATCAAGGAAATGCAAAACCTTCATTAGAAAAGTCAGTAATAAAACCGTCCTTAGTTTGATCAGGATAAGATCTTACTTTTAGAATCTAACTTGAAGGAAAAAGAAATAATTTAAAAGTTGTACACCATTTTTGTGGGATTTTTCAAGGCGTAAAGATTCTAAGCGGATTAAAACTTTAATATTGCGCTGTTTGTTTAACACTCCGACATCATAAAGGGCTTTGTGCAAGTGCCTTCTAGCCCTCTCCTACCAAGTGTATAGTTCAATTAACTATAGGAACCACAACTGTTAAAACTAAAGAAGAAACAATACATTGTGGCTTTCTCTTTCTCTTTTTCCTTTTCTGTTTCCTTTTTCTACTCTTCTCCTCTTTCCCACTCCTCTCACCCGGTGACCTTGTCATCATTTTTGTTCTTCTTCTTTTCGTCACCTTAATTATCTAGATCTCTCTCAACCAATTCATTCTCCTCTTCTTAGCACTTCTTCTCTTACTATGCTGCTACTGCTGCTTTACTGTGTTTCTCCGCCTTGTTCTGTTAACTTTCCTCCTGCTCTCCATTTCTCTCCATGAGACTCTCTTGTCTTGTCTGAGTTTCGCGCAACTTACTTCTCTGAACTTTGTAAACTTTCATCTTTCTAAACTTTCTACCTCTCTAAACTTTCTAAACTTTCTACCTCTCTAAATTTTCTTAACCTTCTATCTCTCTAAAGTTTCTAAACTTTTTACCTCTAGACTTTCTATGATACTAAAAATATACTGACCGTTTTCACAGCGACTTCCTTGGTACCCTGAACGACAGCTACAAGTGAACCTATGTTCACGGTCTATGCATGATCCACCGTTTAAACACGGATTACTGGCACACTCATTTACATCAACTGTTGAAAGAAAGAAAAGAAATCAAACGGTGATTTTGTCAGTGGTGACACGACAATCTGATGGTAGTACGATAGGTCCCAGTTCTGAGCCAATTAGGGAAGGGCCACCATTATTTTTGAGGGAGGAGAGGTTGGGAAATTTTCTGGGGCATGAAATGTTTTCTCATCTTAAGGTCTAGCATGATTTTATAATTGTAGAAAAAATAGTCCGTTCTTATCATTTGCATCGCAAACGACGCTCTCCAAATGTTAAAATGTTAATATCTGAGATTTTAACTACATGTAGCGGGTTTTTGCCCTCTGGAATGTTCTGCCCTGTTGCTCTTACACGTGCAAGTTCGTCCATCTCCAAAGAAGCCAGATTTACAAGAACAGAGATATGAGCCAATCAGGTTCTGACAAATAGCATTGACGTCACATACGGGACTTGGGGCTTTGCACTCGTCAACATCTATCCAGGAAATGCAAACAAATTACAAGAAAAGTCTGTAAATATAGGATTGTTGTTGTTGTGGTTAATGAAAATGTCATTAGTTTTAAGGAGCCATGTCATGGTTTGGGTATCTCTAAGAGTTTAGTCTAAATGTTTCAAGTTCGTGTTCGTCTCTATCCTTTTTCCTTCATGGTTTATAATAATCTCTCTGGTGTTTTCTATCATTTTTAACTATTATTTTTAGGATCTTTTGGCTTATTTTGATGTTTCTCAATGACGTCATTCATATGATATTTAACAGTTCCCATAGGGTAGCCATTAAGTAACAAAATCCTCTTGAGGTCATCTAGGGCAAACTGTATGTATGTATGTATGTGACCTTTATTTAAACACGATTAAAATTAAAGCTACAAGCTTGTGGGGTCGTGTATAAATAAAAAAAATATATATATATATTAAAATGGTAGAATCATACTTAATAATAATATTAATAGTATTTACAACAGTATCAGCTAATAGATTATTAATTGTACATGAAATCGGCATTTCTACGCCGCGTAGTCGAGGCGGAGGTAGTGTCGAATTTAAAATCCTTAAAATAATCTTTTGTTCTTATTAGATTTCGGTCTTTCTTGCTCAGGTGCGCAATTCCGTTCTCATTGAGGCAAATCGTATTCCACAGAACGGTGCCTCTGTAAGCCAACGAATCCTTCATGAATCTAGTTTCGAATCTTGGTACTGATAAGCATTCTCCACCCCGAAATGAATATCCATTACACCTTTCTATATAAATATTGTTACACAACAATTCAGGCAGACCGTCATTTTGTGCTTTAAAAAAGATCTTAAAAATATCCATTTTATGATATAAGAAAATAGTAGGCCACCGATCGTAGGCCTACTATAGCAATCGGGGTGACAAACAAATTCTAATGCAGCGATAAGCCAAAGTGCGGACTAGGTTTATTTTGTATTTACGCGGCGTAAAAGAGTCCCACTTGGTGTAAAGACCGGTTAATGTCTTCTTCCGATAGATTGATGTTGAGAAGGAGCTGTCAAGATTGCGTTTCAAAAGGATATCAAGGAATGGAATTTCATCGTTTTGTTCAAACTCAGTTGTGAATTTAATGTTGTTATGGCTCCCATTCAGGTAATGTAAAAAACTCAAAGTATCATTTTTGTTCTTGAAAAGAGTAAAGGTATCGTCCACATACCGGAACCAACTAGTAGGCTGATGACGTCGTAATGGGCTCTCCACTTGGTCCTGTTTTGGCGAACATTTTCATGTGCGATTTTGAAGAGAAATGGTTGATGAAGAACATCAATCAGCCTACTATTCGGCCTTTCCCCACCCCGGAAAAAGGCCCTAGGAACGAGGTTGCTAACCAATAGAAACGTTTTGATTATACATCATTCATACTTATTGTATAGTCGCAAAACCAAATATTGTGCACGGTCGTGGACCTTCCAATATAAATCTAGGCATCTTTGTTTGCTCCTTTTATGTTTTCCGGGCTTAGTACCATTTCCCTTTTTAAACTAAGTTACAGAGAATAAGACTGCACTGTGGAAAAAAAAACTGATTTTTAGCACAACACGGAAAGACCGCTAATGTATGCAGCCTCAAAAACAGATCAATTTTACGACGTTACCTTCGATGTCCATGTCACAGTGAGTGAGCACAGATTTTCCTGTTTTATACTCTTCAAACCAGTATTTTCCACTGACCGTTTGTCCGCCTTCACTCGCCTTGATCTCTTTACAAGATACGGCAGGCATCTCCGGAATCGATCCGAGAGGGACTAGAAAGAAAAACAGTCATCAATTTCCAGTAAAACAACTATAAAAGCAAGTGACACACTCGAACACTAAGGCACGGTCTCGCCAGTGGAAGCCATGGACAGCTGTTTCGGCCTTGTTAGGCCTCATCAGCATGACATAGCCGTCGGGCAGCAATAGGACTATAAGCCCTATGTAGCCCTAGTATAGTTAGGTGAACTTTTTCATTAATGTCTCACCTCTATTCCTGTACCGTGTAAGATAATATCTGTCGGTGTTAGGCACAAAATCCTCGGGCCTTGCCTCCTTTGTACGATCATTAAGCTCACACGCAGACTGAGAAATGACGTAATTAAAACTCTGACACGTGATCTCCTGATGACACGCCTGTAAGCAATCAAATCCACTTGATGCATTAATTGTTTTAAAGATGTGGCGCTGAAGCATCATCCAAAAGGTAGAGTATTCAGTTCTCCCGCCCGGACATGTTTGAGTGGCCGCTTCTTGAAATAATCCACCAATAATGAGAAGAATTGGGAAGAAAAGGAGACCTGCAGTGACGCCCATTCTATCTGTTCACAAAAAAGAAAAACAATTCGATGAGAAAACTCGGCATTGGAAACTTGATGTAACGACCGTCCAAAGCAGACGGACAAATTTGTTTGACATAACGATGTCTCGTTATATCGGAGTCCCTTTCCAATTTTTTACTATCATTAGGGCGGCGAATATCGTTTGTTTTACATTGGACTTTGTTGTATAGAAGTTCCACCGTAATTGGCGCCAGTGGTTAAGACTGTAAAAAGTCTGTCTGCTCAGAGAACCGATCCGAATTCTCCTTTCATCTAGGACCATTTGCTTGTTCGACTTTTTATCGATGAAACGCTTTCATAAAAATTACACGCAAAAGCGAACTTTTGTGTGAGCACATGCTTGAAATAAGTATAATTTAGAATTAATTTGCTAGTTTTTCAAAACGCTGAAATTGCACGAGCCGGAATATTATTTTTGAACCCATTTTTTCTCAATCGGGAAACTTGTTTTCGTAGTAGTTTCCGCACAAAATCTTGGTCATCATTTTACATCATATCATTGGCTTAGAAAATGTCCTATTGTCTTTCAGCCAATCATAATCCAGAATTACTATTTGTCATTTGCACTGGTATTACACTTGTTGCACTGGTGCTACACTTGAAGTACACTGCTCTCAGACAATCAAAAACGAGTGATTTATTCATGTATATTATTAAACTGGAAATATCTAAGTGAAATTCATGCAATCAAGTTAATTATATATTGGTGAAAATAAAGGTCCTCCTGGCAATTGGTTTCCCTGATTATATCCATTTTGATGTAAAGTGTATATGAAATAATTCATATTTAAACTGCGGTTGTAGATG
>CM042749.1:5431130-5452976 GCA_022496165.2 Catalaphyllia jardinei
CGATGCTCTACCAACTGAGCTATGAAGCCACACATTGGGAGCTTCATGTCATAGCTCAGTTGGTAGAGCATCGCACCGGTATCGCGAAGGTCATGGGTTCGAATCCCCTTGAAGCCCTGATTTTTTTTTTCAGGCTTCTTCTTTCCAATTGCTTAAATTGGAAAATTTACTGTGAGGATCATACTTCACTTGTATATCCATTTTATTCTCGTACTGTGTTTGTTGTGCAACTGAATATTTATTATACACGTTTCACAATAACAACCTTTTGCATTGAGCGAAAACACTAATACGTAAGTTTTCGGAGTTGGGAATCTAGGCTATAATTAATGTAGCTCATTTTCAAATCGGTGCAGACAGTTGGCAAATCTTTGATCACGGGTTTTACCTAGTATTAGTCGCGATTTCGCCTGTTCTGTAATGAATTGAATTGGAGCATAAGGCGATTGTGAAGAAACTGACTGCACTCGAAATGTCAACTTACTGGTCTCAAGCCCTTAACTATTGGGCAACCGGATCGGTTTCACCAAAGGAAAATCGTTTTTGTACAAGTAAACTGCAAGCTTCTGCATTGGCCAGTTTCTTGAGAAACAGGACTAAGACACTAAGTCGAAATGGCCTATCCTAAATAGATCTGTGCATTGGGATGTATTTGTAAAAACAAACAAAAATTAGAATAAAATCTAATGTTCTGACCTAGAGTATTCTGAACACACAAGGACGAAAACAGAACAATGAAAATCAAAACATAACCTCTCTTATCAGCAATTCAGTCCTGAGAAGGTCAACTGTCTCCAACAAGCGCTATCTACTTTTGAAATGTTAGTAATAAACCAGTTTATTAGTTTTCCCAGTTGTAAAGACGGAGCGAAGTTGATATCCAGTGGATCGCGCGAACTAATTGGACGGGCTTATTAGTTTAACTAAGCCAAAAAGGCACAAACGTTAATTAAAGTGGAAGTTTAAGTGAGATGATCATTGATTTTAATACTTTTTTGCAATTGTTTTACTAACTCAGTGGGTTATACTGCTGTGCAGCTGCTGTGCACGTGTGCAGCAAATCAATTTAGATCACCTTTCAGTGTGGTTTTAGTGAAAAAAAGGTATAGACCGCTACAGCAAAATTTAAAGAAAAAATTTAAAATATGTATATCTCAAGGCTATAAAGTTTAATTTCAAAATCAATGGAAGCAGCCAAAGTTTGCCTCTTACAGCGAATTCTCTGATTTTCATATGCTTCACATTGTCTCGCTGTTGGACATTTTTGTCAGAACCAATCGGAGGGTCTTAGTATAGCGGTGCTAGAATATTAGTTACCGTTACATTTTCGGTAATTTCTCAGCTATCGGGTAAAATTTCAGCTCATTTCTCAGCTCAGTAATTTTTGTTAATCTCAAATCTTAGCTATCAGCTATTTATTGACCGGTTAGTTCAAAACTTTTCATCAAACTTTCAGCTACGGCAACCCAATGCAGGACACCTCATGAAGCATTTTTTTTTTCATTAATATAATTTGTCACCGAACACTTGTGATGGAGACTATACCGTTGCAACGAAAATTAATGTCAAGTGTCAAGGTGGGGTAACATTGTTCCCAATCTATAAGGGGGGAGTCACTTAATATCTTTAGTTTTAAAACTAGTAATAGTCACATATGAGTAACCTGGCTTCGATCTTAGTAAAATACTATTTTGTTTTTTGGTTGATTACCAAAACTACTCAGAGAAAGTAGAGTGATGGGGCGCTATTATGTGGTGTAATGAACCAACGTTTAACACAATAATAATGCTTTAATAATTCAACATGTTGGCAATCAGCTTAACGTTTCACCTTGTCTAAAACGGTTACTTTTGGTTAGCAAATTGAAAATAAGAAAGAGTAAACGAGTATAGAAAAGCACTTTCGCGGAGAAATTAAAAATTGCCCTCATCAATGGCATTTCCTATTCAGTGCTTTTCTGTTCGTAGTAGCAGTAACAGGATGATGAGAGTGAACGGAGAATTTCAGTTTGCATGGGAAAGCATTGGAAATTCGTAATTCTATATTCTGTACATCCGTGTACCTGTGTCGCGTACAAACAGATATACGCTTGTAGTTCGGTTCAGTAAATGAATCAACTGAGTGGTATAAACATTACCCGAGAGAAGGAGAGAAACAGAGGAAGTTTTTCTCTTCGTTTTTCTTTCCTTCGCTTTTCCTTTCCCTCTCCTTTTACCTTCAAAAAACCTGATACTGAAGCTGCAAAATCAATGTCTGGTAGGTACACTGTGATTATTTTAGTAGAAACCACAGTTTCCATAGTTACAATACATGTCGGCGTCAAGATCTTGTAATATTTTAGCCTAAAGTGTTTATTAGAATGATATATATTGTAGTTTTTTTCTCAGACCAAAAGTTTTCAGATAAGCGTTCATTGTATACAGGGCCCCTCAGGATAACAGCCCCGTAGCTGATTGGGCCACCCTGTCTTAAATAAAGTTCACATTACATTACATTATGTTAAATTATCAGAGAGCCTATATATAGTTAAAACCCATGCATGAGACGCAGTCATTGAAAAAATCGTCAATGCCCAGCATAGTCAATCGAATGTTCGGAAATCGAACTCAACCGAACCCAGTCGAATTCAATCCGTGGATTGAGTTCTTGCGTTCGATTATGTTGGGTGATTAAATTCTCTTGACTAAAAAAAATAATGTATGTGTTCTCGAAAACAGGAAAAAACACGAGTTATACTGAAGTAACTCTAACCTCTAAACACTTGTTATTGAATTTCAACACCAGTTTTACCAAAAGCTCGATCAAGAAAAGTTCGATTTAGTTCCACTGTCCAATTATTTTTGTGTGAGCACGATTTGGCCTCATTGCCCAACTCAATTTAACCCAATCCATGGATTGAGTTCGATTTAGTTCGAATAACTTTGCCGGGTCAATGTGATGGTCTATTTTTACAAAATCACTTGCTAAGTGCACATAACAGAGTTGAAGCCCGATTATGGCTGCTATCAAATTGTAATGTCAAATTGAAAGCCCGGCAGACGTTTAACAACTCTGCATTCGTCATGTTCATTGTATTTTAAAATTAAAGAAACTAAAATATAATCTTACCAAACGACCTAATTACGCATCGTTCCCCGGGGCAAAAATTAACATGTATATGCAATACAATCGCCATGATATGGTCTCTTTACAAGTGTCCATGTTTTGCAAGTTTCAAAAAGCGAATCAGCCACCCGTGACTTGTTTGTAGCTCCTTGATTCAATTCCAAGTCAGAGAGTAAGTGACTTGACGCTTTTGGTCCCAGGCGTACAGCATTCTTTCCCTGGGGTTGTAGTCCACCATGGAGTTGTAGCCGTACTGATTTGTGAACTGTATGTTTGGGTTCCACTGTGTTCCTGTCTTGGTGTCGTAGGCATAATTGATGGTAGTAGGATTTTGATTGTAGTGGTCGATAAGGTAGACCACTCCAGAAGCCACAAAGGCGTTTCCTATCGCTGACATCTGTTCTGTTTGAAACAATCATAAAAAACAAACAGGGGAAAACCTATATACGTAATGTTACGCCATGGAGCGGTGCTACATGCTACTTATGCTATGCCATTCTATGCTATGCCGCCTAAGCCAAAGCTGTGCTATTATGCTCCCGGGGGAGTTCTCCTGGGGGTCTCCCTGAGGGAAGACTCCCATATAACAAGGGCTGTGGTGCTAGTCGTATCTTTCAGGGGTTAAAAAGCGGTTTTGCTACCTCCTATGGTGTTCAGTCTCAAAAAGTCATACAGGAGGGGCTTCTGCCTTACCTTTTTTAAGTATTGCACCAAAATAACCTCAGTGTCAGTTAACGTGATACTTTAGAATTGGTTTCTCTCAGAGATAAAAGAAAACTTCAAGCCACGCCCACAAAACTTTGTCTTAGTATCCCTTAGGGAATCTTTTCAAAAGTTCTGACGAGCATTCCCGTCCTTTTATGTGGGAGTTCTTTCCCCCCCCCCCCCCCCGGAGCTATGATATGCCATACTATGTTCTGTAGTGCTATTGGAGGAAACTAGCTATGTTGGTATAAGGGAACCATGCCATCTTATGCAATAGTAGGCTACGCTTTGTTATGCTAGTAATGTTTTAATGCACTTACAGGGCTGTACCGTCCTTTACCTAAATTCTAAATTAACCAGGAGCCGTGTCATTCTTTTAATATGTTGTGATATATCCGACTCGATACGGCAAGAATACCATGATAAGTGGTACGGTAAATACCTGCTTGGAACGCTTCACCGGCATTTCAGGCTCTTTTGGTTTCTGCTACGGATATTTTTTATCTACTACGTGTCACCAAATACGAACCACGGATCGAGGTATAAATAATGTGCCATGCTGACGTCTTTAATTATTATGAATATATGTGATGGCGTTTTTGTTGTTGTTGTTTTGTTTCATTCTGTAATACTTTAAATAATACAAAAACTGGAATTGTAGAGTATCAATAAGGTGATAGGTTATTTAACAAATGAATGAAGGTAAAAAGACGATCGCTCGCCCGAGGAATAAATCACCTGGCAAAGCGTAGCCAATATACGTCGTGCTGCCATGTTATATATAAACTCATTCCACGCGTCACATTATTTGTTCTCACCGTTTGACAAGCTGTGGGTCTCGACTATGACGTCATTATCAATCTTTGACGCATACAGTCGTTTGTTATCGCCAGAATTCCCCCATAATACCCACAATCCCTGCTCGTCAACTGCCAGATCCACTCCACTGTATCCTCCCCATTGGTAGTAGGTTTGCCTTGCTGTGTATCCGTTAAGAGTGATCTGGGCCCCGAGGCTATTTGTAAGCAAGTTATGTCTGTCGATATAATTGGTATTGGCCCTGTTTTTGAGAGACAAAAGGCAAATTAAATTGCAATTCAAAAGTGACTACGGAAGGAAGGCGCAAGGGACTGGGCATACACATTTCTTTCATGCGCACTGATGTTAGGATTAAATGGCTCCAAAAAGCAAACAATAATCTAGTACCTGTTGTAATAGAGATATGATCCATACACCACCGCGCCTGTCCCATCCCACTGGTACGGGAGGGTGTACGTCTTGCTCTTCACACCTGCTTTAAATTTTGCCAAGTTTTAATACTCTTCTACTTGGTTGGAATGATAGTTTTCCAGGACGAATATGGTGCCATAACCCCTAGCGGGTCTTTCATCCATGCTCCTTGTGTTTGTTGTCTGGTATTGTGGGTGACTGGACTGTTGACAGTCTTGATGGTAGTACACGTGACTGCAGAGAAAACATCAGTTGTTTTGTTACCCTAGAAAAAATAGAACGCAAGACTACTACAAATATTCTATCTCTAATTATTGCTCAAAAAATATATTTTTCTAGAGAGTTACATGGCGGGGGCGTGGGGGGAGCACCCGACTGCATGATGGCAGCACAATACAGACGTTAACTTCAACTCTCCCTTGTCAATAGACTGTTCACAGCCCTCTATTTTCTCCTCTTTTTATTCGACCGTTATACACGTGGCGGGAATCGCGAGAGAACTGGACGACAGTGCAAAATGGAAGACTTCAGTGGGTAGCGTGTGGTGACTCGCTTCGCTCGCAAACCCCACTTCCCACCCCTGCCTGCTTCCCTCGCTTTTTCTTTAGCGTGCGCAAACAGAGAAGCTGTGCAGTCCACTTGTCAACTCCTCTTTCTCTCTTTTCTCTTTCTCCTTCCATTCTCTTATCTTTTCCTTTTTCTCTTCCTCTCCGTGGCCCTCCTTATCTTCCTCCCTCTCTTTCTCTAGCTTTCTTCTTCACGTTAACTTCTTCCTTGTCCACTTACACTTTTTATTCTTTAACCTCCTCCTTTTATTCTTTGACCTCCTCCTTTTTTTCTTTGACCTCCTTTTCTTCTTTGACCTCGTCCTTTTCTTTTTTGACCTCCTCCTTTTCTTCTTTGACCTCCTTCTTTCCCCTTTGTCCTCCTCCTTTTATTCTTTGACCTCCTCCTTTTCTTCTTTGATCTCCTCCTTTTCTTCTTTGACCTCCTCCTTTTGTTCTTTATCCTCCTCCTTTTCTTCTTTGATCATATACGTTTCCCAAAATTTTATTATTGCGCGTTTTGTTGCCTTTGAGCGGAACAAACTTCACCAAATTTTAATGATGGTTTCCATTTCCTCTAAGCGCTTGACTTACGCTTTTTGGAGTTTCTCCTTTAGTCTTTTCCTAGTTTTTTCACTGATTTTAAGTTTCGTTGGCTGTTCCTATATTCCAAAGGGAACGTTCCTCTAGTATCGACTGTTCCTCGTTTTTGTGTTCCTATTGACCACAAGAGGACCAGATTTTTCGAAAGGTAGGAACAAAACGTTCCATCTAGTGTAAAAGAAGAACATTTAGTTCCGAGTTCCCAACTGTAAATGGACCACATTGTTCCCAAATTAGTCATTTAGGACTGTTTTGTTCCAAGTTCCTATCTGTAAATGGAACACATTGTTCCCAAATTGGTCATTAAGGACTTTTTTGTTCCGTGTTCCTATCTGTGAATGGAACACATGGTTCCCAAATTGGTCATTTAGGACTGTTTTGTTCCGAGTTCCTGTCCGTAAATGGAACACATTGGTCCCATATTGGTCACTGAGGACTGTTTTGTTCCGAGTTCCTATCTGTAAATGGAACACGTTGTTCCCAAATTGGTCATGTAGGACTGTTTTGCTCCGAGTTCCTATCTGTGAATGAAACGTATGGTTCCTAAATTAGTTATTGGGGAACACACATCGGACCATTTTGTTTCGCATTTCTATTTGAAGCAAACAATAGGGCGCGCACAGTCCTGCTTGGGCAAGTTTGATTGCATCTAACTGTCATGAATTTTGTATTACAACATAGCTATATGCTAGCGCGCGCTCTGATTGGTTAATTTTTTATGAAAAAGAAATGGATGGTTCATAGAGATGGTTCAGGCTGACGTCATTGTCGGTGAAATTTCTTGCCAGCAGAAGTTTTTTCGCACAACTTCTTTCGAGTAAAACTTAACTTTAGCTGTTACCAATGACTAGTATTATCCAACATTTGAGTTAGGGTTTCCTGGTGACTTTGAAGATTTAGAAAATGTGTCTGAAATGGTTGCAGAAACATCGAAAGCCTCGAAAGATCAACAAAGCGAAAGTGCTACTGGTGAAAACAACACGTGCACGCGCACGTGTGGCGAAAAGTGCTGCCAGGGAAAACAACACGTGAGCATGCACGTGCAGAATTTGCAATTTGATCAGTGCAGAAAAAGCGACTTTTCAACGTGAAAAATGTCTTGCTATGTTATAAAAGCAATGGACAATGCCTAGCTAGCGTCCATCCAATTCGGGATCCACTTGGATAGTTGGGAGAGCACTTAGGTAGCTAGAGATGCTCTCGGCTGCGCCTCGAGCATCTCTTACGCTACCTTCGTGCTCTCCCAACTATCCGCGTGCATCCCGAATTGGATGGACGCGCGTTAGGCATTGTCCATTCCTTTACAATAGTAATATGCCAAGAGCCGACATACGTACAACACAAGGTACGCATCAAATCAAAACTTCTGCAAACCATATATTCGAACAAACACTGGGAAACAAATGTTTGCCTATAAGGCGATTGACCTCTGGCATGATATCCCTTCTTCGTTGAAAGATCTCAATACATTCTCCTTTGCCAAAGAAGTAAAACAATATCTACTGTTTAAACAATACTCTTAGGAGTTGCGTAAAAGCATTTTAAATTAATAGTATCAAACATATGTATTATTAACTGGGTCTGGTCTCTTTCCTCTTGTTGCTCCCTATTTTCTTTTTACTAAAATTAACTGTAAATAGTTACTAGAGGTCAACTCGAAAACCTTACGGTTCCTTTGACCTCTAGGCTCCAATTAATTAAATAAATTTCCTAATTATTCTCTTTAAGTAACCTGTGATGTATATGACGATCCTCTGTAACTTGTCTTAAGTGTGAGTTAATAAATATTGTTGTTGTTGTTGAGGGCGGGCAAGTAAGGGCATGCTTTGGCAAATACAAACATATATGCAGTTCCATTATTCGTCATCGGTTCCTGTCGGCCAAATGTTCTTAAAACGGCAAAATGAGCAAGAAGTGCAAAGTCAGTTGGTCGGATATCGATGGAGCGTCACCAAAACCGAAACGCCTTCAATTGGAAAAGGATGAAACTGACAGTTTGTATCACTGCCCAGAGTCAGAGGGGCTGCAGAAAACATGTTTACACCAAGCACAGTTGGTTCTTTTACTTTGACGAAAAACCCAATTCGAAGGAAATCACAGATTCGCTTAAGGTAGCAAGCAATGTTTCAATAGAGAGCACAATTCAAGATCAAACAAGTGAGACCACAAAGCATGGCGTTAAGTTCCTTCCCTCCTTTTCATTATCGTGCGACATTGGCGAAGCATTTACGAAATGGCTGACTGGAAGTGGTGGCGGTTACAAGAAAGATCGTGCCGCTCAACAAATAGTTACAAGATGCTTTAAGTTTCTTAGATTTTGTTGTGAAGACGAGGAAGAGTTGACTTTTGACGTGGTGGACTTTAGTTTGTGTTCTCCGAATTTGTTGTTCAAGTTTGTCGACTACTTACAAGACGAATGCAAGCTCGGCCATGGTGGGCGTCTGGGCTACATAGATGCTATTTCTGAAATGATCGACTTCAGGAAACTTCATGGCGCATCAGAGGCAGTCTTCCAAAAGTTCTCTGCAACAGAGTTGTACCTCAAAAGAGCGCGAAAGACAGTCGCAAAGATGATGCGACTGCAGTGGACACAAGATTTAGACATTGAGACACTGGAAGCAAGAGGCCACTGGGCAACAATGGAAGAGCTGTTGGAGGTCGTGCAGTTCCATCTGCCGCGCTACGAAAATACCGTGAATATTTGCAAATCGAGTCCAGCTCAAGTGAGCCCCTCAGACCTGACATTTGCCACGAAGTTTGTGGCCATGTATCTGTTCATCAAAGTGAAAGGGGTCACGTCGAATGACTTATCAATATTTGACGGTTGACATGATTGCTACAGCTAAGGAAAAGGGTGGATTCATTGATCAGAAAACGTTCAAGACTGCTGGAAAGTATGGATTTCATTCTTTGATTCTGACCGATGCAAACATGCAAGTGCTCAATGGTTACATCTCGTACGTTAGACCTTTGCTTAAACCCCAGTGCGATTTCGTTCTCGTCAACAGAAATGGCGACCAACATGGTAAATTGGGCGAGATCATGAGCAAACTGGTGTTTGATGCAATTGGAAAGTACATCCATCCCACGCGCTATCGCCAAATTGCTCACTAGCGAGGAGCAGAGGATTTTGTCAGAAGACCAAAAGCACAGCTCTGCTGTTGCTAAAGTACACTATCAAAAGAAACGATCCCGAGAAGTTGCTTTGAAGGGTCACGAGTGCCTACAGAAACTTCAAGGTGCCAAGGGCTCAGAAGTGGACGAGGACGTCCACGCGAGACTCGGAGATTCAACTTCCAACGCCGTGCCCTCTGTTGAAACAGTGCAAAATATCATCTCCTCCCCCAAGAAAGATGCCCTGCCTAAAAGAATCTTGCGCTCTCAGAACAACATTCGTCATGTTTTGAAATTCACAACAGAAGAGGACGATTTTCTAAGGAAAGGGATAACTAAGCACGGGTTTGGACAGTGGACTGCTATCCTGAGAGACCATAATTTCAAATTTCAAGACGGAAGAACGGCGGACTCCCTAAAGAAAAGAGCTGGAATGAAAATGGCCCTAGCTTAAGGTGGATCGAGACAATTTAAACATCCTCGTCGTAATATATATCTGGCATTGAATCTCATTTATACAAGATTCGATAAGGAAAAGACTTTGAGGACACATCTTAAACAAAACCAAATAAAACAGCCAAACAATTGGTGCAGAAACAAAACAACAAAGTAAGGCCAGAAATTTTACGGTGATTACGTAATGGATGAAAACAAATTCCTTTTGTTAACTTTTGTTAAGAGCAAACATAGCTGTTGTTCCCTCAACGGTTAAAAGCAGATTTTCTACCCGTTAAATCGAAAATAGCGCTACTTTGAAGGCACGTTTTAAAAATGTGGCACCTGTTTGAAAGTGCTGAACTACATGAATAGAAAGTATAAATGACACTTAATTTAAAACAATAATGAAATTTGTCTGCCCGCTAGGTTTTGAAAACTAACTAACGACCGCTTAAAGTTCAGGAAATACTCGTCTTAGTAAAGTGCGCCGATAAATTCACGTAAATCTCTCACCTGGCTTCAAGATTAAAGTTTTGGCCCTCTGTAGCAATCCTTGAATCCTAGGTAGCATTAAAACTGCCAGCTTTTCCTCCCAGCGGTAGGTTTGTATACAAGGTACATTTATGCGTTCCTGATCTGTGTCCAGCGTGACGGTCACATACTTCTATGTTCTTTGTATTACTGATCATTGTTTTCCTCGGAGTCGGTTTGATCATGTAGAGTCGTCTTAAAAGGTTTGTAGAAGCACTCTTTTGGACAGCTCTCGGCTGGGATTTCGTTTGTACTCGTTTGGCTGTTTTTTTTTTTAATTCTTTGCCTTAAGGACAACCGCGACAGCAACGGCACTTAATGGGAACGTCGCTAAAACAAGATTCAATGAGCAGGACAATGGCTGTGTATGCGCATTGTAACTTTAATTTTGGTTCATTTCCTTACCGTCCTCTGCAAAAAGGCTACTTGAAATGACCAAATTCTGCGTTTTCAGTGTCTGGAGAAGTCGGAAAGCGTGAATCGGGGCGGCTAATTTTATTAATTTCTGTTTTAAATTTACCGCTGTATTTTAGATTTGCAGTCATAAAGAAAGTAAAGGACTTAAGAGTACCGCAAAATTTGCATGTAAGATATAAATTCGTTTTCTGTTAATTGACCTCTTCCTTGACGTCGTACTTAAACTTCCTATTGTTTGTAGAGGGAACATCTGTACAAAAAGAAATGCATTAAAACATGGCGAGGGCCATAGCTACTCTGCTTTTTTTGATATTAAATTTAGAATATTACTGAAGAATACAACTCCACAGCGCTGGACGCTTCTTTTGTTGTGAAAAGAAACCAAACATAAGCAAAACCTCAGCCATTTTCTAAAGTGGAGAACGCCCTGGGAATGAGGTTACTTGGTTATAGGGCCTATATGGAGGATTCACTCTCTTATCTTGGTCTTCTCTTGGGCAAGACCGAATATAAGGACTTGATTCCTAACTAAAGTTATTACTCGACTACTTATATAATAAAATTTACTTTGAGGATCATACTTCACTTGCATCTACAACCGCAGTTCAATATGAATTATTTCATATACACTTTACATTATATAATAAGTCTACAAAAATGAACAAAACAAAAAAGTTTTGCCAATGCTGTAAACAGGTACGGAGGGCAGGAAGAAGAAGGAAAAACGAGACTTCTTTAAAGCGCACCTAACACCAAAATTTTTAAGCTACAATAATAAGGCTTATTTTGTGGAGTAATTTGGCGCAAAAATGTTTGGATTTGGTTAAATCCTAGAATTTTTATGCCCCGTCAAAACCGAGTTTCCAATGGTTCGTGCGCATGTGGAATCTAGGGAGAGTTAACGCTGTGACGTCAAATCGAGAACGAACGTTCCGGCTGTCCCAGTCAGTTCTTCTATTTTGCACGAGTGCAAGAGCCATTTTGCCGCACAAGTTTTCGCTGGGACTCCACAGTCAACCGATTTCTGTTTTTAGTAACAATGTCTCGTACTTCGTCGGATTCCAAAATCATTTTTGACTCAGAAGACTCTGAAATTTATTATATCGCTGAAGACATGAAGTAGGACTTCACTCGATGACGACCAAGCTGATTTATTTGCTAGTCTTTTGCTGAGCACCCAGCTGCCCAGCCCTTGGCCAACTAAGAAAAGACAACCAAATACAAGGAGGTGGATGCTAACAAAGAATTCGAGCTCTGAAGGACAGACTCGAAGGCAAAGATACGTAGAAGTCAAAAGAGTAATAACATATAATTTGTAGCGCGCGTGACGCGTGTTTACTATTTTCCCACCTTCTTCTACCTCGCATAATATACCTTTGAAAATAAGAGTCAAGTTCATTCACTTCCTTAGAATTATTTAAACTAATGCGTTCTTGATGTAGATCAACTGATTCTCTCTTGACACAGTGTTTGTATTCTTTACGCGCAAAAGTGTGGAAATAATTGTAGCGTCGCTTCCCTTCAAACATGAGCAAATGTTATTGCTACACTTAAAAGGTTGTCAAGACTCAAAGAAGAGTGATCTTGTTCTTGAAGATTTTGGATGTTCAGGGATTCTGTACATACCAATTCTCAGTATTTCCTTGCTTGAATGTCTCCCTGCATGGAAGGATGAGTCTTCCAAACCAGTGTGTTTGTTCACAACATGACTTCGAAAGAAATTGAGTTCTCCCAAAATTACCCTCCCATATTTCTCTTTCAAATTAAGACCAAAGGAGGAAACTTGAACATTTCAAGGCAGAGAACATTTGCTCAGAAAAAGATCGCTCAGTGTTCTCCTGCCTTCTGTCTCTATCGGCTGCGCTGACTGACTGGTGTTTCTCAGATTAAATACAACAACGGATGCATGAATTGATAGAAAAGCGGTTTTCACCAAAGCCATGGAGTCAGCAAAATCCCCTCCTTTTCTTAAAAATCCAGACGTCGAACGAAATTATGTGGTTTGAAATGCATAGAACAGATCAAAGAACTCCTAGACGGCTCTCACTGTTAAATGCTTTGCACGTTTCGCTTTCACGAAATCGAGCCAAGCCGATCATCTCTAAATAAAATCGGTATGACATGAAGCGTAAAAGCTCCTGTAAGTTTGTTGAGTTGCTACATCCCCCTTACAATACACCTGGCTGGGAATTTTTCGAACTATTTCCTCAGCGTTTCCCACAAAACAAGTAAATATGGCAACTACAGAATCATCGTGTCACATCCGGCCCTCTACCCATGCTCCGTTAAACTCGGTCGCGAACCAAAATGCCGGCATTTTGACGTCCTTTGACGGGGCATAAAAATTCGAGGATTTAACGAAAACAAAATATTTTTGCGTCAAATTGCTCAACAAAATAAGCTTTAACGTTTTAGCGAAAAAACGTTTTGGTGTTAGCTGCACTTTGATAAACATGACTCCAAAAAATACTCAGTTGAGCGCGCGAGAGTAATGAGCCACTAATTGAATGAAATAGAATATTCGATGTTGCAATTATTTCAGGGTAAGAAACAATTGATTTGCTTCGAGTTTATTAAACCCAAGACTGATGGGTTTGAAGTTGATATATTTAAAAAATTCAAATTTTTCAATCTCAAAATAATTGTTTATACGAATTAGTGTCGGGAACGAAACACACTTCTGAAACCAATCATTACTAAGTTATCGTGCACCACTTTTTAACATTTTTGAGGTAGTTATTCATTTACTGTTGTGGTATTCTACCTGGAAAAGCTCATTTTTGAAGTCACATTGCGATGAGGGTCCCTGTACATATAGTTGTACTCAGGTTACTACTTCATCGGCCAGCAATCTATTTAAAAAGATGGATTTGTTTAGACTGTGTTCGGGGCTCGAACTGAATAGATCCAAAACAGAGGCATTATGGTTAGGTTCAAACAAGAACAGAACCGATACACCGTTTGGTATTCGCTGGTCCAAGGATTATGCCAATGCACTTTGGCATATTCTTTACAACGGACCAGAATATTTGTTTTTAAAACAGCAACTTAAAGTCCAGATTGCTTTCCTTAGAAAAATGTCTTAATGTGTGGTCTTTTGGAATTCTATGAAAAGGAGAGCTGGTGGGCGTTTTTTTTTATTTTCGACCTTTTTATTATTTCCAGTTGAATGCTTTATTTACATAATATCACTGTTTCCAAGGTATAAGTTGGAGTTCTTAGGTCAAATATTGTTAAAATGAAACGTCACTGATCGGATATTGATTAAACACAAGTTTGTTTAATTTTGAAACATGTTTAAACAACAACTTGATTGACGATATATCACAATAAGAAGAAAGAAGAGTGCATTAAAAAGGTCGATAGCACGATGTGAGTTAGCCTGCCTGAAAGCTATTGTAATTGACCTATCCACTACGGAGCTAAAGTTCCAAGGCTTTATAATACTTATTTTAGCCTGAGTTGGAATCAAAACGCAGAAAAAAGCCATCTCTTTTGTATTTAGAGTTTTGTTTGGACTCAGTTGTAGAAAACTGGGTACAAAGTAAAAGTAACGCCCGTTGCTTTTTGTCGACGTTACTTATAACAAATCAAAAAAAGAGAGGCGGCCTAAAAAACTGAAGCGGACGAGGACGAGAAACTTTTGTTTTGTTTTTTACATGGCCCAATTAAATTTTGTGCTTATGCCGTTAAGGAGTCCAGGCCGCCAAATTTTATGAAATCTCACCCAAGATAATATGTGACAACTGACTGTCAGTTTTGCTGTTTCAGGCTTGTTTGATGTCATAAATTGTCGATAACCCTGATGCCTCTCAATGAGCTCGTGCAGATTCCTAGAGCAGTCGTCCTCAGCTCACGTACACTCGTAAAGTTGTAGAGAGTCACCTTATTAAAGAACAGCATAAGACGGACATTTCATCGCGCCTCTTGACCACCACTTCGCCTTAACATTACAACTCAATAATATCAAAAACCACCTATTAAGTTTTGTTTGAAGTTTCGCCGGAAAAATGCGAAGAAAAACCGTGTCTATGAAGCAAAATTTTTCCACATAATATGAAAATATAACGTTTGAAATACACAATTCCAAACTTTGGCATGCCTACGATAAAAATTTTAAATTATACGAGCGCGCAAAGTTTTTCCCTCAAAAATGGCATTTGAGTCGCGCGGTCAAAACGTCACGTGACACAACGCGTGACGTCAGTTTGTGTGTTAGAGCTTTTCTTTTACATCATTCTCATCGTCCTCCAAAATAGCTTCATCAGAACTACTCCAAAATCGGCGAAACTAATCGATTCAGAATCACGACATTTTGTTAACCTCTGAATTTCTCTTCAATAACAAGGTGTAAACAAACCGAACACTCAAACTGACGTCACAACGCATTAAATCCGGTTCCAGTTTCCTGACCATTTTTGAAAGTAAAATAGCTCAACATTGCCCACTCGTAAAATCAACAATTTTTATCGCAGGCATCTCAAATTTTGGAATTGCATATTTCAAAAGTTATATTTTTAAATTATGTCGAAAACGGTTCGCTTCATAGGCACTTTAAGAACCTTGCTCGCCCTAGGCCTCGTGGTTATTAAGTTTGATATTTGACCCTGTATGATGATATTAATAAAATGTAAAAACTTTTCATAAACTGAACAACGCGCGTACTCTTGATCGGAAGATTTTGAATTCATCAAATGAAAAAGAGGACATTTAACCCGAGTCAAGAGTTGACTGATTTTTGATGATAGGGGAGGGGAGCGATGAGCCCAGAAAAGCATGCTCATACTTTTCATAAAGAAGCCAGCCTACCGAAATGGCGCCTCTTTGACTAATTTTTAGGGGAAGTCGTCTCTGCGTATTTAATATATAGGTCAACCTAAAAGCGGAGCTCCCGTAGCCCGATTAGGCTTACCCAGGATAGGGTTAAATTTTTATTTGAAATTTGTAACTTTGCTGTGAGGTTTTCTGCATATTGTTTGGCCTTTTACTTTGAGTTTAATAATCACAAAACAAGATACACAAAAAACTGTGAGCAAAAAACACTTTTAGAGAAGAAACAGTTATAATTTGGTTAACTTTTAAACCTGGATTAGAGTTAACAGGCTTCCGAACAACCCCGATCTGGTTGCAACAAGTTAACCTGACATAAGCCTGCGATCCAATCGAAAACCAGTACGTGGTCAGCGGTCAACTTTAATAAAACACGTGACTTCGATGAGCTGTTAACTTGAAGCCGCGATATAGTCACGTGATACTGGTCAGCGGATACCTTGATTTGACAGGTGTTAATTGATCATAACATGATGTCATATATCAAAAAAGTACACAGTAAACCAAAGCTGCATGTCTCTGTCAACCTATTATTTTGAAGTATGGCCGCCATGTTGCGCGACTCCACCGTCGTCGTGGTCGTGGTCGTCGCCGTCGTGCGTACGCGCCCACGAGCTATACCGCCGCCCATGATAATCATGAGAAAATCAATACATGGGTTTCTTTTTCCTATATGGTTATAGGGCTCCGCTTGGCGGCTCTTCGGGCCACCGGAGCTCCGCTATAATAGACCAGTTTCTCTATATTAAAATTCTATTTTGGCTATTAGACATAGGGGAATAAGACAACAGGAATAGCATTGAGGATAAGGGATAATTTCTTTTTTATTCTTCTGGAGCCTCGGAGCCGTACTACGGAGCCGAAATACCATTAATTACAAACATAACGTGTTGGGATCAAAGTTCCTTTCATGCGCGTGCTTTTCTTTCAAGTTGCTCATTTTTAACAATTATTCAAAGCAAGAATCATAACGTGTGATGTATTTCTTTTGTTTAAAGCATATTTCTCACGGCGGGAATGAATTTTAATGCATGTAAAGATATATAAAGAAGTGTAAAATGGCACACCCATTTTAGCGTCGGTCGCCGTTGAATTGAAGGCAAGGACGAAGACATTTTAGCGAATGTGTTCCCTTCAGGCAAGTCCGTATTTTCTCTATTTTATGTGCCCTCATTCAACTAGTTGTTTTCATTGCATGCATTCGTCCCTGACACCGAAGACTGTACAGAAAAGGCGAAGTTGAAATACCGAATAGCAATCAATCTCTTTTCGTGTGAGCAACTATTGCAACGTTTATATAAAGTTTGATTATCTGTTCGGTAAGCAAATTGGCTTTAACATTCACAATTTGTTTCTTCCACTCGGAGCGCTACCTTGTACACTCTTTCTACCTTGCGATAAAAGCAGAAATTATCCACCGCCTTTGCCTTTGGTCTGACATGAATAGAACAGTTGTGTAGTTTATATCAAAACCTTAAACTAACTTCTAGTCCGTTCCCACATTGCACCACTTTGTTGGCAGTCGTTTGCGAGTTTTATTCCACATGTTGCGGGAGGCTTGTATAGCGCAAGGCCATAAGACGTCCGTTTGCTCGATTAATTCAGTCTTGCTTGTGTTAATATACGAAAACCCTAAACCATGGCTTTCTTGTTATTTCACAGTAGTTAACCAGATGCAGCAAAGGTGAATCCAAAGAAATCACACTGGAGTGACAGGCGTCAATCACCGATTCAAATGAAGTGTAGCAAGACCAGCAATAGAATCCTGGCAAGCTTCCTGTTAGCAACTCGACTGAAGTTCTGATAAGTGGATCGCAATTTTCGCTATTTTTTTATAGATTATCTATAATCTACCCTTCCTGAAGTGTTGCAGGTAAGCCCAGATTCAATGGGGGCATTCAGACGTGACATTAAAACTGGTTTTTCAATTATTAATAAACAAAGGGATGTGATAGATATCAGAATGAATGAGTGTCGCTTGTAATTTTACCCTGCGCCTGCGTAATTTTAGTGGACGAGTCTCTGCCATAAGATTTGTGTTTGGACATATTCTTGGTTACAATTAACCCAGGAGACAAAGGTGACTGTCTAAATTTACCTTTTCCTCTTTCTTAAGGGCCCTTGCGCCCCCCCCCCCCCGGGGGTACTCCCTATAATGGCCTATACGGGGAGGCTCCGCCCGAAAGGGGTACCTTTTTCAGGCTTTAGGTATATAAAAGGGTAGGGATTTCACAAGTTGAGGCAAGTAAAAGGGTAAGGAAATCGGTCATTTAGATAATTAAAGGGCTTTTAATTATAATAGTTCGACTAGACACCCTTTACGGCTGTATCCGTTTATTTATTGAGCACTACATGAAAATGAGAACAAAACTTCCTAAAGTAGGTATGTGAAAAGGGTATCTTTTTTTCAATAAAAGGTATATAAAAGGGGTACCTTTTCTGCCAAAATGGTATCTAAAAGGGTAAACGGTTGAACCTCGGAGCGGAGCCTCCCCGTATTAAACTTTGTTTGGTATCTCCCCCGGCCTTCCGCTGAAAAAGTTAGATTAGAATCTTAATTCACCTCCCAAATACAGGAATTTGTAAACTCGTTAGGCTAGCAGTATTGCTACTCGTTTGCCAACAAAAGAGCAATTGGCTTTTGAAACAGTTCTTTGATTACGTGAAGAACAAAATTGACCTCGATGGCTCCAAGCATTGAAAAATGCTATTAATCACGGATCTGTTGACAGTACAACTGGTTGCTGAAATGTTGCCATGGAAATCAACTGCAAATAAATCCGATGGCCTGGTCACATACATGCTAAGGTTGCCTTGAGATGGGCACCAACCGGGTCGGCCATAAGCCACCTGGCGCCTGTCATACAGAGCTCAGTGAGGAAAAATATAGTGGCTGGCTTATTTTCCATAGAGAACAAAGCCGATTAAGTAAGTGGTAAATATCGCTAAAACCTTTTCGTTATAAATAGCGCCTGTCCTTCTTTATCGACTCATTCTTACGCTGCCAAGTGATATAGAAATACATGATAATACATTAGTATAAATTTACCGTAGTCTATTGTGAATCCGTGGATTTGATTGGCTATATTACCGTTTTCTATCAGTACTGATAGTCAACAGTTACGCATCAGCGCACATCGCGCATCACGTTTGAACCTGATGTAACATGATAAAACAGTTCTTTTCTACGCGTTACTTGACATTTTTTTATTTTTATGCAATGATACTACGGTAAATTTATAGTAAAACAATTACGCTACTCGCCCTCGTTTTCTACGAGCGATAGTCAACTCGGCTGCGCCTCGTTGACTATCTGCTCGTAGAAAACTCGGGCTCGTAGTCTAATTGTTAATTAACAGAAAATACGGCAGGAACTTTGGTAATTCTTGACTACGAGCAAGAGTTATCTGTTCAACAAAAAATCATAAGTAAACCAAGGTGAATAAAAATAACTTAAGTTTTGTCGTTTCTTCTGCATGCCATCTCTTGGATGAGTAACTGGATGTGCTGCAAGACAGCTCGTGAGATTCTGAATGTATTCATCAAATGGCAGTTTGCAAAGCTTAGCCTCTGGCTTCAGATGACTGTTGGAAAAATATCTTAGCTCAGTTAAGAATATTCTGATTTTTTAATTTTTTTTTTTCGGCCCAAGAGTGCTAAAAATCGTACTCGAATTGCAAAATTGGCAAGTTTCGGTACCATTACTGTATAAGCGTACGGTTGTCTTGTTGTCCACTAAATGCCACAACTTGCATCAACAAAGTATAGGTGCACTGTAAAATTTCGTTAATGATTATGTATCGAGACTACCGTTAGTTTGTAAGAGTTTTTGGTCGCAGGTCTGTTGGCTTAGATTATTTTTGCAAGGGAGGGGGGTGAGTTATTATGGACAGGAACATCTTACATTTTTTATTTTGTTGTCGGAATTACAATGAGGGGTCTGAAAACATTTAGGTTGAGAGAAGAATGTCACAACGTAAAACGTCCTAAAAAATCTTTTCAATCATCATTAAATCAAGGTTAAATAGCTACCTTATACCATTAACCAATTTAGAAATATTATCTGCCGTGCACTTTAGAAGAGCGAACAATACAACCCATAGTGGTTTTCATGCAAATCCATATGGAAATCACTTCTGTTGTCCTGAAAATCTGTAGTTATCAACCGTATGTACCATACACTTCTAATTTATCAGTTGACTGAGTTTAAAAAAGTCTTAACCAAATATTTGTTCTTCAATTTCTCCAGGCAATCGAAGGTAACATATCAGAAAATTTAGTCATCTTGAATCGCAGTCTTCTATTGGACTCTGGCCCAAGGTTACTGTTCGGAATATCAAAGCTCAGATAAGTGCATTCATTATTTCTACTCACTTTATTTTTAACAGTTTCAATGCAAGAATGATCAAAATCTAAGAAAAAGATAAACCAGAGGTATTGCTTTGATGAAGAACCAAATTTTCAGAATTAGCGTTGAACAAAAATCGAGAAAACGAGTAATGAGAATATAGATTTTGAGCATGGGATGTATCTAACAGTTACCACCTTGGAAGGACCAAATTCTCACAGTTAACATATTTTTTGAACATAGGATGTGCCTAAGATTTACCTCTTTTTGAAGAACCAAATTCTCAGAATTAACATTAAAAACAATATGAGAAAACTGGTAATGAGAAAATACATTTTGGGCAAGGGTTGTACTTAAGAGACATCACTCTGAAGAACCAATTACGTTTTGAGCATGGGATGTGTTAAGAGTTGCCGCCCAATCTAAAACTGTCGAATATGTGTCTCTTAATTCTTGTATTCAAGGTATTGTTGAAGCAGACCAGAACCAGAACGACAAACATTTAAATGAAGAGCAAACGGTAGTAATTGAGTAATTAGTCGCGGCTTATCAATAAAATTAGCACTTTTTCTACCAATTTCAAGTTAATTAAAGAAATGTTTCTTCATGCTTCAGTTACACAAAGAAATAATGCGAGTTTTATTGCATGAATGACCTGATTAAACTTGACAGATTGGGCACTTTATAAAATAGTCAGGGAGCCAACATCAACACTTTGTCTGTCTTAGGATAAAATAATTTTTCAAATTTTTAAAAGTAAAAGAGTACTTTGTTCGTCACGTACAAAATTGGTCAGTTTCCGTTTTGACAGAGGTCGAGCCATTAGTTGACAGTTCTCATGTTCAAAAATGTAAGTTTTCAAGTGCTAATAATAAACCTACAATTTCTTCTTACTGTATTAATACATCCTCAAAAAGTCAGATGATAAGAATAAAGAAATAAAACAACTTTTGGATATTGTCTGTGATTGAAGAATTGTCTGGTATATAAGTCTAGTCAGGGTATCCAAGGATATCATGTTTCGCTAAGAGTTCCTCTTTTCATCCGTAGAAATTTTCCAATTTCTTTTTTGTTTTCTAAAGGTCTAGATCAACAACTCTTATTCATTTTAGCATCCAGTTTATGACATTAACATGTAGAGTACCGGACTTTGTGATTGAGTGGCGCCGAAATGTTGACGGCCATACATCCAACTCGGAAGACTCGAATAGCTGATTTCTATATAAATGTGTTTTCATTGTGCGTGGTTCGTGCTAATTTAAAAAGTATCTTAGGCGTGCTTGCAGGCATGATGAATCCCTAGGGGCTACTAAAAAATATTTTCCATTTTGTAAGTTATGCAAGAGCCACTCGAAGGCATCTCATTCAAATTTGCTTTGTAATTTTTCAGTTTTTTCACAGCTTCATGATAATGACACGCTCACTATACATCCTGTATCAGTTAAACAAGATACCCATCCTGACGCTGAATCAAGTCGACAGACACGCAAAGATGACAAGATGAGGCAATAAAACAATTGTTGCGTTTAAAAAATGAAATTCAACTAGTTAAAAATAAGTCTTAAACAAAAGATGCATCACGTCATAGAGAAAAAGTTCAGTTATTTAAAAAAAAACACCGCCTTTACGAGAGTACTTAAGCAATAAAAAAATGTACGGTAGCTTTAAACACAAACCGCTTTCAACCAAATGAAAAAATTTTAAGCCGTAAATTGAAACACATAACTTTAGTAAGACTAACAAAAATCTTTCCACTGATAAGAGGGTAAAAGAGCTAATAAAGATACAAAGGAAGACGAGCTCTTAAAGCACTAAGAAACATCAAATAACCAAAGCAACAAGAAACAACAGTAAAATAAGCCGCGAAGTAAATTACTGCGGCAAAAACATGTCGTCCTGTCGATTATTTATAAATAAAGAAACCTCGGGGAGGGGCAGGCCGGCACCAAGTCTGCGCTCCCTCGGGGAGGGGCAGGCCGG
>CM042749.1:5468323-5482866 GCA_022496165.2 Catalaphyllia jardinei
ACAATAGGCATTCATTAGGCGTTAAATAGGCGTTCAGCCATTTTGTTTCTGAGGAGAACACTCCAATGGGCTTGGTAACCAGGCAGACGAACTTGATATGGCAAATGCAATATCTGCAGCAGATATTGCATTTATCATGTCAAGTTCACAAACTATTGTCAATTGATTGAATGCTCTCGACCAATCAGGTTTTTCATAGCGAGTCTGATGTATAAACTCACGCGCGCCGTATTTCTAAAGTAAGAAACATTTACGGCAATTGAGCTTAAATTACGCATTCATGTGAGCCCCCAAGAACAGTAGAACACTCTATTGGAAACCGCTGGCCCGAATAATTTTTCCTTAACGATTTTTCTTACAATTGCAAACTTTATACTTTATAAGCACCTTAAAGAGGGAATAATGATGTGCATAAACAAAAACGTGTACTTACCAAAGATGGAGTCTTCAGTGTACGGCTGAAAAGAAGCCTGGCAACAACTTAAATAACTCTTACTCTACTGGCGCTTTCCGGACAGATGATAAGCACTTTATACCATTTTCTGAGTTACATGCAAGGAAGTATCACCTAAGCGTTAACTCAGGCGTTAAAAAATATTTATTTTTATTTATTACATAGACACGAGTGTTTTACTGGAAAATATACCATTCGTAAAATTCATAAAAACTACATCCGGGACCCGAGTGGTTTATTTTCCATAATCTCATACGTGAGTTTATCCATGATTTCATTGATATCAAGTTTGTCTCTTAAATTGTACTTAAATTCGTTGGTATATCATCGAAACATCTTAGATTCTTCCTCAAAAGTCTTCGGCAATCTTCGAACATCTTCGGAAATTTTCGGAAATTTTCGGAAATTCTTCGGAAGGTGGTCGGAAATCTTCGGAAAATCTTCAAAAACGCAGTCATCACTATGTATATAATAAAAAGAACTACACGTCAGCTCGAAGATATGAATATTATGTTCTCGTGGCAAGAACAATATCTCACTCGTTCGCTGCGCTCACTCGTCAGATATTGTTCTCGCCACTCGAACATAAAATTTATATCTTCTCGCCAACGTGTAATATCCTCTATGTATTTATATTGCGTATAATAATTATCAAGCACCTTGCGCAACTTCAACAAACGGCGCTCTGTGGACATAAGAAGCTCTTTGAATGGTAACATAAAAATTGTTGCTGACGCCGCAAACCTTAACAAATTAAGCTTGCAACCCACCCAACTATTGCCAATACGTACATGTACCAATATTTAAAATATCAAGCTAGAAGCTCACTTAGTTCACAAATTATGAATGTGTTATAAGTGGTCACTAATTAAGTAAAAACGTATTTTCAGAAAAGGTACGAAAAACTTGCCCCCCAAAAAACGTTCCAGTGTTTCATGCCCAAGCTTTCAAACATTACAGTTTATGCGAAATTTTAAGTTTGCAGGAGGTAACTCAAGAAAAGCTTAAGTATTGGCGAAGTTATAGGCATTTGAACATTAGACGCAAATGATGTTTGCGTCGTTGAACCGTGACATAAACAAATATCTGTGGAATGCGTTTGCAACCAGAATTTTTGTTATACTTTTAACATGAAGGCATTAACAAGATTTTCGTTTTGGACAAGTTTTGAAAAGTTACCATGCAAATAACACTACTTCTACTACTACTTTGTTTTAAGAATTTTTGAAAATTTACTGTTATTGCAGCCTTGGTGCATGTCTTAAAACTGTGGAAATTAACAAGATGTCTTTCTATTGATCTAACCAAAGGTGCACAGTTGTAAGGAACAAAGACAGTTGTGAAACATACTTCGGAACAGAGGAAATTCCTTCATATTTAAAGGCGCTACATCTCTCCAGAGTTAGCCAAAATCACCCCTTTGTGGCGCTTTGCGGACATGAAAAAAAATTCCCTTTAAGGCCTAATAGTTTGAGGCATTGCACACAAGCATGTAAACACATATTCTTTAATGTGATGTACAATAACTGGTTAACTCTCCGGTTAAAGACAACTTCTTTTACAAAAGTACAAAAATAGAACACATTGATGGAATGGCGCTTTGCGGACATTTTCTCACAATCAAACATTCCTCACTAAAAGACGTGCTGACAGTACCACATAAAAACGATTTAGCTCAAACTTTATATACGCATTGCCCATACATAGATCTAATTTTGGGGTAAAAATCATCTCTAACTCTCGTAAAATGATAGAGTTAGAGAATGATAAAGTCAAAAACGTGCAAACATGGAGCTTCCCGATTTCCGCGTAACCTGAAACACCCACTCGACATTATACCTTTACTGAACTTTTTGGGACGAAATATCTAGTCGTTTTAAAATTGCTAGAGTTACTTGCCGCAGATCTATAAGCCTGTTTAAGACACCTAAAGCCAACATTTGGTCTATTGCTGGGTTTAAAGCGATTTCCTAACACGAACGGGCAGCAATGGCGCCAAGCGGACGCATTTTTGCCTTTACCAGACTCTTTCTCTAACCCAATTAAGCCAAATGCACTCATATACTACAATTACACAGACCTTGGTCTTAGCCATGCTTTTGCCAAGTTTGAAGTTATTTGTGTATATTGTTGCTGAATAAAAGCCTTTTGGAGTTACATGCACTTAGCTTAGCACTAAGTTGCTTGTAGGTGTTCGTAGGTTTACATGAGAGTTTTCTATAGTTATAATATATAGAAATTGTTTTGAGACATTTTTTTAGCAATTATTATGAACAAATTTTTAAATTTATTTGTTCATAATAATTGACAAATTACCTTCAAAAAATTCCCTCACCCGAACCCTAAAAATTTGTCCTTCCAGGTTACAGTTTTTTTAGGTTTAAACATAAACAAGTTTACTTTTTTGTGAGAAAGTTTTGAACCTTTTTTCTTTTTATGTAATCATACCACGGAACGCTTAAAAACAGTCAAAATTGATTAGACGATCGTGTGCTTCAAAGGAGACTGAGAATTAGTAGAATAAATCTGCTTTTCTCAGGGTGGTGGGGACGGGGAGAAGGTCGGCACTTTCCTTTGGTGATATGTCAGTGCCTAAAACGGCACGAATTGTGTGCTAATCAGGGGCGTTGCTACGAATGAACGCTGTTTTCATTGAAATTTACTGATTCTTACCATTACTGACGCCCTTTTTTGGAGCGCGTACATGATGTTCCATGTGCGTACTAAGCATTGAAAAAATTAAAACACCTGACGACGATTTATTTCCTATCTTTCGTATCATATTTTGCCTGTACCTAGATTAACGTCGTCATTGAAAGCAATTTTTTTTATTTGGTACGGTTATTACCCCATTACATTTTGTCATGGCTATCCTGAACCTGTCAGAATGACAGGAAACTAAACTACGCGACAAATCTTAAAATCAAAAATTGTGAAAATTAATGTTTTTCAAGAGCAAAGTGACAGTGGTCTAAAGTTAAAAAAAAAAATGGGCCTGTATGTCTTTAAATTAAGAATCCATCTTTCTTTGTTCGATTGATTGTTAACAGAATGGGGAGGGGAAAATGACACACTCATCCAGCTAAAGTTCAAATATGAATAATTTTATTGACTAGGCCTTGTAATTGGCAATAAATGAATGATAATAAAGTACTCATAAACATACGAATTTGTGTAGATCGCATTCAACATGAGGTAATCTACGTTGAAAGGCCAACTTCTTCCTCAGTGAAAACTACTTAAAGAAATATGGAGCTTTCGTGCGGTAAACTAGGTCGAACAGCCAACGCCGTTAACAAGTGGAAACCTTATTTATAGTCCTTATAGAAATATAAATCTAAGGGTTAAAGTAGTAAAGGCAAAATTGCAGGCATCACTAATGCTACCGTGAGTTAAAAACTAAGTCGAACAGCCTAAGTCTGTAATAAGTGGAAAATTTACTTATAGTCGTTATAGAAATATAAATTCAAAGGTTAAAAAATTAAAGGGAAAATCGCACGCATCACTGCTGCTTCCGTGAGGTAAACTAAGTCGAACAGCCAACGTCTTTAATAAGTGGAAACTTTACTTATAGTCCTTATAGAAATATAAATCCAAGGGTTAAAGTAGTAAAGGCAAAATCACAGACATCACCGATGCTACTGTGAGGTAAAAACTAAGTCGAAGAGCCTTTACTTACAAGACAAGGCAAGATTTATTTGAACTGTAACATTAACGAAATAACTAACTGAACAAGAAATAAATTAAAAATACATAGAGTTGCTGGTCACCCAAAATAACCAAAGAGCTAAACTAGTTGAGTGACCACTATTTATTAATTGAAAATAGATATAAGGTATAGTCCTTATGGAAATATAAATCCAAGGGTTAAAGAAGTAGTAGTTCATTATCAGTTAAATGCTTTGGTAACCAGAACAATGCAGAACAGAAAATATCGTTACGACGCCATGCTCGGCATTTGGTGCTGGAAGAGTTTCCATGCTTACTCGCATGGAATCAGCGCGAGCCGCACAAAATGTGCATGTACCCATGCGTTTTAATGGCAGATTATTATTATATATATAAATATGTCTGGATTTATGAAAACAGTGCTAAAGAGCTCGATTTCACCTTATTTTGACTGCTCTTTTAGGCCTAATAAGAGCTACGTAAAGGGGAAAAAAATGGAAAGGAGGGCAAGAAAAGCAAGATAAACGGGTGGAGAAGGAGAAAAAAGACTGACTTTCCTTTTAATTTTTATATCGTCCACTTTTGGAATCTAGAAAAACGCTTAAGTGCCAAAACATATATTTCGAAACTTAAAACCCAGGATGGCCTCGAAATAACGAGTGCAGATGATATTTTAAAACATCAATAGCTGTTTTATGAAAACCTCAACGAAAAATGTTGCTATAAAACCCAAACCTTCCAAAATTAAACGAAGTGGAATTGGAAGAATTAGAAAGGCCACTGACGAAGAAAGAATGTTTTGAAATCCTAAAATTCAGCTCCAGACATATATATATATATATAATGACGTGATAAATGGCTAAATTGATCATCAGCTAAAAAGTGCTCAATGGGTTTACCAGAGTTTTGAATAGACACGTAGACTTGAACTAGGTCAAAACCATTTATTTGCTACTCTGAGTTTCATGCCTCTTACAATCATCAGGCAACTGCCAAAAAGAAAGAATACATGGTGTATTATAGTGATTTTGAAAAAAACGGTAACAATTCGCAATTGGTTGAGGTGTATAGCAACGGTAAAACAATTTACAATCGATTGTTACAAATAAATCTTAGACACTCAAATAAAGACATTATTTTGAAAAACAACGAACGGCAATAGCAACGGTTGAACAATTTTCAGTAAACTGCTAAAAATAAACTGCTAAAATAAATCTTATAGGCTCAAACGATCACGTTATTAAGAACAAATTTTCTTGCATGTCTACAGCTCGATACAAGTTCATTTCTGTTGTTCAGGGTCGCCATGTTCGGTTTACAAATTATAAAGTACTTCTCCCACAGGGACAAATTGCACTTCTTCATTACATTTTAATAAGATCTTGCATGCCTAACAATCCGCCATCTAATTTGGTAGTTAACTTTCTTGTCTTTCAAGCCCCACACATATTTACTAAGCTTAGTGGAATTTCTGTACCGCTCAGTTCTGAAAGAACATGTATGGTTTCTGTAACGCGGTTTGAATGATGTGTCGCAGAGACCAATGTAGGTTTGATGAGCTTAGTAAATATGTCACCTTGAAAGCTTTATTAACTCCCCTTTAGCTCACCTCCGACCCCGCCCTCCGATTTTTTTTCTTTTTAATAAGCTCCCCTTTCCTATAAATCCTTACTCCGCTTGTGGTAGATCATATCATTACAGTCATTTGAATGAAAGAACAAGCCAATTTTAGGCGTTAACAATAATAGGCCCTTTGTAGGATCCAGTCACATGGTACGGAAAAAATTACGCTGGGACGCAAATGACGCAGTGGGACTTTGAAAACAAAGGAAAGTCGGGCTGGACGGTAAGAGTTACTTTGTTTTGGAAGTCCCACTGCGTCATTTGCGTCCCAGTGTAATTTATTCCGTACCATGTGACTGAATCCTGCAAAGGGCCTATTATGCTTACTCGCGCGTGCCGTGTTCCAAAAGTAAGAAACATTTACGACAATCGAGCTTAAATTACGCATTCACGTGAGCCCCCAAGAACAGTAGAACACTCTATTGGAAGCCGCTGGCCCTTATGATTTTCCCTTAACGATTTTTCTTACAATTGCAAACTTTATACTTTATAAGAACCTTAAAGAGGGATTAATGATGTGCATAAACAAAAACGTGTACTTACCAAAGATGGAGTCTTCAGTGTACGGCTGAGAGAAGTCTGGTAACAACTTAAATAACTCTTACTCTACTGGCGCTTTCCGGACAGATGATAAACACCCTATACCAATATATTTAATTAAAGGCGATTTAAGGTTGTTTGAGTTACAGGAAAGGAAGTATCACCTACGCGTTAACTTAGGCGTTAGAAAAAATGATTTATATTGGGTATTTATGTTGCGTATAATAATTATCAAGCACCCTGCGCAACTTCAACAAATGGCGCTCTGCGGACATAAGAAGCTCTTTGAACAATAACATTAAAATTGTTGCTGACGCTGCAAACCTTAACAAATTAAGCTTGCACTCCGCCCAACTTTTGCCAATACGTACATGTAACAATATTTAAAATATCAAGCTAGAAGCTTACTTAGTTCACATTATATGAATATGTTAAAAATGGTCACTGATTAAGTAAAAATCGCATATTTCAGAAAAAGTACGAAAAACATGCCCCTGAAAAAACCGTTCCAGTGTTTCATGCCCAAGCTCTCAAATATTATAGTTTATGAAAAATTTTAAGTTTTCAGGAGGTAAGTCAAGAAAAGTTTCAGTATTGGCGAAGTTATAAGCATTTGAACATTAGACGCAAATGGCGTTTGCGTCGCTGATCGGTGACATAAACAAATATCTGTGGAATGCGTTTGCAACCAGAATTTTTGTTATGCTTTTAATATAAACGCATTAACAAGATTTTCGTTTTGGACAAGTTTTGAAAAGTCACCATGCAAATATTTTTTTTAAAGAATTTTTGAAATTCTACTGTTATTGCAGCCTTGGTACATGTCGTAAACTGTGTAAATTAGCAAGATATATTTCTATTGATCTAGCCAAAGGTTCACAGTTGCAAAGAACAAAGACAATTGTGAAACATACTTAAGAACCAAGGAAATTCCTTCATATGTAAAGGCGCTACATCTCTCCAGAGTTAGCCAAAATCACCCCTTTGTGGCGCTTTGCGGACATGAAAAAATTCAAAAAAATTTGTAAAAAATTCCCTTTAAGGCCCAATAGTTTAAAACATTGTACACAAGCATGTAAAAACATATTTTTTAATGTGGTGTACAGAAACTCTCACGGTTTAAGACAACTTCTTTTACAAAAGTACAAAAATAGCACACTTTGATGGAATGGCGCTTTGCGGACATTTTGTCACAATCAAACATTCCTCAGTAAAAAACGTGCTGACAGCACCATATAAACACCATTTATTTCAAACTTCACATAAGCATTGCCCATACATACATGTAACTTTGGGGTGAAAATCATCTCTAACTCTCGTAAAATGATAGAGTTAGAGAAGGACAAAGTCAAAAACGTGCAAACAAAGGGCTTCCCGATTTCCGCGTAACCTGAAAAACCCACTCGACATTATATCTTTACTGAACTTTTTGGGACGAAATATCTATTCTTTTTTAAATTACTAGAGTTACTTGCCGCAGGTCTTTAAGCCTGTTTAAGACACCTAAAGCCAACACTTGGTCTATTTGTGGGTTTTAAAGCGATTTCCTAAAACGAACGGACAGCAATGGCGCCAAGCGGACGCATTTTTGCCTTCACCAGACTATTTCTCTAACCCAATTAAGCCGAATGCGCTCATAAACTACCGTGTCATAGACCTTAGTCTTAGCCATGCTTTTTCCAAGTTTCAAGTTATTTGTGTATATTGTTGCTGAAAAATAGCCTTTTGGAGTTACCAAGAAAAAGTGTCCGCTGAGCGACCCAACAGGAGGAGTGGTAGTAATAGTAGTAGTAGTAGTGGTAGTAGTAGTAGTAGTAGTAGTAGTAGTAGTAGTAGTGACATATTCCTTAAAGAAGATCTAATGCACTGTAAGTCTGTCCCCGCCGTATCCGTCATCTCCGTTGTACTTGAATCTTTTTATGCTCCTTGAAGCAGATCTGATGTACTGTAAGTTCCTTCCCCGTTGTAGCCGGTATCCCCGTTATACTTTAGATCTTTTGACTACTGAGATGTCACTAAAAGTGCAATTATTTGTTGAATGGGACGGATACAACGGAAACAGCGGGGAACAAACAGTGCTTTGAGCTTGTTTAATTTGATATTTAGTTTTTGCTGTTTTCATTTAGCCTGAGTTCTTTTCCCTTTGTGTTTGCTTCTATGCAGTACTTAAGTGATCTGATATAAACAATTTTATAACTTCAAGGGATATAACGGGCGTGCCGGAGACAAACCTCAATTAAGGACCGAAATGTAAAAGGAACGAGGAAATTTGGGAAACGATCTCCTTCTTTTCTTCTTTGTCTTCCCCCTTTTGTTCTTTGTCCTCCTCCTTTTCTTCTTTGGCCTGTCCTTTTCTTCTTTGACCTCCTCCTTTTGTTCTTTGACCTCCTCCTTTTCTTCTTTGGCCTCCTCCTTTTCTTCTTTGGCCTCCTCCTGTTGTTTTGGCTCTTCCTACTCTTGCACCTCCTCTCCTCCAGCTACTGTTGCTGCTTTTTCTTCTTCCGTCCTCCTCCTAAGTCTCTTCTTCTCTTCGTACGACAGCTTTTGTTCATCCCAATCTTCCTGTTCCATATCCTTCTACCTCGATCATCGGGCTGCAGGCTGCTCTACCTCCCAATCTTTCTTCTTCTATTGTCCATGCCCATACTCCTCCTCTTTATCCTCTTCCGCCCTCTCCTTCCCCTTCTCTTTCTCCTGCTCCTCCTCCTCTCGTTCCCCTTGTTCCCAATTTAATATTAAATCATCTTGTCTCGTGCTTTCTTGTCTGAGTTCCATGCAACCTAGATGTTTAAACCTCCAATACAATACGTAGCATATATACTGACCGTTTTCACAGCGACTTCCTTTGTATCCCGACGGACAGCTACAATTGAATCCATTAAGACGATCCAGCATGTACTGCTTTCTGTGGTTTATCAGGATCAATCATGTTGATTTCTTATTATTTCTCTCTCAGTTATGACCCCGCATGCCATTTCAATATTTATGTAACTTTTTCATGATAAGAGGAGCTGTTGTTGATGTTGCTGTTTAGATTGGCGTTTTATTTATTTATTTCGAAGCCGCAGAGAATAAGTTCATCTCTAGCTGAAAACTTAATTTCAGCCGATGAGAATCTATAGCAAGCGTTTATTGGTTGAATTGGAGTTCAAGTTGAACTATCAACATCCGGCCAGCATAACAGAACACGATTTCGTCAGCTATCGTCATAAACACCCGCCAGGTTACTAGGCGACCACCACTCTAACCTTAAACTAGAAGCCCAGCTATTTAGGCTTTTAGAAGGTATCTCAGCCACAGGTAGCCCAAGCTCAGTATGCGAGCGTCATTGTCACTTTACTAAATGGCACAGGCCCTTTGCATGATCCGGTCACATGGTACGGAATAAATTGTGCTGGGACGAAAATAACACAGTGGGACTTTCAAACCCAAGGAAAGTCGGGCTGGACTGGTAAGAGTTCCTTGGTTTTGGAAGTCCCACTGTGTTGTTTGTGTAACAGCATAATTTATTCCGTACCTATGATGTAACCGGATTGTGCAAAGGGCCTGTTAGGTCCCAAAGATTAAAAATTAGTTATGACCTTCGCTCAGTTTAATTGATCGTTTGGAAAGTACTCCTCGCGACTTAGCGTTCGCTTTGAAATATGCGGAGTGCTAGCTGGCGATAAAGTTTTCCTTTGAAGTTACCTTCGGTGTCCATGTCACAGTGAGTAAGCACAGATTTTCCTGTTTTGTACTCGTCAAACCAGTATTTTCCACTGACCGCTTGTCCGCCTTCACTCGCCTTGATTTCCTTGCAGGTTTCAGCAGGCAGTTCGGGAATTGAACCGAGAGGGACTGGAAAAGAAGACAGTCATATCTCTCTGCAGCTCTCAGAGTTATGTTCAATTACTGAAAAATCTTTCATTATTGTCTCACCCCTGTTCCTGTCTCGTCTGAAATAATATCTGTCGATGTTAGGCACGAAATCCTCGGGCCTTGCTTCCTTGCTACGATTGTTGAGCTCACACGCTGACTGAGAAATGACGTAATTAAAACTCTAGCACGTGATCTCCTGATGACACGCCTGCAGGCACTCATATCCGATTGATACATGAATTGTTTTGTAGACGTGGCTCTGAAGCATCATTCCCGAGGTGGAATATTCAGCACTGCCACCTGGACAATGTTGAGTAGCCGCTTCTTGAAATAATTCACCAAAAACAAGAAGAAAAGGATGCCTGATTAAGAAAATAACACAAAAAGCGGTGATAAACATTGTATTCCAACGCATTTTTACATAGAACTTAACGTTTCGTATGCTAATCAACATACATTTTCAAAAGTGACGGTTACAATTTTTGAAAACTATATATATATCGTAAACATAAGAGGTCTGGAACCTAGACTGAGAAATATGATCTGCAGCAGTACGTGTATAAAAACATAATGAGGAGTAACAGCTAAAACAGCAACAACTTCTCACTACTAATATTGACATTAAGGGAAGGCTTTAGCTCTTGAATGAACAAAGTCTCTTTAATTTTGCAGTGAAAGTCAGTTTTTCCGGACGCTAAAATGTCAAAATGATCCCATTTAATGTCGTGACCAGTGGTTTCACATGATCAGCAATGGCTGATGAATGGTCACTTTTGGCGAGGGCCTTGAAATGTTCTGTTTTTCGGTCATGGAGTCTTCGTTTTGTTTTGCCGATGTAGAATTCATCACAGCTCCAGCAACCAACTTTATAGATTACCTTGGACCTCTGAGATCGGTTCAAGTGATCTTTGTATGGAAAAAAGGATTTGATGCGGCGTGTGTTTTGGAATATGATCTTGAGGTTGACGAAAGAGTAGAAATTGTATACGCATGATTTCAGACGTTTCGTGACTTGGTCACTGTGAAGACCTAAGTAGGGTAACACGATTAAAATATCTTTTTTGGGAACTGTAGCTTGAACGAGAGGTTTGTTTTTATTTTTGTTCAATACATCGTTAATGTTGAACGTGATAACACCTTGGGGGTAAGCATTTTGCAACAGGAGCTTTCTGAGATCTTAAATAGCGGCCTGTAATAAAGATGGCGAGGAGCAAATTCGGAAGCAACGATAGGTAAGAGTGCGGATGAGGTTGATTTTGTACTTGCGAGGTGTGAATGAATCCCACTTAGTATAAAGGCCTGTGAATGTCTTTTTCCGGTAGACAGATGTAGTGAAAGTGTTGTCAGGGCAGCGTTTGAGAAGGATGTCTAAAAATGGAATCATACTGTCTTCTTCGAATTCAATAGTAAACTTGATGCTATCGTGTCGACTATTTAAAAAGCTTAAAAACTCATTCGCCTCGTCTTTGCTGTCAAACATGGTGAAGGCGTCATCTACATATCTGAACCAAAGTGAAGGACAAAACCTGCTTTTCATCAACCATTTTTCTTCAAAGTGGCACATGAAAATGTTTGCCAAAACGGGGCCTAAAGGTGAACCCATGGCAACACCATCAATCTGATCGTAGTATTGGCCATCAAATATAAAATGACTCTTCTTAGTGGCAAACTGTAATAGATCTTTCAAAACAGAACGAGGTAATTGCGGAGGATCAGGGAGAGAGTACAATCTGTCAAGACAAATCTGTATTGTTTCATCAAGCGGCACAATTGTAAATAGAGAAGTAACATCCAAAGAACACATTATTCCGTTGTTGTGTTTGTATGTTTTGGCCCAATCTGCAAAACTAAGAATAAGTGCTAGGGTGCGCACCAAATGTAAACAGTTATTTACGTTTTATATATTAGGTCGTCGTTTTGCACGTTAAACCATGGTTTGTACCAACTATGACCAAATATTTTGCGTGCAATGTTTTGGATAAACAAAATCTTGGCAGTGTTACCTCCTTGAATAACTATGCTCCTTGCAGTTAGTTTCTCTGATTATTCCTTTCCACCTTGTTCTGCATTTTTTTTGCAAAAAATAGCAATCACGATACGCTTTTTGCGTTGTACAAATAGTTGCATGCGTTTCTATCAGGAATCGAAATCCGCGCTTTAATTAAGGCTCATTTTCTAGATATGAATTTTAAACTGTGCTCCAACTGAGGAATCGATGCAAGTCATTCGGTGGTGTCTGAAGTGCCAGCAGATTATTATCCTGATTTCTGAAGCGTGGCGTTCAAGGTTTACTGGCTCTCTCTCTCTCTCTCTGAATAAGATACTCGTGAGTGCATCATTGGTTTTGCTTGTTATTAGTGAAGAATTCGCGGATACTCATTCAAACACTTTATCGGTTCGGCGTGAGTTTTAAAACATCTTAAATTGCCCAAGAGCACAGGTAAACGTGAACAGACCCAGGTGCAACTGGCTGCACACGAAATATCTTCTTACTGCTCTCAAGGCGTTGAACTCTATATTCACAATTGAGTTCGAGTGGCGATTTTCTCGAGAAAGATAACAGAACATCTAAGTCGAAATGGATCTCTAAATAGATCTATCCATTTGGATGTATACGAAAAAACAAATAAAAATTGAAATGAAATTTAAAATCCTGTTAAATTGTTTCTAGGCTAAAGGGTACCAACAATACCAATAACAAAATAGAACACCAAAAATAAACAACAAAAATTAGGGAAAACCTCTCTAACCAGCAATTCAGTTCTGGGATATAGATTGCGCAGTCTGTCTCTTACAAGCACTTCTGTAAAATTTTGGTTATTTACTTTTGAAATGGATATTACCGTTTTGAAGGGCAGATAACAGGTTGTTTGCATTTCCTTATGTCGATTGATGGTAAGGTATTTGATATTGTTCAGCAGCTGTTTTTCAAAACATAATAAACTTGATTTTCTTCTTTTTCATAGAAAAGCTCTAGAGAATATAACATAGGTAAAATTAATATACCTTCAACGTAGGAAAAGAAAAGCATTTTATTTTATGCTGTCTGTTCTAAAGGGCTAATGAAAATTTGTGAAAGATAATTGGTCGTGCTTATAATTTTAATTACGCCATAAACCCGCAAAATGTAATTAGAGTGGAAGCCTGGGTTAAATATTCAGTAGTTTTAATATATTTCGCACCCGACCGCCATTTACAAACTCTGAATGCACAGATGACTGATGCAGAATTAAATTAGAACTATTAAGTTAAATTTCGAAATTAATGGTAACTATCCTAGTTGGCCACGATCTATGAACGATTTCTCTCAAATTCCATTAACTTTAAACTGTCTCGAGACAATTGCAATGGCCTCTTAAGCAGTAAATGACCAATTTGTAACAGCATCTGGGGGGGGGGTGTTGTAAGCTTAGTTGTCGGTTAATTTTGCGATGGTTTCTCAGCTATCAGGTACATTGCGGATCTCATATCTCAGCAGTCATTTTCAGTTGCTGTTTGTGTGTGTATTGGATAACCCTTCCGTAATGTGGACAAAGACCGTTTGCACTATAATGTCAAGAGTCAGATGGCGAAGGAAAAATTGCGGCTCACAATCTATTGGAGGGAATCACTTATTGTTCTAGATAAATGACGTTGAATGGTCGTTAGTCCAACTTTTTCACTTAGAATGAACGGATGTTTTTTCAAAGCTGGGTTCGTTATATTTGCTTAAGTTTCAAGGTTCGCTGATAATGATAAATTATTTAACACTGTGTTAAATTAATTTTTAGAAACGCTTTTTGAGCTGTTTTGTTTTAATATCCTCTCTAGTAAATATGTATGCTCGACATGAAGTTAACCCACAAATTTTTCAAACTCCCCGACGCATTTTTTCTGTGAAGATGGACGAATGCGGTGGAAAATTGGACTTTAAATAGTCTTCTTAACTCAGAGCTGCGCGCGTGAGCACACGTAAATCACATTGAACATGAAGCCCCCACCCGCGAAATGAAAAACGAATCTCGTTTCCTACTCATCCTTGCGCCCTCTGGGCGCTCGCGTCTGTCTTTTCCTGAGAATCCATGCTGAGATACTTGCAAAATGAGTAACAATTCACAGTCTAATGGAATATATGCTGAAAATTCCCGGGGGGAGGGGGGGGGGGGTGAGCATTTCTCGTTCTCCCAAACTTCCACTCGTGTTTATATAACTCGATACAAACACGGTACATGTTTTCTATTTAAGAAATAGAGTTCTCCCAAACTTTCACGAGTGTTTGTATAACTCGATACAAACGCGGAGTACATGTTTTCTATTTCTTTTAGAAAACACCACGACGAGAAAAAGGAAAACAACTTGTAAACTTTGATTATCAAAATGTAAATTCTCTTTGCTCGCGCCATCACTACGTCAACAGCGC
>CM042749.1:5493486-5510986 GCA_022496165.2 Catalaphyllia jardinei
TGAAGCCCTGATTTTTTTCAGGCTTCTTCTTTCCAGTTGCTTAAATTGGAAAATTTACTGCGAGGATCATACTTCACTTGCAAGGTTGACTGTATGGGGCCAAGAAGCCCTTTTCTATGGTTATTTTCAGCATGATTTGCTCCTTCCAAGTAGCTAGTTAGCATCCAATGCTAAAACATTCACCAGACTTTGGCTGTTCAATCTTAAGGAGAAGTATCAGCATGCATTACACAGTATTTTTAATTTCTGTTACTTGGATCAAAGCTTCATCCTTTAACACAACAAGACAGTAGACAAAAGGTGTACAATTAGACAGCTGTTGCATGCACTGAAGTCTAATATGAAAACAAAACTGTACAGTAATCTATCATTTTATTGATTAATTCAATTTCATAGAGGCTGACTACCTTAACCAACACAACAGAATTTAACAGAAGGATAACAGAAGATCAGATAGTTATATAAATATTTTTTACAAAACGTCAATAAAAATATTCCTATAATAATATTAGTTTATCGTTCTCCTATTTTACAAACATTTCTTGACACAAATTATTGCTGTTATTTCCCAAATCGTTGTTGACACTGTCCAAATCTTCTAAGAGATGATAGAAAGGTTGAGTAATCAATGCTGATGTGAGTTCTCAAAGGCCTGGTGAGGGAGCAAAAGAAACACGACTTTAGTACTTTTCCTGGAGTCATAACTCCCAACGTACACATAAAGACTGGCCAAGGGCCATTTCTTGAAGGTCCCAAAAAGTTTTCGCACCCGGAAAGCCGTTGCAAAATCTCGAAACCTTATGATTACAGAGCTGTTTTATTCACATATTATTAATATGAACAGGTCTTTTTATACAAGAAGTTTCTGGCGTATTCACCTCTCTGGTTTTAGATACAGATTACTTGAAAATGGCTTTTCAGGCACAAAAAGTTTCCGGGCTTTCAAGAGACAGGCTCCTGGTGAGGTCAGTGTTGACTCCTGCAGCTTTTAGGAGCTGGTTCAGATCATGAAGTAGATGGCAACTTTTGCTGGCAGGTGTCTTCTTTTCAGCTGCAGATTATTTTTGCCGTCAGCCCTACTTAATATATTATTGATCTCATCATCATTTTCATAATGTTATGTTGTAGATTTGTCATGAATAATGATGGCCCATTTTGACCCTGTAACACAACACTAACAACATTTCCTATTTTTCATAGTTTAACAAAGAAACACTTCCATGCTGGCATTTAGATCAATTTATCATCTCCCGAGTTGGTGTTGGTTAATACCCTCGTCTGTAGTTGTGGTAATCATTTGCTGACTTTACAAACGAATTTGTTACAGTCTTGTCCCCTGGCATAATGTTTGGAAAAAACTGGATAATTTGAAGTCTCATAATTTTTATGAGACTTCAAATTATGAAACTTTGCATATTAAATGTTACTAAATTTAGCATGATAAATCAAGCAGTGTTCAACATTTATTTATCATTTGAGTGAAGAAATTGGAAAAGTGTGACATTGTCAAAAAGATCCATTTAAAAGCTGGTAGTTTTGTCATAATTTTGAAACTGATGAGGAGAGATGATTGGTCCAAAATGTAATTTAAAACTAATCCTTTAAGCACATATTTCTTAAGCTGGGATAGATGCTTGATAAGGCCCTGTTCGCACTGAGACAAAAATTTGAGTTTGGTGTTTGCAAAAAAAGTGAAAATTTTGTAATCACCAATTTTTTGTTTTCGCATTCCTGTTCGCACATGAAGATTCTAAATTTTTTAGTGACAGATGTGAAATGTGTGTCGGTGTCTCTTTCGCGCGAAGTTTCCAGTCGAATTTGTGAATGAAAAATGCTCCCCCGAAATGTTTTTATGGCACTTTATTGCCTTTTGCTTTTCATACAGAACCTGTTCTTGCTACAATTAGTTATATTTTTGGTTGCTAAGATTAGCCTGTTATGAATTTTGGAGGTTCTAATCCAGCTGAGGATCGCCGTCACTTTCACCCGCACTGAATATTTCCTCACTCTGCAGAATCTCGATTCGATATCCATCTGCACCTGTCCAGCACCATTTTCCTGAGATCTTGTTCCAAAGAAATATGCGAATGGGTAGAGTAATTTAGTTAACATTCTACGCCCCAGCAAATATTTGCTTCGTCGAAACAATGAGATACTACTGGAACCATACAATGGTAAAACCAAGAAAACGCTAGGTGACAGGGCGTTTGCCGCGGCAGCCCCCAGCCTTTCTAATTCACTCCCTCGTGAAATCAGACACAAGACATGTTTTAACACTTTTAAAACTAAGGTTAAGACTTTTTTGTTTCGCATGGCTTTTTGTTAATTTATTATCTTATTTTTAATACGGTGTAATTAGTTTTTATGATATATCATAGATTTTATATGATGTATATACTAGGCATTTTGTTTATAGTTTTTAGGTATCTTAGATGTAACGCGCATTTGATCATATTTGAATATTAATTTGCGTGCTATAAGCAATAATATTATCATTATTATATTATTCCACAATTTAATGAGGCTCTTAATATGTTCCGAGAGAGAACATACAGTCACGTTTGCTTCGTAATCCCTATGTTGCAAAATTTGATGACCCAATGACGGGTGGATGTCAAGGAACAAAGGATTTTCTTGTCCAACAAAATTTTTACAGCCTCCAAAGCTAGTCAACGGAATCTTTGAAGTTTCGTTCTGCTTGCCAAAATTTTGGTGGGTGCAAAAAATTGTTTGCATTAGAAATAGCTTCGCGCTGACAGATTTTTTGGCAAAACAAACAAAATTTCGCGAAGTGCGAACAGGCCCTTATTGAGAAGGGTGTTCGAGATATGGACTGCTAAAGGCAGTCCCCTGTGGGGGGTTGCCTAGCATCCTCCCCCAGAAATTTAAGGCCCTTGGAAATGAGATTTCCACCATTCTAAGGCCAATTCAGCAAGTTATTCTTGGGTTGCACATGACATCATTATTTTCTAAGATCAAATTAAAGAGCCATCCTCATCATCATCCGTCATGAGAGGGGCTAAATTTATATCTGTGAACAACTTTTCAGCTCAAGAACATGCTTCGTCTAAACACAGGCACATTTTAAACTTCAGAATTATGGCGGTGTGTGACATAAAGCTATGAACGTGCTTATCGAAAAATATGTGCTTAGCTCGGGATTTTTAGCCTTCTTAGAAGTTAAAGTACTAGGAAAAGTGATTATTTAAATGTTTGCTTGATCAGATCAGATAATCAGCGGTCTAAATAGCCAAAGTAAGTTCCAAATGTTTGCACTATTTTCTGGCCGCCATGTTAGTGTTCCTTTGAGGTACACCAACATGGTGGCTCCATACTGGACTCTGCAAATTTGTGCAAAATATTTTAACAATTATTTCAGTATTGGTAAAACATACAGACCTAAAAGTTGGAGAAGTGTCTCTATTATTTATCTCCTTTAACCTTGTGATTTCTCAAGTTTATTCACTGAATGGTTTTCAAATTATTTTTTAATTGTGTGATGGTGCAACCCAAGAAGAATGTTTCTGTCAACTTTTTTAACACAGGGTCAACTTCCCCTCCCCCAACACCCTTTGATTCGCCCCAGATTAAGATAATTTTAAAGATAACTTACAGAAATTCTGTGAGTCTGGTTTGCCAAGGTAGATATCCCATTATCATTTTCATATTGCCAAACTTGAAGGCAAGTTCAGGATCTGGTATGCCATGAGTAGCTGCAATGAAGGAATTGTACATTATTTAGAACAAGATTCACTGGATTCCTGCTCTTGTTGAAAGGGGAAAGTTGTTACATGATAAACACTGAGATCTGAATTAAGGTTTAATGGTGGCCCTGTTGTTCAACAAAAAACAAAAAGATAACGGTGGCATTTAAGAAAAACAAAGTACAATGTAAATGGGCACAAAAATATTATCCAACCAACTACTGCCACATAGTAATCACCTGTAGGCTGTAATACAGCTTTGTAGAGTTACATTTAAAGAATTTCTCAAGACCAAAAATACCAACTACCAGTGTTGAGATTGGTGGAAGACATTTTCTAACTTCAAGGTAACACACTTCCAAAAACAGTTTGAAACTTCAAAATATTCTATTTGTCATAACATGTTCCTTCTTTTAACAATACATTTTATAACAGGACAAGAAGGCCATGCAAGTCTATGAAATATGATTATAATAAATATTTTAAACAAGAGTTCAAGTTAAGCTCTATCACAGGCAGGGCAGCCTATTAACCTGTTACGGAATATAATCATGTGCCTTTCTGTCAGTTACCTTTCAAAAGGCTGTTTAATAAATCTGGTTCCATTTCTTTTAGTGCTCTCTGCTTTGTTTGGATCTCCTGACAAAACTCTCTGGCAGCCTCTACAATGTCTCTTTTACCATCATTCTCTGACAACAAGCTGATGCACACTTGTGTTGGAGCTAACAAGAAGACAAAAAATATTGAGATTAAAACAGTAAAATGACCACCACCATTGATAGCTTCAGGGTACTGCTGAAAACTCCATGCTCCCCTCGGAAGGGGGGTTGGGGTGCACAGGAGTAATGATGATGATGAAGATTGGTGCATCTGTGGATAACTTTTAGAAGACTAATATTATCTTTTGAGGAGACTACATCTGGACTCTGCTAAAAACTGTGAAGTTTCTTAATTACTTTTAGAACATTGCAGCAACTAAACGATGAACAATTTGCAATCGGATATTTGGTTACCCAGCGACCCTATTGGTTTGCTTCTGTTTGTGATAATTTCTGCTGCAAAGCATGATTTCTCAATAGACCCTTCTCCAAAATGGCGGCCGAAAATTCAAATAAGTCACCATTAAAAAACGTATACCAGTACTAGAAAGAACACCTTTACTTTAGTAACCCTGCATAGTTTCAGCATTTCAGGTGTTACATCAGTTGAGTAAATGTAAGTTAAAAATTGAAAAATTTACAGACGTTTGTATGACTGGGGGTATAATGATTTGAAAAATTATGACTAAGCTAGCAGGTAAATTTACCACAGATTTGACCCACAGTTATTTTGGATAACTTTAGCCAGTAAATAAATCTCTACACTGATATACAACTAGATAGGGGTTTATTTATTGGCCAAAGAAGACTACTCCTGGATCAACTAAGCTCTGACACGAAAAGGGGAAAAAGCCACAGCAAGAAATATAGGTCAAAGAAATAAAGAGGAATATTTTTTTACAGGAAATTAAAGGGTGCAGAGTAAAGATAGAGACTAACAATTCTGCTCAATGAGTCAAGGTCAGGAAAATTGATCAAAGCTCTGAAGCAAAGAAAGAACTTGCAAGACTGAGGGGGCTGTCTCTCAACCTTTTAACATGCTTATGAAAATCTGCTAATACACCCCTAGATCAAATTATAAGGAAATCCCAAACTCATCGTCTAATCTTGTAGAACAGGAAAATCAGGAACCCACCAGGATAAGTCATGACGATCAACAGTGAAAACGAATTAAATAAATGACAAAAACATGAACAAAAGTCACAATGCAATAATGAAGAGAAAGTCTGTGTTAAAATGTTGATGGTGTCAAAACACAAGTGACTTGTGTGACCCTTTAATATTATTTTAGTATTTAGTATCACATGCTTCACATAATTATACAACCACCTTGTGCATCTAACGATGCTCACTTGACTAGCAGTTGGACAAATCAGCTGTTCAAAGTCAAAGTCAAATGGCATGAACTTTGATCATAAGCATTTCAGTCCTATTATTCACGTGTATGTTGCAAAAAAAATCTACCAAGCCACTGTCACGACATGGGATTAAATGTGATGTGGTCCATTATTTTTTAGGCAGAAACGGAAATGCTTCATTGATTGGGCTTTGTGTTTTGGAAGGAAATTGAGCATCATATCACGTTTATTAATCTCACAAAGGTCAGTGCAATTTGAGTAGCATTACCCTTGGACTTGGAACCCCAAGGAGAATCAATTCTGTAATACGCAATAAGTAAAACTATCAGAGTATCGAGTAAAATGTTGCTAAAATTTATAATAAGTCTTCATTTTAGGGTGATACACATCTTCATAAACTATAACTCGAACTTACCTAACATCTCACAATCAAATTTAACGTCCTTTGTTCTCAATACAAATGTGTATTTGCTGGATTCCTCTAGAAAAACTTCCTTTTGCTTCCGAATAATTTCGCTTGAAAAAGCTGCAGCATTCTTCTTTAGTACACCTAAAGAACGAGACGAATTTGTATAGTTTGAACTTCAGTGCAGAAAAATAATGCATCATTACACTACTACTGTATCTCACAAGCAAGAATTACATCATTCTTAGGCAGAGATTTTAGATGAATGCAAACATCCTACCTTCTCTATCGTAGACACTAATATATGGAATTCCCATAGCCATTGACCAGACAATTAGCTGAGCAAGGTCTACAAAACTAATGTCAGACTCCAGAACCACAAAGCTGATGTGTCGTGGAAGTTTGGTGAGGTTTCTCGAGTCGTCCCTAATTTTTCCATGTGTACACGTTCTTAAACTGGTTGAGAAATAACTTCTAATTTGTTGAAATAAAATAGCTATGACTGATTTTAAGTACAATAGTAGATATATACAACAAAGGAAACATTTAAAGACCCACATCGTGGGTGAAGAGTCTAGAAGATCAAGGTTACCGCCGGTCAACATCCATTTTGCAAACTTGCTCGAACACCAGTGAAAAGTGACAGCGTGTGGGCATGCGTACGAGTCAGATCCTACGTTCCATTTCCGGTAAGCTGGTGAGCATTTCCGTTGATCTATCAACGTGCAACACTGCGTGATTCTTGACAATAAGTGTCTTCTGTCTTGCTTTTGCCAGAAATTAAGGAAATAATGACAAGAAAGGCTATCGCCAAATGCCAGAAAGAAAAATATCGTTCTATTCAATTTGAACTCAAAGAGCATTCCAAACTGGTTCTGAAGTGTGCTTTTCGTCACCAGTATCCTGGGTAACTGTAACGCTTGTACAAAAATCTTAATGAAAAATTAGCGTGGCACAGGATATTTTTATTGACTTAGGTTGGCTGTTTAAGAATTGCAATTTTTTACGGATTCGGTATTTTAGAAAGAACTAGAAGCTTGAGGAAATTTAAAACTGCGCCGTGAAATTTAAAGCGCATTTTTGATCATAAAAGTAAGAATTCTAAGGAGTTTATTGTATGTTGAGATGAACTGGTTAAGTGCGGCTTTTGGTGGTTCTTCAAGTGCCACTAACCCCAAAATTTTTTTCTACTAATTTCCCTGATTTCATCAGCGAAAAAATTATCTCGATTGATAAAATCCTTGCGTTTCTACAGGATTTTGAACACGTAATTTCGATGTTCACGACCGCGCAAAGTAGGAGCTGGGTCGGGCTACTAGTGACGTCACTTCAAAACACTCAAGAGACTTTTGACTGAGCTTGGAGGGCTTTCAAAACATTCTCCGCTATTCCTCGGTCGTGAATATGGAAATGTGCAAAATTATAAACTTTGAAAATTCTTAGAAAATTAACAAAAATAGCTAAAACAATAATTTTTTCGCTGTGGTGATCAGGAGAAAAAGGAAATTAATATTAGCGAAAAAACATTTGGGGGGTTAGTGGCACTTTAACTTTTGAAATCGTCAGCTTCAGATGAAAAATAAAAGAGTGATTGAAAATTAAAGTTTTGTATGATCTGTTCGAACAAAGAGTTTGGTGAGTGCTCATGAAATATACATGCATTTTCGCTAGCAGGCGGCTGGGCTTCTAAACGTGTAAAATGTTTAAGCAAGCAACCGGAACGATGATCCTGCTGGTATACGTTGGATCAATATAGTGACTAACGACAGTAGTATATCTACAGACCTCTACACTAAACCTACAGACAAGCACCAACATCTATTCTATTCATCTTGCCATCCCTCACATACAAAAAAAGCCATTCCTTTCAGTCTGGCACTCCTTCTACGACGAATCTGTTCTACCGACGATACGTTTAATACTCGTGCTGCTCAACTTACCACTTACCTCCTTAAACGAGGTTACAACCGTAACTTCGTCACCTAACAAATACGACGCGCCTCCGACGTCCCCCGGAGACTTACTTTACAAACCAAAGACGTCAACAAACCTAAACGTATACCATTTATAACAACATTTAACCCATCTCTCCCTCACATTTCTAACATCATAAAAAAACACTACAATTTGTTGCTCTCTTCCAACTGCTGCAAAAAAGTTTTTCAGCATTTACCTGTAGTAGCCTTTAGACGCTTCCCCAACCTTCGTAACTTACTTGTCACAGCTAAAATGTCCTCTAATTCTGCCAACCCACAACTTCCTTCTGGTTCCTTCCGTTGTGGCAAAAACTGCGCTACCTGTCCCTACATTTCTCACGGACTCACTACACATACCTTCTTTTCCACCGGCGAAACGCGCCCCATAAAATCTAACCTTACCCGTGACACTAAAAACCTCATCTACACGATTCAATGTAACCGCTGTGATTTACAATACATAGGAGAGACGAAACGACGTTTAAAAGACCGATTTAATGAGCACCGCCGTACTATAGATAACCCTAACACCACATCTAAACCTACTACTGCTGCAGAACATTTCCTGTCCTCTCCTAACCACACTGCTGAAGACATACAATTAATACCCATCGAAAAATTCTTCTCTAACCGAGACTCTATTCGCAAGACCAGGGGGGCCTTTTTAATTCAAAAAGGCAGAACACTAGATTCTGGCGGTCTGAACATCCGTGAAGAAACATTTTAATTGTTTCCTTTTATTATGTTAATTTGTTATTTTACTTCACCATATGCTTATCTTTCGTTTACACTGTCAACTATTTTTACGTATTTCCGGTAATATACTACATAAATACACGAACCAATGTAAGATTTCCATTGTACCTGAAGAAGGCTGGTTTGGCCAGCCGAAATATAGCACACCTTCAAAAAAACATTCTACGTTGTATCGGTTCCTGCCTTCATATTCTAAACGCGTCACGTGACAGCTGGTTAAAATATTTCCCAAATCTGCACGTGCTGCGAAAATACTTGAAGGATAATAAACACAATAGCCTCCATTTGGCGCAAGATGTTTCACAGTTTTCCTCGAGCTACGTGGAAAAATATCCGGGCGTATTTTATTTTCGCGCCAAATTGGGGCAATGAGTATTAAAAGTAGTCAAAAGAGCTAAGGGCAGAAATATGTCCAATTGACGTCGCGTGCCACATTGGAAAAAGGGTCTCGATGGATTGGTCCTCTCCGATCCTCTCCGTTCAAAGCTTTATCTAAATCTTCTTCACAGACACTTCAAAAACGCCAAAAAGCGGTTACCAGTTTGTTAAGGCACATACTGCGCGCTGGGCTATTCGCTATCTACTAAACAATTAGATTATGAATTGGAGTTTTCTAGCGCGCGACAGTTGACGAGGGCCCAGCTCAAGTCATCTCTTATGCGTTATAGTTCACCACTAAATTTTCTATATATTTTCTTTTTTATCACGCTTTGATTCTACAACGCATGCGCCATACACAGTGAGGAGATTATGAAATGCACTATATGTTCCTCGTAGTGTTTTTTTCCTACTTAACGCTATTTGTGACCTTGAGCGACTGTGATGTCGGTGAACGACCATGAACGGCAGGAAGCAGTGAATACCGTGTTAGTCTCCTGATAGGCTTTTTGATCTCAAAGGGCAAGACCCTTGAACCTTCTGGGTTAAACAGGCGTGACGAAATTTAATCTATTTATTTTTTACGAATCTGCTTTAGCACACGTTTCATAACATTTTTCTCTATTTTTGTCAACCAATCATGTCACACTTTTCCTTTACTATCATTTTAAATTTTGTAACCTTTTTATCCATATCTACCGGTAGTTAGCTTCAGTGTAGCCCCTGAAGTAGGTTAATACAGTCTAAGCGAAATATTGGGCATTAAACTTACCCTTTTTAGCCGTCCGGTCAGCCTTTCAATTGGTTTTATGTATTTGCACTGCTGATCCTGTTCTAAACCAAGATCTGGCTTCACTCCGCTACTGTTTGTACAAGGGGTCCTTGCATGCCAGTTTACCCTTTTGAAGTAGTTGGTAGACACGATTTGCTCATCCTGGCCAGGAACATTTAACACCTAATGACTAGTCCCGAGGGGGGCAGTGAATTTTGTTTCCCGACAATTTTTTTTTTCGTCTCGGGAAACATTGAGATTCAAGGGAAACAAAATTCATTGTTCTCCAAGGGACCACTTATTAAGTGATTTGTTAAATAGTGGCAAAACATGAAGAACAAAAGCAATTTTGAAAAAGGCGTTGACATTCCACAGACAACATCAAGCCACCTTCATCTGCACGCTCTGATCACGTGCAACAGCTGCCAACATTTGCTGGCAACATGTTTCCCGTTTGACGTCATAGTTTTCGCAATGTTGCATTTGGCAACCATTTGGCGATAAACAGTTTCAGTGTTAGATATCATGTGATCAATAACTAGCCAATGAATGGGCGCGCTGCAGCGGGAAAATCGCCAGCTACTGGATATAGCGCGTGCTAGTCCTAGCTAATTCTAGCTTGTTGCGGGTTCTTGGTAGTTGGAGACGAGCGATAAAAAGAGGGCTTGCGAGACAAAAAACCAAGGAGGACTACGGCGCCCACCTTTCTTTTCGCTAGCTCGTCCCCAACTACCGAGAGCCTGGAACAGGCTAATCTAATTCCTTTTGAGCCATCATAAAAGTCAGTGGTATAGCGAATAATATCAAATTGATAAAAAGACGAGGATATCATCACATGTGAAGATACCATTTTTGATAGTATTTTACTTTTGTTCCTTTAACTTAATCGACACATCTTCGGATCTTCTTTGGTCGTCTTCGGCAATCTTCGGTAATCTTGGGAAACATTCGTGTGGCCATCGGAACAAATTGAGAAAATCTTTGTTAAGTGGTCGGAAATCTTCGGAGAATCGTCAGAGACGTCGTCATTAACTTTCACTGAGTATTTTCGACTTTGTTTGCTAGATTTTCAAGAAGCTCTCCAAACATACCGCGTGCATCCACAACTCGATATCCGAACGCTAAGAATGAACCACTTTAGTGTTCTTGGGCAAGGCACTTTACTCAACTCACAGTGCCTCTCCGCCCACTTGTACAAATGGGTAAATTTGTATAAATGGGTGAATGTTATGCTAGGGGCAACTCTGCGATAAACCAGCATCCCATCTAGGGGGGAGTAGAAATACTTCTAATCGCTTACTGCCACAGAAACTGGGGCTTATGATCCATGTAAAACGGCACAGCTGACGTAATAATGCATAGGACAAAAGCAAAACAAGGAACAAAGGATTTATTCGCATCTTGGACAAAAGGGTAAAACAATAGGATGTTATTGTTCGTTTTACACCGAACATGAGCCGAAACTGGGATAGCTTCACCCTGATGGGCCATTTGACTAATAGCGATGTTTCTTGTTTACAAACATTGACGTCACATTTTTTTTTGATATTCAAATTTGCCAGCCACTGAACAATAGCAAGCATTGTGTCAACAGTCAATAAACCTCTGGTTGGCACATTAATGAAAATAGATGACGTAACGAGGAACATCGCTATATGAAGTCTTAACTTTACCTGGATGAATTTCAGAACAAGAAAGAGCATGTTTTAAATTTTTAATGACGATTTGAATATTGGAAAAATTAGATGGTTTTGCATGTTTTGCGCTCCAGAAATCATTTACTACAAAAGGAAGCTGCTGGCATAAACTAGAAAAAAGCATAAAAAATATAAGAAATAATGGAAAATTATAGGCTCTTAAACCGAAAGGCAAATATTTCAGGTCAGAAAACTAGCAAAATTACACGGATTTGTGAAGAAAACCACCAGAGAGTGACTCCAAAACAAAGCGTCTTCTTTGAACACATGTATGTAAGCTTATATGGTATTCTTTCATTCAGTCCGATATTATATTTATTACCAATATCTAAATCAGTGTGTTCTTGAAAAGTGCATCACGTGACCATCTGTTGCAGAACGCGTACTGCCCGTGGTTGCAAGTATTCTTCAAGACATGGGTTAAAAAAAGATATGCTTAATCCACTGAATATTTTGAAACATCCATCACTACAAAGGTGTCAAAGAAATCAGTATTTTATTATAAAAAATTAAATAATATCGAACACTATATTTCAGAACTCATTCATAAAGTTTCTGGTTTAGATTATCTTTCCTCCATTCATTACATTCATTCCTTTCTCACTTTACGTCACTCCTGCAGTCAAGTTCTTGCCTTGTCTGTCACTGTCATTGTGCTTCACCCAGCTCATTCTTAAAAAGGACATTTATATGAGAGGCTACAAATATAATTTGTCATAAACAACAGCTAAGAAATTTATTTGTCAGTCTGCAGTTAGAAAAAAAAATCTCATAAAACAACCATTTTGCCTTATGGGTTGTTTACATGTACTTATTTTCGTACCGTTTCTAATAGCAAAAGGAATCTGAATTACTGAAGTCTCCACTGCCAATACTCATTGATGAATTTTCAAGCGACAATTAACCCTTGTTTAGTTTACTGACTACATTTCTCAAAAACCTTACATACCACTGAAGCAATAATAATGGCTTCAAAATTAAAGGTTTCCTCAAACTTCAGCGTCCTAATTAAAAGTTTTAATTTCAACTGAGTTAAATAGGAACACTACATGGCTTTCTACCCCATATTTTGAAATAATTAATGTAAAAATGTAGAAGACAACTTTAATCCTCACAATCAAAATGAAGCACTTAAAATCCTTTGGTCACTACAGGACTGCGTCCTTGTCTAGCTTGTGGGATTTTGTACATAAGTGTTCGTTGAATTATTTTGTGTTTTAGCAGTACAGCCTCTAATAAGAGTAGTAGAACTACATGGAGAATGGCAAGTAATGACATTTGGAATTCCTTGTGGTATCATAGCTCTGTCAGCAACACAAAAAGTGTTTGGAAGAAAACTGTTTCAAATGGGTGCCTGTAAAAAAGCCTACATGTATTAGTGAGTGGATAAGAATGTGTCCTGCTCCAAAAGAAAAAAATAATATCCTTTAAAACTTGAACAGGTTGAATCTTAGACATGTTCAGAATTCACGTCAATTCTGCAGTTAGACTGAATCTTCCTGTGATCCACTGTTCCCTTTAATTGTATTTTCTAACTAGGTTTAAAGCTTCCCTTTCCATCTGACACCACCCTGTTACATACAGCCCAAGGCAACTATTTTCCCTACAATTGACGTTAAAAACTGTAAAATCAACATGTCCTATGGAGAACATTGTCAGGTATAAAACAGTTCTCTTAATTTACATCATGTCTCTTCATTTGAACTTATCTAGTTATTCTGTAAGTTATGCATTAAATAAAATTATCATACACCAAATTCTTAAGATTCCCAGGATAGAAGAATTTAAATGCAAGTCTAGCTTGATGGGTAGACTTCAACACTTGGTCGCCTTGCTCCACCCTCCAGCCTTCAAGAAAAAATAAACAGAGTACTTAACTCAATCTGAACAGTCACACAAATCTTCTTTGAATGATTTACTCACGTGTTTCTTTCAAGATTCAAGATTCTGTATATTTACCCTTTTACTTAGTAACATATTGATTATTGATCCATATTTCAATGGATGGGGAGGTGACGAATAGAAACTCCAGGCTTATACATAAGGTCACCTCATACATAACAATATCAGTGGTGGTGCTTTACTGTCTTTCTATGGTAGTGCCCCAAAGTCAAGGACTTTCAGATTTTGGAGACATCTCATATTGTTGTACCCTGCAAGCAGAGGTCCCTTCGATCTTCCTAGAAGTCTATTGCTACTTTAACAGGAGGCCTGATAACTTTCAAGGGTTTCTTTAACCTCTACCATACAGTACATAAACCAATGTAGGCTATTTATCTACATATAAAATAAATAAATTGTTTTCCTTTTTCTTATTACAGGTACCCCTCTTCACCCCTTATGAAGTTGAATAAACCCAATGAAAGCTTATAAGTGGAAGTGTACATGTAAGGTACTTATGTTGTCTTTCAGTAACCAAAGTTTGTAATAAGTGTCACAGAGTCTATGGGATAGAAACATGAGAACATGCATTGACTGACCCCCATTATATTGAACACATTTGCTAGTCTCTTACTAAGAGCACTTTGTTGCATTGATGTTCCACTGAATTACATGTTGTGTTTTCAAAACTCTCATTTGAAACCTCAAACCAGTGCTTGTACAATTATAAAAATCCTTGATTTTAATTTGCTCTGTACCAAGAGATAACCTATTATTTTTTTTTCAAGATGATAACTTTCTTAAATCTCATTACCTGTTAACTTCATCTGCATTTACAATATCACGAGGAGAGGTTACTACAAGTTACAGCCACATATGCTAAACATACTGTACCTGTATTTGGCAAATCTTCCGAGTTGAACAAGCTGACAGACTTCATTTGAAAAGTGGCAAGCTAACAGAAGCATATTCCTAGGTTGAACCTTCCACGCAAACCTCATGAACAGCATGGAGTAAATACAAAGTGCTAAAAAAACAACACAAAATACGACATAAGTAAGATTAGCCTTTACAGTAGAGACGCGTGGTCACATCGCTGCTAATTGTCAAAGTATTTTAATTCCAATTAGTTGTGACAACTTTTTGAGAGCTTTCGTTTCAAATGGCCCATCAAAATGTTGCATATTCGAGAGAAAAGTCGTGAAAGAACAATTCCTTTTTTTTTCAAAAAGGATTTCCCAATCTCCTACAATAATTAAGGGTACATATCAATGTTGTGCTGCGTAGCACTACGAACACAAATGGTGGAACAGAGAGTCAACTCTGAAGTGCTAATTGAACCCATAAATAACCCACTGGGCATTAACCCTAGTAAGGGATTCTGGGAACCACACGAGGGCTAATGCCCAGTGGGTTATGCATGGGTTCAATTAGCACTTTAATTTACACTTCAGAGTCAACTCTCTGGTCCACCATTTGTGTTCTTAGTGCTATGCAGCACAACACTCATATGTACCCTTACTTTCTCTTCGCCATGATTCACCACCTAAATCGTCCCCGACTTTCTCTGTCCGACCTCGTAGCTCAGTCAGCAGAGTAATGGTAGATCTAATCCAGAGGTTGTGGGTCCGATTCCCACCGAAGTCAAAAGATTTTTTTCTTTTCCTTTGTGTGGTTCCCAGATTCCCTTCACCAGGGCTGATGCCTAGTGGGTTTTCATGGTTTCAATTAGCACTTTAATTTACACTTCAGAGTTAACTCTCTGTTCCACCATTTGTGATCTTAGTGCTACGCGACACAACATTCATATGTACCCTTACTTTCTCTTCGCCGCGATTTACCACCTTAATCATCCCCGACTTTCTCTGTCCGACCTCGTAGCTCAGTCGGCAGAGTAACGGTAGGTCTAATCCGGAGGTCGTGGGTTTGATTCCCACCGAGGTCAAAAGATTTTTTCTTTACCTAGTGTGGTTCCCAGATTCCCTTTACTAGGGCTAACACCCAGTGGGTTATTCATGGGTTCAATTAGCACTTTAATTTACATTCAAAGTTAACTCTCTGTTCCACCATTCCTACAAACATAGGCACGCAAGGCGTGCAAGAGTTATTATTATTTTTTTTTTCAGTCATTGAATAGTTCGTACTGTAAGTTCTCGCTAAAAAGCCTTTCATAGTGGCAACACAATGCGAACGTGTTGTTCCGTGAATCGGCCTGTCAGATGTGATTATTTGATAATTCGATTAGTTTTTGTTTAATCATGAAATGATAATTAGTGTTTGGAAAAAATCGTTCTTCCATTTTTTCTTAGATATTCTTTAAGTAAATACCACCTATCTCCAGCAGTGAAGGAAAAGAACATCGCCCTTTAAGTTTTTGAGAAAAGCTTTACGAGCATAGCTTTACGAGAAAAATAAAAGTATTAAGTTACAAACGTTCACGTGAAAAGTAAGATTGTCACGTTTACTGGTCAACGTATAATTGAATTTACCTCAGTTTATAACAAGATCCAATGTTCTGGTGGCAACAATGATCGTAGATTTTTTTTGGTTTTGATATTCCAGGAAACCATTTCAAATTAATATCAACTAAGAAGACATTGTGAAAGGTAACCCTGAACTTGAAAGAACCAGACAGCAGAGTTTGGGACATTTCTTTGTCGCATTGCCGGGAAAAAGCAAGGCTTCATCATTAATTTAGAGATATTATGGACATCCCTTCCAGAGATCTTCCATATCTTCAAATTCAAATACCGGTAATATTATAGTTTAGTTAACCATGCAGCTGTAGGCATGCACGGGTCATGTTCTGCCTTTGGTCATCATCAGCCAATTACAGGCCATCTCTCAGCTCTTTTTGTCATGCCTCCCCTCTGGAGAGTTTTGTCTAGTTAGCAATTAAATATTCAACAAAAGAAAAACTTGCGGTTAGTCAGGGAGGAATGTTAATTTGGTCAAAATTGGGCCAAAATCCCTCGGAGATGCACGTCAGGAAATTTGCAAGGATAAAGAATGCAACTTAGGACCAGTTGCTGGCCACTTAGGCTGAAAGTATCCAGAGTTTAACTGCATTTTCGTTTTGCTTGCATGTTCATTTTAGAAGGGAATATTCAATGCACTAAAGAAGGTGTTATGTCTGGCGTCAGCCATGGAATGCGCTGATGGTGACAAACAAGACCGTGTTTACTGGAATGCCCTTACGGTGATAAATAAGATCGTGTTTACTTTGCCAGAAACAATAGTAGAGTTTTCTGGGAAAAAAATAAAACCTTGACGCTCGTCAAAACCCTTTGAACATATGCAAATATATATTTGCTTGAAAGGTCAATTGTGAGACCTTTTCTCCTTTAAGCTTGGTAAACAAAGTCTCCGATTACAAATCACGCAACCACGCTATGCAAATAAAATCTCTTACAACCCAGGCACTGAGCCAACTTTAAATCATGCAATCTTTACTGTTTCCAATCTTAATTGTTTCAGGGTAATGTTTTCTCGCAAAACATTGTTGCTAAATAATGTTTTTGTGAGCGCCCAAGAGCTAAAAGAGCATGGTTTTAAGTTTTTTAAACTTCTTGTTATGATTATAATATAATAATTATTAATGATTCAGCCATTTCATGAGATCATTCGAATACTTGATGACACTCATTCCTCTTTAGTACTACCTGTTGTCATTTTGCCACTAATGTACTCTGGATCCCTCTTCATGTCGGACATGGCAGCCAGGGGTAGTCCCCAGTTGGCAACTGAAAAAAAAAAACAGCATTGCATCTTCTCTCAGGAAAGCCATGGCAAAGTTCAAACAAAAACTGTGCAAGATTTCAAACAAAAACTGCATTTTGACTGAGCAGGAATTGCATGGTTTCTTGTGCTTTAAATGAATGGGTACTTGCCCAGCCCTAAATGGAAGGTACATTTAAAAACACTTAGAATTTGTGTGTGAGAGAGAGAGAGTGAGTGAGGAAGAAAAAAAGTA
>CM042749.1:5513486-5517903 GCA_022496165.2 Catalaphyllia jardinei
CTGAACAGATGCATGGCAACATGGAATCTATTTGTTAAATATATACATATATATTTGGAATGAAATCCTCAATAATTATGATAAATTATGATAAAGGAAGAGTTTAAAAACGTAGAGCAACAAATAAATCATAGAATTCTATTCCGTCACCGCACTGAGGGCTCACGTGAGATAGCATTGCGCCTGCGCGAACTCAGTGTGTTGCCGCCTTTGGAGCGAACGGACGTTTGCTTTTTCAGCACGCTGAGAATTTTAGTTTTAAGCGATAATTCGCTAAAAATGCCCGAGACCTCGGATAAATCTGAGCTTAAGGGCGAGAAAGACAACTTAAAAAGGAAAAGTAGTGGCTCTAGAAGCGAACACATTGAAGCAAATGTTAGAATCATCGAAAGAGGTGATGGCGCTGTTGGCGCCAAAACTGACTCACATGGTTTACAAGAGCTGGCCGCTACGCTGAGACAGGGTTTCACCCAGATGTCTCAAGATTTATCCAAGACTATTGCTGAGTCATTCAAACAGTTTCAGTCAGACTTTGAAATACAATATGTTGACCCGGAGGAAGAACAGGAGGCAAAATCTGCCGAGAATGACCACGAGGCCAGCGAAGAGCCCCCCACGAAGAAGAAGCGAGATGACAAAACTACGAGCTTAGAAGAAGCTGTGACAAAGCTGGCTGATTCAGCCGGGGCTCAAAATATGCCTTCTAATGAAGGAAAATTTGAGGTACTTAACAGCTTGAAACAAGAGCTGAAGAAAGAGGAGACGGGCCCAAGTGTAAACACAGAGCTGGCGAATGTAGTGAATGCCATGCTCAAAGAAGGGCTGCCTGAAGAGAAACTTCAGGAAAAGTTGAACAAGTATCACAGACCAGAGAACTGTGAATTCTTGACAAAAGTACGAGTCAATCAACCAGTATGGGACCACCTTACTCCAACAGTCCAGTCCCAAGATGTTAGACTGCAAAAGGTGCAGACATCCATCTTCAAAGGAATGTGCGCGTTGACAAATATGATCGACAAACTCCTTGAGCACTTGTCGTCACTCCCAGCGGGAAACGACCTTCTTCAAAAGTCAACAGATGCACTTACATTGTTCGCTAATGCAAACAGTGAACTCAATCAAAGACGAAGGGAATTTATTAAACCGGATTTACACGAGGAATACAAACATCTTTGCTCCTCGTCGGTTCCGATCACTGACCAATTGTTTGGCAATGATCTCCCGAAACAAGTGAAAGAATTGACCGAGGTCAATCGCGTGGGAAAGAAAGTCTCCACACACAGTGGTCGATCAACGAACAAGCCTGATTATCACAGGCACAACTCTTACGCACATAGCCGCGGACGCTCAGGAAACCAACATTACAGGAAGCCTTTTTTAGGCTCGTGGAAAAACGACCACAAACATCCTCCGAACTTCAAGAGGAAGAAGGAGGGGAAGTCAAAATGAATCAAACTGCTAACAAAGTTGAGGTGAGAAATATGTCAGAGCAACCTATTAAAATTACAGGTGGAAGACTGAAACAATTTACCTCTCAGTGGCAATGCATAACCTCAGATCCTTTCATACTTAATAGTGTGAAAAATTATAAAATTGAGTTTGAAAATGGAGAGCCAATGCAGTTTATGCCACCAAAAGAAATAAATTTTACAAAACCAGAGCAGGAGGTCATTGACAATGAAATTGATAAACTGCTGACCAAAGGTGTGATTTCAGAAACCACACATTGTCCTGGTGAATATATTTCTACTATATTCATACGCCCTAAGAAAGATGGAGGGTTTAGATTAATTCTAAATTTGAAGAATCTGAATGAACATGTGGAGTATCAACATTTTAAGATGGATACCTTACAATCGGCAATAAGGCTTATGACGCCAAACTGTTATATGGCCTCAGTAGACCTGCGTGACGCATACTACTCAGTGCCAATTCACAAAGATGACCAAAAATATCTGAGGTTTTGCTGGAAAGGTCGATTGTTTCAGTTTACATGTCTACCAAATGGTCTGGCTTGTGCGCCCCGACTCTTCACAAAAATCCTTAAGCCAGTGTATGCTAAGCTGCGCCAGAAGGGTCGCCTAAATGTAGGCTATATTGATGACTCTTATTTACAAGGGGAGAGCGTGGAGGACTGTCAAGCCAATATTAATGATACCTGTGACTTATTTTCAACATTGGGTTTTATCCTACATCCTGATAAGTCGGTCTTACAGCCAGTTCAAGTCCTTACATTTCTGGGATTTGTCTTGGATTCAGTTAATATGACTGTTTCCTTAACACAGGAAAAAATCCAGCGCATAAGGGAAAGATGCAAGAAAATGATGGAGCTTGTTGAGCTCCCAATCCAGGAACTAGCTAGCTTTATAGGGCTTTTAGTGTCAAGTTTTCCTGGGATCTTATATGGACCACTGTATTATAGACAATTTGAGAGGGATAAAACTACAGCCTTAAGACGAAACTATGGCAATTATAATGCTCAAATGAGATTATCCCAAGAAAGCTTTTCAGAGATAAAGTGGTGGTATGATAACATACAGACCAATAACTACCCCATATTATTGCCTAATTCAAAGGTTGATGTAATAATTTACACCGATGCATCAACTAAAGGATGGGGAGCTGTCAAAGAGACAGAGAAAATAGGGGGTAGATGGTCAGAGGAAGAAGCAAAATATCACATTAATTGTCTGGAGCTGTTAGCTGCATTTTTTGGACTTAAGGCATTTTGCATAAATGAGCAAGGCATTCACGTTAAGATTTACTCTGATAACTCTACAACTGTGAACTATATTAATGCTATGGGAGGTGTACATTCTAGGGAATGTCACACTATTGCTAAAGATATTTGGCAGTAGTGCATAGAAAAACAAATATGGTTAACAGCTGCTCATATCCCAGGGACCAAAAATGTTGAGGCAGATCGGGAATCACGCGTTTTCTCAGACAACAAGGAATGGATGATAAGATCTGATATTTTCCAACAGATCACAGATATCTGGGGGGAGCCCTCCATAGACCTCTTTGCATCCAGACTAAATCATCAGGTTCCATGCTATGTATCCTGGAAACCTGACCCAGGGGCAGCCTTTATTGATGCATTTTCTGTAACATGGGATAAACACTTGTTCTATGCTTTCCCTCCTTTCAGTTTAATTGCAAGATGCCTACAGAAAATACAAACCGATTGTGCAGAGGGATTGATGATAGTTCCAATGTGGCCAACCCAGAGTTGGTATCCCAAACTTCTTCGCATGTTAGTGGCTGCTCCAAGAGTGTTACCACAACAACGAACTGCCTTACAAATGCCGGGGATGCCACAAGAAGTTCACCCCCTATTCAGGAAAATGGTTCTGATTGCATGCAGATTGTCCGGCAGTCCTATGAGACACAAGGAATTTCTCAAAAGGCAACCTCCATCATCTTACAGTCCTGGAGGAAAGGAACTACAAAGCAGTATTCATCCTACATCAAAAGATGGACTACATATTGTCATAAAAAACAGATTGATCCAGTTTCTGCCACTGTCCCCCAGGCACTAGACTTTTTAGTGGAATTATTTGAGTCAGGCATCGGTTACAGTGGTATTAACACTGCAAGGTCTGCCCTATCCAGTGTCTTAAGGCCTGTGGACGGGATGACTTTTGGAGCACAAGAGAGCGTTAAGAGGTTCTTAAAAGGAGTTTACAAAGCAAGACCCTCCAACCCAAGATATACTGAGACATGGGATGTGAGCAAGGTTCTGAACTATCTTAAGACAATCTCTATTACAGACTGCTCACTAAAGGATCTGACTTTCAAATTAGTCACTTTAATGTCATTAGTATCAGCTCAACGGGGGCAGACAATTCACTACTTGTCTTTGGAGGACATGGTTGTTTCAGAAACTTCGGTGACTTTTATTATCTCCAGGCCTATTAAACAGTCTAAGCCAGGGTCGAAACCCACTGTTGTTAAGTTTGTAGCTTACCCGGACAACCCTAACATTTGTGTTGTCACTACCTTGAAGGCATATCTTAATCGTACCTCTTCTCTACGTGGAGGTGCACAACAATTGTTTATTAGTCATTACAAGCCATTTAAACCAGTTTCCCGGGACACCATCAGTAGATGGGTCAAAGCTGTAATGCAAAAGTCAGGAATTGATGTAAACCTTTTCAAGCCCCACAGTACTAGGGCTGCCGCAACATCTAAGGCTTTGTTGAAATCTGTACCATTAGAGCACATCTTATCAGTTGCAGGATGGAGCTCATCTGACACTTTTGCAAAGTTTTATAGCAAGCCTGTTATCAACACAGATAGCTTTGCTAACGTTTTGTTACAAGAGTAAAGTTAATAAACTGTTTTTTGACCAATATGACTTGCTTGGTTGGTCATTACTCTGTTCATGTGTGCAGTGGGCTTTGAAGTCTCACGT
>CM042749.1:5558027-5582273 GCA_022496165.2 Catalaphyllia jardinei
GAATTAGTAACGGTCTGTTGCTTTCGTTTCCGGTCTCAATTCACTTCCGTCACCAAGTGTTGCGGTTCACATCGAACGAAGTCACGTGGTACAAGTTTATTTTTTACTCGGCACTTCGTGCCTCGGTCGCCCTTCGGGCGACGTGCCGTGCGCCAGCAAGGCTATGGCTTGCGGTTATTGATTTTCAAAATGGCAAACAACAAAGTCGATCTGGGTCAGATAAGAAGCGGATAAATCGTTTACAGTAGCTTCCTGAAGATCCCATTGGGCTAATAAATCGTGCTAAGCGACAAGTATAGACATTTTCCAAGGTGAGACTTTAATTAAGTAATTTATTTATTCATACGAAACTCCCCTGGGCCCTGTGCTGGGCCTACACGTGACCGCAAGACGTTTTGAGTAGTCCCCAGTCTTTCTCTGTTGGAATCAAATATGGCGGACGATTTGGACGATGAGTGGTGGTTGGAGGATAAAGACGTCGATATTGGTAAATTCTGCCTTATAAATCATCCTGCTTTTTTTCTTAAAGAAAACGTATAGTGCTTGAACCACGACCTTCATTTTCTTAAGAACCTGAGACGAAAGGAGAAAAGAGGAGGCTAAAAAACTCAAAGAACAAAGATAAACATGTGAGTGGGTTGCAAGAAGTCTCGTAATAATTTGTACCTAGGTAGCAGCTACATGTATGATGTTACCTAGAAGCCAAACATTTAGCCGCTTGTTTATTCTTGAAAGCATTAACAAATTACATGTAATGAGATTATATCGCTTACCTGCCTGATTTCATGGGCCTATAAGTATATTTTCATCAAAACATTTTTACTTATTATTTAAACTTTTTAAACTCAGCTTGATGGTGACAATGAAAACAAACGAAAAGTAAAGAAAAAGCGGAAAAAACCCAAGGTATGTCACATGAAAACATCTGTCAAAAATGCACTAGTTTAGTACTAGGCTATTATGTTAGCATTTAGCAGTTGTAATATTTGTTTAAAGCTTAATTGTGACAAAGTTTACTTGCAATAATCTCCCTGTTTTCTTAGCAAGGTAGCCGTTTGTTTTTCCTCTCAAAAATGAAACTAATACATTTCTGATTGAAAAGGGGATGTAGAGAACATAGACGAACTGTTACCCTGGATGGTAGACACAGAGGGATATTTAAACCGATTCATCTGGATTTACTAGCTAACAAACTGTAATTCTACATGGTTCATTTATATTTGCTTGAATTGCCAGTATCAGGCTGACCTTCAGCTGAGCTGTTTTGCTGAATACCAAATTCTCTCATGTTTGCGTGTGGTTAGCTTTTATATACTGGAAAAAAAAAGAATTATATATTGAATTATATTTGGTCCCCTTCCAGCAAGTTATAAAAGTTAAGCACAAGCAAACAGTGCATTTGGCATTCATGTTCTGCATTCAAGGTCTGGCGTTCTGCAAAATCAATACCCCCACAAGCTGACCGTCGCAACTCACTGCCACTTTCCATAGAAATGAGCAGAGAAACAATAATGGGATAGCCTGCGTAGCAGCCGTTTCCTTTCCTTTTCCAGGCAGAGATTGAACAAGCGGGTGATTGCGAGTGAAGGAGCATGCCTGGCGTGAGCAAAAAGATTAAGGAGAAGTGGGGAGGAGGTGAGCGAGAAGGGGAGGGGGCGGGGGCGGGGAGAAAAGGAATTGCCTGCAGTTAATCTCAAACATTTTACTGAACTCTGTTCACCCACGAACGGGGAGCAGTAGTGCAATTTGATTGGTTATTAGCCCGTAAATCAAAATATGACATCAGAAATTTGTCAACTCGACATCCAGAACACAACGAGATCAAATGGATATGGTTGAGTCCAAAGAAGTGTTTGAAGGGTTTTTCGAATTTTCTCTTCAGGAAACGTCGAAAGACCTTTCGCAAAATGGCAAACATATCATTCTAAAATGGGAGCAAGAAGCTGCCATAAGAGACTAGTCTGTCTACAGGATGTCCTTGCAATCCATTTATCAAATACTCGCAGGAGACTACATGGTTACTGCTGGTATTTCCATGTCACTTCGCAGATTTGTTTTAAAGATATGTTTTAAAGTCCCTGAGTACAATGAGTATTAACTTTCAAGGGAAAAGGTCTGACATATTTTGGGAACATGTATCGTGCAATCTATTGTGCCGCCAGCTGGTTGATTCAGTTGAACCGTCAAGTAGAGTCTGTTCGTTCCTTCTTGTCACGATATCACTGAAATCACATCTTTTGCCATCTTTGATGGGTTTTCGTCATAGCAGACCACCGTTACTTTGAGAAAGCTATTTTTTTATACAGAGATGTTGGTTTCTTCCATCAATTTAATTGAGCTTATGTATTTCCATTTTCCAAACTTCATTTTTACTCGGGCTTTCCAAAGGAAACGCCCGAGTTGAAATTTCGGCTTCGTTTTTTTTTTCGTTCAGCCACAGTTTGCAATTCTGTAATTAATACGCATGCGCAAAGATTTTACTGATGAGCACATGGCATGGTGTAATGGCGGACGGAGAAGAGTTTATGCGGTGGAAGCCGAATACCGGTCGTTTCGCCAACGACCAGTTCGCCAACGTATGAAGTCGATTCGCCAACGTCGAATGTCAGTTCGCCAATGCTTATATACCAGTTACTTCGGGAACCAACGTCCAAAATACTTTTTCGTTTAGCTCGGCAGTGGATGAAAGGAGGAATAAGTTGTGTGGCGTGAAGTGTTGGGTTCACATATTTAGCGGCTTGTTTGGCTCGGCAGTGGATAAAAGAACGAGGAATAATTGATATGCGTGTAGGCAAAAAGTGGCCCTGCATTCTGTAGTTTAGCTGCGTTGGCGAACTGACATTCGATGTTGGCGAATCGACTTCATACGTTGGCGAACAGGTCGTTGGCGAACTGACTCGTTGGCGAAACGACCGGTTAAAGACCGTGGAAGCTGGATCGGCACAAATGCTGCGTACGGATACAAAACGGATACAAAATGTGCTCACAGCGTTCGCGGTAGACCCACACTAAAAGATGAGGAACGCTTTCGGAACGGGTTGGTCCGCAAACCTTACGAGAGATCTCTTTATGAGCGAACATTTATGAGTGAACCTTTCATCGAGAAACATGCTATATCAACTGAGTTATGTTATGTTAATCGAGAGAAGCATAAACTAAAGTCTCGTCGTGTATGAAACCAGATGTTGTAGAATTAGACGAGGATACATTGGCAGAACATTTGCTATTTATAAACAATGTAACATTAACATATGAGAAAGATACTTTCTTAGTAACAACTGTTTGTTAATTGGTAGCGCATTAGTGACAGTGATGAGTATTCACTTTGATTACTAATCTTTCGCTTAATTCGTCAAGTGGTTTATCTTTCATGTTCAAGTTACTGTTGTCAATTTTTTATACGAAGATAAATGTTGTAACATTTGCAATTAATCAATGATGTAAAGTGAAATTCACAAAAGGATACTTTCTTAGCAACATGTATTTCTTAATTTGTCACGCATTAGTATATTAAGTGATAAATTAAGTATTTTGATTTCTCAACTTTCGTGTTAAGTTCCTGTTACAGTTGTAAATTTTTATAAGATGAAATGATTCACAAAAGATAATATGAAATTTAACGAACTATTAATTCTTTACAAATAAAAATGCTTTTATTATTCATGATGGATGACAATTTCTTCTATGCCCATAGAAGAAAAAAACACTATTCACTCTGCAGTAGTTGATAAAGAACAAAAGAAGACAAAAGACTCTAAGTTCACAGCCAACTAGTACACACAATCACTCTAACCAATAAAAACTTCTTAAACTGACGTATGCTAGCCCTGTAACTCCAAATCCAAACAACCAAATTGGAGACTAATTGTACAAAATAGGCCATAATATATTACAAGGGATCATGAAAAACATCCTTAGCCCAAAATATTCATAGTTCAAATGCTAATAACCTTGACCAATGACTTTTACTTTTTTTTTTGATAAGAAATAACAGCATTTGGTTTTCAAAGTTACAATCTGTGTAATCTCCCTAACACTTTATATTAAACCTGTTGATGATTACCAGCAACCTTAACCTGGGACCATCTGTTAACCCGCTACAACTCTCTAAGCCAGCCAAAAAATTTTTACTCAAGTAGAAACTCAAAAAAAATAATAATGAAATAAATGGTTGCTAGTAAAATGTTTGAAACAATAGCCCTATTAATATATGGGGGGCATTATCTCCCCCAACCAGCCCAGGAACATATCTTCAGCCTACATAACAACTATCAGTTTCAACTTGTATACATAAGTAATAACCTTGCATTTTCAACATACCGATACAGAAACAGTTACAAGATAAACCATCATTACAAAAAAAAACCTTGCGAAACTACGTGCAACAAAAACAGAGTTTCTCTCCAACATAAAGCTTGAGTGAACGCAAATATGCGTCTAGTTTAAATAAATAAGCTAATGACAGATGCGACAACATGTACTATCTGTTTCTAGCGGACTCTATCCAGTCCGCTAGAAACCAGTCTGCTATCCACTACTTGTCAAAAGGAAGTTAATAGTCATGTGACAGGTGGTGCCCCAAGAGAGCATGGCATGTTTGTGGCCATTCGGTAAAATGTCTGGGACTGATTGCAGGCATTTCCTTCGCTCGCCTCACCCCCCCCCCCCCCCTCCCCTCTGCTCCTTATTTTTCGCACTCCTCCCAGTTCTGTTCCCTTCGTGTAAGTCTTTAGAAACGCTTACTATGCAGGCTAATGGAGGGATGGTACAAATGGTAGGAATTTAAGTTGCTAAATTTTAGAACTCTTAACTCTGTGTTTTGAATCTAGTAAATCATTTGCCTTCTTTTAAAGGTTGAAAGTATAAGCACAGAGTTTCATGGCACTGAAGCTCCCAAGTTGTTATGGACGACTTTCTGTGACTGTACTGCAGGGTCCCTTTCCACATTAGAACTCGAGGATGTCATGATAGATGGTAATGGTGAAAATTTAGATGGCCTAGAAAAGCTGATTTGCTATGTATGCTACAAAAAAAACAGTTATCACTCACCTTTCTTTAAAACCGTTTTGGTAGTCAGATCACTCACCTTACTTTAAACCTTTGATGGAGACTTGAAGTCTTAAGTAAAAGAATACCATTTTTTGAGTTTATACATGGGCGTAGCCAGGATTTTTCAAAGGGAGGTCACACTGAGTCATACAGAGGGTACTCACCAGATTGTGACCTGAATATTTTAGGTTGTGCGCTTGGGGGGGGGGCTCACGGGCATCCCAGGACCCCCCTGGTTACACCCTTGTTATAAGACATCTTTGACAGAAAGGTAATTAGTCACCAGTGTGAAAAGAAAGTCATTTCAATAGCCTGGGGCTAGTGAATGGATTCTGTCCTTTGCTTGTCCCATGTGCACATGAAGTTTCTTTGTACCCTGGTCATTGTCAGTTACAAAACTGTATTGAGTTTGTCGCAAGTAATGTTAACTGAAATATAGATTTAACGTTTACATAAATTGTATTTTCCGTTAGATTCCTGTTGCTTGGTAGACGATTCCACACATACTGGTTCATCTGATGAACTACTTCCTTATCTCAGTACAGGTTTGTTTTGACTTCAGAAACCAAGTATGCCAAGTAATGTCATCCTTAACTATCCAGGAGCAGTTATTTGGGCCAAGCTCCTGGGTCTCTAAGGATGGAGTCATCTTTTGTGTGATACAGGAAAGTTCACCACTAATTTACTTATGTCACTGAAAAAAAAATCTGTGTTAAAATCTTTCGTGGACTGAGTTTGTTGTTGGTTTCTGTCCTGTTCCGATGGTTTTTCTTCTGGTTCATTGCGTTCCTTCCTCTGCAAAAAGCAACATCTCCAGTTTGACCAGGAGAGAGGACTGCCATGAACACCAGCTAAGGCTGATGTGGCTACTTCTTTAAATACAGCTGAGGAATCCCGATTGGTTCTAAAGATCACAGGGGGGTACAATTACAGTGTTTGACTGAGGAAAGGAAAACAACGAGTTATTGGGAGGTTAAAAAAAGGGGGTTAATGAAATCTGGATTCTTTGTATAAACTAAATGAATTTGAGAAAATTTATTTAAATGATTCACTTATGGGATGCAGTTTTGTTTCAGTAGATTAAACCCAGCTGATTAGAATAATGAACTTTATACTGTATAAATTAATGAATGATTTATTAATTTATGCAGTATAAAGTTCATATTGATTTATTCATTCCATTGTGGCATTTTCAGTTATTCCTCATTGGACAGGTCATGTTGACAAACTCAACAAGAGAGGCGATACTGGATCTCCGTTACTTCTCTTCATTTCATCAGCAGCAACTAGAGTTGTAGAACTCAACAGGTCAGTGATTAATTTTAACTTGCATCATTAATCAGTGGTTGTTAGAAAGGTGAGTGTATAGTGTAGCTGAGTTTATATTTTATCATCTTAATTTTTAGTGCAGAGTGCACTTTTGGGATGTTTTGGGGGCACTATTGCAATAAGGCACTGTTGCAATAATTCACTAAGGCAATAACGTGTAAACTTTAATGTTTGTTAGGTAATCAATTCCAATTAATTAATTAGCCTTGTTTTCAGGGGGTGGGATAGGAACCTTTGATTGCTACGAAAAACGTACTACACTTACAATACTGCTGATTAACATCACAAAACTATATATGGTTTCAATATTCTCTTGTTATCCTAGTGGTACTATTCTCTTAAGGACAAAAGCAATTTGCTCGAGGCGTATGCGCAGCTTGATTAATCATTAGTGTTGACTATATGTTAGGTAAACGATACATTTTATAAACAATTATGCACGAACGTTAAGTGCTTTTCCTTGTGGTAGAACACAACATCTAAGACGCATGCGCTCTAGCATTGTCACATGATACAATCCGTTCTCGAGTTCAGATTCATGCGTGCCATACCACACTCGTCTTAACGGGCGATAGCAGTTATATTTCAAATAATGTCAGGTCTCCCTTTTAGTGCAAAGAACGCTTTTGTTACATCGTATCTTTTGAAATCATCCCTAGCTCGTTTCAAAAATGCCGCGTGCTGTGTTCAAACTATTTCGTGTTTGCTAAGCTTGAAAGAGGGAAACGAATGGATCTCCTCAGCCGCTTGTTCATTTTCTCCCCTATGAAAGAAAACAAGAAGTTCACAAATGAATTCACCCGGAACAGTTCCGAGTTAGCGGCATTAAAATTAGTAATGTCGTGACAAAAGAAACTTCTCAAATATTGTTGCAGACACTGTGGCACTTACGGAACCGCAGGTAAATTTAGTCAGTCTTTGACGGGACTCATTCACCGATGTAGGATATAATATCGGTCAAGTCGAAACGCTTCTCGGTTGTGTTAATCGATATCATTGTGTGTTTTGAACTGGTTTATTATTAACACCAACGGTGGCAACCTAATAAGACCGTGCTATTCCGAGACACGACGTGACTGTTTGAAAAATAAATTAGTAATTGTTTATCGACGATATGAAAATTTGCCTCTTGAATGGAACAAAATCATTCCTCTTTCATATTTTTTCATAAGTTGATAAGTACGTTATTTCATTTTTCGCCAGCAGGAAAAAAGCGAGCGTATCTTCCTTTGTATGTTTTTGAGAAAACAAGGGTGTCATGTTACAAACTTTTTGAGGAAAACAGAAGTACCAAGTTACAAATGTTGGCGCTGAAAAAATGAAATTATCGCGTTTGCTAGTTCAACATATTAATTAATTTAAAATGAGCGAAATTCAACGAAAAACGCCCCAGTAAAATTTAAAACCGTCTTCACAAACAGCAATCGCAAGTTATTTTTGGGCCTTAAACTAACAAGTCACATACAGGCAGCAGATGACTCAAAACGTAGTGACAGTCCTGCACTATCTGAGATTGTCTCGCTAGTTTTATTTGGGTTAGAAAGTACTCAGTGCAGTAGTTGACTTGTGTTTTAAAAATCCACTATTTTTCTTTTCTACCTCTCTTTTCTTTTTTAGATCAGCAGCAGAATTCAAAGGGAAATGTAAAACGGTGAAACTTTTTGCCAAACACATGAAGGTAACATTAATTTCTCGCCTTTGGATTTAAAACTTTTATACAGGTGCATGTTCACCAGGACATACTGTAAAGCTACACTTTAAACATGCAGGGGGACTGGCAAGGAAAGATTTAAAGGAATTGCTGAACACGGTGGCAGTGCAGCAGCCGTGTTGCTCCTAATTATTATCACAGGTCTACCATTGAATCATACGATTCATGATTAGTCCATTTCTGCTCCCTCTCTCTGACAGAAAGGGGCCAGAAATGGACTAGTTCTTGACTGATATCGAGGGAAAAAACGCTGACGTCAAGATGGTTCCGCTTGAGGCGCATTTCCTTACTTTATGCAGTACAACAAAGGACTTTTGAGTGAAACATTTTTTCCTCTAAAAGAAATCATATGAAAGCTAATTTTTAATTGTTGAGAACTTTCTTCTTCTCAGATGTCTGCCCAAGAGCAATTTCTCGAGTCACACGTGGTTCATTTTGGTATCGGGACACCGAGTCGTATTCTAAAGCTCTTACAAAATGGTAAATAAACATTATTTTGGGAAAGTGTACAATTAAATGTGGTTTGATAACTTTGATTAAAATTGATAAAAGTTCTCCTCTTTTTAACATTCAGATTCATTAAAGACGTCACGATTAAAATATGTGATTCTTGACTGGACATGGAGAGATCAAAAGCTTCGGAGAATGGTAGACATTCCAGAGGTGTGTATATGATGTACAAGTCAGTTACTATTTGAAAATAGTTTTCCACACTTCAATATTTATTATATGGCTGTGTCTAAGGACTGGAAACTACCAAATTCACGAATTTGGCTGAAATGGATATTGACCGCGGTCTAGATTTTCCCATCTAGACTAGCATCTAGACTGGTCAGTAATGTTTTAAAGTGAAAAAGTTGCAAACTAAGAAGCAAAATCATAGACTGTTTTCATCTTATAATATTTATTTCTGTGAGTGCCAAAAAGCTGATGAGAAAAAAACTAAAGAGGACGAGCTAACTTTGAGAGAATTAAATTCGGCTCATCGCCATTAGGCCTTTATAGATTGTGCTAGCATAATTTTGGCATAATTTGAGCAAACTGGCGTAATTTCTGCCAAGTAGCAGCAATTCTAGCATAATTCGCATATTTTGATAACTATCGGATCATTTTTGATGCCACAGTTTGATCATTGTTCATCTCTACTCTCAAGCACTTGGTGACGATGTTTTAAGTTTTAGTTCAAGTAGTAGCATTTGTAGTTCACTGTGAATCACTGAGCGGCGTCTGAAACGGTCTGAGCCCGGGTCTGGGGTGCACCGGAACCGGAAGTCATATTGTACGCCATGTTGGTCCCAGTGAGAGTGCACTTTCTGACTACTTGCAACCAAGTGTTATGCTGCAATATAACAATCGCAGATAAGCTACATGACAGTATAGTCTAGTACTAGTGTACATGTTAAGATTAACCACATGTCGGTCGTGTGTACAGACCTCACTGCGTTCAGTCTGTACCTACGACCTCGGTCAGGATTCTCCCATACAGACCTCCTGCTCGGTTAATAAGAGCTAAAAGTTATTATGCGAGTCGACGTTTATGAGAACAAGGAGAGTGTTCTGGTCCCAAGTTAAAAAGCTCGTGCAAGTGCTCTAACCAATCAGGGTAAACGTGTGGATTTTTTAACCAATCACGAGCAAGTCCAAACACACCCGTAGATTTTCTTACGCGAATTTTCCCGCAACCTCTCTCCCAGGGTCTCTCTTCTCTGCCTCCCTTTGTCGTTGGAAGAAAGACCCTGGTTGCGGCTGGTCACGTGACAACCTGTGACAGAAACTTTTCCACTGGGGTAGAGTCAACCAATAACTTTTGTCGATCTCAACTGAAGCGAAAGAAAGATCACCGAATTAACTTACACCTTTGAAATATTCCAGTCCTGTTGTAACCATCACACAGCACAGGTCAGACGAAGTATATTTATATATATCTAGCGTATTGAAGTATCACTCTGATTTCATTTCCAGTCGGTCTATTTACTATAAGAAGTAAAACTGTTTCGCTGTTTCATATTGCGTACCTTAATTAATCTCACGGCACATTGTTCGCCAAATAAAACGATGTTTTATTAACCACTTTGCTAAATATATTTGTTGACTACGCCAAGGAACCGTATTTATGTACATAAGTACACAAGTACATAAGAGTGCGGCTTATCTGTCAACAAACTGCAACAAAACAAAACAGTAAATCATCTCACATTGCTGTAAATCAAATGCAAGTAAGAATACTCGGCTAATAGACCGTATGACAGAAATACTTTTTAACGTTCAAAAAACCGCACAACGACGAAAAAAATACCTCTGAATTCAAAGATTCAGGATACTGATACACTGGTTCGATCCGGTTCGTGACCTTTTACATTTGCTAACCGTCAAAACGTTTCTGCTCCATTCGGCTGCCGAATTTCTTTGTGAACGAAAGTCTTCTATATTTTGAAGACGGCAGAAATCGTGTAGCATTCTTCATCGGCAAATTCGACTTTCGAACCCCGACATAGCGAGTAGTTTTTAGCGACTGCTACAAGATTTGAAACCCACAAAGTTTGTCACATCAATCAAACAAAACACTCGGCCACCCCTGCCATCCAACAGATTTTTTTGCCACCCGGATTCTGTGTGGTAACGTGACCAGCCGCAACCAGGGTCTTTCTTCCAACGACCAAAGGAGGCAGAGAAGAGAGACCCTGGGAACGAGGTTGATTTTCCCGCGCTTGTTGGGCTGCGTGCTTCAGCATCTAATTCTTATTGGTTCAGTCCTGCGTTGCTCGAATTTGGCCGAATGTCGTTCAGTTTATATTTTGACAGCCAACGTAATTTGTCTTCTTTGTGTTTATTTTTAGGTGAGAGAGGAGCTCATCAGCCTGTTGAAGGATTTTATTTTTCCATTAGCTAAAGCCTCCAAACTCAAGATTGGATTATTTTAAAGCTGGGAGATGCTTCCGTTACCTTTCATTGGTTTTCATTTTGTACATAAACGTAGTAATAAAGTTTGCCCGATTTTCTGGATCCTGTACGTTCCATCTTTGACTAAGGTCGACATGCAAGCCTCTTCTCCCGGTTGCGCGATAATAGGGAGTTTTAGCAATGACGACGGCGACGGCAGGGACGAACCCTTGTTAAAAATGATTTATATTTTACCTTCGAATGTCGCAACTTTGTAAATCTGTTCAGTACGCCTATCGGTCTAAAAACTTGCTCAGGCTAAACATGCACCAACAGCGTTTAATACGAAAACGAGATACGAAAAATAAGCCATTGCGGTTCGCGTTCTTTAAAATACGTAGAACTTAGTCATTTCACGTTGTCAATTTGTACAGGACGGCAAAGAAATGTACAAAGATTCAAAACGCACGTGCAGAGCTATTGTTTTTCTCATTAAACCTTTTGTTTGGTGACGCTCTCGTTGCCGTCGCCGTCGAAGTTTGCTAAAACTCCCTAATTCAAAACGACGGCCGCGCGATCTCCTCGTTTGAAACAAATGCCTACGAATTTTGTATTTTACGAATGTTCGCGCGAAAATCTCCTCATACGGGTAGTTAAAATCTAAATGATGTCAGAAGTGATGGGAAAAAGCCGGGTCTCACAATGTGTCGAAGAATATCCAGGTTTTTTTAAAAGCAAAACCATTTCAAATGGCTATCATACCTGCCAGTTTGAAAAAAATTCCTGACGACAAAGTTTCCATCAACAATTATATGTAGAGGGTTTCTTAGAAAATGCGGCTGTTTAGGGAAAGGCTGACGGTCCTGCAAAGAGCACACTCGACAATGCGAAAAGGTATTTCCTGTAATGGTCGTTCACTATTTCATGATCGAAGCCACAGTGCCTCATAACGAAGAAAGGAGATGCCGTAAATGAAATGAACCTTTGCAAATTTCTTTCTGTCTCATGCACTGGAACACTGGGAGCTCAAACTAATAATACCTCTCGGTATTATCGTGTACGTTTCAACGAACAGCTGTCGTATGACTCTGCTGTTCGATTTTTCTTGAGGACTGGGCACAGACCAGTGGCGTCCTTGAGATGAACATTGCAAACCCTGTTAACCAATATACAATATTTGCAAATTCGACGTGTGGAATCTTGTCTTTCTTGTTGACAACTATTGGGAATCGAAAAAGAAAGTGAGGTACCTAAAGAAAACTTGGGATCACCTTGATCGCCAAGTCCCAGTATACTGAAGTATACTAAGCTACTGCAGCAGCAGCAGCTCTACAATAGCCTGTTAATATGGTTTTTAGCCCAGGGGACCGTTTCTCGAAAACCCCGGAAACAGTTCTGTGGTCCTAAAGCTTAAGATTTTGCTACAGCTTTTCGGGTGCAAAAACGTTTCGGGAAATTCGAGAAACGGGCCCTGAACGGGCCCTTGGACAACTACAAACAAGCAGCAAGCTTTGAATCTTTCAGTATGCGAACTACTTGCCTGCGTAAATTAAATCGGGGTATTATAAAATGCATTTATGAACGTACAAAAAAGAAATGCGTTGTTGCGTTCATCCGGGGGTGCAGTACCTCCAAAAAAATCTTTGGACGATTTTAGTTCCGGACAAATGGTGCTCGAAAATAAAAATGTCGGAAATTTTGAAGCGTCCGAAATTATAAACTCCAAGGCTATTAGTGTCCTCCTCTATGGAGCGAACTCTACTTCTGGAGACATGTAACGACTCCATACAGTTTGTGTTATTTTCTCGTTGGTGTATCTGTAAAATTATGAATAAAGATAAAATAAGTTTTTAATGTCAAATTGCACAGGGGGGGGGGGGGGGGAAAGTCCCCCAGGCTTCCATCCAGATGTCTTTTTAGTGTAATTCGTGTTTGGTAGAACGGAAACTCACTTAAATTATGTTTCAGCAAAGTGGCCGAAACGTTTGTCTGAAATTTGTCCGAAATGAGGTAAAAAGTGTCCGATACTTGCAAAAAATATTTCGAGAAATATTTCGGACGTTTTCATGTAATATTCGGATTTAATTTATCTATTGCGGACCATTTTCGGACACTATGCTGAAACATAGCATAAATTGACGCCTACAAAAACACGAATGAGACTAAAAAAGTTAGTTTAACACCCTCAAGATTTTGACAAAACACCGACGAAACAACAAAGAAATCTATCAAGCCGTTACGTGTGTCAAGCAGCTCGCTCCTGATAAATTAAAGTCAGGCATTCAAAGTTTTATGCTGCAAATATTTGGGACACTTAATTAAAAATTTCGGACGGTATAATTTCGTACTTTTTTTTGTCCTTGGGCCTTTAATAATGTAAAACCTAGTTTCTTCCTACTTTTGATTTGGATTCAAGAGAAAGACTAGAAGCGCTCTAGCTCCTACCGAGTAATCCCTGTCTGACTAGTACATTATACTTCAAAACTACAGGGCAATTTATTTTCCAAGGTAAGTAATTCAGAAAGATTGCTAAAACATCAACACTCTAGTTAAATCAAGTAAAGAAGGATGATTATTTATAAACGGCTTCAGCGTCACCCATGCCATGTTTTCTACTTCCTTCGCCTTCTGTTTTGATTTTTCCAAGCTTTCTCTCTCGCTTATACGAGCCAACTTTTCTAGTTGAAGTTCTTTCCGCTTGTCTGCTACTATGTTCTGAAGCGATTCCTTTAATTCACCCAGCTGATATTCTGTCAGTTTCTCGAGTTCTTCCACGGTGAATTTCATATCGGTTTCCTTCTGGAACAAAGTGCCAAAGAGTTTGCGAAGAAGTCCAAAAGGGCTTGACACTCGATGCGACTTCACGTGAAAGAGCTTCAACTTGGCTTCAATGTCTCGTCTACCCAAAATATAACTTCGAATTCTGGCGTAAATTGATTGCCTAGGTACTTTCCTTTGTTTACTTTCGCAGTTCTTGCAGGTTGCACTCCCAGCTCCTTTCAGAGAGCGGATCTCCACGGTGCACTTTGACTCCGCAGTTTGGCCGACACTTTCATCGACCTTATTAGAAGAACTACTATATTGAGCAGTTTGGTTTTTCACATCAAAACGAACAGAGTCTGCCATGGTCAACGTGTGCCCGTTAGTCGACTTGAATTAGTCAGAACATGTTAACAAATTTGCGTCACAGAAGACACACAAGACCAAAAGCGCGCGCATGTTTGATTGGCGTAAATTCTTATACCTGATTCCCTTCCGAGGCATATCACGCGAATCTGGTGGCAAGACGTTGTCGAGCCAAAGTAACCATGACCAAACGAGCCTGATATACCTCCAAAGCATACCAAAAAGGTAGTATTAGATGTTTACCGAACCCAAACACGGCGAGGCGAGCACGATATCGTAGCCATATCAGGTCATGCAGTGATTGGCTAGTTGACACAAACTAGCATTCACAGAGATAGCACAGTTCTCGTAACCGCACCCCAAAAAGTAGATACTTATTAAAATGGAGCCGCGTTCACTCTACGTTGTTTGAATTTTTTAATAGACCTTTCCTGCATTCCAGCAAACAATAGCGTCGAGTTGAGGTCGGGGTGGACAAAATACAGCAAAGGTGTGAAAATGTCCACCCCAACCTCGCTCTGGTGCTATTGTTCGAACGCACTGAAGTGAAATGCGGGAAAGGTCTGTGGATTGAAACCTCTACAGATTAGCGTAAACAAAATTGACGCCAAGGTAACGTCTGCAAGTATATGACAACACAACACCATCTGTAAATTAGTACAGGCTCTTTAATATACGAAAAATACAACGTGTACAGTTATGGAGTGTGCATGAGAAAATATACAATACAAAACTAGGGAGCTACACAATACAAAAAACCCACTGGAGGGCAGCGAGCTGGAATGGCAAGCTATCTGACTCTGTCCCACCTCCATAGGGTGCCATCATCACATACAGAGATTAAAATCCTGTAAAGGAATCAGGAACAGATGAAAAGTGAGGAATAAGGCACAAAAAAACACTGAAAATACTATTGCGATAGAGTAAAAATGTATTATATCATACACAACAAACATTGTTTTACCATGTTTCCAAATAGCGAAAAGAAAGTCGAAAATAGGACGAAAAACGTAGTATTTGTAAAGAATTTCGAAGTATTTTGAAATGTGGTAAGTCAGTATCTCGAGCAGTTCATATATCTTCACAATTGAAACTAACGGTGAAAACTAAGGATTAAAAGAAAAACTAAACCTGCTTAGATCTATGCTCACAAGATCAGGCCCCGGTTGTTCGAAAAGTGGATAATGCTATCCACCGGATAAATCACTATCCAGTGGATAGCGTGGTTTGTTGTTAACACTTATCCGCTGGATAGCGATTTATCCGGTGGATAGCGTTATCCAGCCTTTGAACAACCAGGGCCAGAGATCCAAACTTAACACCCTCGCGGTCACGATTTTCTTTGTTTTAACTGAATGAACACGATCATCAGTGTATCAGTGTTGACTTACTTGCCATCTTTGCTGAATCCCGTCTGCCTGATGGCCGAAACACACTTGTTGTGTACAAGCGTTGTTGACCTGGGAAATCAAGATCTGTAGGTTAGCTTCGCGTTTTCAAGAGTTCATAAAGGTAACAGATGGCCACATTCATGTTAAAACTGTCAACTCTATGTTTGGTTTTTTGTTATGTTCCATAAATGGTTAAAGAGAATCGCCAAACTAGCGGTGGCAATCAGAGATCATATGTTTCCTTTTCACGCCATCGCCTCTGCTTTTACTACCCTTGAACATTTCACATTAATTTTTAAAAACCCAGCAAAAAATAATTATTAACAACAAGGAAGCTGTACCTGGCTTTCGTTGGATCATCAACACCAATATCCCAAACAAATGTCTTTCCCGCTTGATTCCCGACCGCCATTAACTGCAATAAAACAGAAACACTAGTAAACTCATCGGATCCAATTGGTTTGTTTACAACTTGCAAACTTTTCGTCGGAAAACTTTGAAGAAATCAGAATGTAGGAGGCGCGGTGGCCTCATGGTTATCGTGTTCGTCTCCGAGTGGTCCTGGTTCGAGCCCTGGCCGGGGACATGGTGCTGTGTTCTTGGGCAAGACACTTTACTCTCCCAGTGCCTCTCTCAACACAGTTGTATCGATGGGTACCGGCGAATTATTTAATGCTAGAGTAAACCCTGTGATAGACTAACATCCCATCCAGGGGGAGTAGAAATACTCCTAGTCGCTTTATGCTACATGCAGAAACTGGAGATACGCGCCGGCCCCATGAGCCATTTGGCCCGTGCGGGGCCCCATGGGTCACTTGGCCCGTATGCTGACTACTAAGACCACATGAAGATTTAGGAAGATTTAGGACATTCGGAATACACTATTGAACAGTTCTTACCCTTTGTTCGTAATCTAAGGAGAAACGCATGTACCAAATGTCACATTGCGAAAACTCGAACCTGAGCATATAAAAAGAACAAGGCCAATCAAAATAAATAAAAGAAGAAAATAATATTTTGAAAACAAGGAAAGGCTTTGCTGTGATTGCTTACCTGTGAAGTACAGTAACGACTCGCTCAGAATTAAACGGCTGAAAAACAGAAAGGAAGAAGACGCTCAACAGAATCAAAGCAATTGGTTCTCCCTTTGCCGATGTCAACAGTCACGCTCCCACAGAGAGATGATAACGGCATTCAGCCAATCAGAAGTGAAACTCAATTCACGTGATTTGACTGACTCGACCTTCACAGCTGCAGAAAATTCTTGTGTGTGCATATTATACACTTGTGTAGCCTAAATATTTTTCACTTTATTAAAGCCTTAATTTGCCACAATGAAATAACTACAGATATATTAACATTTGACTTCTCTTACCCCTTTAAAGATGTCCTCAAATCGCTCTTGTGGTTTCCAACACACAATGCAGTTTTCACAAGACTGAAAAACAAAACAGTGATTCAACGACCAGGGAAAGAGCTTTATTAGCGCAATGAAGAGCAAGAAAGTTACCTTAGACAAGACAAGATCGCCAAACCAACGGACACTGTCCACATAATTTCTGTGAATATCACGAGTGGTGAAATCAGGATAGTGAACCTTGATTGTGTGAAAAGCCCTGCAACGTAGATTTAAAAAAAAAATCATACAGCCATTCCCATACAATGCTATTCGTTGATTACATAGAGGTCGGCACACACGAGGGGACTAGTAATCCCCTGAAGAGTTTACACGAAGGGGCTGGTCGCAGGGACTTGTCCCACGAACAGCTCACACAAAGCGCTTTGAGGAACAAGTCGCAGGGACTTGTCCAAAAAAATTCCAACTGGTTTGAAATCGTGGGAGTAGTCGCAGCAACCAAAGTTAGTCTCTGCAACTAGATTTTGAAGCAAAAATGGCCAGTTTACACGATAGGACTTGTCCCTGTTGCAGGAACTAGTCGCAAGGACTAGTCCCCTCGTGTGTGCCGACCTTAAATACAAGGCATTTAGGACATTCGATGAAAAACCCCAGTTTGCAATTCCAGGACTTTCTAGCGAGGAATGGGACAGCATTTTCCGGAATTTCTGGAAAAGAGAGCAACCTTTGGAGGTATACCGAACTTTCCGGAGGTTTTTACAGAGAATTACCCTTCCATTTGACTTTCCTTCCGAAATTTTAGGAATATTCGGTTGAATAAGTCGTTCTTCGGAAATTCAACAGATTTTCTGGATACTTCCCAAGAAATTTCCGTACCTCTTATTCTCGTGTCGAAATATTCGGAATTTTTGGTTGAATAGAAAGCGCCCCTAGTGTCGTAAAAATCACTCTAGCCAATCACAAACGACACAGACAATGCAGTGAACCAATCAAAACTTGAAGTCATTACACGTACCCGACACAAAGCGCGGGAAAAAGTGTGCGAACGAGTCACGGTTGAATTGATTTTACTTCTGATTGGATCAAAAAGTGGCGCGAGTTCACCAAGCCAATCGTGTTACGTAGTAACGCAATACCAATTACTTTTCCACGCTCAAATGAAAACCGTTGTAACTAAAGGAAGACCTTTGCATAGTTCTAAGAAAAAGTCGTCATCAGAGTGCCACGTTTCTCCCATTATATAATGAAAAACACCACTTGTTGACAAGAAGTTCTTAAACTGTGTCATCAGACTTGTCACTTCGTATGATGTATACTCACTTCTCAGTTTTGCTCTGATCGTAAGCATGGGAGTCTATGATAGCCTGGCAAAAACAAGAAAGCAATCTTAAATAAGGGACAATTAACTCTTAATTTGGACATAATTAAGTTGCTTTTCTTTCTGATTCAAATTCAATTTGTAAAAAGAAAACAATCTCAATTTTCCAGCCTATCTATCTCCCTAATTTGGGAAGAGGATGGGAGGATGGGAACTGAGACACCATTAGAAAAGAGATAAATAGGTCAAAAGAGGAAAGAGAACAAAGAGAGGTAAGCAAGATTGCTGTTAAAATGGGGTTTGGGAGAAAAATGTTTGTTAATCAACAATCGAAAGTAATATATTCTTTTTCTTTTTAATTCAGACCCAGGAATCAGAAGAAGAGCAGGCGCCTAGCTGAGGTTACTGGAAGGGTGTTCGTATTGACAGGAATATTTATTTACGGGGCTTATTAAATACAAGAGCCGAGGGTACGAGCCTCTAGGGGGGTTTAGGGGCATGCTCCCCCTAGGGGCATGCTCCTCCACCTCTAGGCGCATGCTTCCCCCCTCCCCCAGAAAATTTTGAAATCTAGAGGCCCGGAAATGCTATTTTCAGCATTGTGCACGTCAATATTTCAAACGTGATGGAGTGTAAAATAACAGGTACTCTTAGTCATAACAATATTTCCCACGTGTTGTTAACTTGATACACTCATACATACATACCGGCTTAGTACACTAAACGTCTTACAAAAGCTTGACATATGCTGCAAAGGAATCTCAGGGTAAAAGCTTAAACCCCCCAGCACCGCCCGGCTCCGCCGTCAATGTACTAAAAGCAGCGTCAAAGCGTCAATATGCACTAAATACACATCACCTGGGTCCCCGAAATTGTACCCATTCTCCTAACAATTTAATGCCCTCCCGATACTTTTAGCGTTTTCTTGTAGGGTGATTTAAAAGCTGCAACATTCAAAGTTTATTTTCTATTCCTCCGCTATTTTCTTAAAGCTGAAAATCAACAGTTTGTGTTTTCAGCCCTGCATTATTGACCTCAAAAGGGGGCTCGTTCGACCCCTCAAACACCCCCTCCTACGCGCCTGAAGAGGGTACATAAGAGGGAGGGGAAGAAACAAACAATTTCTGAACCCTCCTGGGGCTGCCCACCACCCATCTTATCCAACTGATCATTCAATATCTTTTTGCAGCACTAGCAGGAAGAACTGGCAAGCATGTGTTTTGATTAGACTGTGCTTTAGACTGTCTGTGATTTGACATACTTTTTTAATAGCATCCGTTTCAAGTGACCAAATTTTAAGGGAGTGATCCATGCCACAAGACACCATCTTTTCACCGAGAATGTCAAAGTCCTTTGAACAAATTAAAAAAAAACATGAATGAGATCATGACAGAACAAATCCTTGTAATTAGCTTTGTAAAAAAGTGACCAAATGGGTTTTGCGTAAAATCTGATGTACAGGAGTTTTCATGTCCAGAAAAATGAAAACAAATGTGACCATGTAAGCTTTTTTTATTGGTATGTACAACACTAACAATTACTACAATACTAACAAAGTATACATTACTTACAGTGCTACCCCTAATTACTAGTACAGACTATATAACATCTGCTCTACTTACAATATTGACTTGTGATTACCTAACCGTACAAATTATATAATACGTACCCTACTTACAACGTCTTTTTTTTAATTAGCTTACCCCACACTCTATCAAAAGAATACTTACACTAACTACACCAAGCAAGGGAGTTACAAATTCAGAGAGGAAGACAACACAACACCTCACAGACACAACGCAAATACTTGAATTAAGTTCTAGAGCTTGGGTTAATTAGATAGCAAAACAAAAAAAAATAGATACTACGGATTTTGAATGAGCTGGCCAGCCACAAACTTTCTCTGCGTAATGTCACAGAAAAACTGCAGCGGGTTCGAAAAACCCAATTATATATATGCAGCATAATAATGGTTCCCATCTTTTCCAAAAATCGTGAAGCTTCGTATTTTTTGAGGCAATAAGTTTTTCAGCCTCTTGCTTAGCCTGTACTTTCGTTAAAAAGTTCTTGAACTTTGGGAGTGATTTGTTTCTCCTACACTCCCATATACATAGTTTACCACAAATTATCAATTGAAATAATTTAGTAGATCGTTTCTATTTCGATTTAAATGCCAACTTTCAGAGATAAGCTCAATTTTTCACCCCGAAGATTAGTCCACCAATTACAAAATCTGTTCCAAAAAGCGCGTGAATGACCATGTAAGCTGCTTGTAAACTACATAATTGAATGTAATTTAAAGAATCTCTTAGTTTTAATACAAAGCAATGAGTATGAAATCTAGACAGGCTTCAAATTAATAGCACTCATTATTTTATTCTGAGAGTGTTATTGCCTTTGAAATTTTGTGTCTAAAATCATTGTTCAGTCACTTACTGTACTGAGAACCTCATCTCTGTGACCATCTACTCCACCAAATACAGCAACTAACACATCTGTTTTGATATTCCACAACCTCAAGCTGTGATCTACCATCAACACATTAGAGGGGGCACATATTAGAATAGGATCACAAACTGAAATAGCCTATGACAAAAAAACCTTTATGCTCTGGGGGCAACTGCCTTTTAATAGAGAATGACGGTATTAAATCAAATTGTTATGAACATTGCGTAAATCATCCTAAAAAATTTCTTGTTTTGTCAGCTGAAGGATCCACTAATCAAGTCCTTCATCCTTCTAACCTCAATGCGAAATTTAAACTAAAAGAAAATTGTAGTTTGAATTCACATACAAGGCTCTCATAACAGCTACACTGTGCTGACTTGCAAAGTTTGTTTCACCTTTACCATTACGATAGCTGTGAGGAGGACTTCATAGGACTGTTGTTGTTTCACATGAAAATACATTGTACAGTTAAGAATGACAAGTCTGTGGCTTGGTCCAGAGAGAGAATACTAAATAGTGATTGAGCAAATGTTTTAAACAACTGCTTACCTTTGCTTGCTGAGAGAAGAATATAAGGATCCACAGGATGAAACTTGAGCTCATTGACAGCTCCTCCATGACCAATATAATGCTAAAAGGAAAGCACGGTCGAAGGTAATGGTCAGAACTGAAACTCTCCTATATCTGCATTTCATGGATTTTTTTTTGCGGCCATTTTCACTGTCAGCTTAAACAGGATCAAACAAACAAGGGACAGAGGAGTGATGTTTGATTTTGAAACCCCAGATAGATAAGTATAAAAAACAAATTAAAGCGTAGGGTTGTTTGAGGAAATATTGTTATACAATTAGTGCAAAATACATGTACATGATCATAACAATCAGCCCCCCAGATGATTTCTACTTTAAAATAACTCATCACTGAAGTCTTTATACTCACTTTGATACAGTTCATACTGATAGGGCTGGAAACAAAAACATACAAGCATGAAGATTGTTAGTATTTTTAACTTCTTTCAAATTAAATTAATTACATTATGGTCACCTGTTTACAAAGAAGGTTGCCATTTTAATTCATGTATTCTACAAAGTTTACTACAGACGTCAAATTCTCTTTTAATTTGAAGTAAATTAACAATACCATATTTAGTTTAGAACAACCTGATAAATCTGATGATTCCTCTGGTGCCCGCAACAGCAAGTAAAGGTTCCCCAGTGTCAGGGTGGTAAGACCAAGCACAAGTGTAGAAACTTTCCTCTGGCTACAAGTTGTTAAGGTCTCATAGTTATAGCACACTGCACAAGTTTATACTTGAGCAATAGAGTACTTTTTCTGTGTTCAGCAAACCTCATTTAAACACGAGGAGGGTTTGGAGAATTCGTGACAGTTATGCAAACCTAAGACGCAGCCGAGGTTTTGCATAACTTTGGAGAACTCTCCCAACCCTCCAAGTGTTAAGATGAGGCTCTGTAAACACAGAAAAAGGGCTCCATTGCTTTTATAAAATAATTCTCAAAAATACACGCAAGTCTGAAATGCCACACCCATGTTTACATACTGTACTCTCAACTAAACACACCTACAGAGCATGCGTAGTGGCTCAGTTATTTATAAAATACAATATTTATACCATGAGGTTTACAATAGACAATTTTTTTCACATACAGTCAGGATTACCTGGCTAGTTTTGTATGGCTGCTTTTTATTTTGAAAGCAAAACAGAAAAGTAAAAAATGAAATAAAAAAACTGAACATTCTAATGTTTTAATTGACTAAATAGTGATAACCAGCTGTTTACCAGGATGGTCAATTCTCAATTAAATGCCTGTTATTTCTGTTAACTCAGATTTGCTTGAGGAAAGGGATAACGCACTAAAAGATAAAAATTACATCAACAAAAAGATACATCTGCATCCATGTATGCCTGTAGAAGCTTGACCACACCTTTTGATTCACATTGGTAGATTGTTACCTGGTGAAATATAGGGTTTTACATTAAAAAAACTCAATTTAGCCAAAAACACATGTATCCTATGAAGTTTTACTTCTTTATTTTTGATTAAATTAAACCATTTTCCAACATGGAAATTGATACACCAGGAAGTGGCACACATCATTTTTATTTATTAATAAATAAGAGGGCAGAATATCTTTTTGAAAGTTTTAATTTGTTGAAAACCCAGATTACTTCACATTGGTAAATGGGAGTGACAACTTTTGATGCAACTTAATGTAGTTTTAGCAGTGCCATAAAGTAATGAGGCTTGCCCTGAAAATTATGAGAACTTTCAGAATTATTTGTGATGTTCTTGTTATTTTGTTAAATGTCCTGGCTCTTGGGAAGTATTTATACAGTAGATTCCCATTTCCTGGCACTAAATTTATCAGAGATGTTGGCTGTCTCTGAAAAAGATATTTTCTAATTCAGTAACTGTACCCTGTTGCTGCCCACTGTGGCAAACATGTGTAGATCATCAGTTCCTTCTGGTACATTGTGATTAAACTGAACTGCAAATATGGGCTGTTTATGGTCTTCCTGTTAATTTTAAATGGGTAATGAGAAAAACATATCAAATTAATGATTACTCACAGTAAGTCGCATTTTAGGAGGCTGAATAATGAATTGTGTTTGTGATGAAAGTAAATGCACACTTTATCTCAATAATGATTAGCATAATAAAAGGCGGGGAAGGTATGACAGCCTAAATGGTTAGTGCTGCATAATAATTACTGTATACACCCCAATTTTTATATAAAGGGACGGCAAGGAACTGAGAGAACAAGTTCAATAAAAACAGTACCAAATTAATACATAATGCATTTTCTGAAACTTTATATTCAGGATAAATTTCAAAAATTAGAGTGCCTATAATTCTTAATTTTCTCTTCTGATGCAATAACAAGTTACTTTCAGTTGATTAGACTTTAGAAATCAGGGCCAATCCAGGATTCTTCAAAGAGGAACAGCTGATAATTTGGGGGTTGCAGAATCAATTAGGCATGCCCCCCAAATTTTGTAATTTGAGCACTGGAACCTAATTGAAAACCGTTAACCAGAAATGTTTGTCCACAAGCAGCACTGCTAAAAGTAGAAATTACAATGACGTAATTGGACAGGGTGCTTTGCCATTTCAACCCTAATATATTTCACAATCTTCACCTTTTTTAATTTTTTTACCTCTTCAAAACTGGGAAGAGGGAGGGGGTGGAAAACCACACATGTCCACCCCCTACCCTAAATCAGTCTTAGAAATAGTTACAGAATCAGACTAATCAATCCAGAAACTTGCTCTCCATAACTTTTGTGAAACTGATTCACTTATCATACTTGCCACCACATCTTTTCAGCCTTTCGAGAATTAAATTAAGGTGGGAACCCAAAATATTTTCAATCCTTCGGGCTTTGCATGAAGAATTATTACCCATAAGGCCACTGCACATACTTGGCGGACAAATTCAGGAGATAGGCAATGGTTGACTGCTACAATTTCTCTGGTTTGAAAGCAAAAATATTACTGGTACCACCAATATATATTTAGTTTCAGTCTCAATATTTTTGCTCTGCCATTGACAATTCTAGTTTTTTACTCCATTCTTAAAGTGCCACTACGATCAAATTTTCGATATCCATTTTTTT
>CM042749.1:5582673-5600887 GCA_022496165.2 Catalaphyllia jardinei
TCGAAAATTTGATCGTAGTGGCACTTTAATTAAAGGCAGTCCTTTAAATAAGCAAAATAGCTTCTTGGACTGCCTGCCTTATGCATGACTATTTTTTTGTAACTAGTATAATAATTTATAAAGCAAATAAAATGAACTGAAAAAAATGAACTGAATTTCATTGATGTGTGACCCTTGAAACAAAACTACTGTGAGTATTTTGCGATTCGCTTCTGTAAGTCATGCATTCCTCTCATACGGTGTTATAGCGATGCTACTCCTGTTTTCAAAAATTTGGTGGTCACTGTCTAGCCTCTTTGTCAACACAGTTTACGTTAGCAAGTTAATTACACCCGCTTTCAGTTTTGCATGCATAAGTGACATCTTCGTTCATCTTTCAACAGGCCATCTTTCGACATGCTATGTAACCTGGCCCACATGAAAATGCTAACACAACGAACTCTTTCACGGTCGAACTCGACTTTTGGACATAAAAGATGGATTTATTTGACATCAAACTAAGGTTTGGAGTATTTTTTTTTTTTTAGCATTTTATTCGGCAATTACTGACATTACTTACAATATTAAGTGACTATAATGTACAGTCAATCCAAACAACTTACACTACTTACACTTTTTACAATAAAAACGTCGCCTAGAAAACTTACAATTCTTACAAACTTTTTGAAATGCCACACGGAAAAACTAGACAGTTAAAATACAACATTTTACAATTCACACGTCTTACATCGATCATATTAGTACCGAGAATTTAAAGAAAAGAAGACTAACTTGTTGCATGCTGTACCAATCATATAATATATAATAATATATTTTTTTTAATAGATAAATAAATAACTTTAATGATGTTATATATAATTTTTTTGCAAAATCATATTAACTTTACTTTTTTACCCAGTTAAAGTTTTCAAGATTATAGTCCTTTCCTTGGAGTGGTTCTTGTTAATGTACATTTTCAACATTATATTTCACGAGTAATTTGTCAATAAACTTGTGAATGGAAATGGTTTTACTATTTGTTTTGTTTGCATATATGTAATGGCGCATAGCCAAGGTGGTGTAGTTAAATTTCTTTTTTATTCGTGCATCCCATGTACTAGAAAAGATGCCAAATAAAATTTCCTCGGTGGTGGGGAGGATCTGACATAGGTTTGTTTGGTTGAACCAATGAATGACGTTTTGCACAAAGGTCTTAGTAGACGGGCAATCAATGAATGTGTGCTCGATGGAGTCTTTATCTCCACAATACAGACATTTGTCATCAGGCTTGATTCCAAATCTGAACAGTTCTTTGTTTGTTACTATAATTCTATGGATGAGTTTAAATTGAAACTCTTTGAGCTTTGTGTCCTTGCAGATGTTTTTCAAAGACTTGAAAATCTTACTCCAAGTATCGCTATTTATTGATAGAATCTGGCCCCAGCGTAGAGGGCCCGTATGGTCCTCGTTATGAGTTTTTGCATTAAGCAGTTTATAAAAATCTCTTGACTTGGCCTTACCTAGATTAATTTGTACAGTTTCGTTCAGAGGGAAGATGTTATCATCGATTGTGAAAAAAGGTTTGTTGAAGCTGTCGGTCTGTTTGGCAATGGACAGAAGGTGCTTCGGGATGGCACTTATCACTTGATAATATTGGAGACAGTTAGTTTGGCATGAGTATTTGAGTAAGAATTCCTGGAATGTCAAGAAGTTACCGCTTTCAGCAAGTAGGTCTTTAATTGAAATAATTCCCTTTTTAAACCATTTACTAATAAAAATCGGTTTGCCACCCACAAGTATTTCTTTGTTGTTGAACAAAACTATATCTTGTTTTTGGTAGTAATTGTAAAGAGTTTTTAATTCATTAAAACTGTCAAGAATCTTTTTGTAAAAGATCGGTAGGTCATCAAAAAAAGTCGCAACATAGTTGCATCTTAAAAGAAAATTCAATCCTCCCATTTTCTTAAAAAAGTGGTTAGGTATGGTGCACCAATTCCTGTTGTCAGAGGCTAAAATTCTAGATATCCATGCTAGCTTTAGGGCCTTGAACATTATGTTGAGATCTGTCACACGGATTCCGCCCCTGTCTGGTTCTTGATAAAGGCCAGATCTTTTAATTTTATCTTTTTTATTTCTCCAGAGAAAAGGTTTGGAATATAGAGAAGTCATTCTGTGAGAGATAAATCGACTATTTTGAATGTTTACATCTTTCGAATACTAACGTGTTAGCAGCCTAATTCTACCGGAAATCACCATTGAGAGCTGATCGACTACACGGAAATCGTTTAATTATCCCATAAATCTGGAAACGTGTAATGTTTGCAATCTTCTTCAGCCATGCCAGGTCAGTGATTATCATTTATTTGTCATTTCTTCTGCTAATAACATGAAAAATTGCCTGTTTCGCAGTTAAACAGCCGTTTAAATAGCATGTCGAAAGATGGCATGTCAAAAGATGAGCAAAGATGTCGCCTATGCACGTAGCACTGAAAGTGGGTGTTTGGTAGCTCTGTGCCCTACCTACAGAATATTTTTAAACTTTGCCAAAAGTTGCATCTTAACATGCTTATCAAAAGTTGATAATAAGAAAAATTCACTAAGCTGTCTTTGAATTATTTGCCCCTAAACCTGTAATTAAGGGTGTTTTTAGTAAGATATATGGCTGCTATGGTAACCTATTGTGCAACAAAAATGATTCACCAATGATTGAGCAGTGTTTTGGATGCCATGATTATAGCATCAAGTGATAAAGAGTGGTTGCAACAACCCATCAAAATCTAAATGTTGAAAGTGTTTTGAGCCACCTTAAACCACCACATTTGACGGAAGCAAATCACCAAATGCTCACAGGAGCTTTTTTTTTCCCAACGGTCGCATAACAATGAAACTGGTGGTAACTGTTTTATTTGTTCAAATTTTGTGCTAAGCCCCTCTGATACTTCTTAGGTTACTTGGCAACTTAACTGACCAGCAAATCTTTGCGGGCTTAATGCAGGAAAACCGTGATCTGATACGTCCACTGCTCAACTCATAGTAGCAGAGTAACATTCTTTTCCACGCTTTTCCTTAAATCAAAATGGTAACGATGAATATGTCTATTTTTCGAAGTTCCTATTCACGAAACACAAAGCACGTGCTGCAAAGCCTAATTAAAATAATTTAAACGCGGGAAAACACTTCAAAAAACACCCACAACATGAAAACAATTTCACCAGCAACTGAAAAGGCCAGACATGAAAAAACATGTTACCTTGAGAAAATTGACGCATCTGAACGCTAAACTTCTCTTTTTCCTGCCTTTACCACGAAATCCTCGCTTTCCTAGCGTTGCTTGGGTTGAATTCGAGTTGGAACTGCTTATTGTCGAGTCATTATCACTGTCTTCCTCATCAAATTTCGCTTGTTTTCCCCCTCTTTCAAGTTCTACATCTGATCCTGTACCTTCCACATCTATTTGGGGTTCTGTCGGTAGAGAAGGAACCCTTTCTTCTTCGGCCATGTTGGGTTTTGCGGCGCGAACCAAAAGCTTGCTTTTCAATCAGTCACAGATCAATCAGTGTGACCGGCATGTCACGCACATTCGGCCCAATCCTCCCCCGGCCTATACATATTTTGCAGTGAACCTGCATGATGTATTTTCAGATTGTCGAAGTGGTATCAAATATATAATAATATAGAAATAAAGTTTTTGCAGCCTGTTTTTTTTTCTTAGGGTCCGACGGGAGTTAGAAAGATCCTTGTTTCTTCTCATTGCCTCGCCTCGATACCCTCGGCAAATAAACTTTCTGATAAACAAAATCTGTATTTTTATTGTTATGACTGGGCGAAGTCGCATAAACATAACAAATCTGCATTTGCTTGCTTTAACATTATCTACTTTTGAAACAACGCAATGACGTAAAACCAGAGAAACGACCAATCGCAGTCTACCGTGGTGATATTCAAAACATTTCTAGGAATTCAACTGTCTATGACGGAAGAGCGCTTTTCCCAGAAATTCGTAGAAGGGACTTCTGGAGAATCTGTGATTGTTTAATCTAAATAAGGAGCCCATCCCTGTCTAAATCGAATAGTTGTCGATTTTTGCTCGGTTTTATTCGACATGGCTAGTGAGCAGACTGGTTTGCACCCACTTCTTAGTTCACAGATTCAAGAGAAGTTTTTAGCGTTTCAACAAACTCAGAAAATTTATGATCAGAAGGATTCATGGCGAGTGGAAATGGAGCTCATAATCCAGGAACTTTACCCGACTTGTCGCCTTGTTTTGTGCGGTTCTTCGGCAAACGGATTTGGAAGCATTGACAGTGATATCGACATGGATTTGGTGCTAGGCACCGAGAGTAGATTTGTCAGAACTGGGGACATGTTAAGGAGAATCGAGTCGCTTTTCAGTCGCAAACCACGTCGTTTTGAAACAGAGGTATTTTAAGGTATATCTTGTTGAGTTGAATTGTCGTTCTAGGTTCGATTATTTCATGAAAACGCGTTGTTACACAGCTGGTTCTTGTAACTTAGATGAAAGCTTTTCCCGGTTGGCAGCAAAATTGAAGACCTGGTAAGGAATCAAATTATTACAGCGGAAAATACCAAGACTCGGTTGGTCGCATGAAATGGCAATATCAAAATTAGCCCTTTTGGACAGTTTCCAGAAAGTTTACTGATGCCGAGTCAAGCCACTAAAGTATAAGTTTTCAAAACTTGCGAAATTCTTATTGGAACGATTTTATAAGGAGCGCTCATTTGTAAACATACAATGAGTGGGATGGCGAAATTCTGACTCCTTGAGACGTTTTTTTTTTTCGGATAATAGACATCATTTAGGCCCAGTTCAGACGCCGAACTTTTCATGAGCCGAACCTAATACCTTGAATTAAGTACATGAAAAGTTCGGCGTCTGAATCAGTTAAGAACGGCTATTTGTATTTGGAACGGCTCAGCCGGGAATTTCGCCTTTGGAACGGCTTTGATTCAGACGCCGAACCTTTCATGTGCCGAACCTAATGCATAAATTGTTATAACGTATTTTACAAGCAGTTTCGGTTTTCGGATATTTTTACAAGCAGTTTTGGCTCAGATTGAATTAAGTTTGGCGAAAGTTCGACGTCTGAATCAACAGGCGTACTTTTGTTAATTTGGGTCGGTCCAAATTCGAATTAGGTTCGGCTCATGAAAAGTTCGGCGTCTGAACTGGGCCTTACCCAACTAATTCCTAGACCCTTATTCCCTTAGCCCAACTACACTTCTCGAAGTCAATCACGATAGACAGGAGAGCGGGTAATGTATGTGAAGTGAGCGCATTAGAGCAATACGGGGAGGCCGGGACGGGGGGGGAGGGGCCCCACAAGATGTTAGCCTTTTGGTCTTGTAGCATTTCAGCGCAAAAGACAACGAAACAAATTGTTGTCAAGGTTTGTTCTCAGATAAAAAAAAAGTCGTCTGTACTAGTCTTACAGAACACAATGTCCCTAAACTAATTTCAGGTTATACCGAATGCCAAAGTTCCCATAATCACAATCAAGGATAAGGAGAAGTCTCTTGAAAGTGATATCACTGTACAAAACTGGAACAGCGCGAGAAACGCTTTCCTTTTAAAGTGCTACTCCGAGTGTGACCCAAGAGTGAAACCTCTGGTTATTGTGATCAAACTGTGGGCTCAAAAAGCTGCAATTGTTGGTGCAAAGTTCAAGCGGCTTCCAGGTAAAACTTGTGGTTTTCTTAAGCCATTGTATCACTTGGAAGGATGTTCATTTGATTTCTGTTAGCTATAGGTTCTGAGTTCTCAATCTCGTTCCCATAGCCCACGTGTCTTTTGGTTAGCGCTAAGACACGGAGCTCTGGAATAATCAACAATCTCGTTCACAGAGCCCCGGTGTCTCTTTCGTTTAAAATTTGATACTGCTGTTCTTTCAAAGCCAAATTTCGACTTTCCTAGTTTTTACAGTGCGTATTGAATGCCTTTTTGGAACGCATCCACATCGACTTTTTCTCTGGACGCTATGTAAACCAAGGCACGCATGCGCCGTGAAACCGGAACCCCTAAAATCTTGGACTCTGGAAATTGATTATTCCAGAGCTCCGTGTCTTGGCGCTAACCAAAAGACACGTGGGCTGTGGGAACGAGATTACCGAGTTCTAAATTTTAGACAATAGAACACATTTTTCGCGTTTACATAGCCTCTTCTAATCACGAGGGGAATTCGGAGAATTCGAGACAGTTATGCAAACCCAAGACCCAGTAAGAAAAAAGTACTCTATAACTTATATAATATTTCTCAAGAATATGGGCAAATCGAAAACGTCACAATCATGTTTACAGACTCTCATCTAAATACACCTATCGACCAATCGGAGCGCTTGTAGTATCTCAGTTATCTTATAAACGAGTTTGTTCAAGGTAAATTTCCATGTCGCTAAACTCGCGATTGTCTCCAATTATGCAACGTTTTTAGCGCTAGATTAGAACTGATTCTCTTTAATTCCTTTTAGCTTGCCTTAGGGAAGTCTAAACCGAGTACATAGCAAGGGCTGGGATTTCTTGCTAAACATGAGTCTAATAGAATGTAATCAACTGACCACCCTTTAACATGTTTGGGTCGACTATTAAACACTATTCAACTGGAATTCATTCACATTTTGCCCAGGCTTCGCTGTAGTTCTGATGGCAATCTACTTCCTGCAAGCAGGGTGTTCCCCTCCAGTCGTCCCAGTCCTGCAAAAAGACTTCCCAGAACTCTTCCGTTCATCAAACACTGAAGTACTAGACCAGCTGACTGGAGAGATTCCTATTCAAGTCAAGGAATCAAAGTCTGCTAACAAGCAAAGTGTTGGCGAGCTGTTGAACGCGTTCTTTCGATATTATTCTGCTTTTCAATGGGATAACATCATTTCTATTCGCACGGGAACTATTTTAGACATGATGTACTCCAGGGTTTGGCGGGGACCGAAGATCAGAATCGAGGACCCCACGGATAGAGGGAATGTTACCAGAGCAGTGTTCAACGAGTACGAAGCTAGACGCATTAAAAACGCCTTCAAGCTCGCGTCAGGAAATTTAAACGAAAATGCTTCTTTAGAAAGTGTTCTTTGACTGAATGATCTCCAGAGAACGAACCTCCCTCTACGGCAGTATATGATATGCTCTACTGAATTAGGAAATTTCTGTTAATATATATGTTGAAATTATTTTGGTGTCCTCCCCGGCTATGCTTATGTACAAGACTCATTACGAGTGGGGACAAAATTGTTGAGATATCTTGGAACGTTTTCTCAAAGAAATTCGTACCGTTCCTTGATGGGGAAAAAACGCCTTTTGTCAATAGCCACTCCCAAAAAATTTTAGTGAAACACGCTTTGTAGACGATACCACGTGATTACAACAATGCAAGCAGGAGATTGGGACGAAGTATTAGGAATATGAAATTATACTGTAGAATGCCCTTTCGTCGGGGTCTCGTGCTGCTGCATTAGATGAGGAATACGTTTCCACGTATTTTTGGCCACATCTAAAGGGTGTTTTTTTTGGTGGCTTTTCGTATCTGGCGTAGCACAGTTTCTGAATTCTTGGAATCTTTAGTTAATTTTGTGAGGTAAACATATGAATAATTAATAGATATTAGGATACATTTAATCGCACGGCTCATGGCTCACTGACTCACCTCAATAAACTTTTCACATTGAATGTCTCGTGTGGGTGTAGTCAGAATTTATATTAATTACACTTAAAGAGAGATGATTTTCTTCCAGCAGTGTCTCGAATGCTTTTTCCTGGATTTAAGATATTACTAAACTGACGCTTTTCTAAAGACGGACAAGATAGTTTGAAAGTACTCAAAATTTGAACAATCGTGAACTTTAACATGTAGGATGAAAGAAATTTCTAGGCATAAAATGCTATAAATTCCATCTTTTCATAGCCACAAAAAGAATGACGTCCAAGACGAGAAAGTCCTTTCTATGGCCATGTACTTTAATGAATCCCCTAAAATAATATAGATGCCTTACTATATCGTTGATACAGAGAGAATCATCAGACCATACTGACATAGCTTTTGGGGACCAATCGATTCACTGAAAAAAGTTATCAACCCTATGTGCCAAGAAGCGGCTTAAATAGCAAAAAAAAAATTACAAGAAAAATTTCAATAGCAGATAACGTGTCTCGGATCTGAAAAAGCCTTTTAGATTTGCTATCTATTGCAAGGGCTTTAAATCACTCAACATATTTAAGAAAAAAACGAGGGAATACTTTACTGTGAAGTAAAAACGGAAAAAATCATGCTGGAAGCATGTAAAACTGCCAGGATTATTAATATCTTTTGTAATGATTCGACATTAATTTAAAACCAAGAACTTCTAGAAACGCCCAGAAGAGTTTGTTCAGAGCTTTGCTCAGCAGTGTAACTCACTATACTCTTAGTGTTATTATACGGAGCTAATAAACTAAGGTAAGGTAAGTATTATCAGCCATATACGCTCCATGAGCGGGCAAGATGAATCAAATCCTGCTCTGTGATTAGCTACCCGAGCAGGCAATATAGAGTTATCTTGCCTGCTCGGGACTACCCGCCGTGTCCCGCAAGGTTTTTTTTTCCGAAAGCCATATGATAAATCTAAATTTATTTACCAAGCTTGTTCGGTCAAGATGACTCGATATTGGCCTCGTTCTTTTTTTGCGAGTTTATGGACCTCCATTCCCCCTCGGCCCATAAACATACCAAAAAAAAAAGAGAACTTGGCCAATATCCAGCCATCTTGACCAAACACTGGGTCAATAAGCCAAATATCTTGCTGGTTGGCTTGCCGTGTTATCCTGGCCAGGGCAACTCTACTTAAAGTGTTACTGAAACGAAATTTTCCTATCCTCTTTTATTCGCCCAATCTATAGTTTCAAACGTGCTTAAAATCATGGTGAATTTTATTTTTGTCAAATCCTAACGGAAAGTGCTGTTTTTAGCCGCCGAAATCGACTTTTTCGAGCTAGCCTACGTGTAGCCGTACCCTTCCTCCGAGGAGGGGAGGGTACGGCTACACGTAAGCTATTTTCGAGAAAAACTGTGTCCAGGCTCTGGAACCGAGTTTAAGGACCTTGTGACGTCACTGGTTGTATTCACGCTTGATTTGGAAAGTCTCAAAGCGTCCGGTTTAATTCCTCAAAGCGAAGCGACTCGATGACTAAAAGCATTGTTGCTGTGATTCGTGCGCCAGCGCTCTGGATACTATTTTAAAAAACCGCTTTCTCTTGTTTTCATGTCTTTTTTATTTTTGAGTGTAGCTAATGTTAAAATGAGAGATCTCCATTTGAAAAAGTGTCCCGATTGTTTTGCGATTTAACAACTCGCAATCGTTTGCTTGCCTGCATAAAATATCCTGGAAATATCCAATTGAATAGACTGCAAGGCCTCAGGATTAACTCTCCGCCTCTTCAGGTCTAAGGCTACTGTTAACTGCTTCACAGCTCTGAGATGTCCTAAAGACGTTTTTCGGGGGCTTCTCCCATAATCACTCTAAATTTTCAGCGAGGCATGAGAGTAATACAACCAGTGACGCCACTACGTTTAATACTTTTGTTCTTGGGCCATCGTAATTAATTTGATCAAAAATATAATAAAGGTGAGGGGAATGGAACCTAGATTAAGTAAATACTTAACAATAAAATATAAAACTAGAACAGATCAATAAAGCATCAGCTTTTCACTTCCGACGTTGACATTGAAAGCTGGCTCAAGTTCTTGAATAAATAAGGTCTCTTTTATTTTACAATGATAGTCTGTTTTGCCCTTCGCCAAAATTTCAAAATGATATCCCACTTGATGTTATGTCCCGTGGCCTTGACGTGGTCAGCAATGGCTAAAGTATTGTCATTTTTAGCGACGGCCTTAAAATGCTCGGTTTTTCTATCGTGAAGTCTTCGTTTAGTTTTACCAATGTAAAAACCACTACAATACATTGGTAAAACATTACATTACATTGCCGCCTCAGTCATGATCAGGTGATTACTAACTCATGGTAGCTGTAAGACTTAAGGACATTCGCGCTAATTGTTTCTGCGCATCCTTACTGCGCACGCAAATTCATATGCCACGTCATGCCACTTCATGCTTGAGCGCGCGCGCTAAGTCATAAAACTAGCAGTAATCAAAGATTAAGAGAGTGCGTTCGACGCCGTATAAACTTTTATACAGATACCTTAAATAATTTCCCTAGCTGACTTTCAACCCCAAGAAACCAAACTTTTTCATCAACAACCGGGGTTTTAAAGAAAGATATTTCAGTGACAAATTCCATGCCATTCTGATTGAACAGGTCTCGGTACAAACTACGTTGCGTGACGGCGCCAGGTTCCGACTCACAAGTTTAATAGGACTAAAATATTTACATCAGTCCTCAGATTTCGTGCTAAATATTCTCATATTATTAACTTGTAATTTGTAAAAGTATATTTTTTACGAACATTTTTCTAAGCAGGAAGCTCAAATATAAGTAAACTTTTGCAATCGCGTGCTCGTTCATCGTAAACAAACTCCGTGCGACTGATTCAAGTATTTCCGCTGGCCTGATACAAAGCATACAGTATTTGCATTTCCGTTCCCTGGCTCAGGGTCACTCTTACGCATCTTATAACAAAAAAAGTTCCTCGTGAGCCCGAACCAACGTTTAAATAACATCATACTATTGAAAATACTACTACTCAGCCTCAAAATCCCACGGCAAAAGTATCCAACGCTACCTCTGTGATCGAGAGCGCATGGAAAGAAAGTCCAAAGTCTACATGGCCTGCTCACGTGCTCACATGTTCGTCACATTTATTATCACATGTCTCAGTTACGGTACCAGTTTACTGGCCGGCCGTGACCATAGTTAATACCTATGCCGTGACATAGTAACTATGTTGTGACATGCCCCTGCAAAAATTAAGCGGGGTGGCCATTTTCGTGCCCTTACAGAAATGTGGGTTTTCCTGACAATAACCTTACACAGGACAACTAACTCTGTAGAGTCACAGGCCAAAATTAGGATTGCGTTCCACTTCGTCGAACGCAATAAACAAATGCCTGGATTTAACGATCTTGGACGTTAGGTGACCTCAATTTTTTTTTCGATGGATCATTTTTTCTACTGATTTTCTAGGTTTAGGGAAAAAATGAAGAAAATCTATCGACTAGAAGTTTGAATTTTTGGCAAAATACACATCGAATTCCGTTCTTATTAGCTCTTCGTGCATCTGTGCGGCGGTTTTAAATGCCTCTTAAAAGGTCAAATTTGGTGAAAACGTTAATAAAATTTGAAATTATTTACGCAACAGGCCCACTTCTACAAAATATGACTAAGATCGTTTGCTTCCATTGACTCACCTTCTATGTTTTTAACTATAAACCCCTGTAGACCGTGCTCAACAATATGGGACAATTTTCGAAATCAGCTTTAGTTTACCACACGCTTTATCTCTGAAACGAAGACGGTGACCCCCAATTTTTTTTGCATTTCTGACACAAGTAACTCATTATCTGGCTGCAGTAAAAATTTAGAAAAATTCTATAGACTGGAAAATTTTCGCGCGAACGTCCTTAATACACACATTTAATGCATTTGAAAAAAAAAAAAGAAACAGGAAAACTTCTGCCTGCAGGCTAACAAAAGACAGCAATAAAATATATGTACGAACCAATCACGGTTCTTGCTCGATTTTCTCGGAATTTTACTGTTTACACTGGAAGCTTGTTTTCCTAGAAAAGCATTGAAATTCTTGGAAGACGCACATTTAATAATTTGAAGTCCAACAACAGAACGTATCTTACCCGATCGGGCACAACACATCTTCGAAGGTGGAAATTGTCACAGATATGGCGAATGAGAAGACTGCTTGCTACACCCAACTGAGCTCCCAGATCCAAGAAAAATTCGTTGCAAATCAACAAACGCAGAAAATTTATGATCAGAAGGATGCATGGCGGGTGGAAATGGAGCTGATTATCCAAGAACTTTACCCGAACTGTCGCCTTGTTCTCTGCGGGTCTTCTGCAAATGGATTTGGAAGTATTGATAGCGATATTGATTTGGTGCTGAGTGTCGGTGAGGGTGAATCGAGTGCAGTACCCTACATGCTGAGAAGAATTGAATCGCTTTTCACTCGCAAGCCTCGGCGCTTTGAAACAAAGGTAAATTTATGATAACTGCAATTTAACTTTCAAACTGAATACCGAACTTGGTTCTCTTTAATCGCATGATGAACTTAATATCGAGGGTAGAACATGACCTATTTAATTGATATCAGTCACAAGGAAACGTTTTGGAGAACTGAGTCTTCACCAAAAGGTTTTTTAATTTGTCATCTTTCCATAGTGCTACTAAAATGGACTCAACAAAAATTGTCATTCATAATTGGCCAAGCGTAGAAAACAAAACTCCTTGAAGCGTAAAAACTTGCTTTTTAGTGACTGAAACCATGTTCAATTTGTCTCAGGTCAATGGATAGCTCTGATGAAGAAAAAAATTCTGGAGCCGGTCAAGTCGGTGGCAAATGCTTTATACATATTGCCTCGGAGTTAGAAAAGTTCTGTTTTCTTTGACATGGCGTGACACACAAAATTGAATATTTTATAACAACCATTATTCGCTTTTTAACATATTTTTGTTAAAAAAAAAACATATAACTGGCCTGGACACTGAAGCAGTCGCTGTAAACAGAAATGGTCTTAAAAGATAGTTATTATGCGTTATTTGTTCACGATGCTTGCGGAGGAACTTGTGCCGGGTTTTGCAATATTCTTTAGCAAGGCTAAAAATGCTTAAAAGGGTAAAAAAACAAAGAAACCAACTTTTCCGAAGTTATGTCATTGGCTCTTCAATTCAGGAAAAGAGTCTTTACCATCATTTGCATTCTCGTCCCCAGAGCCCACGACCCTTCTGACCTGTGGCAGGGATCGAGAGCTCTGGAACTTTGGCTCAACACCGGAATTCCACGATTCACGGACTTCCCGTCAAATCTAGCAAATCTGATTGGTTGAGAATGCGAACCGAATACTCTGCGCATGCTCAGAAAATCGGGTCAAACCAGAGCTCTCGATCCCTGCCACCGGTCAGAAGGATCGTGGGCTCTGGGGACGAAAATGTACCATTTGCATTTAACCGTGAAGCATGAACGTTTTTTCGCGCAGGTTTACTTTTCAAACGAGACAGTTTCCAAGACAACTGTATCGTTAATTTTGTCAAACCTGCACTACACGTGAACAAAACGTGCTACATTTCTTTGACAAACATTCATAGTTTCGTGTTCCAAACAAAACATTTTCATTAGTCCAGTCGATACAGTTGTCTGGGAAACTGTCTCGTTTGAAAAGTAAACCTGCGCGAAAGTTCACGCTTCACGATTGAACGTAAATGGTAGTAAATATGCCGGTTCACCGTAGTCTCTAAATATGCTGTTAAAATCAATTTTCCTTCCCTGAAAGTGACATAAAACGTCAACATAACATAACGTCAGTAACATCAACTTCATTAGCCAGCTTTTCAGTGAGGAAAAGGTCAGTGAACTACAGCATCAGTATAGTAGACTCTAATCGTTTTCCTGTGTAAACATTTTCAGGTGGTATCTGATGCTAGAGTTCCCATCATCAAACTCAAGGACAAGGAAAAGTCGTTTGAAACCGATATCAGTGTGGAGAATTGGGCCAACGTGCGGAACGCCTTCCTTTTAAAATGCTACTCCGAGTGTGACCCGAGAGTGAAACCGCTGGTTATAACTATCAAACTGTGGGCTCAAAAAGCTGAGATCACTGACGCAAAATTACATCGGCTTTCTGGTAATGCTTCAGGGTTTTTTTATTCAACACCGCGCGGCAAAAATTATTTAGTTTTCTTGAGTATGAAAATTATTAAATAAGCTACATGTTAGTGGGTGTGGAAGAGTATATTCTCAATAATTCATGGTTCAAACATAGTTCAGCATTGTGGTTAGCAAAAAAAGTGACATAAGATTATGAGATTTCGTGAAATCCGTAAGACTTCTGCCATAATCTCGTTCTCGTTCCTCATTCTGGGAACGAGGTTGCCTCTTCCATTGCCCTGCCTGACCATTAGGCAGGGCAATGGAAAAAAACCTGCAGTTCTACGACAAAAATTGGCTAGTGTGTGGCAGCCTTAAGGCTTAAGGCAGGGATCTACCTGAAGTGTTTGGTGTACGTTTACCAATTTTTAACTTCAAGTTCTAATTTTAAAACAACATCAAATCTTTTAAGTAAAATTTCCTATTTCCATCAGTTTACTGAGAAAAACTACTTGTCTCCAAATATAACCAAAAATCACTAAAACATTTACAAAACAGCCAAAAATGTAGATTTGTTGGATGAGCAGAGAAATTTTTGACTGCTTGAAAGGTGAACGAGACATTTGCGTTAAAACCATAATACCCAGCCAAAATGCGGCCTTCGTGTTAATTCCCGCTTTCAAGCAAGAAGCACTTCTACTTTAATTCCGGGGGGGGGAAACCCATAAATTGCAAGAAAGAACTCATGTTCACTTCGCTCATCCCGGCCTTCTCTCCCCCCCTCCCACCTATTTGAGTATCTCTACTGATAGCCACTGGTTAAATGCTCTGAAAGCGATTTTGAACATAATGCTGGCACAGTCAGTCATTCCTGTAAACTGCTATGAAAGAAACTTTCTCGTCGCAGAAACACTGAAGCAATAACGCTAAGAATAACACTTTATTTCTTTTATTTTTTCGATAGGTTTCGCCTTAGTCTTACTTGTCATTCATTACCTCCAAGCTGGATGTTCCCCAGCGGTTTTACCTGCGCTACAGAAAGACTTCCCAGAGCTCTTCCGCTCTCCAAAAACCACTGCCGTGACAGAACTCACAGACGACCTCCCTCCCCAAGTTCAATCATACAAGTCTAACCACGCGCAAAGTCTTGGCGAGCTGTTAATTGGGTTTTTCAAGTACTATACTGATTTCAACTGGGACAGAACTATTTCTGTTCGTGTGGGTGGTACTCAACCAACACGACGCGGAAGGATTTGGAGTGGACCTTACATCAAACTGGCTGACCCGACAGACGAAGGCAATGTAACCAGAGCGGTTTATAGCTTGAACGAGTTTACACGCATAAAGAATGCGTTCAAATCCGCATCAGATAAATTAAGCCAGAGCGCATCTTTGCATGATATCTTTAAGTGAAAGTAAAATTCTCTGGCAACCGTGTATGATGGCCGGAGTAGAAACGTTCCTAGCATTAGCCATTCGTAGCCATTCGGCGTTCCCACAAGATAAAATAAATGCAATGGCCTTTTAAGTTCAATAGATAACTTGCAGTATTCCGTTATGGACAACATACAACAAACGTGTTATCAATTTTGCTTCCTTTTCACTGCCTGAGACTCTACCACGTGATCTGCGAATGACTGCCCACAAATGATGGTCTGCGCATGCGTTCGCTTCTGACCCTTGGGGTTGGACTGCTAAAGGCCGCCGCACACTAGCCGAGTTTTTGTCGGCGACAAAAAATCTTCACTATTTTGGGTAGTGTGCGGTGAATTGAGACAAGTCTGCGACAAGATCGGGGCTTGTCAGGCGATATCGGACAGTGCTAGATCTTAAAACGTCTTGTCGGTGGACCAAGACAATTTGTCGGGACTCGCGCGTACTTCAACCAATGAGGAATTGTCACGAGAGTCACGTGAACAAGCGTATTTTCTAACATGGCGTCTTTTTCAACTAAACAAGTTTCAGGTTTCGCCGAATATGCGCCATCTTGATTTGGAGGATTCGACCCCAAGCCTAATCGCGGTTAGTCGCGATAAAAACTCGGCTAGTGTGCGGGAAGCTAATGTCCCGACAAATTTTAACCCAAGTTGACCCCGAGAAAAAAAACTGCAGTGCTTCGACAAAAATTGGCAGGTGTGTGGCAGCCTTAATAATAATTTTTGTATGGATATCAGGAATTGAAATTAAAAAAAAAAAAACAGCAGAGAGCGATTTCAAATTTCTTTTTGACGGAACTGAGGAACTTAGTGCTCAGTGCTCAGACAATATCGTAATTTGCTAGTGTTTAGTAAATCAATAAATATGTGACGCTTGGGGGTTTTGCATTACTCGGCCAAAACATGTTAGAGGAAACCTCAACTGTCAACATTTTCTGTCCACAGCCAATTTTTATTATCATTGTTAATTCACATGACATATGAGCATCCACGTTATGTTGTTGTTTTCTTTTTCATTTCGAGTAGTTCTCACTTAAAATCTTTAGAAACATTTTAATGAATCACTATCCGCTCAGTAGCAATCCGGACATTTTTGCTCTTCAGTTTCTTCATTCTCTGAGTAAAACTTCAGAGCAGTGTTTCCGTTCCAGGTCATCGGACGTCTTCGGCGACGTCTGCCAAATTGCACTGCATTTCTGTGATATTAAAAATAAGATTGTAGTCACTCATCGTGTCCTGTGGCAATTCTGTGAATTTTGTTGGTTTTTAGCTTGAATTTCACCCGCCTCGTCGAGTCACACTTAGGAGCGTGTGACTCAAAGAGGCAGGGCAAATCAGTTTGTATGGATATCAGGAATTGAAATTCATATCTATTAATGAATGATTAATTCACCGAATTAAGTTTATTTATACAATTTTTGTCATTTCTTCCCATCCCGAGGTGTCTAAACTTTATTTCAGCGAATTTGTATAGGTAATCATACGGTTTTTCTCGTTCAATTTGGAATTGATTTGCACGAGTGAGTTTTTCAAAAAGCTGAAATTGCACCAGCCGCTTCGGCCAAAATGTAATCGTGACACTGTATACGTATTTATCAAAGTTATATGCAGTGGTACAGTGTGGGAAAAATGGACGCTTCTGCGAGGTAAGTGTTGTTACGTTCTTTATTTAAGACTCGTTTCTTTTGTTTAGTTAAGTAATCTTTGTTTTGTGTGCAGCAGCAGTCCCGAAAGCCCGGAAAAAGAGGTTAGCACTTGAGTTTTGGAATGTTTTGATTCATGTTTTGATTTATTATTCAGTGGCTCATATCGATTCTTGGAATAGTTTTATCCTTTTCACCACTAATACTACAGTACGTTTTATTTGATGATATCAGTAAATGTTGGTCAGTTCGACCACAAACTTAAGCTAAGTACTGTCTGGTACTGTGCGTGGATAATATTCGATGAATAGGCTTCTTGTCACGATTAGGTGGCGTGCAGTTGATCTTTGACCCGAAGTGCTACAAATAGGGCCGCATAATTTTTATTTACATTTTAGCGATCGCATCGCGTATTGTATAATAAATGGATGGAAAATTCTCCAATTTCAGGTCAAGGTTTTGTTTGATTAAAAGTATCGATGAGCCACTGAATCGAAAAATTCTAAAATTGTAGTGCGTACCTCTTTTTTCCGGGCTTTTAGGACTGCTGCTAAACACAAAACAATGATTACTTAGCTGATGTTTAATATAAACGAAAAGAAACGAGTCTTAACAAGGGACCACCTCATTTTTTCTTAGTCTTAAATAAAGAACGAAACAACGCTTAAGGCAGCGAAATACGAGAAACAAAAACCCTCAACTTGTCGCGCAGCATTGTTTCGTTGCAAGTTTTCGTCGATGTTTCCCGTTTTTCACCTTGTGTGATCAATCTGTCGCGCAACAAAAACATTTGTTGCGGGTTGAAGAAAGTTGTTGCGAAAAGTAGAGCGCGGGTCTACTTTAAGCAACAAATTTTGGGTTTGTTGCTCGTTTTTCATCAAACTCACAACTTGTCGCGCAAGAAATTTGCTCATGCCCTACCAATCAGCGCGCCGCATTTCTTCAACCCGCAACGAATGTTTTTGTTGCGGGTCAGTTTGATCACGCAAGGTGAAAAACGGCAAAATTAACATCGACGAAAACTTGCAACGAAACAATGTTGCGCGACAAGTTGAGGGTTTTTGTATCTCGTATTTCGCCGCCTTTACCTCGCAGAAGAGCCTATTTTTCCACACTGTACCACTGCATGTGACTTTGATAAATACAGTATCATAATTACATTTTGGCGGGAAACATCACCAAAATCTTTGCCACCCGGAAATAGTAAAGGATGGTCTCAAAATATTAGATAGTTTCTTAAAACACGTTTCAATCATCAGTCAAAGATAAATATCAGTGCAAAACGTTCTTATCAATCAAAGATAATCAAGGCGGCAGGCGGGGTTGTGGATGTGTGGGCCGGGATACTGGGGGAATTTTCCTGTTTGAATTGAAGTATGATATCGTTTTTAGAA
>CM042749.1:5611638-5619138 GCA_022496165.2 Catalaphyllia jardinei
GTAATGTAAATGAGAAAAATTAACCGTGAAAATAGTCTCCTTCGCAGACGTTTTTTGGGATGACACGCAACGCTCCCCCCCAAAGAAACGGCTGCTCACAACCGAACCACATTCCTTTCTATTGTATTTGTGGTTTCCTTGCGGTCTGTTGAACAGACCAATTACATAACAGCAAAGTGCAAATGACGTAAGCTTTCGCGCGAAAAGGCCTGCGGTGCGAAGAATGACGGATTTCTGGCTTTTGTTTCACGCCGCACGCACGACACCAAAAATAGGCTGTGTTCGCGGGCTACGATCATGACAAACGAAAAAAACATGTAAATGAAAGCCCCACGTACAAGTGCTTCATGTGCTCATCGCTATGTTCAGCTAATGAGAGAATTTTTTTTTTCTGGAAATGTCTAATTGCAAGCGTCAATCAAGGGCTGAAAGCTTCCCACAGATTGAAAACAGGAAAAAAAGAGCGGCATTCAGAACTCGCTGTCAACAAATCGAGCGAAGCTATTTGATTTCTTAGTCCCTTCATTAGGCAAGTTAAAATAGATATCTTCCTTCTTCACAATGATTTTTGGAGTTGAAAGCTTCTAGTAATTAGCTTGAACTTCTTCAGTTAAAAACAAAGCTCATTCAAGCGTCGCAGATATCTTTCGGCGTCCCTAAACAAAGGCCGAAAATCCGCACGTTTATTTGTGACGCCTCCGATGACGGGATACAAAGATAAAAACATTCTCTGATTGGGCAAGTTTCAAAGGGCAAATTTGGCGCGAAAAGGTTTTTGAAAATGTAATGGAAGCCGTGATTGGCTAATTTCATGAAAGGAATGTGGTTCGGTTGTGAGCAGCCGTTTCTTTGGGGGGAGCGTTGCGTGACATCCCAAAAAACGGCTGCGAAGGAGACCACCGTGGAAAGGGCTATTGATCATTTCCTCGAGGGTGTGGTTTCTAAATTTTAAGAGTTCTAAAAACGTTTGCGACATCAAGGCACAGAAGAAGGAGAATGTCTTCTGTGAAATTCTAGCCGGTTCGATTTGGAAGTTTTTTCTAAAATCGAGACAACAATCAAAAGACTAATAACACGCGAAAAGGTTGCCTTGCTAGGAAACCTATCTACTGCGTGACACTGGGACCTTGTAAACATGCTTTCTTGCACGATATATATATTACGCTGTGATTGCAGTTTAGTTTCGTTTAGGTTTTCAAAATACTGTTTCAGGAACATTCCATGTGCTCACGAAACGAGAAACATGTTAAAATGTGAGTCTATTATACAAATAAGATAAATTGACTTTTTATATTTTGATGTTGAAAAGTGAAAGCTTTCGCGATGCCATCAACATTTTTAATGGTCTCAAAAAATCATTTAAAATTAGAATACTCGACAAATAGATGATATTTCCTTGGCACATAATAGATATAAATGTTATCACATGTGTTGTGTGGAGCTGGCGCTTAAAGGGCACTTTGTCCCTGCCTCGGCAGTAAAGGGCAGAGTACATACGGCTTTGGTCCTATATTCTGCCTGGCGACTATGCCATGCTGATTAGGCCTAACCCTAAGTACTTCATGTATCCCTTCCAGATATTATAGTGTATCTAATACACTATAATAGGGATAAATATACTATACTAAAATTGTAAATACTTAAGCAATAGACAACAAGTTTCAGTGGGTTGTAAGCTGATAAACCACGCGGGATGTTGGTAGAACACTGCGGCTCGTGGTTTACAAATTCTTCGAGTGTTCTACCAACATCCCAAGTGGTTTATCAGCCTATAACCCATAGAAAACTTGTGATCTATTGCTTTTATATAATAATTCAGAAGACGCGCGATTTTTCCGCAGGCACAATAACCCACAGCTGATTGACCAATCAGAGCGCGCGCATTGATTTGGTTATAATATAAACTATGATAAGGGATACACGAAGTACTTAACAGCCTAACAAGGCCTAAACAGCTGACCATGGCTGCCACTGCTCGGGTGATTTGGCTGTGCGCATGCGTTAGGTGCTGGCCAGACCGTGGGTTGTTGTTCGAGTGTGTCACCTGCTTTTATTGTTCTTTTTTCAGGCTGTTTCACGCATTTAGAGCGGAAAACGTAATTAGCATGCGCGAGTTTTGACTGTGCGCCAGGCGCCCAGATAATTTCGTCGTTTAGGTAAACAAAAAAAAAATGACGAACTAAATTTGCTTTCTCAATTTTCCCAGTAATTAGCAACACTCAATTTTCCCAGTAAGTAGCTGGTGTAATGTTCTCGTGGAGAATCAATCTTTTTTCGGATAAAATTAACATTAAGAAGTTACCCGAACCCTTTCTTTCCCCGCGGTGCACAAACCGATATTTCGTTACGAAGACAACTTGTCCACAAACCTTCTGTAATGTTGCATATTTTAAGCAAACCATGACCTTCCCCCCCCCCCCGAGCCTCTAAGCAGGCAGGGGTAGCCTTGTTTTCTTAACAGTCAAATGCCGAAAAAATTTCATGCTTGCCTAAGTATAAATATATCTATCAACCAAAAGACATCCTCCCAAACCTTATGACAGTCTACCAATCTTTCCAACCATTGCAAACCAATGCAGCTTGCATTATTACCCGTGTTCACAAGTAGGGCATTCTCGTCCCCAGAGCCCACGATCGTTCTGGCCTGTGGCAGGGATCGAGAGCTCTGGTTTAGTCCAACACCGGAAGTCCGCGATTCACGGACTTATTGTCAAATATAGCATGCAAATCCGATTTGCGCATGCTCCGAAAATTGGGTCCGGCCAGAGCTCTCGATCCCGGCCACAGGCCAGAAGGATCGTGGGCTCTGGGGACGAGAATGCAAGTAGGGCTACGGGAGATGCGCAGAAAACTGCGCAGTACACTGAATTTCACACATCGTTGGTTTCAGCCAAGGATTAAAAAAAGAGATCACGTGCTGACAAACATCTCTTGGCTACAGTTTGCGCCAGGGTTGCCAGGCCTAGTGAATCGATAAAAATCGACAGTAGTGTAGCACTGAGCAAATCGATATCAGAAATCAATCGACATGAATCGCCGATTGCACTCGATTTATTTCTGAACTCGATAACAATCGAACTCACAGAAAAAAATTCTTTATCGATTGCTATCGAATGGCAAAAAATCAATAACAATCGATAATTCCTGTCTTCGAGAATATCGATTGTTACGCCATCACTGAATTCCCTGGTAGTCCAGAGAAGACGTAACAATGAAGTTAGAATATCAATGACACACTCTTCCAACGGCTTGTGTGCCAACTGTTTTTGTTTTTACCGCAATTTGACGTCATCTGTGCTCTATTGCCTTGCCCAAAAATTAGCGGACTCCCAAGAAGACCAAAGTTTTCAACTTGCGTCTACTTGCCTGTTCGTTTTTGGTCAAGGCTTATTGCGCAACAGACTCACGGCAGCATGGAATCTTATTGCAAATGAATACATGAAAGGATCATATATTTGAACCGAGGAAAACGATATGAAGACACATCAACGATCATCGCAGATATACACAACTTTAGCAGTTGTGTAATTAAAGCCTGAAATAAATTCAGGCCTGAACGGGATTCCAACCCATGACCTCTGCGATACCGGTGAAGAGCTCTACCAAGGAAGCTATCAAGCCATCTGGGAACTGGTTATATCGTGAGTTCGCAATATACCCGTAGATGGTGAGGAATGCAAGTGAATAGATGAATTTGATCTGCGGAGAAAGATATGAAGACATTGCAGTTTTATGCACAACTTAAGCAGCTGTAAAATTAAAGCTAAGTAACTTGTATGATTTCTTCATGTGATCTCACTGTTAAAGTGCTTAGTACTGAACACATCTTTAAACAATCTCCCCTCATCGAACTGTTTCCAAGATTTTGATTTTTAGATTTTCTTTATTGCACTATTCCAATAGTTTACTACAAAAGGAAATTACACTACAAGCAAGCAACATTAAATTACATAAAACATTAAAGGTAAAATGTACTCAGTGACCAAAGGTGCTTAGGCTTTCGAGATGGTCACTGTCAGGTGAAGTAGCACAAAGCAAAAGACAAAGAATGGATGGATATATTTGAAAACAGACATAACTGGACGTGTAAAAACTCTGTTCCATGAGGTCAAAAAGTCTACAAAGGTAAGAGGAAAAAAAGGTTAAAATCTTGCAGCATGCCAGGCCGTGACACTGAAATATGAATGAAATAGTAAATATACAGTGCTCAATACGTCACGAGCGTGGGACAGTAAAAATATCCGAGTCTCCGACAGGATTTGAACCCATGGCCTCAAAAATAACAAGCGGGCGCGTGTCCGAGCTACCAAAAGACAATGAGCATACATTTACTAGGTAAACCACGGTCTTGCTCTCTTTGAGTCTCTCCGTAGCTCTGTGCTTGGAGAGCGTTCACCCGTTATCTGGGAGGTCATATTTTCGATTCTAGTTCAACACTAAGAATCACTTGTTTTTCCACTCTTGTGACGCGATGGACATAACACTTTTTTCTTACTTGGCTATCGAGCTTTAAATTTGCAGTTTTTTTGTCACAAACATTTCAAATTTATACAACACATTTATTAAAACGAACTAGCAAGTTGGCCAGTTGCATGGCATGGCCAAAAAGACGAGCTTGGGCCTACCGAGAACAGATCCACCTCGTAGCAAGATTTGACGCCGCGATACTCAAACGACGAGACCAGCCAATTGACCACGCCATGTCCTATTATAGCTAGAATATTTCCTCTAGGGAAGCATCCCTCTTTAACTTCGAAGAAGCAGAGCTGAAGGCACTCCTTATGCGTGAGAACTCGTAGGAATCATACACGGATCTCGTTACATTTCCTCCATCGGAGGGATCCTCCAGTCGGATGTAGGGCCCCCGCCATATCTTGTCGTAGGTCGCAGTAGGCCTGGTGCTCCCTGTACGAATGGACATGGTTCTGCTCCAGTTGAATGTGGAAAAATACTGAAAAAAGCCGACCAATAGCTCACCGAGACTTTGTGTGTTGGAGGACTTGAACGCACGAATTTGATCAGGAACATGAGCGGTAAGCTTCTCTATGAGAGCACTGTTTGATGCTTGGAAGATACTAGGAAAGGTTTGTTGTAAGGCAGGTGCTACAGGCGGAGAACATCCAGCTTGAAGATAGTGAATTACGAGAAGAACTACAGCAAAGCCTAAAAATTAAAAATAATACATGTAATTAACCAGCTATTCAGAAGAACACAAGTTTTCTAAGTTTTCTACCAATCAAATGCAAAACACGCTATAATTACCGCTCAGCACATCAATTCAATTCCAATTTGAATATATATTAGTGGCTTATTGACTGTCATATAGTAATCTAAGGTCGAAAAATGTCTCCAAATTGGCCGTTTCATAGTTTTTTTCAACAAACGAAGCTCAATCTAGTCAATTCTCTATTTTCCAATTGCCCATTATTCACTCTGTTTGCCCCCAAATTTTGCACAAACTATTGTTTTGAAATGCTCTTGGGAAGTCTCCATATTCCCAAGAGCATTTCACAACAACGGTTTGTGCAAAACTTGGGGGCAAACAGAGTGAGTTATGGGTAATTGGAAAAGAGAGAATGGAATGAGCAACTTTTCCACTTCGGTCAAAACACGGATCTAGAAATGCCGGCGGGTTGAACATTTTCTGGCAGGAAGAACCGGTTGGGATAATCTTTAAAGAAATAAGAGGAGTTTTTCCTAATTAAAAAAATCAGTAGAAATAGGATGCGTGTGCTATTGATGGGAAACTTGAACCAGGAAAAATTAGCAAATGGCAAGTTTCGTCTGAAACCGAAAAAGAGGAGTACCTCTGGAGGTACTGGTACACAATTTATTAAACGGATTTTCCAGAAATTGTCTGATCCAAATGACTTTTAACCGAAATTTGCATGAACAATGAATTTTTGTTACTACGCAATGTGACATAACCCCAATACACCATTTTGCTAATGATCAGTTCCTGGTGAATTGTGGGTAGATCCAGTCCTTTGTGGGGGCAAACGGGCAAAATTACAATTTCAAATTATGTCCTAAACTGGCCGTTTGCCCCCACAAAGGACTGGATCTACCCGCAATTCAAAAGTAACTGATCATTAGTAAAATGGTGTATTACATTCCAACATGGCTCCGAGGCTTTCAGGGCAAAATTGCATTTTTTTTTTAAGCTTCTTTTGCCCCTCAATTCCCAAGAGAGTTAAATACAAAGAAAACACCACCAAATATAGAAGTTTGTTCTGAAAGCCTCAGAGCTATGTTAGAATTATTACTGCGCTTTTCAATAGCATACAGACTCTAAAATTAAAAGGCCCAACGACATTTGCGTTTTTCGCTGCCGTCAATCAAATATTCGGCGGGTCTTCCCAGCTTCCGACTACTGCCGAGCACTGTTTCGTTGTCTGAACTGTGCACAGTGATTTGATTACTGCGCGCTTCACAGTAGTCGTAAGCTGGGAGGAGCCAGCGAACATTTGATTGATTGCAGCGAAAACCGCAAATGTCGGTTGAGCTTTGAATTCTAGAGTCCGCATGATATTGAAAGGTGAAGTAATATAACGAACGTGGCCTACTATTAAACTGTAACTGTTCGATCGAATATAAAGATTGGCCAAACATTTGCCCCACTGACCAGATCAAACACCACAGTGTTCATAACTTGTTAAGTTCATTCCCACAACACACCTGCAAGCCTCTTGACTCGTGCGTCAGTTATTCCTGCTCTCTGAGCCCACAGTTTGATTACCATGACCAGCGGTTTCACTCTTGGGTCACACTCGGAGTAACATTTCAAAAGGAAGGCGTTCCGCACGCTGGTCCAGTTCTCCACGCTGATGTCGGTTTCAAACGACTTCTCTCTGTCTTTGAGTTTGATGATAGGCACTCTGGCGTTTGGTACCACCTAAGCAACAGAAGACATCTCAGTATAGCACTTTGAAAAACCTTGCAATTGTCGCTCTATGAACCAGTTAACCCTTGAATAGAAACCTGACTAATTTACGTTAGGAGTATAGCGATATTAATGTAAATCTTGAGCGTTTTTCTAGAGTCTATAGTGCTCTATGAGGGTGGCAATGGGGTATAGCCCTAGTCAGTAAACAGCTAAAAATAAGCCATTCAGTAAACAGTAAAAATAGAGATTAGTTTGTCAGTTAATTTGTATGATTTTGTGATTTTTATGAGCTTTAGGTGACTTCCGTTTACAAAATAAGTCATGACTGAGAAAAGGTCAGTTTTGGTATTTTTGAAAATGACGTTATTTGGAGGCGCAATGGCCTTATATGGTTAGTGTGATCGACTCCGGATCAAGCTTAGGCCAGACACTTTATTGCCAATGCCAAATGGGTACAAATGGCGAATGGGTATCGTCGAATTTAATGCTGGGGGTAACCCTGCTTTTGACTAAGTTCCTATCCAGGGGAAAGTTGAAATACTCTTAGTCGCTTCATGCTAAAGAAACCAGGATAACTTGGCTCGTCTGCAGACCTCACGTACTTGCCTACTGCA
>CM042749.1:5629138-5636627 GCA_022496165.2 Catalaphyllia jardinei
CAATTAGTAGAGGGTCTGTGCTCATCTAGTAAATTTGAAACTTTTATAAAATGATTGTTATTCAAATAAACGTAATATAGTTACAAATCCCAACTGGCAGGAGGCAGACCACTTGGCTATTTACAAAGCGTGACCGAGGATTTGAGAGAAACGAGAAACAAATCCCGCTAGTAGCAGGGTGGAGGCCTTGAACCCGGGACCTCCGCATTACAACACCAGCGCCTTTAACTATTCGCCAACGCTGCCTCCTGTGACAAAGTCTCGGTAAAATTTAATGTACACACAGTTTCTACTTCGTAATAAATTTATTTGGTGAGAAAGGAAGTCGAACAACATACGTTGTTCGAGTGAAAAGTATCTGGACTAACATCTAGAAGTTCCACAAGATTTAAAAATTAAACTTGCAGTTGGTAGAGAATCCGGATTGACGAGCTGCTTCATGAGGATTCCTCTTGTACACTGCTGATAGGGTAGGGAGGGGGAGTTCGGCTTTCGACACGAGCCATCTTACCTGAGCTAAGTTTAGGGATTTTTGATGATTTCATGGACATTCTTATGACCTAGGTAGCTTTCAATCGTAAATGGCAGTTAATTTACCAAATCATGAATATGTGTTACCACTCACCACAGTCGACCTTTCTTCTTTTTTTCTGCTGCCCCTCGTTGTCGTTTTCAGTTTCTTGGCGTCTTGTACAATAACCTGATGGCTGAACACCTTCCAGCGCTTTTAGAACCCTGGGATGATTGTAAAATGATGTGAAGTTTAAGTCCTCACCAGCTTATTGCTGCACAACTTCTTAAGCTTATCCCGTTTACCACTCCATAACTAGGAATATAACTACTTCCCCCTGGATGGGATGCTAGTCCACCGCAAGCTTACCCCCCAGCATAATGATACTTTCCCCTGAGTTTGCCGGTACGCATTTAATAATGAACAAATAAAAAAGCCTAAGCTGTGTTTTACACTGTGATAAAACACGACGGGCATTTGAGAACACGAGGGAAATGTAGAAAACACGAGCCGCAGGCATTTCTGCATTTCTCGATTTTACGCGCGTAAAACAATAAAACACGCTTTTTCTATGATTTATACTCTGATATAACATTGGTTTTCGACCAATCAGAGTGCGTACAGGGTCCTAGCTATATTATAATAATTAGACGGTTTATCCTCCTTTATAGTGCCCCTGTGACAAAAAATAAATTATTTTTTTCCTTTGTTAACTAAACACTAAGTGACCCAAGTTTTAATCCTTGATTTAAAAAAGACACCTGTTTATTTTAACTGGAACTTTCCTATTCAATGATCCGCCGTTACTAAATTTAAGTTCTTGAGAGAGCTGGGTCGAGGAGAAAATGACGTCGAAGGCTCACTGGTTTAAGAATGCGATGCGTGTGTACGCCGCAGAATTAATATGCAGCACGGGAGTTTCTCTCTTTCACACTTAAACTCGCACTTTGCATACATAATAAGCTGCGTTCATACGCTGAAATTTTAAGCTGGCGAGCCTTTGACATCACTTTTCCCGGATCTAACCCTCTGAGGTCAAATCGGTCAGGTTTGAACGTGAGTGATGGCGGATCGTGAAATCCAAATTTTACACTCAAAGTAAACGGCCTTTGGATAAAAATGAAAGGTCAGAATTTTGCCAGTCAAGTGTTAAGCAGAAACACTTTCAGAATCTCAAGAAAAAAAGGAAGTGATTTTTTTTTTATCACAGGTGCAGTTTATGTTAGGAGACAACTTCAAGAGTAATGTGTACAACCCAAGAAACGCAGACCGCTCAATCCTAAGAGAAAGCCCACAGCGACTCCCTCAAAACCATATGAAGCTAACATGAATCTTCGTGTTTATATCATTTCGCAAGAATTGCAGAGATGAGCGGCTTTCTCCAACTGCGTTACTAAGCAACACAACGAAACTGAATGGCGACAGGTTCACGTGATGATTGTGGACAATTAGGTCTCAATGGGCCCTTTGCACGATCCGGTCACATGGTACGGAATAAATTATTCTGGGACGCAAATAACGCAGTGGGTCTTCAAAACAAAGGAACTCTTACCAGTCCAGCCCGACTTTCCTTAGTTTTGAAAGTCCCACTTGGCTACTTGTGTCACCGTATAATTTATTCCGTACCATGTGACCAGATCCTACAAAGGGCCTATTCAACCTCGCAGCTCGTTTTGCTCGCTGAGCTATGCTATCCTGAAACTCATAAGGTCGACTTGTGGCAGGTCTAGGATTTTTTTATGATGAAAGTTGGATTATAAAATTTACTGTTCTCTGCACCTGTTGAGAGATTGTGAAGCTTCAAGTGGTTGCTGAAGATGAACTAAAGCCTCAGCTTTCAGCATCAACATCTCAACATCATCGGGCACAACTTCTTCATCCGCGATGTTCATGATTTCTGCCTCGTCATCTGAACGAGGTCGTTTCTTGGGAGCCTTGTCGATTGCACTCGTTTCATCTCCCTCATCTGCAAAAATGGTAGGGTCAAATATCTAGCATCAAATCACCCGTACTGTTATAGTATTGACAGATCTCTAGTCTTCAATGGACAGATAAAATGTCTTCTCTCACAACTAATGGTAGCAAGTATGGAGACCTGATGGTTTCTTAGTTGACTCTACTTCGAGGGGTCCGGATTCTAGCCATCGACAGGGTTTTGTGATGTCTTGTTTTCACTAGCAGGCACTTTGCTCTCAGAGTGCCTTTCTTCACCTACTTGTAACATGTTTGCCTGGGACCAAACCTGCGATGGACCAACATCCCATTTAGAGGTGTGGCAATACCCCACGTCACTTCATGTCGCAGTAACCAAAGTTAAGCGTCAGCTACTTTACGACGAGCTACCAGGTTTAGAGCAGAACTTACTTTACCTCAACTAAAACAGTACACCAGCTCTAACTGAAAGTGGTACGGGAACGTACCCTTATGCAAATATCCTCCCCATATACCACTAGAGTTGATAAGGTAGAGTTTGATTTTGGTTTTTCAGCAGTACGTTATGTTAACAAACGTACAGGAAACTATCCCTTCCATACTTCTTCAAACAATCATAGCTAACTAATCTTTCATACCATTCTGGGCGCGTTTTCCACTGTCAACATTAGTGAGCACTTTATCACAAACCGTCACAGCGTCTTCATGTCTTCCAGCTTTTAACAGCGAAAATGCACATTGCTGATATAGCTTTGGGGGACTCGGCAGATATCTAGTGTTGCGCTGCCAAGAATGAAAGAACGGAAAGTGAATAATTCCTTGTAATGTAAACTTTCACAGCAAGTGTCAAACTATTCTTACATTTTTGCGAATGCTAACGTATACACCAGAGGACATTTTTCTTAAAATTCGCTACTACCGTTGGTCAGGTAACTAAGAAAGTTTATAATACTGACAATACAAGCCTAGATACACAACAATAGATCTTTCTGCATGGCATTCCAGCAAAACTAATGGCATCAAGTCGAGGCCAGGGTCCACCCCAACCTCGCTCTGGTGCTATTGTTAGTTTACACTGTACGAAGGGGCATACAGGAAAGGTCTATTGGCTGGAGCGACTACTCTGTTTTGGAAGAGCAACACAGTGGAGGAAACAACGCCAGGTAGCCTCAGATCCTTGTTCAAACATTCCAGATAGATTTCCAATTCTTACAATCTATTCAAAATAAAGCGCCAGTAATCGCGATATTCTAAAAATTGTCACAAGGATAGGTCGTGTTGCTTAGCAACTGAAGTGATGAACTGCGGGCTTGGTGACTTTTGAAGACGATTACGCTAACGTTCCCAGGCATCATAGCGTGCTGAGTTAGAGCTCATTCTCCTCCACTTACTGCGATTTGAAAGGTGACTGATACTTACAAAGGTAACAGTGCGCATGTCTGTAACGTTGGCCAATAACTCCAGATAGTACTTCCCTGCCTCTTCAAACCTAAACAAACAAAATGTCACATGACCAAAACATTGACACACAAACAGGAACCACACAGGATAATTAAAAGGCCGTTTCGTGAAAGAGTTACAGTCTCAATATGATAGTGGGCGAGAGCTTTTTTTAGACCTGCACCAGCATTAACCACACGTCTAGGCAGACGTAGTTATTATCATCAAATAAGTATAGAACCGCATCTAATCAGTTTCTAAGGAGTTCAGTAAGAAACTAACCGAAAAAACTACCCCCCATTCCGGGGGGAGTGGTTTCGTCTGAAACACAGGCTAAGTAAGAGCGAATTGGCCGATGAAATTGAGGCAAAATATTATTAAATATTATTAAATATTAAAATAGTTAAATGCACTGCTGTGTTTGAGCATAACGTCTTTTAAAAGATAACCCAAACCTGTCGAGTTCTGCAGATCTCTTAGCCAGTATGTATGCTACAAGTTCTGTTGTTATACCAGAACTTGGCATTGCGCTGGCCAAGGCAAATCTTGGGGGAACAGTTAGCTCCACATCTGAAGAAAATACAAGAAACATTGTTAGTAACTGGCAGTTTTGCGAATGGGAAGCTTAAGCACGAGCGTCTTTGAGACGCGGACGGCAACCGGAAGAGAATGATTTGCGTGCTAGGAGAATATTGTCTCCCAGATTTTTATATTACTCGTCTCTAATGGAGAAAGGATTCTTAGCAATGTAAATGTGGTTGTGTGAGGGCAACTTAAAAGTGAAAATAACTCACTTCCGGTTGCCGTGCGCGCCTCAAAAACGCTCGTGCTTGAGCTCCCTAATAAATTGTCTAAAAACCACGTCGCTTTGCAAGAAAACAAAACTTACCATGTTTAGTTCTAAGAACACTGCTACAAAGTGAACCTGATCATGCGATGCATTTTTCCTACTGTGCCGGGAGGCAAGGTGGCCTACTGAGTTCGAGCCCTGGTCAGGGTCAGTGCGTTATGTACTTGGGCAAGACATTTTGTATAGGTAATCATACGGTTTCGAGTTCAATTTGAAATTAATTTGCACGAGTGAGTTTTTCAAAAAGCTGAAAATGCACGAGCCGCTTCGGCGAGTGCAATTTCGCTTTTTGAAAAACTCACAAGTGCAAATTAATTCCAAATTGAACGAGAAAAACGGTATGATTACTTATTAATAATATAAACATGAAATCTTGCGTCAAGGATATTTTGAACTTTACGGACTCTGAACTCTCTTCTCAGTTTTGTGCACGTGATTTAATTATCACGCAACCAGGAAAAAATTGCGCCATAATTGCGGCATCCAGGGCGCGCGCTTGATTTGAAAAGAAAAGATTTGATTGGCTATCTGTGAATTTCTTTGTTCATTGACCAATCAGAATGCTTGCTTTATTTCCTTTTTTTGCATTCAATTACCTCTTTTCTGCACTGTGTTAAGGAAAAACTGCACTGTCCTCAGCCAATCAGAATCGAGTAATTTTTTCATGTATATTATTATACATAATACAGTGCCTCGACCTCCACCCAGGTGAATAAATGGATACTGGCAAATTTAATGCTAGAGGAAAACTCTCGCCATCCACGATGAGTAGAAATACTCCTTGGCGCTTCAAGCTACAGAAACTCGAGATAAACGCCACTTGATAACCATAAGCCACTTAAGACAGACTTAACTTCATGTTTATGTCCTTCACTAAAACGCCATTACTACTCAAAAACTGTGTTGCATTGGCTTTTGGCTCTTGCCAAACTTTTTCATTGGTTCCGACTCGTGCGAAGCACTGACCACTTGGCCGTTTGCCAATCATACATTTATTTCGATGCATTAACTGTGCAAAGTTTGAATTGCCTGTGTAATAGTAACTCAGAAAGGCTGACCCAAAAAGACAATAACAAACCTTTTACCATCAAGTGGAGAATTCTTAAGCAGTGCAGACCTTATAGCAACGTTAGCAACAAATGTAATTTATGCCTTTTTGAGAAATTTGTAATCATCTGTAAAAAGAATTTGTGCAGTATGAACAAACGAAACGAACTAGTAAGTTCGTGCCGCCACAGAAAGATATCCACTCAAGAACTTTGTGATAAAGTAACGCAATATTTTGTAACACGCGCTTTGTATAACAAGTTTTTAAATTTCATATAGCATCTGTTTGTACATCTCGTAGCAACTGTGTTAGAGTTTTTATATCACATAGCAACCTTAAGTTCGCTTTTAATTGCCAGTTATTGTAATTTAACAGTCATTCGTTATTGCCTGATGAGTGTGGTCATTCTTTGGCCATACGAAACAGCGTTGTAGCAATAAAACTGAAATTTTGCTACCACTGATCACCATAATAACTGCTGGTCTCAGAGTTGAGCGCTCTCTAAATTTATTCTATTCAAGTTCAAGAGGTTAACTATTATATATTTTCCTAGCGATAGCATTATTTCTTGCAGAGTAATGCAATGGAAAACAGAACTAGAAGGGACGTACCTAGCTTTTTGTTGTGATCACTGGGAATTACTGCCACGTCAAAGCAGCTCTCCTGTTCACTATCTCTACTCTGGATGGCCTGAACAGACAAACAAACATAAACAAATTAAGTGAAGTATATATGAAATAATTTATATTTGAACTGCGGTTGTAGATGAAAGTGAAAAATATTCATCGCAGTTAATTTTCCAATTTAAGCTACATCTACAACCGCAGTTGAAACGTATGAATTATTTCATATATACTTTACATCATTTCACTCCTAATGGGAGAGATGAACTCAATAAATTGACCTTTCTCCCAATGTGTGGCTTCAAAGCTCAGTTGGTAGAGCATCGCAAGGGTATCGCGGAGGTCACGGGTTCGAATTCCGTTGAAGCCCTGACATTTTTAGGCTTCTTCTTTCCAATTGCTTAAATTGGAAAATTAACTTCACTCCTGCTTCACTTTCAAATAAACAAATTGCTAACAAATTTGAATACACTGTAGGTAACGTTAAAGCCCAGGCCTAATGGAGTCACAAGTAGAGGCAAGTTGAAACTTGAATTCATTAAATGATCACGTGGTCGCGTCCTTCTCGTAATTAAAAGCTACATGTTTTCCGGGGGTAATCAGTGGTCAACACGTGAGTTCGCGCCCGGTACAAATGGCAGAGAAACGGTTAAGTTCTTATGGTCTTTATCTTTGCTTATTAGACGAGAATGGTATCCAGATTCTTTCATAAAGTTAAACACTTGTTTTTCTCATTTGAAGCGTTTTGGATTAGGAAAAAAGTATTGTTGAAGCATAAATGTGGAGAAATTTTTGCCTCTCAAAGGGTCATGTTGCTTTCTAAAACACGCGATGACTGAGGTATAGTCTCTTTGCGAAATTTTAGTTGAGACACAATAATAGCCCTTTTCACGGTTAACCCTCCTCATTTGCATTACAATGAAATCTAGCATGTATATGAGGAAATTTCGGGCTATTTTGTAGATTCACAGGCGTCCCAAACTCACGATTCGAGGAATCGATCAAATTATATCAATGATTTATGTACGCGTATCGAGCGAGACGTGACTGACTTAAGTGCCCGGTGTTGTGTTACACATTGGGCC
>CM042749.1:5652145-5673842 GCA_022496165.2 Catalaphyllia jardinei
GCCCCCCCCCCCCCCCCCTCTCGGGCTTGACACTGATAGGTGCATTACCTAAGTAAACTGTAGGCATTGCCATACCTGCCAACCCCCAGAGTACAGAAATCTGGAGACGTCTAGAAATCTTTGCATTGTGAGAGCGTCATTAAAGACAATGTCCAGGAATAACCTTCGAAAATCACCCAAAAGGCATTCCGAGAGACCGGGAGATTTCATGAAAAACTTGGAGACTCCCGAGAAAACCGGGAGAGTTGGCAGATATCCAATTCAAAAGCTCCCGAAACCGACCTAGAGTATGCAGAAGTCCGGGGAGAAGTAAAGCTGGAGTATTCTGCTACCTACTGTGCTGTCTACCAGAACTAAGGGAGACTTCATTGCATTAGCACCGTGCAACATAGAAAAACAAGCTCAAATCAATGTACCTCGAGTTCAGAATCTAACTCTGACATTTGCTTGTCCAATCCAATGAGTTCTTGTCTAACAACGCCTTCTCCCTTGATCATTATTATTATATTTCTCACAGGTCGGATGGATTTTTCACTCTGCTCGCAAATCTCCCGCCATCAGTAAACCACAATTAAAGATAAGCTTACATTGTGTTGCATACATGACGTATTATCTTCTGGACATGAACCCCCAATGAACCAAGCTCCCCTCCCCTCGCTTCTCTTTACACCTACGATTAAAAGTCACTGTTAGACGTTTTATTTTCAGATAGAGAGCAAAAAAGGTCATTGGAAGAGTGGAAATAATTATCAGTCTTATTGAAAGCAATATTTTACAGCGTGCAAGAGATCACCCTGATATTGTTGCTTTATTCCCCCATGGTAGGGTAGGCTAGGGTAGGGTAGGTTTTTCTTTTCTTCGCGCAATTTCAACATGGCGGGCGGTCGTGAGAGGGCTTTGTCAGAAAGAACTCTTGTTTGTCTTTTGCAAGCCGTACAAGGCCATAGGACCACCGTAGAACTACGAAACGAGTCATCTGCAGAAGGGCTTATCGAGAATGTCGATGGATTCATGAATATCTCGATGTCCAATGTCACATTTACAAAGGGAAAAAGCGAAGTGATGAACTTCCCTACAATGTTTATCCATGGCCGGCAGATTCGTTACGTTCAAATCCCGGATTTTATTGACATGAGAAAGGCTATTGATGAGCAATTATCAAAGATAGCAAATACGAGGAAAGTTCCCGCCAGACGAATGAAAAGGGGAGGAAAAACTTGATGCATATATGTCACGAGGTAAGTTGAAAGTGTATTTCACCAATTTCTATCCGGAAACAGTGGCCAGGTCACTGTAGACCGATGTAATCACTGGTCCAGCAAAAAAATCTGACTCCCCTTCAAAGACAAAATTTAGGGAAAGTTCATTTAATATGACAAGGGAGGGGGGCTCTGAAAATTTTTAGACACCAGAAAGGGGGGCTCTGAAAAAATTAGGGGGGGGGGGGGCGCTCCGGAAATTTTTATACTTCAAAACCAACAGGAGGGTGGGGGGGGCTCCTATAAAATTAAACTGCTAGTGAGGGGGCTACTAAAATTTTAAGCTTCGAGTTTCAATATCTTCATCCCCCCCTTGTCATATTAAATGAACTTTCCCTTAGGCACAAATTACCCCTTCTGGATGACATAATTCCTATTGCACAATAATTGTCTCTTGAAATTAAAAGCCCCTGATATATTGCATAGGACGTAATTTCTACAATCTTGGTTACGTTAGATTGGGTATAAAAAAAGTAGGTCAAGTCTGCATATGAGCCAAGTGGCTAATCAGGCCAGAGCTTATCCCTGTTTCAGTAGCATGAAAATTTAACTGAAAAATATATAGCAAAACCACATGCTGAATAATTACATAGCCCAGTTCCGATATATTAAATTTCTAACTTGGCTCCGAAGCTTAGAGAAATAAAACAAAAGAAATCGCTTCAATGATGAGATATGAATAATTTATTTCTTTTGCTTTATTTCCCCTAAGCCTCGGAGCCAATTTAGAATTTTAATATATCGGAATTGGCTTAATCACTAATCCTCTTTTTTCTTTATAGTTAGTTATTGCCATCAGGAGTTCCGCTTTTAGGCTTGCCTAATTCTATATATTTAGTGAACATTTGAATTTCAAATAATTATTTTAGAGTTAAAAAATTATCATTGTCAATTTATTTATTGCTTTAGAAGTGTTAAGTTACCTCTGAGGTGAAGATCACATTGTTTGTTACTAACCACAGGTTTCTCCTCAGTGCTTACCTCCTTGATCTTGTTGGATGCCATTGTCTGAAACCTCCACATTGTGAAATAATTTTCTTTGAGGTTCAGCACTGCAGAGAACTCAAACTCTTGTACTGCATGTTGGCAAGGGAAAATGACGGGACAGAGAGGGAGGCTCAGGGCATTGGCCGGGATATGTCATGTCCACGAAAGTTATTTTTAATCCAGCGGAAGTCTCGTTTTTTCTGGTGGAAGTCTGTTTTCCGAGACGTCCGCATGCAGTCCTGCTTGGCTCTCAGGTTCTTAGTGACACTTCGTCCGCCATTACATGAAATCTTTGCTTTTCTTTCAAACATCAGACCGAGGTTGGCCTGCATGCGGATGTCTTGGAAGACAGACTTCCACTAGAATAAAGACTTCCACTCGTCTAAAAATAACTTTCGTGGACACAACATATCCCAAGGGCTGGACCAGGAGCTTCCCTCTATGTCCCCTCATTTTCTCTTAATGTTGGTCATTGTCACATTAATTTTAACAGACCCTTTTTTCACAACCTTTATTATTTTTCAGACTGTAACAAACATCTTTGATACAATTTCCTAGAAGTTCTGGGATAGTATTATTGTTTACAAAGGAGATAAATACTGTGGCAAGTAGCAAAAGATGATAATAAGCAGTGTCCTCTTGACCTAATTATTGATGAAATTGATCATTGTTGCAATTGAAAACATCTAAAATTTATTTCACGATGAAAATATTTAGGGTTGATAAATTTAGCATTACAAATTCATGTTTGAATTAGAAACATATGCCCTATTCTCTGTCAATAAATTGCTTTATGTATAAAATCATTGGGGATATCAATATGATGCATTAAGCCGCAGTTCAGGGTAATACTCAAAACTGGTACCAAGTGGCAAGACATTCGGTATCCTTGGTTGGTATGTCGTGTTCTGTTTGATGGTCGGGAGTTGTGGCCAGTCAAACTGAATCGTAGTTGAATGTTTTTCTCTAAAAAGCCGTCTCTTTTGTGATCTTAACTCGACATCGATTATGTCTGGATTCCTCTCTAGTTTACTCCATTCCTCGTAGTCTAGTTGTGAGTCATTGTAGATTCCTTTCATGCGTTGCCTGGCAGAGGGAATTTAGTAAAGACAGAAGAAATAATCAAGAGGAAGTTCAAAAGAAATATTACTAACAGTGAAACCCATAACTAAGTACCATGAAAATGGGAAAATGTTTTCCTTAAAACTAGGATTTGTTACTATAATAACATTTTCTGTAACTGAAATCAATTAAATTAATGGTTTGTCAGTAAGGGTAAATGTTAATATTAGGGTTCCACAGTGGATTATAATCCTTTAAATATTGGTCAGGACAGTTGTGCAATGTTCAAGGTTACACTAAGCAGAAAATATCACAAAGATTTCACACTGACTTATTTTATGACGGAAGGAAATAGTCATGGATCCATTCCAGATGTATTCAACACAGAAAAATTAGTCAACCTTGTTTTGTTTTGTTTTTGTTACGAGGTCGATGTTTAAAGTGGCAGATAGTTTGCAGTCTAAACAGAATGCAGGGTTGTCGGAACAGCAACAAGGTTACTTATTTCACACAAACGCAGTAATTCCACACAAAACTTCACAACAAACACACGCTAGGCTTGTCAGTTAAACTTCAACCTCCATCACTCTTGTATAAACATGGCCTCTTGCCAGGTATCTACGTAACCTCTCTGTTACAGTTCAACAAACACAACCTCTGTCAACACTTTACACGCGACCTTCGTCACACTGCAATAAACACTACTGACTCACAAGATAATTCTCTCTAAACATTCTTGGAAAAAAAACACCTAAAACTATTAATACCGATTTGCTTATATACTTTACAGCATAAGGTTCTAGAACTTTCCAGCACTACTAAATAAAGTAGCATTACAATATTGAACTACTTACAGTAACATACGCAAACAACTAAAAAGAATTGCTGAATCATGGTGATGCAAGAAGATTCAAGATGAAATTAGCATATTCACGAATCTTCCAAGTCACGCAACAATTTCTCGTAACAGTTTTGTTATACAGTAATAATAAGCTGTTTTAAATTAATTTTCACAACTAACCCGCTTCTTTTCCTTACACCACTGTCAATGTCATGTAACTGCATTCTAAGCCATGTGTTACACTCCGTGCCGTGTCGTCCAAGAGGCACCAAGGGAGCAGGAGGAAGGCGCATTTCTTCTATTTCTTTGTCACTCAATGTGTCTCCAGTGACGCATCTCACTACAGTACGATCCTCTTCAAGCCTTGTGCTTCCTTGTGATATCAGTGGATCATTTAGTTTCTTTGTTATTGCCTGAAATGTACACCTCAGCTTTAAGTCATCATCAAATGTCAACCAGGGCATATTGCCAGTAAAACTTATTTCTCTCACGGACTTGAGTGTATGAACTTGCTTTTAATAATATTTACTCTTTTATCAAGATATTCTCAAAATACAAGCTTCAAATTTATTTTAAAAATCTATGCAAGTGCACTGTTAGAGTCACATCTGTGAAAGGTTGGAACTCACAAATTTAAATTTCCAACAACTTTGTCATCAAACCTTGTTTCTTCTGGCTAATACTCCCAGAATAAGCCTTCTTGCCCATTAATTTTAAAATTCTGAAAAATTTATTCATTAATGAAATAAATTTTACATGTATATATTGATTTCTTTGTAAATTATCTGAATCATTTTATTTCCTTATAGCAAAAAAACATTGTTCTGTACCAGCAAAATGGAAAGCGGAGGCAAGGATTTCCAAATTATGAGATCTTGTCAAGACAAGTCCATTCATAATGAAGTGCTGGGGGAGCAACTAGCTCCAGTTATGGCAAGAAAATACGACATGTACATGCTAAGCTGGTTATTGTGTTTGTCATCTAACAAGCAAGCCATGGAGTGAACTAGTTTTGAGAACTTGTGATGTGGTTAAATGAGAGAACTCACCTTCAGTGGAGCAGGTCTATTTGCATTAAGAACAAGTGGATCATATTCCTCTGGAGACATCACATCCAGGAACACAACACCCTGGTCCAATGCAACCAATAATTCATTAAAATAGGAAAATCATCAAAGTAGGAAATCTAGTGTTACTTTGGATGCTCTATGCAATGCCAAAATTAATTTGGCGTTTCGTCAAGTTGCTTGGTGATGCTGTTCTCCTTCCATGATAGACTGAAGATGTTCACACACGTTTCCAGGAAACTGCATTAATTTTTGCAGTTTTCTGCCAGGATTTTGGTCAAGCCTGAGGCATTCTCAATTACATTTCACAAAGCAAAAAAATTACTTGGTACTTGAAAATTTTAGGATGGGAAAAAAGTTTTCTTACAAAAATGGTATTCTTGTTCCTCAGGATTTTACTAGTCTACTGTTGAAAAATACTAAAAATGTAGTCTGATGTTCAATTTGAAGCTTTTTGAAATGTTATAGCTTTGAAAACATATTCGATTGAAACTGCAGTTAAAGCAACACATTCAAAACAACCTGTGTGTGTGACCACTGTTTTTAAACAAATTCTTGTTCTTGTTTGTTCTAAAAGTCTCTAAAAAAGGGACTTACAAAGCTAGAGTTTAAAATGAATTCTTTTATTACTCACTTTTCTGTTACTGTAATCTAGATATTTTTTGTAGATATCTCTTTTTCTTCTGTCCAAGTGTCTGTAATTTGGACCATCCATTTCTTGATCTATTTTTTCCTAACAAAAAAATTTATTTGTGAGAACTTTTAGTTGTTAGTGTGTGCAGTGGCAGATCCAGACATTAAGCTAAGGGGGGCCCGGTCTTGACTAACTTGCCCTGCTGGCTATGATACTCATTACCTGTATTCCGAAGATTCTATGATGTAATCCCTTTTCTGAAGTATTATGATGTAATCGTAGTGCACACAATGATGCGCAGTTAGATTTAGTGAAGACGAGGCTTTCACTTTTGGTTGTGACCTGCCATGTTTGTTTTGACCTTTTGTTATCTTTTCAGCGAATTAAAGGACCATGTGTTCTGAGCAACAATCTGGGCGAACCTGCATTTTACCCTCCATAAGAATTGCACGCCTATAAAGTTTGGCTGTATCAAATGTTTGTTTAATTCCTTATGTTATTAAAAAAAATTTTTGGTACCATAATTATTTCAAGACCCTTAGTGACACTCTCTGAACAAGAAGATCATTATAAATGTATTTGGAAAAACAAAACCAAATGCTTCTTGTAGGGATATACAGTTACTACAAATCAATTCTTTTCAAACCACTTATTTTGCTTCCTAGAGCATCATGCACGAGTGACTGTGTTTCACGACATGTCTCAACGCCAAGAAGACTGTTGAAATATGATACACAGCAGAGTATTTTTAATAAACTTCAAGGCAGTAGAACTCTGTCTCAAGTGACTGATATCAAAGCTATATGTAAAACTAAGGAATAACAGAGATAATTGTAAAGATCTATAAATCAGATATCCAAACAGCATCGCAGCTATGATCTCCTTGTTTTAACTTGATTAATTCTTGATGAGTTTGTATGAAATCTACCAATGTAAGTATAAGCATCATTAGAGGCTTTGATTCACCTTGACAGGGCTGTACACACGCTCACTCCATTTCTTAAATAGCATCTGTTTCTTTCGTTTATCGAGAGCAGCTTTGTGATCAATGAAGCTATCGACATCCTGTTGATATGAGGTAAATAAATATTTTAGTGTAGAAGTAGAAACACGTTCATAATTGAAGGGCCTGTGCTAACACCAACCAGCCATCACTCTTGAACAAGACAGTAAGATCTGATCTGCCTATCACTGGCATGTGCTGTGTTTGTACCCAACTTTTGTGTGTGTTTGTGACTTCTGATTTTACTAGATTGGGCAGCCTGTTTATAGAGGTCATTCATTTATATCTGAGGCTTTAAAATAGCTACTTCTAGAATTATATTGTGAATGCTGTTTAAGGGCAATTTGAGTGTATTTATATCCTCGATTTCAACAATCACACATCATCATGCATAGTAAGTGTAATTTCTTCAGGCAACGTCACCACCTGATCCGAGTCTGTATGTGCCCTTAGGCCTACATGCTTGTCTATCTTCCTTACTTTGCTGGTGTTGCTTACATGAATTTTAGATGTTAAGTACTGTTAGACTTTTCACAGCAAGGAGTTCACGATGATTTGTGGTCACATACTTTGATCTGCTAAAGTTTTAGCTGCATGTTAATTTAGTGATTAAGTGTCCTAGACTCTAAATCAACATGTGTCCACAAACCATTTAATATTTAATAATGCCCAATTTAATCTTTAATTAGTAACCAGAAAAGCAAAATTACAAATACTCTAGCAAGCTATTTAATTAAAATTGACAAGATAACTTTTTATTTTACAACTGTGTTATCCTTTATCAAGATCTCCAAAAAGTGAGTGAGTGGTTTAACATGTGTCATGAAAAACTTTAATACACTGTCTTGGCAACAAAATTAATAATTATGTTCTTAGTACATTAAGTTTCTTTGCAACAGCTCTTTCACTGGACACTGCAAAATGACTAACTCCACTTTTCCATTGAAATGATTTTCTACAGTTTTTGACTTCTCCCAAGTGACTAATTCCACTCTTCCACTAAAATAATTTTCTACGGTTGACTTCTCGCAAGTGTGATACTCACGCGTAGAGACCAAGTCTCTTAAAATTAATTATGTTAATTAACACCTTATGGTGAATACCTGTCTTTACAGTTATCTCCACTACAACAGAGCTAAGCCCCAACCAAATACATTGATCATTAAATGGCTGTAATTTCAAGACAGGGATTTAGTTGCTTACCTTCACGAACGTATTTTCGTTGTCCAGAAGTGTCGTGTACATATTTTTAGTTGCCCGTGATTCAAAATCGGTCCTTTCCTACACAGAAAGGACACAAAAGACTATTGTTTAACACTGCTGGTGAAAAGCTCTTCTCTTTAATTTTCTGTTCTGTTCTGTTCTGTGTTTGGAAGGCAGTTTGAGATGTATAATTGGTCTTCCTTCTATCCTTGATGTGGCGAGTCAATTTTATTATAAAAATGTTTCACTAGATACAGGGAAATTGTTTTAAAAATATATAATGTATCCAACTAGAACCTTTTCCGTATATTTGGCTTTCATTACTTTTAAGGACGTCAGAATTTTATTAAGAAACTAGTTGAGTTGTCTCGGCCCGTTGGGTATATTATGGGCGGGTGGATCAGTGAGAGATGTATGTATGTCACACACATCAGATTGGATCTACTATTAAACACCAATCAAATTTCCCGTTGTAAAGGTAAATGGTATGTGAGAAGATTTGATCCCGATACACAGTTGAGAACAGCCATATTTATTCTTCAGTAAAAGAGGAGGAAGTATTCATACATTGAGTTTACCTCGACATTTTCTGTGGGTTAGGCTGAGGACTTTGTGGGCGGGTTTGATAGTCATTAGCAATTTGATAATCAGTCGAATAAACATAGTGTTTGGGATGTAATTGTGAGCATGCGATGAAGGGTGAGCTTTTTTGATTACGGGTATATCAGGTTTTGAATTAAATGAGTGTTAGCCGTTCTACTACTGTTGATGTGGGTTTTATCATAAAAACAATTGTATTTAAGGGGGCGGAATGCTTCAGTGGGAATGTGAAGAGGTTGTGGCCAGGTTCGAATCGTTTGCGTGTTGTAGTGAAGCCTAAATGAATGGCTTTGTGCAAGACGGTCGTAAGTGACTTTTTCGGGTTAATTTTTTTTCCTTCAAAAGTGCCTGAATTTTTGCATATGCTTTTCAATTAAGTAGTAAAAGATTCCCATGTAATTTTTTTGGGTGGTTTGCACTTTGCTTCTGAGAAAAACGAAGTCAAAATATCGAAGCGTGCACAAAGAACGCAACAAAGTGGAAAAAGTAGAGCATTTTAGCCAAAAAAGATACAGGAGAATGTTTTTCTGCTTTATTGAAAAGCAAGTTCAAAAATTCAGGCACTTTTAATTTGAAGGAAAAAAATTGTTACCCGAAAAAGTCACTTACGACCGTCTTGCACCAAGCCATTCAAATACTGCAGCAGAGTCGAGGGCGAGTCGTTATTTTCAGCATGCATTGATTAGTTTCAGTGATAAGTTTCAACGGGAAAAGCAAAGAGAGTAAGATTAATTTTGTCAACAGAACAAAAAGAAATTCTGTGACGATTTTACATTTACAATGGTTCTTGTTTGCGACTGGGACGAGAAAATACGTTATAAATGAAACGTAATCTTTTCTTCCCTTATATGGGCTATACAGGTATGTGCGGCCCCAAAGGGTATGGTTTTTCAGCTGTTTTGGTCATAAATAGGGTATCGATTTTAGCCAATTTGGTCATAAATGGGGTATGGTTTTTGCACTCTAGTCTTGATATGTGCATGTTTCTAAGAAGTCACTTTTTCATCATTATCGAAAAGAAAATCAGCAAAAACCCTTCACATTTATGTTTATGGTCTGGTCGGAACTAAGGAACTAATTATAACGCAGCTCCGAAACAGGGTTTTGATTTAAGGGTCAGGTCATAAAAAGGGTAGGGAATATCACAGATTTTGGTCATAAATAGGATAAGGGTTTTGGGAAGCGGGCCGCACACCCCCACCCAATTTTTCTGGAAGTACCCCCCCCCCACCTCCGGGGGTTTCACTTTATCAAATTAATAGCCAGCACGAATTGTAGTAGAAGAAAAAGAAAATTTCTTATTTAAGGTAACTTAGTTGAGGTATATGAAGTCTTAGGGGCTCTATGATTGTATTAACAACAAGGATTTTGGTGATTGAATAATAAATACTGACTATTCTTATATGGAGGAGAGTGTTTTACTGGGAACTAAACCACTCGTAGATGCCATACACCACTGCATCCAGGACCCGAGTGGCATATTTCCTGTATGTCACCTTTGTGAGTGTCGTATCGTTCAATGACGTCACGATTCCCGCCTTTTGCTCTTGTTGACCACTCTCCTCCATATAATAAAAAGAATATTACACGTTGGCTCGAAGATATGAATTCTATGTTCTCGTGCCACTCGAACATAAAGTTCATATCTTCTCGCCACCGTGTATTATCCGCTATGTATGTTGCCGGTTTGTGATTTTTAGTCCGCTTTGGAGGGGATTTTGACAGTTACATAATATACATTGGGTTGTTTAAGTGTAATGGTGGCTAGTTACGAACGAGACGAGTTTTGTGTTTTGAAGTAGTTCATGAGTCAGTAGTAAACAAATGGGAAGAGAAATTTTATTTCAGGTTACAAAGGGTAACTTGATACTTTTGTTTTTCATAATGAGTAAATTCAATTAGAGGTCACGAATGGTCGCTTCTAGTTCAAAGGACATATTTTAGAGGAGATGAGACTATTTAGATTTGAAATAGTTTTAACGTTTACAAAATAAGTGGAAGTGACAACTGTTTTGTTCTTGTATGCAAATGCAACGAGATACTTTCATTTTTAGTTACAAAGGTTAATTTGACACCCTTGTTTTTCACAAGGGAGTAAATTTAATTAGAGGTGATGAATCGTGAGGACTTGTTTCCCCGAGATGTTTGCTATTTTTAGTCAGAAATGGTAACTTGACACTTCTGTTTTTCACAAGGGAGTAAATTCAATTAGAGCTGACGAATCGTCATCACTTGTTCCCATGAAATGTTTGATCAAACAAAACGAGATATTGCTATTTTTAGTTACAAATGGTAACTTAACACTTTCGTTTTTCACATGGGAGTAAATTCAATTAGAGCGCCTCTTGTTTCCAGGATATTAGACAAAAAAAATTAACATGTTGGACAGCTTTTAGGTGTCTGCAGCAGCGGTTTGATATGTTAACTCATGGGCATTTTATGATATTCGTTTCAGTCCGAGATCTTTTTCGTAAAGGTAAAAAAAGTATGAAAACAGTTTAAAATAGTGTTCTTATCTTAGCGATATAAGATCGTATGTACATCAGATTCTCAGTTTCTTTCTTCCTGTACATTGTAACCAAAAAGCCTGTCAAATTAACTAAATTATCACTGGAAAGAGTCACTTAAATGCTCCTATTTTCATGATCTTTTAATTAAAAAAATTACTCTTGCACGCCTTGCGTGTCTATGTTCTATATCAAAGACGACAGCTGCCGTTTCCTGGAAGGTCAATATATTATAGGGAGCTTTAGATTGGACTACGAGTACGAGATTGAGTGCCAGTACGACTTTTCAATTCTAGTTTTCAGGCTTCACATTATCACAAAACATACCCATTTCATCCCATCATACTCTCTCTACCTAAAACGAACGCGGAGAAGAAGGGCTCTGGAAATGTCACTGGTTTGAAATTCGAAAGTCGTACTCGTACTCAATCTCGCACTCGTACTCAAATCTAAAGCTCCCTACTCTCTCAATCGACTGCATTCAATGATAGATATGTCGGGAACCAGAGGCGAAAAGTCAGATGTTGCCAAGTTGAAACTCGCTGAATTTTGCATGCGCACATGCATAAATTGCGTAACTATTAATAGCAAATTATCGAGAGTTTGTAGTGATTTCTTTTGTACCTGGATATTTCGGACGGATTTTTCATTCAGCCAACTCTGTATTCTAAACGTGTGGTCCGAAGGACAAGCTGACTTCGCGCTGGTAGCCCTTACTTCCGAGTGATCTCCCAAAGACTTCGTTCTCTCAACTGAAGACGCCGAAACCGCCCGTCTGTGATGATCCTGCGATAAAAACAACGTTATGATTAGAACTAGAAAGTGATTTTAGCTCTTAAGACAAGGACCAGTTTGTCTGATTCCGTTTGTATCCTGCCAAATATTCAGTACAAGCGGAATTCAAACATCGCAATGACTTCACCTTAGCTATCTCATGTTTATCCTTTTCGTCCAGAAGTTCGTCCAGGATGTCACAAGTGTGCACTGAAATTCGCCCGTTCATGGGGCGCTTTGGCCGGGACATCACCGTGTTTATTTGCTGCTTTGATGACTTTCTGTTCTTATAAGAGCTTTCTTTCTCAAACAGACTGACGATCAATAACAGAGTCAGCAACAAGTCACAAATATCGCGGCTTGACTTCACGTGTAAATTATGAATCGTTCCCTTGACAACGTATCAGCTGTGTATATGAACTTTACTATATTCCCGGGTAGGGTGAGTAAAACATTCGTTGCTACCCGTCTGTGGGGAACTGCCTCAAAACTGACTTTAAAAATTTGAAAACCGGAAAAATAACATTCTGCTTATCTACTTGTTACAGGAAAATATTGGTAAAATGTTGTTTGCTTTTGTTGCTTGACCCTGCGGAGAATTTTTTTTGAACACAGATCTCCTCTTCCCTACTCTACCCCTATCAGTACTTTTTACGCTTTGGGGCGAGCTGAGAGCAGTTGTTTGAGTTGTTTTAGCGGTTCAAAATGCGGAAATGGCCAGGATTTTGAGCGTTTATGTTGTAAGTCTGACAGTAATTGAAGAATGAATCAACTTCAAAGCCTTCTACACGACTCTTTAATCGCAACTGGTCACGTTCAGCACTGCGCCATCATTCGACGAAAAGACACCTCTCTGCGAGCAAGCACTGTTGGGTTTTCGGTAAGGCTAAGACACAAGTAACCTTACCTAGGGGAATGAGTCAGGTAGAAAGAGGATTTATTTATTTAACTGCTGAACCCCTCCACTCCAAAAGAGATCCTGAAAAGTATGGCTACGCGTCTACGCGGCTACCTAAAGTGAAGATGGCTACGCGGCTACGCAGTCAGTAGTACCGCGTAGCCAATTCTTTCCTTGCTAACATATTTTGAATGGGAGGGGTGGTCTTCACAACTGCGTAGCCGCGTAGCCACTTTTTCCCTACTAACATATACCAAGGAGAAGGGGAGATCTCGACAACTGCGTAGCCAACTCCAGACAAGTATGACATATATGCACTTTTCTCGTTCTTAAAGCGTCAGCGGGAGATAACTGCGTATCCATATAGCCAGCTTTTTCAGGGGTATACTTCAAATGGCGGGGTATATTTAGCAGTTACTCCAAATATTGCTGCCGCCTGCTGCCGCCATTTTGCTTGACAAGTGTTCTGTGAGTCAAGCTTAAATTTTCATAAGTTATATTTCTCGAAAAAAAAAAAGTTGATAACCAGGAGTGGAAAATAGGAAGTTCATATTGCATAAAACAAAAAAATGGCATGGATGCAACGGAATATTCTTAATTCGATAATAAATAAAATTCAGCCTAGCACCTCAGTACAAGGCTCTGCGAATATAAACTATCGTGCTGAGGTCTTTTGTGTTAGGCTAAATTTTAACATTTCGAAATTGGTCTATTTCCTGCCAGCTTGAAACTGCATGCATGTATGCATGCAGACGGTGGGAGAAGGTGGTGCTTATTCCAAGCGTACGTCTTGTTTTGGATAGGAAAAGTTCTTTTTAAGAGTCATGTTACCAGTTCAGCAAATTGAGAATTCAGAAACTACTTGAATGTAAAGTATAAGCTACTCATACCTTTCTAGTCTATCAACTTGGTAATAATGTACTCTGTCAGTCTGGGACGAAGATACTCCACAAAGTCTATTGTTCTTTTTTCTTTTCTTTTTCTTTATTTTTATTTAAACACGTTAAATCTATCAGAAGGAGAAGAAAAAGAAGATATTTACTTATGCATCAGGGCCCAGTTGTTCGAAACCGAGATTAGCGCTAATCCACGATTAAATTTAACTCGCCGATTAGTTTCTGTTGTTCAAAGCCCGATTATTCCTAACCAACGATTAAACCAAGGGTTAAATTTAACCCTCCTCGCTAGGTGGATTAACTCCTTAATCGGTCGATTAAAAAAGTAAAATCATAGCAAAATACATGTAGCATAAAATGGCTGACTTCTTGTGTGGTTGTGTTGACTTGGAAAAGAAGCGAAGACAGCTCAGGGGCATACGATTTTCAATTGATGAATAATGCAGATGAAGAAAATACGAAAGAAACAAAAGTACAAAGTATAGGTTAATTTTCACTTCGCTTTGTGTTTGCTGGCGAAGTTTTTTAGAATGTAAATAGAGGCTCTCTCTTTTTGGGTTGCTCTGAGGGTTTTTTCCACTTACCTCTTGTGTTATCATTAGGGAGTTTAAGAGAACCACAACGGCAACGGGAACAGTCACTGAGCAAACGATTTACCGATGAGCAAAACAATGGCTGTGCATGTGCGTTATAATTCTTTGTACATTTCTTTGTCGCCCTCTGCAACAACGTGAAATGACTAAATTCTGGGTTGTCTGGAGAACGTGATCCACAAAGATTAACTTTTAAAATTCCGTTTCAAATTTAGTGCTGTGTTCCAAATTTAGTTTCTAGATAATTTTGTCAGTTATAAACAGAGTATATCACTTAAGATTTTTAATCATAGTCGTCCTGGGCATCGCCTTTGTGGTTACTTTAATTCCCTAACGTTCTCCCGGTTACGTCGACGGCGTCAGTACGGTTCCGTTAGGCACTTTCCAAATCTCGTTCTTCTTGGCATTCGTTATAGTGTTTGTACATTTGCTTTGCAGAATGTCCATGTTTTCATCAATTTTTTCCGGTTAAATCGGGAAGTTCTGCAGGCGAAAAGTTTGCTTTGCGCACTTTTTTCACTGGGAAAGCCATATTGAAAAAGCAACGATAGAGAGAGAGAGATGACGAAAATTGGCGCAAAATAAATTATAATTAATCAAGGTAATTCATTTTATGGTTAATCGAGGTTTAGTAAATCGACCGACTAATCTCCCTTTATACAACCCTTTTTTAACCCACGATTAACTAACCCACGATTAGCAAATTTAATCGACGATTAGGCTTAATCGGCGATTAGTTTAATCGTGGTTTTGAACAACCGGGCCCAGGTTTTGATGAACAATCAAAATAATATATCTCTATCTCAAATTTTTAGATATCAACTGAAAAATCAACCCTGCACCCAAAGAGTGATGTTGTTGAACCCCTTGACCAGAGATCAGGGAGTGAGTGACCCAGTGGAAAGTTGTGATCAATACAATATGGAAAATCAAAAATATCAGACTTCCAGTTGAACTGCACATGCTAAGCTGATAAACACATGCCATATTTAAGTTCCAGGCCACTTCCATTGTTTTCAAAACCAACTAGGCCTGAACTAGGCATGCACAAATATTTTATTATTCTACTGGATCAGGTACATATTCAGATTCTAATCATAACTTGCACAGGTTACTTGCTTCCCAGTCATCTGTTAAGACTGGGTACAAGGCCAAACCTGAAAATTCAACCCAGTTTCAGACCACTAAAATCAATATGTTTCTTGGATAATTTACCTACAAGTTAGGTGCCTAGAAATGCCATCTAGATTGAATAATTGAGATTCCCAAATTTTTGGTGGTAAATATAATTAATTTACATTATTTTCATAAACACCAAATTTAATACCCAACTCTGTATCCCTGGGACCCCTTTCCCCCCTCTCTCCCTCTCCCCTGGATGTACTGCATTTGCCAAATTATATATTTTGCTCATGCATGCTCTTTGTTTATTTCCTGTTGATTGTTGTAATTTATCATCATTTCAGCCCTCTTTGGACAATATACATGCCTTGGTTCATTCCTTTACAAACAGTTCACTGGCCAGAAAGGAGGGTCTAAAGTTCCAGGAAATAGTCTATGAATGTGTCAGGGCTGACAGATTCTCTGTTTATGCCAAGCATGTAAGTGTAACTGGAAAATGTGCTGCTTGTATTGATGTAGAGGAAATGGCCAAGCTATTGGTCTGTGAGACATGTTCACAGTGGCAGATCTAGGGGAGGGGCCCGGGGGTCTGCTCCCCCTTATCTTTGGACTATAGTAGTGACTAGACTTTGGTTTACATTTATGGGAGATAATGGTTACTAGATAATTTAGGAGAAATGACTTATATTAAGCAGTTTAAGGCCCAGTGGCACACACTACAGAACTTTGAGCCCTGGGAGAGGTACTCCCTATGATGGACTTGATATGGGTGGCTCCACCTGAAAGAAGCCCTTTCTCGGGCTGGGGGCATTTAAAAGGGTAAGGTTTTTAAGAGCTGATGTATAGAATAGGATAGGAAAAACTGTCATTCATTGTTTAGGTGTTTAAAATACCTCATGCAGATAAATTACGTAGTTTCAAGGTTCATTGGGTATCAAATTATCAATTTGGGGACCTTTCAAGGAAGAACGTTTTTGCTTAACCTCAGTGTTGGCTAGGAAAATTTCTGCAGGAGGACATCTTTATGGTAGGTCATTTATGTGCTGTAGGTATGTGAAGTCAACAGAGTACCATTTTCTATGGAAGATATAAGAAAGGGTTAACTTTTCTGTTAGGAATGGTGTATAAAAGGGTTAGGGTTTGGATGTTGGGGCAGAGCTTCCCCATATTATAAAACTTTTTAAGAGTACTCCTCCCTTGGGCTTAACCTTTGTAAAGTGTCTTGCCCAAGAGCACAGTGCATTGGCCCTTGCCAGTGCATTGACCCTTGCCAGTGCATTGGTCCTTGCCAGTGCATTGGCCCTTGCCAGTGCATTGGTCCTTGCCAGTGCAGAACAGTTGGTTAAATTAATCCTGATGAACATGGGGATGAAGGCTGATAATATCAGCTCAGTCTTGGAGAGTAATTATTATGACTGCCATGTCAGCAGCAACGACCACTAGTGCTGTTGCACTGAACTTATTCTGTTGTCACGAAGTTCTCTAGAACCTCTAATTTCATTGCATCTTGTTGGCACGAAGCTCTATTGTTTTAGGGCTAGGGTCCATTGTTACCATTGTTTGTATATAATTTTCTCAACCAATCCTGTGAGACGTTCCAAAGAGCTTCGTGGCGGCCCAACTTATTGCCATGGAGAGTAAATACTTGTACTACAGCTGTATACTAACCTAAAGAAAGAAATAGGTCAGGAGCCCAGAAAGCCTTTGGATGCAGCATAGCATGAAACAAAATGGCCTGACCTTAAAGGGAAAATGTCAAAATTTATTCCCCGGGAGGGGGGGGGGGGTACTCACTTATATGGGCTATATAGGTATGCGTCATAAATGGGGTATGGTTTTGCACTCTAGTCTTGATATGTGCATGTTTCTAAGAAGAAGTCACTTTTTCATCATTATGGAAAAGAAAATAAGCAGACACTTCACATTTATGTTTACAGTCTGGTCGGAACAAAGGAACTAATTATAACGCAGCTCTGAAACAGGGTTTTGATTTAGGGGGCAGGTCATAAATAGAGTAAGGGTTTTGGGAAGCGGGCCGCATGCCCCCACCCAATTTTTCTGGGAGTACCCCCTTCCCCCCCCCCCCCAGGTTTATTCCCCATGCAAAACCATCTGACTCAGTTGTGGAAAACAGTCTACCTATATTTAGGCCAAGCTTTTTCATTGGAAATTACATTACAGCAACATTAATATCTAGGAAACAATCTTACGAATCCATCCTCTGTTTATTTAGGAAAACAGCGGAATTATATTGGTGAGGACAGCTACGCTATTGTTGGTAGCCACTTACACCCCAGAAATGAGTCCAAGTATTTGTGTGGAGGCTGTTGAAAAACTGGGTAAGTTTAATTTGATTTAAAGCAATTTATGTAGAGGTATTGTGAACATAAAGCCGCTGACTTTTATAACAAACGAAAGTTTTATTAGCCATGGCATGGTGGCTGTGAGAATTGAAACTGCAGTGGCTGTAAGGAAAGGTTCATCTAATGTATAAATTATCTATTAATGAGATCTCAGTGACTTTCATTTTCTTTTTTCATTGCAGCTGACTACTTCAGGGAAAAGGGAAAGTGATCTGATGGCCAGTTGACTGCATAATTTAAACGTATTAATAACTTTATGTAAATACCGGTGATAATGAAATTGCCTGGTGGTCATGGAGTAATCCTGAGAGATTTTTAGAGGTTTTGTATAGCCTATGGACTGTTATTCATTTAGACAAAAGATAGTCATGAATAACCAACTAAGTAGTTTTCATGTTATCTTGCAATGTGCAAGACAAGATTTTTGAGCTTAATGTTTATTTTCCAAAGAATGTTTACTTGCTTGGCTGTGATCATTTGCCTGTACACAAATTTAGGCAAGTATGTTCTTCTTAAGATCAAAGAGGGAAAATTCAGCGGCAAAATGGTATAAAAATTGAATTCTTACAGTCAAAACAGGTCAAGCGTTCCTCTCACGAGTGGATTAATAATTTCATTATCACAAATTTGATTTCAGGAATCGTTTCAATAACCTGGTTGTTGGATGAATGATGCAAAATTCAAATCAAGCCTCAGTTCAAAACTGAAATTTTGATTGGCTTTTTGCTCACTTCTAGTGCCACACTGGCGTGAGACTTTGACAGGTGTACCAATTTGCATAATCGGTCAAGGTCGCTAACAAGCGTGATTTGCCTTTCCTTTTAAATTCATTTCTCTGTCCAATCTTTGGAATTCGAAAATATCAATTGTCTCAAGTTTGAGGATACTGGTAAGATTACAGAAAGGTAATGTTGCTAGAGTGAAGTGAAATGACCGTTGTTCGACAGATTATAACAGATTATGCAAATCAGTAAACCCGTGAAATTCTCACGCTGACCTGGCACCGTAAGCCAGCAATATTCCAAATGAAATTCAAGTTTTGAACTGAGGCTTGATTTGAAGTTTCCATCACTCATCTGACAAATAGATTATTGAAATGATTACTGAAATCAAATTTGCAATATATAATAAACTTTTTAATCCACTTGGGAGAGGAACACTTGACCTGTTGTGACTGTAATTTGTTTGTAGTGTTGTAATATACAAAAATTAGGCCAGAATTTTGATCCAAGCAGATAGTCAACTTGGCTGCTCCTTGTTGACTATTTCTGATGTACAAACTGAGAGGGAGTAGGCCAGTTGTTTTAATTAAGTTAGGGGTCAACCTGAATTAAAGTGAAATTTAGGAAGTTTAAAGAGGTATTGAAAGTAAAGAAAAAAGTTTGGAATACCACCAGACAGTTGATTGCCCCTGAAAGGGCACCCCATGTTGGTGGAGAAGTGTTTGGTGTAAATCTACCAATTTTTAACTTCAAATTTTAATTCTAAAACAACATAAAATCTTCCAAATTTCCTATTTTCATCAATTTCAGTAATCCTCTGAGAAAAACTATTTATCCCCAAACATACCCAAAAATCACCAAAAAACAGCCCAAAAGTAGATATGTGTGATGAGCAGAGAGCTTTTGACTCCTTGAAACATGAACAAGATATTTGCACTAAAACCATTATACCCTGCCAAAATACCACCTTCAAGTTAACCCCTGCCTTAACAGACATTTGTCAAGGTACAGCTGTGGAAGGTAAATCCAGCATCAGCCCAAGGGGGCCCATACAGCTACATGAAGCTTATCATGGTTTCTGTAAAACTTAGCAACTAGGGGTATATCTACTTCCCCTTGGATGGGACACTAGTGTATGTCAGGGTTTTTGCCCAGCAATAAAGTTGGCAGTATAACCATTTTTAATTACCTATTTTTAAGTCGAAACTCAGGAATCTTATTCCCTTTCAAGAACAGCAGACAGAGTAATGTTCTGATTGCAAACAGAGAAAGTGTAAAATAATGTGAAAAAACAGTCATTCAAGTTCTTAAAAAAACATGCTGAGAACAGATCTGCTACATGTACTAACCAAATCTTAAACATGCCAAGAAAATTGAAAATTTTTATTAATAATTTACTTTTAATTATTAAATGTGGAACTACCCAACCAAGAAAATACTTTATTTTTCCACACTTGATATAAATTTTAAAATTAAGCTTATGCTTGGTTACATTTTCAAAAATACTTGATAAATTAAACTACAAGCATTGGTTTAATTTCTCTGTGTACATCTGCATATTTGTAGTATCTGGATCCTATTTTCAATAACAAAAAGCATTGAAAAAAAAAACAGTGCAAAAGACCTTAAGTTGAAATAAAATGGTTACACAGCTCTTAAGAAAAGAAACAGCTCATTAGGTAAAAATATTTTTGTCACAGCAAATATTATGACTCTGAGTACAAGCCAAGGGTCTGGTTGAATTTCTGCCACCTCTTCTGACCAGAAGAGGAACTGGCTGGCATTCAGGCTTTACGAGGTGAAATGCCAACAAGAGTCCTAGCAAACTGAATTTAAAGCCACCACTGCAGCTGTCCCCTCAACCCCTCCCCCTTCCCCTACCCCTTCCCTCATTTCATTACTGCGACTACCCGAACAGGCCACTTCACCTGTACAAGAAATCTAACCAATCAAAACATAAATTAAGAACAGTGGACTGGTAGGCTCTTGTCAGGACAGCAAGTAACTGTCTAATGTAGAAATGTAATCTGTGGACTCTGCATTATCGATTCAATCCTTGAAGGCAAATTAGTTAAAAAAGTTAGCTCGAAAATTCATTTTGCGATAACTAAACCAAAAACGTTGAAACCCCTTTAAAATTAATTTTAGGATTGAAACTAACCAGATCAACAGATAAAAAGGTTCCTGAGAGATTCTTTATCGCAACACCTTGCACTTTGTTGTGTTCTCAGTTTTTTTAAGATCTATTGTTCGCATTCTTCAATGTTATTGGTTTATACATCGCTAGCTTTTGTTCTTAAGTAACATTCTGATTGGTTGATTAACTCTTAACCACATGCCCTGGTTCAAGTAAAAAGGTAAAGGCCGCTTACGAGCCAAGTGGCTCATTAGGCCGGAGCTTATCCCGGTTTCCTTAGCATGAAGCGACTGAGAGTATTTCTACTCTCCCCTGGATGGGATGCTAGTCCATCGCAGGGTGAGAAGCCCGGTGGCCTCATGGTTAGTGCGCTCGTCTCTGAATCGAGCAGTCCGGGTTCGAGCCCTGGCCGGGGACATAGTTTTGTGTTCTTGGGCAAGACACTTTACTCTCACAGTGCCTCTCTCCACCCAGGTGTATAAATGGGTACCGGAAAAATTAATGCTGGGGGGTAACCCTGCGATGGACCTGGTTCAAGTAGCTACACTATAAAACCAGAACTGAAAAAGATAACCAAGAATCCATTAGCTTAACAAGTAAATGGGTGGCCTGTATGCACTATTCTCAAACTCATTGATAATTCACCAAGTTCGAACAAAGGAAATCACAACCATGATGGTGTTTGGATTCTGACCTTAATTAGCATAGATTTTTATGACAATTTTATTTCTTCATTTTCTCGTTAGTTTTAGTTATGACTGAGAAGATCTATCAAACGCTCAAGACTGAAGTCAAAAATACTCTGCTAGTTGCATTGTATTTTCAACTCTCTTTTTGACAGTGTTTGGAAATGCGGTCAAGCGCAGTCTTCCGTGTTTGATATATCACTTCTTGATCTATTCACTACTTTAAGGAGAGCTCCTAAGATGGTGACCCAGTGTCCTCAAGGCTGACAGTGAAATAATGTCGAACCAATTAACACAACTTAGTAAATGTTAGATCTACCAAATGAATGTGTAGTTCCAGAAA
>CM042749.1:5674242-5704242 GCA_022496165.2 Catalaphyllia jardinei
ATTTGATGAATGCATTTCTGTGGTTGAATCAACTGAGTTTTCCTCAGCTTTAAACAGTGCTTTTAGGATCAAGAAAGTAAAATTGGTGATGTACTTAATACTTCCTTTTACGTGATGCATGATTAGTGAAATTTTCTCTGTGATGCATGATTTAATAGAAAAATTAATTGTGATGCATGATCGGTAGGTAACCCCCTTTGCCACCCTCCTGTTTATGTCACCAAAACTTCTAACCTTGAAGCCAATGCACCTCCATGCATTAAAATGTGCTGATGACTTATTTAACAACAAGATGATTTTTTGAATTGTGTAACCACGCTTTAAAATTGACTTGTTTGAGTCTTAGCATTATGTGTGGCACAGGCGGCCTAAGCTCTCGCTGTGAAGATTTATTATGCGAACATTCAGCTCGTGAAACGTGACATAGTTACCGCCATTATCTACTGTTGCACAACAACCAAATTTCTTTATGCGAAACGTGACTCCCTGCCTTTCAGCATAATATGGCTGAAAGGCATATCTGATTACATTCTGGGTGTCAGTAAACATAGGCACGCAAGGCATGCAAGTCTCCAAATTAATTTAGAAAACAGTCCTAAGAAAGCACGCGCGCTGATTGGTTAAAAATCCTGTTTGTATAACTCGATGGAGACACAGAACTAGCGCACGCTGTTGACGTAGTGATGGCACGAGCAAAGAGAATTTACATTTTGATAATCAAAGTTATCAAGTTGTTTTCCTTTTTCTCGTCGTGGTGTTTTCTAAAAGAAATAGAAAACATGTACTCCGTGTTTGTATCGAGTTATACAAACACTCGTGAAAGTTTGGGAGAACTCGAAAAAGCTGTGGAAACACTCGCCTGCGGCTCATGTTCCCACAGCATCTCTCATTCTCCCAAACTTCCACTCGTGTTTGTATAACTCGATACAAACACGGTACATGTTAAATCTATTTCTTAAATACATGTCATCTTTTTTTCCAACAGGCAATTTGTTTCGTTCTTTGATACAACCCACACTGTGATTGGTGTGACAAGCACACATCCAGAACCTTTCAACCCCAAGAGGAATTTTTGCTCAAAAATAATCAAGTTATCAGAACGTTTCTCATTTTATACGAGTCGTAAGGTTACCCTTTTTACAAAACAACACTACTTCACCTAAAGTAGAAAGAAAGAGAAAAAACTTTTGGATATGTTGAAACTCAGATTTAATTTACTCCCATATCAAAAACAAGTGTCAAGTTACCATTTATAACTAAAAATTGCAAACATTTCGCGCAAACGAATTTTCTCCGACATGAAAAACAATAGTGTCAAGTTACCATCTGTGACTAAAAATAGCAAGCATCTCATGGGAACAGCTGCTGACGATTTTGTTAGCTCTAATTGAATTTACTGCCTTGTGAAAAACAAAAGTGTCAAATTACCGTTTGTAACTAAAATATCTCGTTATATTAAATTTTTGCATGCAACAAGAACAAAACAATCGTTATCTACCTGCACTTACAATTGTAGACGTTAGAACTGTCTCAAATTTTTAGTCTCGCCTATGTCCTACAAACTAGATGCGACGATTCGTGACCTTTAATTGAATTTAATCTCAGTGAAAAACAAAAGTGTCAAAGTACCCTTTGTAACTAAAAATAACTAGCCACCATTACACTGAAACAACCCAATGTATATTACGTAACTGTCACAATTCCCTCCAAATCACAAACCGGCAACATACACGTCAGTCTTTATTATTCCATCATTAAAGTCCTTGTACTTAATACAATCACAGAACTCCCGAGACTTCATATACCTCCCTTAAGTTATCTTAAACAAGAAATTTTCTTTTTCTTCTACTACAATTTGTGCTGGCTATTAATGTGATAAAGTGAAAACCCTGATAACATTGATGAGAAAAGATTAAGTTTCATTTAAAACGTATCTGTCATCTTAGTAGTAAACAAGAACCATTATAAATGTATTAATCATCACAAAATAAATTCTTTTTGTTCTGTTGACAAAAATAATCATAGTCTCTTCACGTTTCTCATTGAAACTTAGCACTGATTCACTGATCAATGGATGCTGAAACTAATGACTCGCCCTCTTCACATTCCCACTAGTGCATTCCGCCCCCTTAAATACAATAATTGTTCCTACCATAGAAAGCACATCAACATTAGTAGTAGAGCGGCTAACACTCATTTAATTCAAAACCTTATATAATGGGAAAATCTCACCCTTCATCATATGCTCGCAGTTATATCCCAAACAGTATGTTCCTTTGACTGATTATCCACTTGAAAAATGACTATCAAACCTGCTCACAAAATCCTCAGCCTAATCCACAGAAAAAGGTTGAGGTAAACCCAATATATGAATACTTCCTCCTCTTTTACAGAATAATAAATATGGCCATTCTCAACTGTATCAGGAAATCTTCTCGCCAATACCATTTACCTTCACAACAGGAAAAATTATTTGATTGTTTAATGGTAGATCCAATCTGATTGGTGTGACATACATACATCTCTCACTGATCCACTGATCCACCCGTCCATAATACCCGATGCGCCTACTAAGAGGTATTTTTTAACAAAAAAATAACTCAACAAAAAAGCTCTCATTTTTAAACTGTTTTTACGTCTCTGCAGTAGCAGTTTACAGTTTTAATTGATGACATTCATTTCAGTTCCATATTTTTAAATATAAAAGTATGAGAACTGTTCAGACAAATGTTCTTTGAAGACTGTGTGGCGTAAAGTTAAAGTGCAATTTAATTAAGTCAGACTTTCAACGTATCAGAAAGTTTTTTCTCTTTCTTTCTATTTTCGTTGAAGTAGTGTTGTTTTGTAAAAAGGGTAAACTTATGACTCGAATAAAATGCGAAAAGTTCTGTTAACTTGTTATGAGTATTTTTGACCAACATTTCCTCCTAAGGTTAAAAGGACTATGATATCTGAGAGTGACGGGGAGTTATGCATGTGCCCTTGTCACACCAATCACAGTGTGGGTTGTATCAAAGAACGAAACAAATTGCCTGTTAGAAAATAAGATGATATCTATATTAATTTGGAGAAGTGTCAGATTACTGTCAGTAGTTTGTTTAGTAAAACACTTTACATGTCATTGATTTAATTCTGATATCTCCGAAACCTTTCAGTTCACAAAAAAAATTACTCTTACACGCCTTGCATTGCATGCCTATGTTTTGAATTGTGTAACCACGCTTTAAAATTAACCTCTTTCAGTGTTAGCATGTGTGTGGCACTGGCGGCCAAAGCTCTCGTTGTGAGGTATTATGCGAACGTTCAGCTCGTGAAACGTGACATTTAATCTTTATGCGAACGTTCAGCTCATGAAACGTGACATAGTTACCGTCTACTGTTACACTAACTGTGTTACTGCACCATTGTTTTGTGAAATCCACGATTACGTAATGGTCTTAATCTGGAAACTCGCTTGGAAAATGCCCATGAATAATAGAAAAGGAAAAGAGTATTATGCTATTAATAACACTATTGATAAATAGCTTTCTTCGTTAAAAGTCAGAATATATTTTTTGTGCTATGAGTAAAGGACAAGCAAAGTAGTCAAGGTGGTTGCACAATCCAAAGTTTACGCTATCTACGGGTAATTTTAAAACGCTTAGGGTTTTCCCTTGCAAGTTCTGGCAAGTTCTTGTTTACCTCAGCAAATACTTAATTTTCCTTCAAATCTCTTCACTCACTTCGGTGAGCCCAAGAGTTCACTTGAATTGCCTAAACCCGCTAGAAATATTCGTAAATGTTCAAATAAATTAATGACAATTACTTCTGGTGAAATAAACTTGCAAAGTAAGCAGCATATTATTTGTCACGTAGCGAAAGTGAAACCTGCAACGTCAGCACGTTATGTGGCTGAAGTAATACCTTTTTCAGCGTATGTAACATTCCCTTCGAATCCAATGCTTCGATAAAGCTAGAAAGGTAGAAAAAGTAATCACCCAAACATCTACCTTCACAACTCTTGTCTGCAAGCAGTCCTTGTTGATTCACTGATGACTATAGACACGCAATCAATTGATCAAACTTTAGCACAACAACTGACAACGACTACAGATGAGCTGTTTACCCCTTGTCGCCGATTGCACCATAAGCCTTAGCTGTTGTGAAATCTTCGATGACAATGGTCTTTATCTGGAACTTTTTCTAGGATATGTCTGGGCATGAATGATACGAACAATTCGATAGCAAGGCTATAAACAACAGCTTTCTCTCTTCAAAGTTCCAATTAAATTTAGTCGGTTTTCTTTACATGTAAGAAGCTAGCAAAGTAGTCACGCAAGTCACATAATTCAAGAGTTATGCTGGCCACAGCTATTTTAAGTATGGTGGTTATTTCCCTACCAATGATGTAATCATTGCACGTTCTGACACGTCCTTTTGCTTCGAATCGAACGCTTCGATAAAACCAAAAAAATATATATTTCAGACAGTAAAGAAAACAACATGTGTAACATTTTTGTGTATTAATGTTTCACAAGCTTTTGGCAAATAAACATTAAGAGTTGCATGATTCAAAGTCTCGAACAAGGTTTTGCTGAGCAGAGGTCTTAGTCTGATCACCGACAAAACTAAAAAAATAAAATAAACATCAAACCGCTTGCAGAGCTAGAACCGCACACGCCTACGGCTGCGCGGTTAATATTTTTGAATAGCTGACTTGTTGTGCTTTTGACGTATATCAGTCATTTAACGTCTAGGTGTATTTCTGAACCCTTCAGATACAGCTAGTGTCTGAGGCAACATGACCAAGTGGTTTAGGGCACTGGTGTTGTAATCCGAAGGTCCTGGGTTCAAGGCCTCCACACTGTCACTAGCGGGATTTGTTTCTCAGTAGTCCCGAGTTCAAATCCTCAGTCACCCTTTGTAAATAGCTAACTGGTCTGCCTCCTGCCAGTTGGGATTTTTATGTTACGTTTATTTGAAATACTTGTTTCCTTTGTTTCAGTGGCATGCCAGTAAACTAGCCAAAAGCTTAGTACTAAGCTAAGTGCATGTCCACTATAAATTTATTAATTTATTAATTTTATTAATAAATAACTAATCAAACATGGCTATAACAGTAAAATGTAAAAGTTCTGTTACTGTGTATGCACGCTTTCATGGCTTATTTAAAACTTAATCTGAATCAGATGTTCGAAGTTATTTTCAAGGGGACTTAAACTTCCATGCATTTCTTCAACAGCAGCTTTAATTATTAGCCATATATTTAAACTTAACTGAACTGTACACAAAAAAATACAAAGCTAAAGGGGTCTCGCGGACCGGATAGCGGCGGATGGCGGACGGCTGATGGTGGATAGAAAAATGCAGATGATAAAACGCGGATGGAAAAATGCAAATGATAAAAAGCTGATGACAAAATGAGGATGGCAGTAAATTATATTAAAGCGCAAAGGGTTTGCAAAGGCCATTAAACTGGCAGCACTCTATTTTTAATTTTGTAGGTAGAGAAGTCACGACAGCAAGATAACATCTTTGTTTTCTCTGATGGCTGGTGGTGAAAATAACCTTTATCTCATTGATGGATTCAATTCTTTTTGGCATCAGTTTACTTTATTGTTAAACAGTATTAACGCATACCATCTCTGATATAGCAAGATAATAAATTATTCTGTTTTGATCTAGCAAAACCATTTAACGGTACAAGAAAACCTGTGTCCCGGAAAAGCTTTACAAAATGGTGTAATATCTCTGGGACATATTTTGAATTAGGTTTTTGACAGATTCCCACGCTGTGACAAGCTTCAGTAAATTGCCCACCAGTTTACTTTGTATGAAAAAGAGAGGAGTATAATGTCAGTTGTAAGAAATGCAGACATTTCGTCAGTTGAAATACGAAGGAAAAGGTATTTCTGATGATCAAATTAAATTTTCATTTAGTTTTGTCTGAAAATTCTTGCAGACTTTAACAGGGTTCTTGGCAAAGAACGTGCAGTACTAGTTTTAGCCTTTCTGTAACTAGAATTCAGTTGCTTTTGCTACTGCATGGTGTTTTAATTCAAAAGCTGTAAAAACCTCTTTAGAAAAACGCTCTATTGTTTGATCTAAGTTCGATCGACCAAACAAAGGTAATAACTTTGTTAAAGGGATCATCCCTATATGATTTTATAATATAGATGGAACCCTGCACTCGTTCTGATTGGTCAAAAAGTCGTGAAACATCGTGAAAGCGTGTTTTATTTTTTGCATGTAAAATCTATATCACTGTGATAAAACACTCTGAACATATTTCAACTTTCAACTATTTTCGAACATCTCAATGCCCATCGAGTTTTATCACAGTGTATATTCATGGCTTAGGCTATTGTCTGAGTGTGCACTTCCACTTCTGCTAGATTCACCAGCCTTTGAGGTTGTGTTGAGAATCATTTTACAAGAGCAATAGAACACTTTTTCCATGTTTACTTAGCCTCATCTGAATTTGAGGAGCTGGAAGAATTCTCAAAAGTTATTGACGATGTCTCTTGTTTCCCAATCCTCTTGTCTCGAATTCTCCCAACCTTCCTCATGTTTATTTGAGGCCAACATGTAAACACGGAAAAAGTGCTTTATTGCTTAATAATATTATTATATTGTAGCGGTGCCTCACTCAATTTAACAATGCCTGTTTTCTGCATCGGAAATTTGCTTACTAGTAGACAACGAAAGTCCTTCTACGTAGTGAAGGAAGAACGAGTCTGACGATAAAGGTCTAGTCTGTTATTATTCGATCAAGGCTTATCGGGGTTTTCTGTTTCGTTATTGAATATAAAATATTGGACTTCTCCTGGCCTAAATTCTATAAGATGGCTTGGTTTATTTACAAATAGGACTTTCAGGAAACATTGTAAGTTAATTTTTCCTCATAAGGACTTTGTTATCAGCATAGTGTACGGAAGCTAAGTTGCCATCCAACATCTGACTTGTAAAAATCCAACATCTGACTTGTTAACATCCCACATCCGACTTGTTAACATCCCACATCCGACTTGTAAAAATCCAACATCCGACTTATTAAAATCCAACATCTGACATTGGAATTGTTGAAATCCAGCATCCGACTTGTAAAAATCCGACATCCGACTTGTTGAAATCCAACATCTGACTTGTAAAAATCCAGCATCCAACTTGTTAAAATCTGACAAATTCAGCTCTACATCATTGTTGGCTCAGGTCGGCAGGGAGTGTTCAAAAAAGATGGCGGCGATTGACAGATAGTTCCTCTTTTCCCGGGAGTTAATATTCTTCCTTTTGTTGCCACTGCAGTGTTGTGTCTGTGTATGCCTGTTTATCATGATACAGATGGTTGACAGGCCAAACACAACTCCTATTGGTCAAGATAGGGAAACTTTGACCTTCAAAGCTTTGCTTAATTTAAATGTAACTGTTCACGCGAAAGTCTGCATGTAGACTGTTTTGCGTGGTGTATATGCAATTGGTCAGCTTGGTTCAGGCAAGACTATGGTTTCGATTCTCCATGTGGAACTAATCAGTTGCCATTATATCTAAAATACTCTGTACGTCTGAAGCTGCTGGCGCAACTCTTACGCATGGGAATGTAAACATTCTGCTGCTTTAAACTAACTTGTTGTGACTTGTACCGGCCCTCGGGATGGATTGAAAATGCCTGGTTTCTAATGCCAGGCTATGACAGCTAGCCAATGGCGTAATGTACTTTTCGATCCTAATTTGTTTGAAGCTCGACTTCGTTATTTCGTGTTTCTTTGATGGCGTTTTTCCTAGATCCCTAGGCACTTGATGGCTAATCTGCAGTGGGGAGCTACTTTGATATAAGTGCACATGTTCTTTTTGCAAATCATCTTGTAATAGGGTGCTGATATGCCTCGCATGTTATAGAATGGGGCCTGTCAATAAAAATCTTATTTGTAAGATGGGGTTGACAAGCCTACTCCTATGGTCCGTGGCTCGTGTACATTTGCCGTTTTCTTTTAGGTCTCTCGACCCTTTTTTGGATTTTAACATGTCGGACGTCGGATTTTAAAAAGTCGGATGAGAGATGTCGGATTTTTACAACTCTGATGTCAGATGTCGGATTTCAACAAGTCGGATGTCGGATGACACCTATAAGCTTCCGTAATAGTGTCATTGGCAATTTTCTATCCGCATTTCGTCATCCGCATTTTTCCATCCTCATTTTATCATCTGCATTTTTCTATCCGCCATCCGCCGTCCGCAGCGCGCCATCCGATCCTCACTTTGCAGAGACCCAAGCTAAAAGGCCTCGTTTTGTTAGCCCGCAAGCGAAATTAATCAACTTGCACAGATGCAAGCTTAAATGTGTCACAGCTGTATTTAAAGACAGGAGTTATAAATACTGGAGTCTTGCAGAAGTGATTTTATATTATCTCGATAGTTTAACAGTACTTAAACTTAATTGTTTTTTGCGTATCAAAATATTTTACGTTCGATTTGGTTAGGAACATTTTATGCGTATTTATGTAGCTTGACAATTTTTGGCATTTTTATTTTGTCTAACATTTAATTTTGCCCTGCAACTCTCACCGAAAATCTCGATGAACTAATTTTGATGATGGCAAAAGCAGCACCAAAAAGTCGCACAATTCAGTAAACCGTCATATTTTAAAAAGGAAATCAGAACGTTGCCGAATTGTCACAGGATATATTGTACAGGATATATTGTACGTTACCTGTCCATGTCAGAGACATAAAATAAACAATCAGTAACAAGGCCAATACACCCATCTCTCCTCGCAGTCCAGGGATAAACATCATCCTTGCTGAGAAACAGATCGTAGTTATCTGTGACACGACAAGCTACAAATCGGGCTCTTCTTAGAACGAGAACCAAATCTTGCCTTTCTGGGAGGGGGTGAAGGTGTCCCTTGCTCGACACAGAAAAAAATTAATAGAAAGAAAAGGAGTATGTCTCCCACAAAAATATTCAATTCTTTATTCGTTTCGTCTATGAGTTTTTTTGATAAAATGTGTTTTGCCTCCCAAAATACTTAACGCCAAAGGTAAAAAAGGCCGGTTACATCACCCCACCCTAGAGGAGTAATTGGCGTTGCCACGTATGAATGCCGAATGTGTCGCCGCCTCGATCCTGGCAGCCTCCCACGCAGACGTTCTTAGCCTAAGAACGTCTGCGTAGGAGGCTACGATCCTGGCATGGTCGCCGTAGAATGTGCAGTTGTCAGGCCGAAGCCGCTGACCAAAATTTCTTAACAAAAAATTCGAATTAGTTAAAAAAAATTATGCCTACCTATTTGCAGTATGTGCACTTTGAATTGTAGAAATTTACTTTTCTTTCCACCCTTTGTTTTCTGCGAGTCTACCAACCTCGTTCCCATGGTGTTTACCTGGCTGGGGAGTGGGTGCCCCACCCCCAAGCTAGGGAAAAGGCCCTGGGAACGAGGTTGCAAATTTTAGTAGAAGTCCGGGGGGACGGGAACAGGGGGGAGCTCCCACATAAAAAAGATGGAGATGCTCAACAGGATTTGAAAAGAACACCAAAAGAGTACCAATTGCAAGACCCTGTTTGTGGACGTGGCTTGAAATTTTTTCACCCTAAAGTATATAAGAGATACCAATTCTAAGACAAAACATTATCTCCTGCCATACAGTGAATACTTTTGTTCTTGGGCCACCGTAATTTAATCAAAAATAAGACACTGCTCACCTCGTCAAGCCACTGCTCGCCTCGAATAGCTGTAGCTAACTGCGAGCAGTGGTACATCATATTTTGTATTCTATTTTCTTAATAAACTTGAAACTTGAAACTAAACTTGAAAACAAACAGCGGTGATAAACATATTGAATTTGCACATTTTGATTATGACTTAACATTTTGTAGGTACTCTACATACATTTTCAAAAACTGTTGAAATTTAAAACAGCTATTTACACACAACAAAGGTGAGGGTTTTGGAACCTAGATTAAGCAAATACTTAACAGTAAGCTATAAAAACTAGAGTAGGTTAATAAAAGCATCAGCTTTTCACTTCCGACATTGACATTGAAAGCTGGCTCAAGTTCTTGAATAAATAAGGTCTCTGATTTTACAATGGTAGTCTGTTTTGCGCTTCACTAAGATATCAAAGTGATCCCACTTGATGTTATGTCCAGTGGTTCTGATGTGTTCAGCAATGACTGAGGTATTGTCATTCTTAGCGAGAGCTTATTTAAGTGTTTGGTTTACCCATCATGAAGCCTACATTTAGTTTTACCAATGTAAAAACTGTTACAATCCCAGCAATTTGCCATATGTTTTTGGCTCAATATCCTAAAGTTACTGTAATTAAAAGCTCTCACTGTTGACCTCTTGATCCTGAACACCTTAAGTTATACCAAAACCCCTCTCTTTAACCGCTAAAAGGTTCGACGAGCATCCCTGTCCTTTTTATATGAGGGTCACTCCCTCCCCCCTCCCCCCCCCCCCACGCCAGAGTAGAAACAGGTCGAAACAGGTAAAAAAGACAAAGTGACTTTGTAGTAGTGCCTAATGGTCTGGAATTTTGCTCTGAAGCCTCACCTCACCAAGATTCGCAGTCAAAATGGAGCTAATTAAACTTTTTTTTCAAAACTGTTTTTGGGAATATAATTTATTCTTTTCATGCTCTCAATCTGTCAATCCTTATATATGTCTGGGCCTGGTGAGTTTCCCTGTGTTGAGACAAATGAAAACCCAGGCTCCACTCCTGGTGGTGCCCTTCTGCCAATAAAGAATATTCCAAGTCCTAATTAGCAAAGAAATTTCAGAATATGCCTGTCAGTAACAGAAAAATCCTCTTCTCATGGATACACTAGACAGGCAAAAAATCAACCATCTAATTTACTATCTACATTTTAACACAACAGCTTTATTCATCCCTTATTTTAGAACATTTCACTTACATTGAATCCACTACAAGCGTATTCATTGCACGAAACCAGGCTCCCTGGTCAGGGATGGGGGAGAACAGAAAGCAGGAAGAAAGTAAACAAGTAGTCCCACTTTTGCTTAGTCTGCGGTGCATGACGCAAAAGAAGCCCACAAGAAAAAATGGCTGGGCACGCGTTTTGCCCTGGGGACTTCTTAACTTATTTCCTTCTCCTATGGACTCCCTGAGGACTTCACCAGGCTATTATTTCTCAGTTTTCGTTTGTGTCGTGCACGATGGACAAAGCGAAAGACAGGGTTCATACCCTTTTCAGAAACTAATTTCCAGGACTTTTCCAGGACTCAGATTGATTTTTCAAGGGCTCTAAAATTCACATTATCTCCTATACTCCCAAGATCTCAATGTTAATTTTCCTTACTGCCTTCCATACACTTCATATTTTTTTAGTTGAGTTTAACAGATTTCCAGAACTTTCCAGGACCAGTGGCCTTTTTCCAGGACTTTCCAGTCCTGAAAAATGCCACAATAACATTCCAGGACTTTCCAGGTTTTCCAGGACCCGTACAAACCCTGGAAAGAGGCACCACTTGAACTCTAGGAATAAAGAGGCACCCCATTCCCCCTTCGGCCACTTCACTCTCATCCAGATCCTTCTTGGTCCTTCCAGCCATTGTGACAGTTGTGTGGGTGGCCAATTTAATTATGCAAACAGCTTGAAGGTAACAATTGGTCGAGTCCAAACTCACAAAACTGGAAACCATTTGAGAGATAAATTCACGCTTTTGTAGCAAAACTCAGCGACAGATGTTTCTGCTGGTTTCCAGCCGCCATGTTGGTGCCCATCTAGATGGGCACCAACATGGCGTCTCCATACAAATCTCTATAAATTTGGGGAAAACTTTTCTCCACATATCTTCTATAAGAAAAATTGCTGTGACCTGAATCTTGGCGAGAGTCTTTGCATATCCACCTTCTTTCTATTTCCAGATTCTGGACTGAACGGTTTTGATTTTTTATTTTGATCTATTTTGAATGGCGTGACACTGAAAACCAGAAATAAAAATAAATATTCGTTTGAAAGGCCAAGAATATGAGCTCTCCCAGCTATTTTTCTCTTTGAGGTAAACTTTAATCTCAGATTACGATGTCATGCCGAACCCGTTCACACAAAATCTCTTGAATACTCTGGCTTCCAAGCGAAATATAAAACTGAGGTAATAAGCTGCAATAATTTGTAATTTAATGACTTGAACTCAATTTTTAGCTAACTTCTCGCAATCTATTGATAGACTGTTGATCATAGGGTAATGATTGCTCAGTGACCTGATGTTTATCAATAGATGTTCTCTCTTTGACACAGAAGTCCCTGAAGTATCATTTCATTTTATCACCATATACGTCCATATATGTGTCCCGACATTTACAAAGTTGCACATAACAAACTTAGGGTAAGTTCATGCAGCGGCAGATGCAGACCTTGAGCTAAGTGAGAGATGTTTGGCTTCCCCTGCTGGCTCTTCTTCCTTTTGCCATTTTCTTTTTTTTAACCAAGGCTCCTCTCCTAGATCTGCCACTGTTATGAGGTCTGATGTGAACTGCAATGACTAATTTAACATGCCTAGTATCGTTAAACATCACAGGCAACCATCATGTTAACAACCAACCAGTGTTCAGAGCGCATGTTTTGGTTTGGCCACAAGTACTGTATCTTGGTCATTGTTACTTAGCCACTCGCTAGACTAGAGTGTGATTTTCTCCTGTCTATTCATAACAATTGCGTTACTGAGACAGGATCAATATAAACATCGCAAATGCAAGTGAAGTCTTAGAAACATTAATTATCGTTTCAGTTGTCCTTGAAGGATTGCAACCTTCAAAGAGGTGCTACCATAACTTATATTATGGTCATGCAGAAGTAATCTACAAGCGGTAAAAAATTGCTTTAATTTCTGAGGTAATACATTACAGATATGAAATTACATAACCTATTTTCTTAGAAAATTAAAACTTTTAATTTTATTATAATATTGCTATTATTATCATTGACACGTTTTTAAAGGCACAAATAAGTTGCAATCAAGATTTAACTTTATAAGCCTTGATTTTCACTTTTTCACGGAAGAGTTATAAAATGTTTGAAAATTTTTCATTCAAAATTAATGCAATTTCTTCAATTGTTCTTTCTGATGAAATATCACTTGAATCAACAAAATCTGGGAATAACATAAAACAAGAATTGATAAGTAATTTGACGTGACAGGAAAAATTAATTCTTCATCAACTATCCCCACCCAGCTAGCTTCAAATAATAGTTCCTTTGTTTCCACTCTTAAACAAACTTTGTTAAACAACCTTTTAAATGACAAGCATGACAGAACATACAATATTTGTGTTAAAACAAATGTGGACCACATTCCATACAGGTTATTCATAAAACAGTGGCAACAAGTATTTTGATGTCTGTAAATTCCGGGTACCTCTCTGAACAGACAGCTGAAAAATGTCCTTTACACAGAAAACGTGGACTCATTATAGACAGAAATTTTAAGGCATACCGAAGCTATTGTTAGTTATGTCATAAATATAATTCAAAGAAAATAAAAATGTTAGTTTAATACGGTAGATGCAACAGCCTGATCACTGCTATTTATTACAAATCTTTGCTGTCATCCTCAAAGCATTGCCAAGAATGACCTCGCATACATCAACATCGTGATTTCTAGCGACGTAATGACACGAACTAACGTAATACTTAATCGGGTGACGCTTGGAGGTAAGCTTTTGCAAGTTTGTAAACTTTATACCAAGTAAAGAAGGCCATGACGCCCCTCTTGGAATTTGGATTACGCATAAGCTCTCCGAAAGATGATAACTACAGTAAAAGTACGCGTTTCAGAACTATGGTCTTAAAATTAAATCGGTAAAACCAACAAATACCGGTTCTGCTATGTGTGGTATTTCCTAGCTCGGTTTCCAAGCGACGAAATTGCACTTTACCCTAAAAAGGCACTTTAGGAAGACGGAAAGACAAATACCTTATATCGTGGGGAATCAACCGAATCGAAACAGCTTGAGTTAGGCTTACCACATCGCTGTGAGTACAAACAACAATTATATGTAACTAGTTCAGACGGACGGAACAAAGCAAGTCGACAAATTGAATAGTTCATGTAAGCTTACTGATACAACTTTACCGACAAAATAATAAACGAAGATATATATATATATATATTATTTCATGAGCCGCAGCGCCAAATCTAGTTCTGTCCAAGGAGAAAATCTACGAGAAGTTCGTATTTGCGCCAGCCAAAAATTCAAATCAGTGTTATGTTGATATTCAACGGAGTACACGTGTACTGTTCTTTTGTACGGCGCGCGGTTTTGTGCCGAGCTGAAGATATTAGTACACGAAAAACAAAAAAAATATCGACACGTGGTGTAGGAAATACAGACTAATTCGAGAACTTCTACAAAAGACTAGATTAATTACAGATATCTCTGCGAGAAGCCATGGTCATGATAATCTATTAATGCTTCCTCGCCTTTCGCTGAAGAGGGTTTGGAACCTTCATCGCACGGGCCCAAGCATCCACGATAACTTCTTCTGACGGCGAGGTTCTGGTGAAAGCTTGATTTTCGTTAGCTGCATCCATGTACCGGTGAATCCCTGAAAATTCTTCAGGAATTTCGAAATCTTTGAACGCCTTTGCTACTACTTTGATGTGCAACAATTTGGGAAGCAAGATACAGTCGGGAAGACACAAGTTCTCACCACCGAGGAATTTTCCAGGCATATCGGCTGATTTCAAGAAGTCGTCGAGGGCTTTAAGTTCTTCTTTTAAGACTCCTTTTAGCCTCTCATCAGTGGAAGAATCTGCATTTTTCGTCAGCTGACAAAACTTGTGATAAACGCCGCTCCCAGGGCCTTTAAAAACAAGATGATTCACCTTGTCGTTGTTGATTCGCAATGGATGATCGGGAGATATTTTCTCGATGAGGGTCTCGATTTCGGCCGGGTCTTCTATTAAGTCGTTATCCAAAAACTTCAAGGCTGGTAGTTTTTTCATCTCCCTACTCTTCACCGCATCCACAAGACTGATGTCGACAGCGATATCTTTCAGTACGAGCATCATCATAAACCTTTGAGCAAACACGTCGGCCCCGAAATCTGAATCGTTGATGGTCGAGGCCTGTTTGAACAACAAACGAAATGATCAATAAACCAGCGCTTATTTGAACCAGAATATGAAAGCTGAGCTCTAAAAGAAGTATAATACCTTCACAAACAGGATCAGATCCGACTTGTTATCGGCCATATCGGAAAATACGGCAAAAAAGCGCCCAACAAAACCACTCACAAGCCAACAACTACCGAACACCGTCCTTGAGGAGTCAGGACTCTTCTCCACGACGCACCCATTCTAGAACCCAGTCTCAATCTGTCAATTCCCCTTCTTATCGGGGTGGGGTGGAGCCGGTGGGGTGCACGTTGATGCGTTCGAACAACGTGACGTCATCAACAGTTACGTTTGGAACATAACTACTTTAGATCTAAAAATATTCGTTGATTCATGTACTTTGGCGTGAGTCTCGCGCCAAAATAGTGGCTTACCCCACCTAAATCTGACGACAACGATTTGGGGGAGCGAAACACAACTTGGGACGGAGGCTAGGAAATGTTCGAAACGTCTTTGGAAGTATTTGCAACGCCCTCGGAAATCTTCGGATGACGGTCTTTGGATATGTTCTGGTCGTGTACGAAAATCCTGGCATCCCGGAATAGAAATCTCGCGGCTGTTTCTCGTACCAATGTTGATAGGTATATATTCAGCATAAAACCAATTGAAAGGCTGACCGGGCGGCTAAAAATGTTAAATTTAATGCTCAATATTTCTGTTCAGGACAGGACCAGGAGCTCCTGACAGGACTAACCTTCCTCAAGGGCTACAATGAAGCTAAGTAACTATGGATAAAACGGTTACAAAATTTAAATGATACAAAAGGAATAGATGTGACATGAATACAAAAATAGCCGGATACATTTAAACTTGCACCAAAACGGATGGTATAGATCAAATTTCGTCACGCCTGTTTAATCCAAAGAGTTCAATGCCCCTGGAGATTAAAAAGGCCTTGACCAACCAACCGCCGTTTCAGAACATTTTACCCTTCCTGCCCATTCTATGGACAACATAGAAATCGTTCTTCTAGAACTCATCACCTCAAATAGAGATGCCATTCGCAAGGCAAGAGAAGCCTTTCTAATCTTTCTAATCGAATCTAACCGAAATATTGGGCATTAGATTTAACATTTAGCCGTCCGGCCAGCCTTTCAATTGGTTTTATAGTTTATTTTTTACTGCTGATCCTGATCTAACCAAGATCCGGCTTCACTCCGATGTTGTTTGTACAAGTGGTCCTTGCATTACAGTTTACACGATTAAATATATTCAGCAACCCAATCAGTGGAGCATCATGTGATATACATTTTATGTGTTTTGCTATGTATGGGCTTTCCTGTCTTTCCTTTTGTTGTGGAGCCAAAGTTTCAGAAATTATATTTTTGAGGACGCTACGTTTTGGCAAGCTGTGTGGAAAACTCAATTCTTAATAGCCCTTCCAGTTCACGGTTAGTTTTTCTCATTTGCATTACAATGTAATCCAACGTGGATGCGAAATATCTCGAAATTGCCTCACATACATGCTAGCAGTTTTTATTGTAATGCAAATGAGCAGAGTTGACCGTGAAAAGGGCTATTGAATGCCTCTACCGTTTTCTTTAGATCCCATATAGCTCAGTGGAATTCTGCGTTCGTACGTTAACCTGTGTACATGTTTGCGTTGTTTTGTGACCTTGGATTCTACCTCCCCTTAATCCAAGGTTAGCTGTTGCTAAGGATTATTTTATTTATTTTTTTAAGTTTTCAATTGGTTAATCTCTGCTTGCCTCGTCATTTCGTTTAAGATTTACGTTCGGGTACTTTGTTTTTAACCACCTGATCTACCCTTGGCTTGAGTCCCGGCGCGGCTAGAGTTTGCATTGAAGTCAGTCAGGTTCCCATAGAGTGAGCGCATTCTAAAGTTGTATTCAGCAGAGAAGGCAAAAATAGAGAAAGTTGAAGTAGTGGAAGGCATAGAAGTCCTGTCCCCAGTTGTTCAAAGCCTGGATAACGGTATTCAAAGGATAAATCGCTATCCAGCGAATAAGTGTAAACAAAAGCAATCAAGCTATCGGCTAGACAGGGATTTATCTGGTCTAGGATAGCGTTAACCACCTTTCGAACAACCGATCAATTCGCCGGAATTTCAGACGGTCGTTTTGGCGTTAACGGCCTTTACCTCCTTAGGAAAGCAACCGGCAAAACATAATATAATTTTATTGAATTCTACATTTCATCACCTTTCTATTAATACTGATATACTGTAAAATCCTCGAATTAGCGCCCGGGACGCTTATATTTCAAATTTAGGAGAAGATGGAGGGTGCTTTTTTGAGGGAGGTGCTTAATCGCAGGCTCGGTTGCTGACCTCGTTGGTTCGTTTGGCATGCAGGCGAAGTAAACGGTGAACTTGTTGGTTCGTTACGCAACACGGGGCGGATGAATCGCAGAATCGCAGAATGTTTGGAAATAAAAATAGTTTCAGCTGTCACGTGGGTTTCAATGTCAATCAAATTTGCCGCTTTGCGTCGACGATCAAAAAGAAACGCAGCCGAAACCTTACCGTGGCCTGACACAGGCATCCCACGGAAAATAATGACACTTTGTCATGTTTGTGATGCTTATTCATAAAGAGCATTGAATCTCATTGACCTGCATGTCTGTGCATAAGTGGAACTTTTGTGCCTCTAAGCTTTAAAACAACGCCAAAACTTTCTCTCAAGCTCGCAAAGTGTCACCAGGTCTTCAAAGTTTAAGTTTCTTCATGTACTTCAGTCGTTAAATTAAACGTGAAATTTTCGAGTTAAGTATTAGAGGATATCAAAACAACTTTAGCGTTAATCTTTATTTTTTTAGCAAGGAAGAACATCGATTTTTTTCGTTTCTTCTAGGTGGCGCAGTTCAAAAATTAGCGTGTTACGTTTTGAACAGGAAGATTGGTTGACGAGGAACGTAAACAACTGGTCGAGTCAGTTAGAAACTGAGAACATTTTGTTGAACTAGACCAGTAAATTAATACAGCCGTTTACATATTCTATTACTGTTATGCAGCGTTTATATCTAAGGAGAAGAAAAACTTATCCAAGTTTTTCCGTTTTCTGTTTCAGTTTCTTCTGCAGCAAGTTATCACTTCACGCTAACTCTTCTCCGTCCGGCCTTAAAGTTATTTACAGAGAACACTGTCCGCGTCCGACCTTGATTTCTTCTTATTCAAGATGAGACACTACCGTTTTCTTTCGTATCCTTCCAACATAGGCACTGCAAAATTTCTCGACCAATGCTCTTTGATGAGGTTATCAGATGGGCAGGTGTCGCGAAAGGCAACATGTTTCTCACCAGCGTGAATATAGTCCCAGACCCCTTGGAGCCTGGCGGGAATCTCGAAGCCTTTCAGTTCCTTAGCGGCCACGCGAACGAGCAGGAGCTTGGGGAGCAAACTACAGTCCGAGAGCCTCAAAGTGTCACCTTCCATAAAGAATCCTTCAGTACTCTGTAAAAGTGATTCCAGCTCCTCCATTTTCTTCAGCAGCGCTGTCTTGAGGTAGGCATCTTTTGTCGGATCTTTGTTCTTTATGAGAGCGCAGAATTTTTGGAAAATATTACTGCCCGCGACAATGGCTTCCTTACTCTTGCTCCTGATTGGAGGATTTGGATAGAGCTCTTCTAGGTATTTGGCGATAAGTAAAGGGTCGTCCAGAACAAGGGCCTCTTCTTCACTGACCTGATGAACGAGAACTGGCACCTTGCCGGTGGAATTCACCTCAAGAAACTCTTTTGATTTCTTTTGAATGTTGAATGGCATTACTAGCGGCTCAATATTTTTCAGTTTGCAGATCATTTGAACCTGGTGCGTGAGAGGGCAAGCCGCTACAGACGATTCATCAGCGGCAGCCTGTAGAGAAAGGAGATCAATAGTTAATTCCTCATTAGTCTATCAAACACTATCAAGAGGTCAGGTGAGGAGAACAGAGATATTCATCTAGCTATCAGGTGACAATGTCTTAATTAATGTATATGGTCAGATTCTCATTAGCAAGTTGTGGTAAACTTTCATTTTTTTTTTCTGTCTTTTATCCGATGAAAAAGCACCCAGGATTTTAAGAAATCAAACTGGTTCGGTAAAAATAACATTCACAATGAAGGTTTGGTATGTCATTTGCATCGTTTGTCAAGCTATCGCAAACCAAGTTGTTGATACGTGCATAACTGCACATGCACCTCTCTCGCGAAATTCTTACGTTACGTCGGGGTGGGTGCCTTGTATAAAACCAATGAAATATATCACCGTTGGACCATTTCGTTTTTTTTTTTTGAGGGAGTGTTTGTCAAAAGCGATTTTTCTCGGTCTTTTTTTCTGTGTCACAAGTCCAGCAACTTTCAGTGGACTGCGTTAATTCTATTAATGCTTTGGATAGGAGACAATTACACAATAGTTATTACGTCACGCCACAATTTGCGTCCTGTGGCAGCTACGGGACGGGACGGACCGGACGGGGCTGCCCTGGGGCTGTCAGTCACTAGATACATTATTTTCACCTGCCAACAAGGCTTTTAATTTGTGAACATGAGTTCAACGGCCGTTCCGTATTCGTTACTTTCAAGTTTTAATTTGTTAAAATGATTAGCTGAATTTTTGGCGACGTTCTGGGTCACAGTCCACCGCTGAACACAGTTTAATCAATTTTAAAAGATTAGCCTCATGCGAGAGCGATCACGCCCGATGAAGAGAACATATTGCGCGGTTCTTCCCATCTGTTGCGACAGTTGTTGATTCAGGGCGATCTTGCTTTCTACGAAACTCAGTTTATAATTTTTAGAGAAATACGCATATCTTGCGTGTGCCTTGGTGATCTTTGACAAAACAACATCTTTGAAACTGGTCACTAAAACAGAGTTGTTGAGTAAGTAACTGAAGCTGTGAGGATAAAGAAATTTGCGTACAGCTTCAGTTGCTTAGCTGGTTTAAGACCCCACGAGGAGTTCAGCTGCTTTTGTTAACCAGAATCTAGTCAAACGCGTTCCCTGGCGTTCCTGATTTCGTATGCTTCGCTCAAGTGTATATAAAAAACATGATTGTATAAATTAAAACCTACCCTTACAAGGAGGTAAAATTCTGCTGTCGGTCGTAAACCGTTAGACATTCTCTGATGAGTCGATTTTACGTTATTAAGAAGCCGATGAAATATTTTTTGCTGACTGACCCAGCTGGGGGAGATGTAGCTATTAATGATGAAAAACGTGATAATTGACAGTTTCTGCATCACTGAAATCAAACGCAATTGGTACATCAATTACAACGGTAGCAATGAGCCGTGAAACTGACATCACATTGGAACTTTCACGAAACACCGGGTCTTTACAATTAATTGTGTTAACTTGGCAACTTCTCATAAATAAGTCTTCAGTAGCTGCCGGTAAAACGTGGAGTTTTAATAGCTCAGTTCATCATGGACATCCTGGCGTCGTATGAAAGGCCCATTTATTTTTAATTTCTGTGGCCATGCTATCTATCAACCACTGGCCATGCCTTTGTTTTGTCTTGCAATGAAAAGAGACTGTTTTTGTTTAAAGAGATAGTAATAAAAATAGCACGAAATCTGCATTTGAATAAACTGCGTGCAATCTTTGCCTTTTTTCATAAAGTTCTAGATAACCAGGGAATCTTCAAGGGTAAATATTCCAAAAAGACCGTTACTGCTAACTCAAGGGACGATGACTTTTTACGTGGGCGCAAATTCTTCGAAATTCCAGTACAAAGGTGATTAAAACTAACTCAAGACATATTAACTCCACATTCCTATATTTAACAAAGAGAGTTTTCTAGAAGAATGCCAACGAGTCTCTCGAGTGATTAGTTAACACCTTTCTTTTATACTTCGTTCAGTGAAGCATTAAAACTGTAACCATGACAACCTAAGACTTTGTCAAGGTAGCGTGGGAACCAGAGGCGCCATCCTTTTAGTCGCGCCTGAGGGTAGGGAGGGTAGAGAACAAGGGGCCCTTGGCAAATTTCTGATTTGGTACATTGGTAGATTTGGTAAAGTTACTACACGCTGTAGCAGTTGTAATGCAATAATTTGAGAAGTATGAAGAACAAACCATCCTGTAACGTCAAGGGCCGCGGAGCCCAAATACGTTACACCTGCAACTTGCAAATCCTATACAATAATTCTAAAAACAGTTTTGATTTAGGCTATGCACAAACGTTCCTTGCCTTTTTCTTTGTAGTTTTTAGGCAGAAAGAAAAGTGGCATTTCTGCCCAAAGGCACTGCAATGTTAATTAGTTCACAGCATAAATTTAAGTATTCTCTTCACATTCCGCCGAGAGTCGCAGATCGCGGATCGCAAAACGCGGATCACGGGTACACTAGTCCAGTCTAAAAGCCTTCACTTTTGGGTCCTTAGCCGGCACTAACTGTCGGAGCAAAAGGAATGAAAGATGGGGTAATTTATTTGTAATTTACCTAGTGTTAAGTGTATCAGCTGGTTCATGTATCTTTGGCAGCTTGTTTTGGTTATATATATTCCCACACACTAGGTTTTGCTTTCAAGTTTAGTTCGCGCATCTTCTTTGCTTTACTTATTTTTACCCGTCTTCAATCTCAGGTCTTTACTTTGTTAATCATCTTTGTTAATCGTTACTTAATACCTTAACACCCTTCAGCCTGTTCCTGTTTTATCTTTTCTTTTCTGCTGATGCATTCAGTACATCCATTCCGTCAGTGGCATAGTTTTGATATTTCTAGCATCTTAGCTTCACCTCATTTTTCTTTTTCAATTATTAATGGTTTTTGCTCTGTCCTTATTTATCGTCACCTTTTTATTTTATACACGTTTTCTTTCTTGTACATGTATACTCGGCCTTCTTAGCGTGATTAAGTTGGCAATTTGAAGTCACACATTTCTTTTTTCTAGTATTTCGATTTTTCAGGAGGATTTTTGTTTCGTTTCACATTTTACTTTTGAAGGAGGGGGAGGTGGTTTGGCATAGGCATAAACCTTTTATTTTTTGCGGGAATTGTGTATGTATCTCTTCTCCATGCAAAAGTTTTTTTTAACGCTTTTTAGTCCACTGAACGGGAGTGATTTTTTTCGTGTGCATGAGTTTTTATTTGGTAGAAATATGCTTACAAGTGAGCATTTTCAAAATTACCCAGTCCCCTTTTGAAAAGTCAAATGGTCACCCCTTATGATGAAAAAGTTCTAGTCCACATTTATTTTATTCTGTTTTCAATTAATGTGTGAACTAGTCTCCACTCGCATCAGAACTAAAATTTTACTCCAGCAGTTAATACTCCTTAAATTCTCTTAACAGTTTTGTAATAAATGTTAGCGAACAGATCCTGAACACAGCTGCGAGAATTTTGATATCTTACCTGAAACGAACGACAATTGGGAAGTAATTAACCCTGCCCCCTTAACTTTCCTATACCGTTCATCTGACCGTGCCCTATCATAACTCCGTTTTCCTGGGAATTTTCTTTACTTTGCACCAAGCTTACTGAGTACAGCAAGCCACCGAAGGCAAGTGATTTTACAGTAATTGTGATTTTATCGCCAGACATGACTATGGATGTAACCAATAGAAAGCTACCATGATGCAGATCATATTGTGATAACACTAGACAATCTTTCACAGCACTTGACACAATAGAGCATTCAAGGATCTCACTCGATCTCTGCGGGTGCCAAACATAATTTGACATCGTTCTGGTCTGTAGATATCAATGGTCGCCAAAGCTACACAAAGACTCGCTTAAAATCTTTATTTCATAATCCATATTACGCAATATAAACATATAAAACGCAATCAGCTATAGTCTCTAATACATCTTATCTATAATACATCTTATAATTGCAAACAGACTTCTTTTCTCCGTGTACTCGTATTCTGAAATCTCTTGCAAACGCTAGGGAAATAGATAACTCAACTAAATATTACTGAGAAGTTCAGTTTTTGTGTCAAGATTCGGTGTTCATTTGCCTAATAAATAACTTTTTTTCATAATTGTAGAAGAAATACGTTTAACGTTGAAAAATATTCTTGTGGCGCACGATTTGTGTATGTGCTAATTGGCCAAATTGGGTAATTAGGGTGGATGTCTGCTCGACATCTAGTTTCGCTATGCTTACAACATGTTAACTGATCCTATAAATACTCGTACATGAGGTTAAAACATTCTTCTACATAAAACGATCAAATAAACTTGCACAGCAAGGTGACAGACAGGTTATTACCATTGCGTAATCCAGGGAATAGTCAATACAAATTGATCATTCGATTCCAAAGATAACGGTGAACAGTTATTCAGACAGAAGATATTTATGCTTTATAAAAGGCGATGATGTGAATACGTAAATTTCAATCACTCTTTCAAACGCAGCCAAGTCCTACAGGGTGATTTAAACTTCGTTGTAACTTCAACCAATAAATTAAGATCTGGGGGCCTCTTACAGGTCTTGTACATCGTACAATCCACAGTCCAAGATGACGCAGGGAGACTTGGGTCTTTCATTAAACGTTTCCTGTTTTTCCAGTTCATCAAGAACTCCAGCGCCCTCTATAACTTGTCTGCAAACAAAAGTGGTCAGCAGTTAGTTTCTCCTTACAGCAACAATGCACTATTAAAACCCCTCTCAGGGGTGGGGGGGGGGGGGGTACTCCTACTGTAAAGAATATATTTTCAGTGCCTCTATCGTTGTTTTCAATTTGTAGTTGCTGGTTCTGTGAACTGGCTTTGCCTTTCTTTTCCTTCTTCCCTCGTCTGGGATTATTAGATTTGTTTCACGGAAAGTCCCTCTTTCACTATAAACGATAATAAAGGAACGCAATAGAACAAGTAACCTCCGCTACATCTCTTGGAGTTTATGTCGATTAAAATATAAACTGGGAGTGTCATATTGAAAACATCTCTAAGAAGATAGCTTGTGCCCTTGGTGCAATTAAACGAATTCGGCGTTTCACTCCATTTAATGTTCTAATTAAAGTTTATAACAGCCTTGTTAAACCACATTTTGATTATTGCAATGTAGTGTGGGGTAACTGTAAAACGGCCTTTCTGAAAAATTGAAAAGGCTTCAAAATCGGGCAGCTCGCATCCTAATGTTAGCGAGCTATGATAGTAATTTGGATGATTTGTTCCGGGCGTTAGGGTGGCAAAAACTCCACTATCAAAGATTGGAACAGAAGTCTATGCTAATGTAAAAAACATTACATGGTATGACTCCTGATTATCTGAGATCAAGATTTGTGTGCGCTTATCGTTTAAGAAATACCGAAAACAAATTAGTTCTTCCACAACCTCGAACTGATTATCTCAAGAGAAGTTTTTTTGTACAGCGGAGCTCAGTTGTGGTACAGCTTACCTGTAGACCTAAGACAAGCGTCTTCACTGACCGATTTCAAAGCTAAATTAAGTCGCCACAGTTTAAAGTTATATCTTAATTTTGAATAAATTTTAGACACGGCCTCCATGTTGTTATTAAATTTTATTGTAGTTAGGTAGATAGATATACTAGTATAGATAATTAACTAAAACAACTGATGGAAAAACCGTGTATAATTAACAATTATTCCATGAGCGCGCGTTGGATATGAGATGATAGATAGCCAACGAGGCGCGTAGTTGGCTATAATCATCTCATATCCAACAAGCGCGAGTGGAATAATTGTTTTATTAAAAACGCCCCAAAATATAGAAAACTAGACTATAATAAGAAAGGCCCAAAAAATCAGTTTTTAACAAATAAAGTTATTAAACCCTGGATCATTGGATAATGCAATTCGAGAGTTTTCATTGGCTAAGCCATCATGGTATATGAGCCATTACACCATGATCTACAGAAATGGCGAGCGTATGCTTGATTTTTTGTTTTTATTGTAGTCTAGTTTTCTATATCTTGAGGGCGTTTTTAATAAAACAATTATTCCACTCGCACTTGTTGGATATGAGATGATTATAGCCTGCGCCTCGTTGGCTATCTATCATCTCATATCTGTCATGTCATATCCAACGCGCGCTCATGGAATAATTGTTAATTATCTTATCTTATCTTATAGAAATCAGATAGCTTCGTTCTAGGTAATAATAATAATAGACGCGGACGGTAACCGGAAGTGAGCTGTTTTCACTTTTAACTTGCCCTCACCCAACCACATTCACATTGCTAAGAATCCTTTCTCCATTAGAGATGAGTAGTATAAAAATCTGGGAGACAATATTCTCCTAGCACGCAAATTATTCTCTTCCGGTTGCCGTCCGCGTCACAAAACGCGCGTTCTTAAGCTCCCTAATAACGATAACGATAACGTTTACCTATGCTGGTCTCATGTATAATAGTGATGAAATTTCTGCTTGGGAAAAAGCTAGTCTGTTATAGCGTAGGGGTAGTTTTGTGCCTAGCTAGTCTAGAATAGTCTCAAATTGATAATGGTGTAGTATAGGGTAAGGGTTTTTGTGTCCCAGGGCAAACCCCTACCCCATAAATTTAGAGTACCTGCCCCTCCCAGTTAAGAACATGGCTACCAAGAATAGAGCTTTGGAAACCACATATTTCTCGCAGGTTTCAAACTTGGAGATAAGAACCTGTAGGTGCATCAGTGGCTCTTATGAAGAGTTAATGTGACAAAGCTAAACAACAACAACATCTGGGACTATCCCTCTCATCCTAGTTTTAAACCTTTTATTGCTTCTGCATTTTAGACATTTAATGTATATAGACTTTTATTGTTTAAAGGACCCTCAAGTAAACCACCATGAGGAGATTGGAGGATTCCTCTTAAAATATGAATTTATTTTATCCCAGTTTTCAAACTTTCTGTTGCAAGATTTGCAAGCACTTCTTAGCGTACAGATGTACTGTAAGTATATGTGGAGTGGTACGTCCCTTACCCGAAAGCAACATATTTTGTGTCCATCCAAGGAGCAGGCTGTAATGTGATGAAGAATTGAGAGCCATTTGTATGCCGGCCCCTATTGGCCATACCAACAATACCTCTCTTGGCATGTGGTATGGAAAAGTCTTCATCTGTGAATGAAAAAGGAAAACAAATCAGAAGCAGAAATACACGTGTGAAAGTGAGTCCATGTTTATGGAACCAGAAAGGCACCGGCTTAGTACACAAGGTTACAGAGAGTTAACTTTTTCCTTGTGATACAATGTTGAGGAAAATTGTTCAACCAGCCAAGTGAATATCATTCTGCTGGTTCCAATTTAATAAGCCTTATTCAAAGCCATTACTCGGGATATAACATGAAGCTTGAAGATAAACCTTATATAATAATCTAAATAATAGCTCGGAAAGGGACTCCATGTATATACACTAGACAATGCAGTGAAACCTGTATTAAGCAGACCCCATATTAAGCACATGCCTTCTATTGAGCTGACATCAGCTTGAGTCTCTAAATTTTCTTCCCACATTTCTTTGTAAAATAAACCTGCATTAAGCGGACAGCTTTGTTAAGTGAATGACAGACACCGATATTAAGCTATTTCGTTGCACAAAACCTGCAATAAGCAGACGCTTCAAGGGATTTTTACTTCTAAAAGCTCTCCGCGACCCTTTTAAACCTAATCAGATTATTCCAGATGGATGCATTGGCTGACTGGACATTGTGCAGAGAGCAGTCTTTGATTTTACACTGTGTTACAAAAGGTTTAACTTACATTAACTTACAGTAATATTAGAACCTGTTTGGAGTGAACATCCTGTATCAAGCAGGCACTAGTGAGTGTCCTAAGGGTGTTCACTTGATAAAAGTTTCACTGTAGATGATTTTTAAACAAACACTGCTTTACTCTTAAACAGCATACCTTCAAAGAAGGGGCCATAAATGGACTCTCCTCCAATCCCTTTTCCCTCTTCTATGTCTAAAACCCAAGCAAAACAATTTATTATTATCAGTACATTGTCTGTGTATTATCCCCAAATCATTTTCCATTTTACTAGTTACAAGTTTAAATTACTCAAGTTATAGATTCTAGCTTCTGATGAGTTGAATCTCGAAGGGAGACCAACCTGGGTGTGGCTCAAACCCGATCTAACTCCTAAAAGATATCACTTAAAACAGAACAGGCTTGATTACCCCCTGTTCATGAAGGGAAGCCATACTGATAGACTGGACCAGCAGAAATTGAGCCTTGAAATAGAAATAAGAACATTTTTTGTTTCTTGGAATGCATCTTAAAAGATACTTTGATAGCTAACATAGTGGCATATTGTGCAGTTCCAGAAAACATCCATACTCCCCCCACAGGATAGTCTCCTTCGAAGCCGTTTTTTGGAATGTCACGCAACGCCCCCCCCAAAGAAACGGCTGCTCACAACCAAACCACATTCCTATCTATTGTGTTTGTGGTTTCCTTGCGGTCTGTTGAACAGACCGATTACATAACAGCAAAGTGCAAATGACGTAAGCTTTCGCGCGAAAAGGCCTGCGGTGCGAACGGATTTCTGGCTTTTGTTTCACGCCGTATGCACGCCACCAAAAATGGGCTGTGTTCGCGGGCTACTATCATGACAAATGAAAAAAACATGTGAATGAAAGCCCCACGTACAAGTGGTTCATGTGCTCATCGCTATGTTCAGCTAATGAGAGGACATGTTTTCTGGAAATGTCTAATTGCAAGCGTCAATCAAGGGCTGAAAGCCTCCCACAGATTGAAAACAGGAGAAAAGAGCGGCATTCAGAACTCGCTGTCAACAAATCGAGCGAAGCTATTTGATTTCTTAGTCCCTTCATTACGCAAGTTAAAATAGATATCTTCCTTCTTCACAATGATTTTTGGAGTTGAAAGCTTCTAGTAATTAGCTTGAACTTCTTCAGTTAAAAACAAAGCTCATTTAAGCGTCGCAGATATCTTTCAGCATCCCTAAACAAAGGCCGGAAATCCGCACGTTTATTTGTGACGTTTCCGATGACGGGATACAAAGATAAAAAACATTCTCTGATTGGGCAAGTTTCAAAGGGCGAATTTGGCGTGAAAAGGTTTTTGAAAATGGAACGAAAGCTGTGATTGGCATATTTCATGAAAGGAATGTGGTTCGGTTGTGAGCAGCCGTTTCTTTGGGGGGAGCGTTGCATGACATCCCAAAAAACGGCTGCAAAGGAGACTACCCACAAGAAGGATTGGAATTTCTCGGGGGATGGGGGGTTCTGAAAGGCCAGAACATTGAAAGAAATGTATGAAGCTTAATTAGAATTTCCATAGGGGTGGAGGGGTGTTAGAAAAAATCCCTTCTGTGGGGAGGTATGGATATTTTCTGGAATTACACATTGCCATGAACACCCTAAGTGAAACAACAATTAATCCTTGATCTATACTCCCTAAGCAAGACAATGAGTATCCCAACCTTTTGAAATTCCAACCCCTTCCTGGTTGGGCTAACATTAGTGTGAAGCTCTGTTTGTAGCAAATTGCTTGTATGTGGTTTGATAAACAGTTCTGTTGTTATGCGTGAAAAAGAAGTCTTGTACAAAGGAAGAGCCCAAGCAAAACCCTCCACATTAAAATTTCTGTTCTTAGCATGAAGATTGTGCACTGTACCTCCACCCTGAATCCATCCATTGGGAACTATTCTGTGAAATATTGAGTTCTTGTAGCATAGTTTCAAAGGAGGGTCATGCCGTTCAGCCTCCGTTTGACTTCCCAAACAAAGCTCAAGGAAGTTCTTGCATGTCTTTGGTAACCTTTCAGAGAACAACTGTTGACAAAAGAACTCTAAATATTAGAATCTTGAATAACAAGTTCTTTCTTTCAGATTGACAGTGGGAGGTGATTTAGCCTAATGGTCAGTGCACAGGACCCTGGGTTGAGTGATTTGGGTACAGTCCCTGGCCAGGGTTATGATGTCGTGTTTTTGTCTGTCTCTCTCTCCAAAAAAGGAGTATAAATGGGTACCAACAAATTGTTTGGGCAACCTGCCGACTGAATAGCTCACTTTGGAAAAGAGTGAGGGCCTGGGGACGAAGTCACGCCGCAAGCGTTTATGGGATTATTTGGGCGGACGCAAGTCAAAACAAACATGGCGGAATTTACTGCGGAATGTCATAGCGTGGATTGTAGTGGTCACGGCAAGGTTTTTTTGTTTTGACCTGCATCCCCCCAAATAATCCCATAAATGCTTGGGTGCGACTTCGTCCCCAGGCTATCACTCTTTTCCAAAGTGAGCTATATATATATTTTATTAACCAAGCGTGAGGGCCATACTGGGAGAATATCAGCCTAGGCCACGCAGCATTATTTTTTCTGGTTTAAAAATGTTTTTCACCTCGAATGTTTGGTGTAGTTTGAAATTACTACAGCTTAAAAGTGCAGGGCAAACAATATAAACAGAACACCTCACCAAAAAGTTACAAAACTGAAATCAAAATCAAAATTCATGAGTTTTTTGCTCGTCTCCTCACACTGATGATCAAAAGCAACATCTTGATGTAACGTTATGCCAAGAAGCTTAAAATCGGTGATATTCTCTATAGAATTTCCATTCAAATTTACATCAGTTGAAAGAGAGGTAACTTTGTTCCATAGGCACCTCCCTGTTACCAGCATGGACTTGGCTTTTTGAGTGTCTATGAACATCCTATTATGTGCCGACCATTCAGCTAGACATTTAGGATCCTGATTTGGGGTCCGGTGTGATTGATGTGCGAGATGTTTTCCCAACAAGCGCTTTTTGATAAGGTCATATCATCAGCATAAATGTCCAGTGTAGAGTCCTGTATGCTCATAGGCACACATGTATCATTTATAAACACAAGGAAAAGAATAGGTCCTAAAATTGATCCTTGAGGAACACCTTGAAGTACATATGTAATTGTTGACTGGAGGAGCAGCAGCCATTTACACGAACATATTGGTTCCTACCTATAAGATATGACCTAAACCATTTCAATGTGAAGTTGCTGGCTCCATAAATTCCAGTTTCTTGTTGTAATGACTCATGGGTTAGCT
>CM042749.1:5714242-5719242 GCA_022496165.2 Catalaphyllia jardinei
AGAATATTATGATCAACGATATCAAAGACCTTAGAAAGATCAAGGAAGGCATCAACGGCATGTTCATGGCGATAGAGCAAGGGAGATTTTTTCAAATAGGTCAATCAATGCTAACGAAGTTGAATGATTTTTCCTAAATCTAAGTTGTATTTCTTGCATCGTTTTCGTAATAATAAAAGCCATCTCTCCAACCATCCATTCCCATCTCGTCCATCTTCATCTCCATTTATACTGTCAGGAGCTCCTCGTACTGTCCATTCATCCCTCCATCCTCCTGTCTGGTGTCTGTCAGTGTCAATCACGATCACGTGGCTAGTTCGCTCCGACGAAGGGCTAACGCTCGAAACGTTAGCTTCCGAATCTCTTTACGGTCGCCAATTCACATTATCAACCCAGTTGATAAAACCAAATAATCAATCAATCAATCAATCAATCAGTCACAAACAAGGTCACGGAAACTCGAGTTTATTTCTTCAGATACTTTTTATATTTAGCTAATAAATTAAGTTTATCAGTTTATTATAGCTAAATTAAAACCTAAATAACTCCTATCACAGTCATTCAGAGAAGTAACCTGTTTTTATCCAGCAAATTTCGAGGAGTTATTTCTTGTTATGGCTACAAAATAGATATTAACTACAGTAAAACCTCCCTTCAACGGATATTAGACTGCTCACAGCCCTCTGTTTTCTCGTATTTTTATTGCATAGTTCATCACGCGGAGAGAATCGTGAGAGAACTGGACGCTAGCACAATTTTGCTTCGCGTGCTTCTCTCACCTTCCTGCCCCTATGCACCTTCGCGTGCTTTGCACTCACTTCGCGCGTCTTTTCTCTCTCGTACTTTGAAAAATGAAAAATAGAGAGGCTGTGAACAGTTTACAACGGACACAAGAGACACCCCCTGGCCATTGACAAGTAAAGCCTGGTGATTTCTACATCTTGTCGGTTCTGACTGCAAGTTACGGACCGAATCGAGTTGTTTCCCCTCGAGGTTCCGTAACTTACAGTACGGACCGAGAAGGCGACGAGGTTAGGAAGATATTTATTAGATCTCTACTGTGCGCCTGACAGGCTTAGAAACGATTTCTATATTCACGCAGAACGGCTTCAAATTTCTGACGCACGTCGGCCGAAAAACGCGGAGTCAATTTAAAATAGTTGTTGGGTCGTCAGCACCTTTCAACATACAATTTAAAATAAAAGAACTAGGAATGCTAATAAATTCAAATAGGAATGCTCATTCATGACCGGATGTACTGGATCGATGTGCGTTCTTGCTATCCAACTAAAACACTTTTCTCGTCCCCAGGGCCGCCCGTCCCTCTAAGCCGGCGTAGCAATGGGGCGTGTGGTTATGGGAACGAGGATAACTTAATACCGTACTTATGAACTGGCGTGTTGGAGGTCATTCCGTGAAACATAACGCAATGTCATTTAACGGTAAACTGGAATCTTTGCAAAATAAGGCGAAGTGATCTGCTGCCATTCTGTACCTACATCATTCGGTTAAATATCCTCAGAATTCTAAACCCAGCGAGTGAACCATCATGAAATAAAAGTTATAACAAGCGGCACAAAAGAACAAGAACAGCATGCATCGAGACGTTTGTCTAGCACTCATCATGGCCCGCACTGCCCTCCTGTTAAAAGCTTGGAATTTCACTTTTCCTTCTGACACATGAATGAAGCCAATTCCAGCTCGATAATTCTGAAGCGCCATTCCCTGCAGTTCAGTGATTGTTACTTCATACAGCGCGTTCAAGCTCCTTTGACAATCAATCACAGGCTGCGTCAAAACAGTCTTGAGCGATTTTCTGTTCACGACCTCGTGCTGGCAGAAAATCCCAACGAAGAATGCGCAAACTAGGAAACAGTAAAACGGTGCACCCTTGAAATAACCACCTTTAAGAGCCAAGGCTCCCAAGAAAGATGCCAAAAACATCAGCCGTGTGAAACACAAGAACAACGAACAATCAATGTAAGTGGGTAAAGGTCGTCGAAAGTAGGGGCGACTTTGCGTAATGAAGTGATTGGAATAGGCGTACGGAGAATTCCGTATTCTCACAGTCACTCCCACATCTTCCACTTGCACTCGAGTATGATTAACTCCTCTGGCTTCCATGGCAGGCAAAAGCGGAGCTCTTTCCGACATCTTAAGCAACCTGGTAAGCGGAAATGTGAACTAAATAGCTAAAAGATCATGAGCATACGTAATGAAAACGGACATAACTCAGTATTCTTAAATATAAAAAAAACTTCAGTTTTACCTGATCCAGGGATGAGGCTTGAAGAAAAGAAACTTAATTCAAAAGGAGTAAAGATTAACCATGCAGCGTTATGGTTCGAAAGCCAGTTTTGACTTTCTTAGAAAGGAAGTTCATTTTTTTAATGAGATGACCATTGTAGGTTCCAGGGCTCTCTCGATTCCTTTTTGACCGGTCACGCTTGGTCACGCCAACTAAACTACCGGAAGTGCTAATGCCTAACTGTCATTCGCGCGCGCTCATGCTGATGCGATTCAGCCTGCGCACTGCACAAGGATTACAAAAATCAAACATGGCATCGATACAGCAATCATTTTACTTGGTCAATGCCAGCGCTATCTTTGCTATTTTTCTACACAATTAAGCAAAATGTATTTATGGTTTTTATCTTTTATTAGAAAGGTATGTTAGTAAAGGTGACGATGGAAAGAACACAGTGATTCTCAGATTTTTGTTTGTTTCCGAAAGAACCAGCTATATGCAGCGGATGCGTACAATGGAGAATGCTTTCTCGGAGATACGCCTATTTCTCGAGAACCACGCATTTGAATTTCACGAAATTTGGCACGAAAATACTTAAGAAAACAGGTAACTAGGGTATTGAAAAAAATTAAATTTGACGAATGAAATTCTAGATATTCCAGTCAACCTTCGATCTACAAGGAATAATCGAACTTGTGAGCATCGTTACAGGCTTGCTACATGCAAATGATAAAAAAATCTAATGACTAGATTTTCTGCAAATAGACAAAACTAGTTTGAAGGTCTATTCATGTTTATTAATGTTGTCATGGCAACGGGACATTCATCAGCTAAACTGTCAAAAAAACGAAGTTTGTTTTTCAAATTTGCATGTTGCCATTTTTAGCAACTAAAAGATCAAGCCTCTTTGAGAAAAAGGTGAACGAAACATAAGTATCAAAAACTTTGTTCAGTCACCTTAAAGGAGAAGGTCACTCCAAAAACCATATATTTTTTGTCAGCGCTAATAAGAACCTTGCACTGCCTTTAGCCACTCACTGAAGTTTTAGCCTCTAAAGTGCAGGTTCGTCTCCAAAGAAGCCCCAAATCGTTGCCGCCATTTTAAACAGTACTCAGCAGCCAGGCCACGTTGTCGTGACGTCAGATTTCGTCCGAAAGATTTTGTCCAAATGGCTTCCGAAGAGCCTTTTAACTACCACTCCAGGTTATGGCTTCTCTTGAGCCATACTATTTTCGAGCCAAACATGCTCCAAGCTCCGAATTAATCTAGTAGAATTGAAAATAATGAAGTGGAAAATGGCTTGGAATTAAGTCTCGGTGAAGGATTCCAAGTCAGTAGCAGGTTTTTCTCCTTGCCGTCAATTTCGAGTCGGACCGAATGACGCCAAATAAACATGGCCTGGCTGGCACGACAATTTCAAAATGGCGGCCTCCAAAGTCGATCTTTCTGGACGAATTTCATTAGGATTGCGAACACTACAGAGTTGAACACTTCGATGAGTGGAACTTGAGCATGAATGATTACTTCCTGTAGACGAAAGCTTTCTTGAGTGACCTTCTCCTTTAAAGAGAAGCAGGCGCATTTTTGCATGCTATCTACATAAAACCTCCTCGGCCGAGAGGGCTTAGATCAAGCTACAGTATGAATAGTGCAATTGAGTTGCTTTACGATTTCAACGTTCCTTGGCATTAATTGTCTAGGGCTGAAATTTTCCTCTTACTTTCAAGACATTGTTGCTAGTTATACAGACTATACGACACGTGTTAGCAGAGCGGGTTATACAGTCAACGAGTCTAAACATGTTTCCAGGAATCAGTGACTATAAACGCAATCCAGGAACTCTTGAAAAAGGAGGAGTTCCAAGTAAATTGATTACATTTTATTGTCCTCCCTGTAGCTTTCCATCACCGATTGAATCACACTTGTGCATGTTGATAAACAGAGCGAGTGATATATCAACACTGATCACACACCTATTTGTGTGTTCTACATGGTTACCATAAGTGTTTTTCAGTCTACATAGCTATCAATCCACTCATGCTCAATTATCCAAAAATGTAGCTTATACTGAAATACTTCTCTGCTTGTGAAGTTTTCATGAGAAAAAAATGCCTTAGGTGAAATATCATACTACTGCACTAAACGAGAGTCTTCTCTTCGGCTACACTGTTGAATATCTCAGCTGCGTTCTCAAGAATACAGCAATGTCTGTACCCTATACTGGCGCCTAATCTATTGAATAAGCCACCACAAAGTAAAAGTTGTAACCAGAGGCCATGGCGAAAAGCAAAAACATCAAACGGGAATGACATTTTGCGTCTGACATGAATTTCATCGCTTGCGCGTTGAAGGCTTGGAATCGAATCTTTCCCCGAGACAACTCGATGAAGCCAACACCAGACTGATAATTCTGAAGAGCGACCCCGTCTAGTTCGGTGACAGTTACCTCGTAGAAACTGTTGTTGTGTTCTTGCAGTTCTTGGTGGGCAAAGACAGGCTGTTTGAAGACAACAGGAAGAGATTTCTGATTCACCCACTGGTGCTGGCAGTAAAATAAGAAGAACAGCAGGCATGCAGTGAGGAAGAACACCGGAATACCTTTAGCTCCTCCAGCGGTGACCAGTACTCCGAAAAGGTTCGCGCCACACAGCACTCGCGCGATTCGCAAAAAGTACGGACAGCCGATGTAGGCGGGCAGCTTTTTATTTGGGAAGTAGGGCCTGCTCTGCCTGATGTAATGGTTTGCCTTTG
>CM042749.1:5721224-5739084 GCA_022496165.2 Catalaphyllia jardinei
ATAAGCTGGAAATTTAAAGTCCTTACCTAGTCAATCACTAAAATGAGTTTTATTTGATTAAAAATTGTAATGGAATTTTCCTAGGCTTAGTTGAAGTTCGGTCCGTTCGACTCAAGTTTCATGCCTGCCGAAACTGGAAAAATAGCACATATTGCCGGTTCTCTAAAAAATTTAATATCCGCTCAAAAGTCCCAATTCTTTTTTCAACTATAGATATACTACAGCAGTTTGTTTAGCCATGTTGCAATTATAATTCAATGCATGGGCGTAGCCAGGATTTTTCAAAGGGGGGGTCACACTGAGTCATTCAGAGGGTACTCACCAGATTGTCACCTAAATATTGTAGGTTGTTTGCTTACAAAAAGGCTTACAAAGGGGGGGTCACGGGCACCCCAGGACCCCCCCTGGCTACGCCCTTGCAATGTTGTTCCTTCAACGGTTAAAAGCAGATTTTCTACCCGTTAAATCGAGTTTTGAACCGAACACGAAAGAAGCGCTACTTTGAAGGCACGTTTTAAAAATGTGGAACCTGTTTGAAAGTGCTGAACTACATGAATAGAAAGTATAAATGACACTTAATTTAAAAGAATAATAAAATTTGTCTGCCCACTAGGTTTTCAAAACTAACGACCGCTTAAAGTTCAGGAAATTTTGAAATATTTCAGTGAGTAACTGCATACTCGCCTTCGTAAAGTGCGCCGATAAATTCACGTAAATTTCTTACCTGGCTTCAAGATTAAAGTTTTAGTCCTTTGTAGCAATCCTTGAATCCTAGGTAGCATTAAAACTGCCAACTTTTCCTCCCAGCGGTAGGTTTGTAAACAAGGTATATTTACACGTTCCTGATCTGTGTCGAGCGTGACGGTCACATACTTCTATGTTCTTTGTATTACTGATCATTGTTTTCCTCGAAGTCGGTTTAATCATGTAGAATCGTCTTAAAAGGTTTGTAGAAGCACTCTTTTAGACAAATCTCGGCACACATACAAGTATGAACAGTAAACGTTGATCAGAGGATCCACAGAAGGATTGATAAATGCTACGGCCATTTTGTTTTTTTTTCCCAATCTTCGCGTGAGTATCACATCATGATTCCCGTGATACAGATTGGGAACTAAGGGTGCGTTTCTTCAAGAAAATCAAAGACCTAAAAAGAATCCGAAAATGAATTTTGCGTTTCTGCACTAAACAGATCAATCCTATATGTCTCGGATCATGGAACGTCAAAAAAACCGAGGAATCCACTCCCGGAGTGAGGCTCGCACAGCGGTATTCTCGTGATGCGTGATCAGCTGATTTTATTTTCCGTGAAACGTGAATTTAGGAAATTATTCTTCGTGATTCGTGACCTGAAGGTTTTGCGTGTACCATGAAGAACTTGGAGTACAAACCGATACTCGTGATTTTACCACTCTATTTTGAGTCGCAATTCCTCCGAATGGTTGGAGTCGTCTGTCGAGGGTGACTTAGGTATGCCATTTGCAATATGGAGCCTTGACTTAGCCTTTCAGTATTTTGCCGGCTTTCTTCAAACATTCTTTCTAGATAGGTCATTATCAAGATCTTACGTGCTTATTTTCGTGATTCGGAAAAACGACATATTTACATCAGTGATCCGTGATCCTCTATTTTTTTTCCGTTCGTTAACCGTGACAGAGACCCCGCTGTACTACCCTCCAGAGTGGATTCTTCTGTTCCTTTCTCGCTCTTTGATCCGGGAGATATAGGATTGATCTGTTTAGTAAAGAAACGCAAAATTCATTTTCGGATTCTATCGGATAAGAAAGGTACCCTAAATTAGTTCCCAATCTGTATCACGGGAATCAGGGTGTGATACTCACCCGAAGATTGGGAACGAAAACACACGTTGTAAACACAAAATGGCCGTAGCATTTATCAATCCTTCTGTGGATCCTCTGATCAACGTTTACTGTTCATACTTGTATGTGTGCCGAGAGTTGTCCAAAAGAGTGCTTCTACAAACCTTTTAAGACGACTCAACATCATCAAACCGACTTCGAGGAAAACAATGATCAGTAATACAAAGAACATAGAAGTATGTGACCGTCACGCTTGACACAGATCAGGAACGTGTAAATATACCTTGTTTACAAACCTACCGCGGGGAGGAAAAGCTGGCAGTTTTAATGCTATCTAGGATTTAAGGATTGCTACAAAGGACCAAAACTTTAATCTTGAAGCCAAGTAAGAAATTTACGTGAATTTATCGGCGCACTTTACGAAGGCGAGTATGCAAATACTCACTGAAATATTTCAAAATTTCCTGAACTTTAAGCGGTCGTTAGTTTTGAAAACCTAGTGGGCAGACAAATTTTATTATTGTTTTAAATTAAGTGCCATTTATACTTTCTATTCATGTAGTCCAGCACTTTCAAACAGGTGCCACATTTTTAAAACGTGCCTTCAAAGTAGCGCTTCTTTCGTGTTCGGTTCAAAACTCGATTTAACGGGTAAAAAAAATCGGGAGAAAAATCGAATTTTCGAAGTAAAATCAGTGGTCGGTTTTTAGAGAGACAGCCTCTTAAAATTTCAGCCTATTATCAGCCATCAGCAAATTTTGCAGATCGCAAATGTCAGCTGTGAAAGTCGAAACGTAATGCGACACGGTTGACGGTAAAACGGCCCAATTGTCAGCTATCATGTAAACCCTCCAGGCCCATGCACCAGTCTAGACTAGAGTTTTCTTGAGATGACGGGTCTTTCTGTCACCCCCCGAGTTTGCGCAAAAGTTCACAGTTTGTGAAAGCCACAGTGTTTGCCACAAAGACACTGCATTCCAAGCACGTAGCCAGGGGGGGGGGGGGCTCCTGGGTGCCCGTGATCCCCCCTTTCTAAGACTTTTTGTAAGCAAACAACCTAATATATTCAGGTGACAATCTGGTGGGTAACCTCTGTATGACTCAGTGTGACCCCCCCTTCGAAAAATCCTGGCTACACCCATGCATTCCCAATTGAACGAAGCGATTCTTCGCTATTTGATGATTACCGAATAAAGGACGATGAAGAAAATGTTATACACGGCGACAAACAGGAACAGGCCAAGTAACCAGCGAGATGTATTTTTCGCTTTATCCATGAGCGCAAAAGCCGCAGGGTGGAACACTTGGAATTTCACTCTTCCCTGCGACGCATGAATGAATCCGATTCCTCTGTCATAAGTGGAAAGAGCGATCATTTCCAGCTCTGTACGAGTCACCTCGTACAAGGCGTTCAGAGTTTGAAGGTCGTTCTTTACTGGTTGTTTCTTGACAATCGGAAGCGTCTTCCGGTTGACGAATTCGTACTGGAAGCAAATAACGAGCATTGGACAATCAGCGACCAGACAAACTATTGCGCCAGTGAGAGAGGCCGCGCCACCAAAGCTTAACAAAAGGACGAGAACTGCAAAACAGAGCGGAACTCCGCGGTAGGCGGGTAACCATGCTCCAGGAATGAAGGCCCTGCTCTCCTCAATGAAGATATTGGCGAAGCGATGCACCGAAGCTCGAGAAATATTTACCTCCCGGCCAAAACTTTCAATTGTCGTTTCTCTGTAGCGAAGAATCTCGGCGGCCGTTGTCCCGGGCATTTCAATTAGAATGGTTGAAACTTGAAATCGAAACACTAGAAGGAATTTCTTATAACGTAGGTCGTAACGGCGACAGTATCAGTAAACTTTTTCCTCTTGCAGCCGTTAGTTATGGAAACTGATGGAAACCAAAAAGAAATGAAGGTCTCGTGAGCTCCACAACGACAACTAAGTCACAGAGGAACGTTGTTAGTTTACACTTCTTGGCCTTTCCGGGAAAAATCGGTAACGTAAGTGTAAACATATTAGGTCTGCGGTTATAGGTCTCGCGCATGCGTTATACAAGGACACATGGCAGGCTCGGGGTTGTGCAGTTATCGTTCTTGTTTTGAGGAATTCTGGTTGTACCACTGTTTACAATAAAAGTAAGTTGACAGTAACCGAGGCCCACACGATTACTTTACAGTAAGGAAGCAACATGCCATGCCCCGGGGACTCCTCCCACCAATACAAAAAGTGCCAGGCGTACAGCACTATTTTCGTCGAAATCTGATTCCGAACAATACACTGAAGAAGTGAAAGTCGGGGTGAGTTATTGATTCATTGATTGATTGATTTTAATATTTTCTCTCTTCATGGAAATTTCCAGGTTTGGGAATTAAACTAGTCAAACAAGGGGTTTCTACGTTCGAATCACAAGATGCCTGCTGATCTGGGGAGAGCCGTCATCTTCAGTTCGGATATAAAGGCCATGGCAAACGACAACACATTGTTGCTCATGATGTTTCTTGGGCGTGCAAACGCGCGGGACACAAAATGAATGTTGTGTTTCCATGCTGCGCAAACTGGGAAACATTCGTTGCGGACACAAAATGTTTCTGAACAAAATCAAACATTTTTTGTGTCGCGGACACAAAATTTGTGTCCGCAACAAATGTTTTGCGCGCGGGCAAACGGGGAAACATTAATTTGTGTCGGCAACAATGTGTCCTCGTTTGCCAGGGCCTTTAAAATAAGAACTTTATTAAGTAATGTTCCAGGTAAGAACTGTACCATTTTCTATTGTTCTGCGGCACTAAGCTTTCCCCACGTTGAAACTGTTGTGTTTTCAGACCAAGAATTTATCAACTGATGAAAAGCAGGTTTTCTTTGTGTGTAAACATTTCAACCAATCCCAACAGTCGTAAACAATATTTTTCAATTTTTCAATGTTTCCCACATAGAACTACTGTGGTATTTAGATTCAGAAGAGGTTTTGTTGAAATGAAAATAGCTGATCAATGAGGGATAAATAAATATGCAGCTACCTGAAGTTTTGGTATGTTTTGCTGATTGAGCCAATCAGAAGTATGATTAGTGGTTATCTACTGCTATTTTAGTCTGACACTTAAATAAAGGTATTCATTCATTCATTCATACGACAATAGTAATGTTATGCAAAAGTTAGCACCTTTCTGCATTCCTTGTCGCGTGGTTGCCTCCTTCTTACATGGACTGTTACTTAATTATCTCAAAGCTAGTTGAGACTGTCGTTGCCAAGCAACTACAATATTATTTAAATAGCAACAATCTGTTTCCAGTGTTCCAATCAGCCTATCGACAGAACCACAGCACAGAAACTGCACTGCTTAAAGTTATGAATGACATTCTGCTTAATATGAACAACCAACGTGTTACTTTGCTAATTCTGCTCGACTTAAGTGCTGCCTTTGATACAGTTGACTATGACACCATGCTACGTCGACTTGAGTACTCATTTGGTATACATGGAATTTGTCTGGTAGGACTCAGCAGATAATGATTAACAAGTCACTATCTAAACCTTTTAAACTAGAATGTGGTGTGCCTCAAGGTTCCTGTCTGGGTCCGCTATTGTTTACGTTGTACACGAGTGAGCTTTTTGAGATCATTAAATATCATCTGCCCATAATGCACTGTTACGCTGTTGATTCTCAAGTTTACATCTCATTTAGTCCGAACGACAGAGCTGAGCATCTTGCTGTGGTTAGGAATATGGAAGACTGCATCAGAGACATCCGTTTTTGGATGTTGAATAATGGTTTCAAATTAAACGACGACAAGACTGAATTCCTCACCATTGGTACATCACAACAGCTTGAAAAGTTAGACAATATTAGTATTCGTGTGGGTGACTCAGATATTCATCGCGCCAATCGCGAGAAACCTTGGTTCTTGGTTTGATTCTAGGCTGTCTATGGCAACACATATCACAAAAATCTGTGCCTCTTCATTTTACTATATCTATAATATTCGTCGGATTAGAAAGTATCTTTCACAGCAGTCAACTGAGACTCTTGTCCATGCATTCATAACAAGTCGCCTTGACTACTGCAATGGTCTTCTTTATGGACTACCAGATTGCCTGTTAAATAAACTGCAACGAGTACAGAATGCCTGCGCCAGACTGATTTTTAAAGAACAGAAATTTTGCCGTGTGACGCCTCTTATTTACGAACTACACTGGTTACCGATTAAATACAGAATCGAGTTTAAAATACTTTTAATTACTTTTAAGATTCTTAATTTTTTAGCTCCTACTTATTTGTCATCTCTTATTTCTCTTAGGCTGCCATCTAAATATAATCTAAGGAATTCTAGCGATAAATTTTTACTTAGTTATCCTCGTTTTAAAACAAAAGCTACACTAGGTGACCGTTCTTTTACCTGTGCAGTACCGAAACTTTGGAATGCGCTACCATTTAACATAAGAAGCGCCAACACAGTTAGTAGTTTTAAAGCCAAGCTAAAAACTCACTTATTCCGCCTCGCATTTTTATCATAGTTGTTTCTATTATTGTAAGTTTTACTTTTAATTGAAATTTTAGCTTTTTAAATCATTGTAAGTTTGCTTTTAATTGTAATTTTAGCTTTTTAACCTTTTTATTCCGTTTTTAATCTTGTCATGCGCATTTGAACATTTTATGGAATTTGCGCATTATAAATATTATTATTATTGCTTTCTCGCACGCGATATATGGCGTCACGTGAGCGCGCGCTTAAATAAAGGGAATGCGTAATTCAATTCTCGTCCAAGGTTGTAAAAACTTGTCCTTGATCGAGGATTGCTCGAAAACCTACCGTACAACCCATGATGAAATTTTCACAGTTGATTTGTTGGGGTGAAGCACCTTTAGAGTCAAAATGTTCAAAAACTCTGTAAGACAGATTTTGAGCTATTTTTGATTTCACATTCTCTTAGCTTAAAAAAAATCTGTCTTACAGATTTTTATCTTACTTTGCATGAATGTTAAATCATACCCAATTTCTTATTCCTGAAATTTTGAAGTGGGGTCATACGGGTAGATTTTGAGAAAAACGTGACTTAACCTACTAGTGCCCAGTCTCTCATTGGGTATTCGGTCGCTCATTTTGGCCATTTGTTGACGTTAAAATTGTCCAAATTTCACATAGAATGGTAAAAGACTTAAGCAAACAGTAAATAGTGAAGGGAAAAATAGCTTGGAACCTTTTTCAAAAGAGTTAAAAGTTGTGCTCTTATACTTCATCAAAACTGTAGTAAGCCACCTTAATTCAAACAAAGACATATCAGCCACTGTTTTGCATACATACCACTGTTTTAGTGTCTCTTTTTTCCTTTGTAGCCAGCCCAAGATTACCTTCAAAAATAAGTCGTAACCGCACAAAAATCATTTTAAAAGTCTACATAGAACAAGTACTAGCAGGCATAAAGTTTGTTCTCGATGTTTACTCAGTATTTCTTCATTTTTCGATGGATTTAAAAAGTCCAGCCTAAGAATCCAATCTGTAAACTACAAATAGACTCTAAAATTGAACTTGTCGCAGTATCTAATTCACGATCTTTAATCTTGTAACGGCTTGCTATGGACGGCTTGCTATGATTGTTTGGAAAATTCCTCCCCTCAAACACTTACGCTGTTTGGAAAACAATGCAAATTTTGCTAGATTATCGATTACTGGTTAGTCTTCTCTAAACTCTACACTTTGGAAAACTTAAATTCTCTCGGAAGCATACCATTGCAGTCCTAAAACCAGTAATGACTGAGGAATCCTGAAAAAACGCCTTCGTGGTTATTCTCCCCGACAAGAGCTTGTGCTCTTGTCGGTGACGTCAACAAGACAACGACCTCGGCACGTGACTCGAAACGACAATACCGGCAACGAACTAAGGAGGCCTAAGTTCCACCAAGTGTCAGCTAGTCGTAAACAGTGAAAGTCTCCTACTACCCGACACTGAATGGGCAACGGTGTTACAGTCACTGAGATCAGCAGAGCCCGACGAGGATCTCCGAGTGAACCACGAAAATCTACGAAGTACAGACTGAGATTTATTAGTCTCTTCCAGCGATTTTCCGTCTTCCTTATCATCCTTGTGAAGAATAGCGTCTGCAGCACTCTTGAACACTTCTTTGACATTCCAACGTGTTTTGGCACAGCATTCCACGTAGTCACGCGCTCCTATAGACCGGGCAACTGAAACAGCCTGGAGAGAGCGGATAAAAATTCAAGTTTTAGAGGCGATTATTAGACCAAACTCAAGCAAAGATGTAGATCTAGCAACCAGAAGAGCCATTACAGAGGCGATGGAGAAGCTTTTTTTCGATTGTGCACTAGCACCATTTAACTGAGCAATACATACCCTCATTCTACTAATACTGTCACTCTCCTCTGGCTCCTGTCCTGGTACAGTCAGATGCAACTGCAGCGCCGAGTCAGTGCGCAAGTCATTCTTGCAGCCAATCAGCAGGTACGGTACTCCGGGGCATGCGTTGCTAACTTCAGGCACCCACTGAATAACAGAAAGGATAAATGAATTACCAGTGAACGCGAGAGAAAACTTAATCAGTCATCTTCCCCTCGAGCGGGTGACAGTAATTAGTCTAAATGTTCTCAATGCTTAGGCCAAAATCCAAGAAAGTCGTCTTTCAGTGTCCCTTAACGAGCGAAAGAAGCACAACAACTAGCTGCGAAGTGTCTACCTTCTTGACGACGTTCAGCAGAGATGGCGGATGACCAATGTCAAAACAGATTAGGATGACGTCAGAATCGCGGTACATCTCCCTTCGTATGCTCTCATAGTCCTCTAGGCCTGCATGGTGGGACATTTAAAGATAAAATAAACTAAAACGACAGTATGCTAGCTGTAAATCACTTTTGCATTTTATTTTTAAATTATGGTTTTGTGGAAGCGCCGTGGCATAGTGGCTAGGGCGCTGGATTTGTAACATGGAGACCGAGGGTTCACATTCTCTTCCCTGCTACTTGATGGATTTGCATTAAACTCTTTCATGCTTTGTAACGGTTTTTTTTTTAACAAGTTTTAAATTAACAGTAGTTACTTACTTTTCGGCGTCTTCGATTAGTATTACAGTGTCAACATGACTTAGACAAAAATACATTAAGTGACATTTTTATCCTGATTCAATCTTACCGGATATTTCCCACAGCATAACCTCCAGTTTGCTCTCCTCTGTTGTAATGTCTGTTACGCATTCGTCGAATATACAAGACTCTTCGGCCTGTAGACAACACATAACATCACATGAAGAAACTAGTTCTTTGTACTTTGCACTGATCATCCCCTAACAGCTCCCAGACAAACGGGAATCCCAGGGTAGCATGTAGTCTTAGGTAAACATAAAGATGTTTGCTCTTCCTTGTGGTAACTGAACTGAGCTGATTCAAGTTATTGTTAAATGTAACGCATGTGTGTGTGCTATCACCTAATGTGGATTTTCGTTTTCCAATATGATGTTTGCTATGGTGTTTTGTGCATTGCTCTACTTTGTGTGGTTAACTATCTTGACTGAATCAGTTTCAGTTTCCTGAGTTTCGTTGGTCTCAGATGCAAATAATTTCCGCACGCATGTTAAAGAAGTTAAGTCACGATTTGAACATGTTTAACCTACCTTTTTGAAGTTCGTCGTTTGCCATCCGTGCCAATCTTCTCCATCCTTATTTCATGGTTTTTATTGTTTCTTCTGTGCTTTCCTAACCTGTTCCAGGCACCCGGTCGATCAGTAGAGACGATCGAAAAAGCGGGCCGCGCCCTCCCTTTTTCTCTGGCTGATCCCGCTGGTCGCACGCCCGCTTTTTCGATCGTCCCCACTCACCGAGAGTCTGGAACAGTCTAATGTTTTTCTGTCTAAGTAAACTACTATTTTAGGTTTCCTTCAATATAAAAGGTGAAAACAACTCAAAGTACCGTTTCTGACCGCCTTTTAAGAGTACCATTTTGTCTACTTACATCAAAGTCGCTCTTAACAAGAGCATTAAGGAGGCTTGTTTTGCCACATTCGCTATCTCCCACAACTGACAACTTGTACCGCTCCGTAGCTTGACCTGTGTCTTCCAAACGTCCCTCTCCATTTGAATTAACAACCAACGTGTTGCCACCATGTTCACTCTGTTTAATTCACAAATATTTTGTATATCAGTTAAGGCGCAAAGTCCGGGGGGGGGGGGGGAGATTCTATATAAAAAAGACAGGGGTGCTCCTCCAAATTTATGAAAGGAACCCAAAGGTGGCATTAAGATCCTGTTTCGCGAGTGTGCTTCATCCATCAGAGCCCATCACTAGAAGCTTGCAACTACCCCATACTCCTTTCACGGCGTTTTCGCAGACCGATCTATTTTTAATTTAAATTTATCTCAAATTCAAATCCCCACAGGAGCCTCAGTGACCAATAGCAATCACAACCACGGACTAATGTTGACATGTCGACATGATGTCGACATGTTCACCTGAGGCCGCATTGTTTTATCCTTACTGAAGCGTGCTTATGTGGACTGGAACGGGCCTATTCCGCGGGATCTGATGTCATACTTTGGGCACCGAAAAAGCCCCTCCCCTCCTGCCTTTTTGAAGGTGATCTCCCTAAGAGCAACCAGAGCCCCCTTTTTTACCCCTGGAAGTTACAACGAGTACCCCCGCCCTTTTATATGAAAGTTCCCCCGGAACACAAAGATAACCTTATGTTGCTAGCAGGTTGGTATTTGTTATGAAATGCTTTGTTTTTGCGTGTTTTCGCGGGAGTAAAACGTCTGTACTCGACAGTCGTTGAGATCGATCCACAACTTTGTTTGTAGGCTTGCTTGATATGAAACCCACACAATACTAAGTCTCGAATGTAGATTGACAGGTTGAAATGGCAACAAATTTGCTGTCTCAAATGGCGCGCTTCGTAACATTTCAATTAATTTTACAGACACTAAGGATGGCGCTTATTATCTCATTGTCTTTTCGAAATCTTTAAAACAAAATATGTTGCAGAAAAACTTGGCGAACATATTATTATAAATAGAATACTGCAAAACTCATTTCTTAAAAAGGAAATAAAATAAAATAGCACGTTCCACTCGGTAAGTCTGAAGACATTCAATATCGACTGTAAAGTAACCAGTTGCAAAGGGTAAACATTGAAATAAACTTTAATGCCACCGAGAGTCAAATTACCGAAACCTTAAATGAACACTAAGGCTAAAATTGGCACACAGGACAAGAGTTTGGAATAAATATATATAAAAAAAATTAAAATCGTACCAGCCTGCAGTGGAATATTTTTTATTAGGAAGGTATAAGACACCAAAGGAAAATAATTGTATCGTGGTTGATATATACATTATGTGTCAAACCCCTTTGCATTGTAGTGTGCCTTCGGCAATAGTGAATGAGTGCAAAATTAAAAACAAACTCAGATTGTCTTAATATACAGGCTTAAAAGCAATAATAACAATCAGAACGTGCAAAGGCTCGTGTAAAGAGGGGAAAAATTTAAAGAAAACTGGAAAATCACTTTAGAGATTACATCTATTGCAATTGCTGTGAGAAACCAGGGAATGCAGAATGAAAGAAATGTTATTGCATGATAAGCCATTAGTTTAGTGCAAAAAAGGGCCTGTTATTGAAAGGCACTTGATCTGCAGCGAACGTTTTATAAAATATGTTACGTTAAGTTGGGTCAGTTCAAATTGAGGGAGGAAAATCTCTAGAGGTTTATGAAGATTTTATTATGCAAAGATGACTTGCTTTTTCAATGAAAGAAACGTGCATGTATTCTGCTTCCCTGCTAGCAGAGGTGGTGTTCTCCCGTCAGCGAACATCATGAGAGGAGCTGAGCCTCTGCTAGCAGGGAAGTATTTTGCTATTAAAGGTGCAACGCTCTCTTTGTGATCCACTAAAGGTATCATCATGTAATATTTACAACGAAACTATCAACATCGTAATTCAAAATTGGCTGTAAGAGAAATAGAATTTGAGTGACAAACCTCGGGAGAGATACAGCTGGGAAGGCTGACAGCTCTTTGCTTACGTTTTCTGTGCAGTTTCATCTCGCCTGATTGAAGTACTTATTAGAATTCAAAGCCCGAAAAATGACCCTCTTCGTTCATTTTGCATGAAAGCAGTTTGCAGGTAATCGCGAAAAGCTCAAGATGATTGTTTATTTATTCAAATTTCCTCTCCGCAGTGCAGCTCGAATTTTTCAATCGATCGACATTCATTTCCTGTCATTCAATTGGCTTCTTAAAAGCACGATGTATTGTCATATTTCGAGAACTTTGCCAGATATGCAAATATCCCTTTTGAAACAGCTGTATCGTACGAGTGGTTTCCTTCTTGAGCAGTTTGCCTGGCTATCAACACTGAATTGAAAAGGTCAGCCGGGTCTTTGCAACCCTTGATAGCTTTACGCCTTATCATTGTTCACGCACTCAATAAGATATCCTTTTTTTCAGTAATCGAGCCCTCGGGTTCTGTAGTCTCAAAACTTTACATGTCACTGGTGTTTACATTTGGTTTGCGCTAATTTACACGATTCTATGGCGATCGCAATCACTTAATGGTATGATCTATTTTTGGCTTTAATACCTGAAATCTCCCTTAGGAAATTGTTAGTCCCTGGAGTACACTTTCATTACGTTTTCTTCTGTTCTATCGGTTATTTTGTAAGGAAAAATCTAAAACATCACATGGTCAGTCGCTGGAGCTTTAATATTGAATCATTCAACAAGAAATTTTCAGGCCCTCAGCCTGTTCACTTTTCACTGAACTGGAGAAATATTAAAACGGAGGTTACACTCTGAAAACCCATCAAATATTTTCCACATTGCGCCTGGGAAATTTGAAAACGCAACATGAAGCCGAACCGGTCACAGTTTTGGATTTGTGGTCGGGGAAAACTTGGAGAGGGAAATCACATTAGGTCATCGTTTCGTCGTTTTAAAATTCCTCCGCTTTGAAGAGCGTTTCAAAAGCTCCGTTTTTGTGACGGATTAGTGTGGACCTAACCGTAGAAATAAAGCCGCGTTTTCAAATTCCTCCGATTCTGTGTGGACGTCGATGGAGCCTGCAAGTAACGTTAATCGATGTTTCGATACAACTTCCAACGTCATTATCAAGAATGAAATTCGGTTAATGTCAAAGTTGCTAAAAGAGTTGAATTATAAATGTGTTGAAAATCATTAGATGACATTCCTCTGACTTGATTATATGCAAGAATGCTGGATGAACAGCGCGCTTGATTGGCACAAGTACAGGCATAAATGGGGTAAGATTGGCCCATCACATCTCATTAAGCAAGCATGACCTATCATTTTTATTGTTTTTCTCGAAATAATGCTTGGTAGAGAACATTCATAGAAGTTGCAAAAAAATCATGAGTCATCGGCAACTTTTACTTCTGACATATCTGACGACGCGCTAAACATCGTCTTTGAGCTCAGATCACTGGGAATGGAAACTGTCATATTTAACAACAGCAATGAGTTGTAAGCGTATCTCGTTTGGTACATGTTCACCACAACCCGTTTAGCGTAGACTTACAAACTGTTATAAACCCTGTTCAAAGCAGGGACGTCAAAAACCATACTCTCTCCCGCGGCAAGTCCTCGCATAGGCCACTTTTGTATTAGCACACAACTAAGATAGTTTAGAGTTCCAATAATTAAAATAAATTAAACAAATTGGTCCATTGCCTGTCCAGTATTCTCCAAGTGGTGTAACCACTCTTTTATGGCGCACCTTTTCTTTAACTCATAGTAACAATTTCCTTTTTTCGTTATTTTTCAACGTTCCTTTTGTGAGATGTGTGAAATCATTAAGTCGGCTCTCGACTGCAATTACCAGTGTCTTTCCGGCCCGTCATTGCGTCATTTTTTCTCTTATCCGACGTTAAATTTTCAATTCGGTGAAAAATCCCTTAATAACCTTCTGTGCTAGGAGGATAACGTTCCCTGGTCTTTTCGGTGCCGATCTCGCGGTCCGTGCTATCAACACCTTGGGCTTGTAGTCTCCCGTCTCTTGCGCTTGGTTAAGGCGGGGTACACGCGAAGGCTGTTTTCACGTCGCTTAACAAGGCCTTTCTGTCAATATCTCGTTCACGTTTCTAGCCACGCTAAATCTCTCAGCTTATTTCATTAACCACTGTTTGTCGATTCTGTGTAAATTTTTGGGTGATTTTGGTCATTTTGGAAACTGAAGTGATAATTTTTCTCAAAGGATAGGTTAAATTGAGTAAAATGGGAAGTGTTGAAGATGTGATGGATTTTAATAGAAAATTGAAATCTGAAGTGAAGAATTAGTAGATGGACACCAAACAGTCCCCTACCAACCTCAGTGGGGGCTTTCTTTTTTTTTTTGGGGGGGGGGGGGAGGTCAACTGTCTGGTAGTGTTTCCAACCCATTTTAATCCTAACATTTCCCTTTTAATATCACTTCAAATTTCACTCCTATTCAGGTGTACCCCCGCCTTAATACTGTATTCACAAGTTAACGATCCTAAACCTGTTGTGTTTATTTTTGTCACAGGTTGCCTACCATGAGTTGCCATCGCAAGAAAACAAATTTTCTTTAGGATCACAGATAACTTTTAATCTCTTTTCTATTGCTTTTTTTCATAAAAGAGCTATCACATGTCAGCCTTTTGAGAATGGAAACATGCCTCTTTTTGAACCTCAATCTTGAAAAGCTTTTTACGACAATTTTTTTAAAGGGTGTTTCAAGACATAAATCATAACTTTTTCTTAAGTTTACACTTTTGAGAAATAGTAACTAGACTACCACTGAACAGCTGCGTCAAAGGTGTCAAGTGGAAAAAAAAGTGGAGTAATTGTTTTCTATTAATAATGAAGGAAGGGTTATTCTGTAACTTAAAGTTCAATGCAGCGCAAGGCAAGAGACGGGACACTTATTAGAGCGGAAAGAATAATAAATAGAAAGTCTTTACGAAGCTTTTGCGAATTTTACTTAAGTTTTGACGACAAGCTCAAGTATTAAATAATGATTCAAAATGTTTCATTGTCGTTTAGCAGAGCCGAGAGGTTACAGAAAGACGAAAAAGGACAAGTAACAGACTTTCCCTGATGTACTGCATGTGTTTAGATCCACAGTGCTATTATTTACGGGTTAGAGACTGTTGTGAGTGTTTTGTTTTCAAATACACGCACGCGCTTACTGTACAATGAACGAGAAATTTTTAATACTGCACGAAGCGAAGCTGAGTGCAGTATTGAAAATTTCGAATTCATTGTACAGTAAGCAAGTGCGTGTATTTGAAAACAAAACACGAACTAACAGTCTCTAACCTTTTTAATATTCAGTCTGAGTTCACTGCTGGCGATAGACTTGCAATGGCTTCCCGCCCGACCTGAACACTGCACAGTTTTTATGCGTTATTGTAATAACGCACTCTGTCACTTTGATGTCGTTAGGTAACGGGAACTCACGTGATCAGTTTTAACCAATGACGCGTGCGGATTTTAGACAGTGAACGAAGATTGAATGTTAAAAACCAATAAAATTTAGCCCATTCAGTTGATGACCGGTCTTCGCACTGTGTAAGAGTGACGAGGGGTCCAATATACAAGTCTTTCCGGTTTTCAGTTTATATTTGGTTTTAAGTCGCTATTTGATCAATATATTTTTTGTTGTTTCGTCGGACGTGTCGTGACTTCGCTGAGGTTGAACGTGATATATTGCTCGCTTAAGATGGTAGCGTCAACGCAGAGTAGCAGTTTCAACTCTGGCAATCAGATCATTATCAGTTTTTGTAAACACCATCTCACCGATTGACGTTTACCTGGCCTAAAATGAGGAGCCCGGTTTTCTTATCCCATAATACAGCTTCCTTGGCGCCAGAATAAAAACAACGAAATGTTTGTTTTTATAATCAGTAAGTCGATTAGCCAGCAGAACAGGCGTAATTTTTTGCGTATGTTAGGCGAACAGAGGCGAAAGCTAAGCGAGGCGAGTTCGCCTAAAATACGCAAAAATCACCCTGTTCTGCAGGCTATATAAGTCGATTAGAGATTGTCTTCGCACGATCATATCTGACGTCATCAAATAGATGAATATTCTTTAATGCTGTTTGACATGTCTAAAATAACAACACTGACAATGTTGATGGAATTTTTTCGCGTTTGTCAGAATGTTTTGAAATTTATGATGGTTCAGCTGTGTTATAAGTAAGCTTTTTAACAGTACAAAGTTCACTCACTCTAGCTATTGTTAGATATCTATGCGGAGTAAGTGTTCATTGATAAAAAGCTGAGGGGAATACGGATATTTTAGTATTATTTTCCGCCAGTCTCAGTTAGAACTGAATGACGAAGTGCTGGTTTAGTGATCAGTATGTTGGCCGCCATTTTGAGCTGAGAGCGGTACAATTAAACTTCTGGCCACTTCTCTCATTCCCAAAATTTCCTGCGTTCAAAACTCTCTTTCCTTCAAAATGCTACCCGGCTATTTCATTCAGATCTATTTTTCTAAATCAGTGAAAAACTTAACACCATTCTGTTAACTCCAACATCGAAGTTTCCAAATGGACTTGCCTAAAAGTTATAATTATGTAAAATGTTTACCGCATTACTATAAATAAAGCACTGTTCAGTAGCATACAACTCCATGGGTTTTTTGCAGTTTATTCAGGTTTATGTAATGAATGTAACAATAGCGCCAAACCCCTAATTACCCAAGGCGTTAATGAAGCCTAGAGAGATTTTATGGTAAAATGAAAGCTAATGAATACATGACGGAGGTAATTCATTTGCTCAACATATACGTGACAAGCCTGAATCAGTTATATTTTTTAGTCAAACCAATATCTCTGTACATGTTTTGAAGGTAAAGTGCTTCCTTGTCAGCAGTTTTTATGGAGGGTTTTGTTTAACCTCAGTATTGTTTTTTGGTCGGTTCACAGAATCGCGAGGCTTGAAGATCTTTCAAGATATGACCAAAAACAAAACAGACTGCAATGAACAACTTGACTTGTTAAAAAAAAAATTCCTTTTAAGGAAGCTCCCTATCTTTAAAACTGATATAAAATAATTTCCTATACTCGGAGTACAATTAAATTTAAAGTGGGCTATGCTATCTCTTTCAGCTCATCCAAACTTTCATCAGCCACAATAACTGATGAAATGTGAATGTAAAGAAGAGTTTTATCATGTTCATTAGGGTCTCGAGGGGCCTAAAATGGTGTCATAGATGCATTGTCTCTTTTCAAAAAGGGAGTTGGTTAACAGATCTTAATTTCCTTCCCTGTGCGAAGTTTGAACGTCTGGCTTTGTGTGGCGAGAACTTTTGTTTCGTTGGAATCCACTGAGTGTCGCTTGAACTGGCGATGTTCATGAATTACTGACAAATTTTACGAAAAATGTTCCTTAACTCTGGTTTCTAATAAACGAGAAGCTTCTAATAGCTAAGGGGAATCCCTTTGCAGCAGAGTAAGGTGTATGTGCAGAGACTTAATGTGGTTTAAAATAAAAATGGGGGAATCACATCAGCGAAAGATAGCGTCCCTTGTGCACCGCGCCCGTCAAGAGACGTGCATGGATCTAAATGTTTCAATCAGCCCGCGGGGATGTACATACAAATGTAATGAGACAATTTATCAGTTACAGACAGTACGTTGTTATTCCAGGTATAAAATCAGGGTTTTATTTCGGCCGTTAATCATGCATGAGTGATGACAATGACCTCTTCGCGCACTCAAAGCAACTAGGCTGACCCGTGCGATATATTTATATGCGACAAATGGATTATAATCTTTTCACAACGAGTGGTGTTGACTTTTACAAACGCCACATATGAAAAGCTGTCCAACTGTGTTTGGATATGAGATAAAAGTTGCACGCAAAGCCGACGAATGGAATTAATGCGTGAGAGCATTCTTCTGTTTCTATATTTGCTCAGCACTTGAACACACAGTCATTAGACGAGAAATATGAAAGCGAAACAACACGCAGGGGGCCGCGCAAGACATTGAGACACTATTCTTTCACCCGCTGGGATTTTAAGTAATTTTAGACGCTCTTTGTTCAGCACCGTTTTCT
>CM042749.1:5742088-5782088 GCA_022496165.2 Catalaphyllia jardinei
TTTCGAGTTGGATTTTCGAGTTGGATTTTCGAGTTGGATTTTCGAGTAAGGATGTAGGGTCAGATTTTTGGAGATGCTTACGCAGTAATCCACTTGCAACGAATCGGCTAGTTTGTCCGTAAACCGTCTCGTAGATTTCCAGTCCAACGCGGTCAGCAAAAATATTCGTGTAGGGGTGGGGTTAGTGTTTTGCCATTTTATTCTTACGTCACTATATACAGCATACATGAAGCAAGAGGCAAGACATCGAGTCTTTCATCAGGTCATTTCCCTTAAAAAAATATGGCAAGATTCGGAAAGCATTAATACTAGAAGATAGAAGAAAAGAAAAAAATTACAACCGGGCGTAAATCGAAGGTAAGATCTAGAATATGATTTCTCTTGTCATATCTATTCTGGTAGTACCAATTTAGAAATCCGCGTCAAGAATGAAAGACAGATAAAAGTTCCCCCCCCCCCGCCCCTCGCTCTTTTTCCTCCGCTCTTTTTCCTCCCTCTCTCCCTCCCCTTTATACGCCTGCTACGCAGGCTACAATGCCGCTGACAACGTACGTTGTGTAAAACCACTGGAAATTTATTGGAAACCTGCCAAAAGATCCCGCCAAAAAATCCCGCCAAAAAAAAACCGCCAAAAAATCCTAACTCGAAAATCCAACTCGAAAATCCAACTCGAAAATCCAACTCGAAAATCCAACTCGAAAGCCAACTCGAAATCCAACTCGAAATCCTAACTCCGTAAATAGGTAACCTTCTCTTTCCATATGATTGGGAGCCCAGGTCAGATTTCAATTTAGTTTCGGTAGCAGATCTGGACACGTACGAGCCTCTGTTCGGCAACCCTAGCCAGAAACTGCACAATGATTTACAATTCTTTGGGAGATCAATGGCTTTACCAACATCCAATGAAGATGCTGTACTCTTGGGACACTTTGCGTGTGATGGCAAAGTTAATTTAAAGAATCCCATTTTGACCAGTTGACCCCACGTTATCATGATCAACAGATTGCCAAAAGGTCTAGATAGTAGCAGACATATCGATATCTTGAGAAATAACACGACACTTTTTAACTTTAAAAACATGTTTCAACAGAAACTTCTGTCATCTTCAGTTTAAAGTACAAAGTACAGAGTTGAATATATAGTGTGAACCAAAAATGCTAATTAACTATAAAGACAAAAGGAAACATGACAATGTAAAATATTACAAAGAAAGTTTTAAATTAACGTGATAAAGTTGATGATTAAAAAAAGGTTTTTCCCATTGAATATGAATGGCTTCTTTTATCTTTAGCTGGAAGGTGGTGGAAGCGTGATCTGGGATGCTAAAACAGTCATTAGAGCATAAAGAGACTTTGTTGATATTGAACTTTAAACTCTTTGTATGCTTATCATCAAGTGAGGTCATCCTCCACAATACCACCAAGTTAAATGCTCTGGGCCGGGTTGTTCAAAACTAACCCAGGATTAGCAAGAATTTTGATTACAGTTTTGAAACATTTCGGTGAGGCTTTCTGTTTATAATGTTTGGCTATCCGTATTAAGCTTTACTAGGCTCAAACTATGCACAAAACATGAAACTCTAGAAAGGGCCAACGGACACGTCAAAAGTACCGGAATCTGGTAGGTTCTGATCAGCAAATGCAAAAACATGAGCAGTAAAAAACATTTTTATGCAAGAAAAAAATTGATACTTCGTATTACTTTTAATCGTCCTGGGTTAGAGTTAATAAAATGATGATGATGATAATGATGATGATGATGATGATGATGATGATGACGGGCTTTCGAACAACTCGGCCCAGGAGCCTGGCCTCTCGTAACACCCAAAACGACAATGCAATGCGGCACGCAAATCAGTGGCACATTATTTCATTCTTTTTAAATACCCTGATTAACCACCCGTGAGATTTTAGAAACTCCACTAAGAACGCTTGTTGCGAAAAGAGTGTAAATGGCGTGCTAATCCCAACAAATTGAAATAACTTGATAGAGATTCATTGCCCGACAAGGTCTGTCAATCGGCTTCAAAATTCAGTTGAACAAACCAGTTCAAAGCAATGTCGAGAACGACCACTGAACAGTCTGTGGGGGAGTGGAAAGAAGGTGACAAGCCTTTAAATGACACGGGGCGCGAAATTCAGCCGAGTTGAATGTCTTGCATGGCAACTCGCGGGCTCAATCATTTGTTTAGAGAAGTTTTCGTTAACAGCTTCAACGCAGCTACAATGAGATCGGTTTCCGTCTTTCTAAGACAGCTTTAGCCTGTGTATGTACATTTGTTTTAACTTGCTTTAGTGGAGGCGAGCCGGCTACAGAGAAGTTTTCTGCGCTCTTGTAATATGCGTCTGAATTTATGAAAACCATGTCAAATTTTGGGCCCAGGGTCTAACCCCATGGGGGTGTGGTGGGTCACAGAGAGAGGTATTTTTGATAGTAAAACTTGTCATTTTCTTTGCATTACAGTGCCTTGGCCAGCCACCGGTGCCCTGCAGACTTAAGGGATGGCTGCCAGCCAGCCAGCCACACACACACACACACACACACACACGCACGCACAAGCAAGGTGGGTGAGTAAGCTCTGTGATGGCAGCTGGAGGTTACCTGTAGTTGATCGAGTGAAAAAGCCTGTGTAAAAGTTTTGTTCAAACAGCACGGTTTTCATAAACCTAGACATAGATATAGGTCGATGACAGAAACCACCATAGGACTGAAGCTATGCTAATAAAACACAAGACTCTTAGTCTAGGCGTAAACTCTGTCGTGTGTTTTTTGGGTTGCGGGCACTGTAGCAAAATGGACATTTGGGCGTCAATCTCGACCACAAACAAACACTGTATTTATGTCCCCATTAAATGAGCGCTGGCTTTCCTTTAGTGGACACTGGATCGGGGTCCTAAAGGAAAGGAAATTGAATCAACACTCTTTTGTCGGTTGAGTAGCTTTCAGAAATTTCCGTTCAAGTGAACTTCAAATTGTAAAAGAAAAAAAATTGAATATTTAGCCGAGAACGCAAAAACAGTCTGCTGCAAATGGGCTACATAAACGCTTTATTTTTCCTGCTTTTCTATACTTCAACACTTGAACTTTCAAGATTTTTACCCAAAATTCGTGTTATCAAAAATTTCTTTGAAGATCCACTGAACAGTTTTTGAAACTGAGAACTTTATTCATATAGCTTTTCTTTAGTAATGTACCGTCTTGGGGCATTGGTTAGCTTTCTCTGTTACATATAAACCATTCTTCCGCTCAATAAGCACTGTTTAAATTTACTTGCATAGGAAATTAAACGAAAAGTGTCAAGTATAGAACAAGGCGAAAGGGAACAAAGTTTACTTTTCGACTAAAAACAAACATTGATAAGCGATTTCTGTTTGGGTCGCGAACACTTTCCATTTTAACTGTCGATTGTAGCTTTTACACAGCCCCGGTGCCTTCGCTAATTGGGTTAGAGGAAAGAGTTTTCGGTTTCACTATACTTATCTCGGTTTTTTAAACTGTTAGGTCTTGAAGGTGGAAGAAAACACGATTTGTCACTTGTTGAAAAATAATCAAAGCTTTGAAATGGTTTCAAGTCGGAGAAAGTATTTTTCAATGTCAATGATCAGTGCAATCTTACCAGAAATCAGAGCAGTCACTGAACAAACAAATTTAACAAACATCCAAAAATAAAATTAGTTGTACACTACGAAATCGGGGTAAAAAAGCCTTTGCTGTACCTGTGTTAAATACCAGGGTTTTCTTCTTCATTCGACAAGCAGATTTTTGAGAAAGCTTAAGCCTCTCGAAATCCCCCAGAATCTTTGATAATTGAGTTGAACGTTCGGCAACCGAATGTATTTCCATCATCTTTTGTGGCGTTTGCTTTAATTAGAAGGGTTTTGCCGGTGCGTCAGTTTAAAAGTTTTAATGAAAAAGTTTAACTATAGGAAGCGAATTAGCAGCTGCTTGTACAGCGCGGGTTAGTCTGAGATAAAGCTCGATAATGAATTTGACTTTGATGAAAAGCAAAATTATAACAAATCATTAAAAAGCGTGTTAGAATCGACCCGTTAACAAGAAAGGCGGGAATGGAAACGGCTGGCAAGCTTGTTGGAGAGAAAAAACTTCGATCCTTTTTTTTCACTGGCTCTGATTATATTCTATAAAGTAAGATTAAAACGCAGTTTTTGAAAAAAAAAGAAAACTTGTCTTACTTATTTAACGCTTTATTTGAACAGTAAGAATATTGGAAAAAAGTGCAACATTATTACAGTAAAGCCCCTCTATTGTCTACGAATTAAACAACCATGCTGTCCAACCAATGGCGAATCAATTTATCGTCGAATTATTTGCTTAGTATTTTGTGTTTCAAACTGGTGTTAGATTAGCTAACTGGAGAATTTCTTATGGCCTTGTAAAATACCTGTCAATTTTTTGTAAAACTATCACACTGAATCCGTGTAGAGAAACACGAGAGGCGAAAAGCTTGAGATTCTGAAATCAAATCTCGGCGCTTAGGTTGACATAGTTGTCAACCGCAAGTCATCTTAGTCACCGAGGAAATTGCAAGCTTTTAAGATGTTAATTCAGCGTATCCGGCAATATCTCTTGTTTGATTTGTAGAAAGCGTGAGATGAGGGTGCTTTTCAAACAGTTATTAATACGCATCGCAGGTGGAAATTTACAGGGATTGTTAAAAAGCCACTGCGATGGTAGGTCGTGTTTGTTTTTGCGGACTCGATCCACTCGGTAGCAGCAGGTAGTGATTCTCGATAACAGTTAAAAGTTAATTCAACCTCATTGGTGAGTAGTCTTCTATCTTTTTCTTTCTTTTGCCTGCTTATTATCAGTGTGATTTTTACGATCACAACCGAAACAGACATCGCAAGAGTGCATGAAGATAGCGCGGCATTATCGCCACCTGAAGCGAAACTGATATCTCTTTGAAAGCTGCTGTCGTTGAGCTTAAGATATGTAATCCCTTCTTTACTTGCCCTTCTTGGTGAAATTTAAATACAATTTTACGGGATGATCCTTTGAGATGAAATTAATTCACATTTTCCTCTCTTGGTTAATGAAAGGGTAAAATATCGTTGACCCCACTCGCCAAAAGAAAAAGAATTACATGAAAAAATTCACTTGCTACTTTCACGCTATTTTCAAAAAATAAATAATTTCTTTCCTGATTGCGAAACATAAACGTTTGCATGGATCCCTGATTTTAATTTATGTGCCTTTACTAAGCACTATGATTTTAAATTTTAGGAGTTGTAACACGACCGTCTCAACCTTCTTCTGTACGTTTTATTCTGTGAACCGTACTGACGTGTTAATTCGCAATAAAGAAGCAAAAAAGGAAAAAGATGATTGTGGGTGAAGGTGTTATATTTTTCTCAAAAAATATAAATCAATCAATTTTCGTCACCATCTACTGAGAAGAAAAAGATCTTTGAGTCATCCTTCGAAAACCCCTTTCTAGGCCAGATTTCAGAAGGGAATTCGAGGTATAAACTGAAAAAATGATTTAGAGATTCAAAGATATATTGCCCACTCTCCTCCGTTAAGGATGAAATTCTCCGAAAAGTTTAACTGTTCATAAAATCATCGAGAATATAGAAACCAGCAATTTCCGTGCTTTCAAATTCGTTACATTTTCCCCTCTCATTCAAATATTCAGTAGACAAGACACTTAACTCCCAAAGTGTCTCTCTGCTTTAAATTTTTTTAGCTGGACGCGTAATCTCTTTCGCTTAGTCCGTCGTGCGTGCCACGAAAGACTGAAACCTCGAGAAAGAAAATGGCCGGGAGAAATCCTGGGAGCGAGAAGGCGAAGCTCGCCCCCAGGAATTCACGCGCCCAAGCTTTCGCGCGATTTTGTTTTACGTCACGCGCGACGGGCTAAGCGAAATAGGGACCACTCGTAGTCTGCTGGGCACGGGTAAACGCGCCGAAAACTGCTTGTGGATACATAGGTTACATCGCGTACAGTAGATTAAAATGCAATCCGGGTAGGGGTGTCAGCACTCCTAACTATGTCATATTACGGGAATCACAATCTGTTTCCCATATGGGTAGGGAGGATTCGAACAAAGTCTGCTCATATAAAATCATTTTCTTTTTCCTAACAAACAATTCTAGAAGCTTGGTTTCAAGCTTAAACTAAAGATTTGAGAAGACTACAACAGATATGACTGGAGCTAAGTATGAAGGCAAGCTCGTTCCTTGGTACTACGGCAGAATGGCAAAATTTATTGGCCAATACATTTTGCCATTCTGCCGTCGTACCAACCTTGCAATCAATTTGGTTTTATAACACTTAAAGTGACATCTGGTACGAGCATTTCTTGATCAAGAGATCCGGCAATAACAAGCCAAGCAGTTTAATTATTCGTTGCGTGGACTCCTGCATCCAAACGTTCTATTTATCTAGTTTATATATGGTAACTTCTACGTTTTGTTTCTTGAAGTGCATATGACCCGAAAAATAAGTCATTTAAAAACATACACTCATTTAAAAGGCTTATCAAAGTAGAGTAAAATGGCGTTTTTCTTTTTTGTGATATCTTTTTTTTTCCAGAGATATTCAAACTTTCCTATTATGCAAATTTGGTCACTGATGACGTCACCGGTCGTGCAAGTACAGTGGTGAGACACAAAGTTAAGAACATCTCCGTCAATAATGAAGCAATACCATTGAAACTTGGCAGGGATGTTGCACCTTACAAAATATACCAGATGGTACACATTTTGATGTTGCTATGGCAACATGCTCGGTTCCAGTCTCCTGCCTCTTCAAAATTAAATATTACCATGTTCGACTCAACAAGGCAAAAAACCTGGTCTTATCTAAGACGTATGCCAGTCCAACCTTTATTGGGTTTCCTCTTTAACATTTTTAGCGGTATATTATGCCCCGTGCATTGCTTCGAAAGAAGTCAAAGCTCCATGCAAGCAAAACATCAATGTGTTATCTCGAAGTTTTGGATCGGTAAATTTTTTTTAAGTTCTTCTCCTTATGCTGATGTCTCGAACTGTCGCTGCGGCCTTCACTATGTTTATGTTTTTGCCTCTACGGTATAAACATTTTTTTCCGTAATGAAAACCAAGTTCAAGCTACCTTATAGGCAGATTGGGGGGGGGGGGGAGGGGGAGCAAAGAAATTGACCACAAAGATAAAACACTCTTTTTAGCCATTACTATATACAAGGTAGCGAGTTCGGTAAGGAGACGCGACGGCAAGTCAGTCAAAATCCCGTCTCTGAGGTGTAACATATGACGTATCAGTTGTTTCATCTTACTGACGTGATAAATATTGATGCTCTCCCAGTTCTCGAATTGAATCAACTGTAACCTAGCTCTCAGGGCCTTCCTTTCCATTCCCTTATGACGAAATTCATTGTCAATATTAGGACAGACGCATGAAAAGCTGACGTCGCCTGAAATATAGCGTTTAAAGCCTAACAAGCCTAACATTGTCTCGGCTCTCAGCTGTAACTCCGAATTGAAGTATTAAGTGGCCAGAATTAAGTTCTGTTTGCTATTCCGACCAAGGATGAGATGGTAGCCCATCCCATGTTACTCTTTTGTTCTGACAGGTTGTCCAAACAAACCGCTGGTACACATTTATTCTCCTGGGCTGGGAGGAGCTCCTCAAGACAAAGAGAGGCCTCTTACCCACAAACACCCATATTTTCCTCTCAGCACACTTATATACCTAAATAATCGGCTTTTCTTTATTTCTTAAAATGCCGCCTAGTATTAATATTGCCCGTGGGGGGAAATCTCTATTCCTTATGAGCTCGGTTCTCGGAGTTTTCCCCGCCGCAGCCACTCCTCCCAAGTAATCTACAGATTTTAAATTTAACATTAATTAACCTATTTATTATCGTTTTTATTATTCTTGTATTTGATTGTGTGTGGCAAAATAAAAATGAATGAATGAATGAATGAATGAACACAACACACTGACCCTGCACCACCCTCAAACCAATTGAGTGGCACTGAAACTTATTCTGTAATTGAAAATTGAAAAATTAAAGAGAATTATTTTTATGGGTCAAAGTCGTTTCTTATATATCAAGTAGCGATCGCTTTGTCGTTACCAGGATGCACTTATCACCATAAATTACTTCACTTTACCCAAACGAAAACACGGCTTTCCTACGCCAGCTCAAGCGCATTTTCAGAGGTGCTTTTGATCACGTCTTTTAAGTTTAAATGTTTCTTTACTGTTCTTTCTGTTTCATTTTAATTCATACAAATTTAATTCATTCACTGGTGTGTCTTTTCGGGTACCAGACAAAAATATGAACATTTTATTTCAAGTAATAATCCTTCTAGGGACAGTGTATTTTGATCCATGTACTACTGAATTCTTATTAACTTCCTATATAACTAGCCTCTCACGCAGACGTGCTTAGGCTCGTTCCTTCGTGGGAAGGAACGCGTGACAAGCCTAAGAACGTCTGCGTAGGAGGCTACTAATATAAACGGCTGGCACAGGAAAAAAATCAGCTGGGGAGAGTCATTTCCCATGGGATACTCGAATTGTCTCTCACCTCTTCGTCACAGGTGTGCTGTTGAGTGACGCGTTACATGATGTACCTAGTTCACTGGTCAGAGATTGAGAAAGTTCAGCGGTATTCCGGGGTTTTCGCAGCATCCTCTATTCCTTCTTCATTGACCTTTGGACCTTACAAAGGACCATTAAAAATCCTCTTGAAAACCAATGAACATAAACACTTGGATTACATTCTCGAGGTAAGAAATGTGATGTTACCATTTTTTACCATTTGCATAACAGAGCCAATGAATGTTTCCCGTTATAACTCTTTCCGATGTTATATTTGGCTTGGGTATCTGCGCTGCTCTTTCGATTTTTAACTCAGTTAAAAACCTTTAAATCTCGATTTTCGTGGTCAGTTCAACAATGTTGTTTAAAATTTGTCAGTATTTAACATTTATCTTAAAATTCCGAAATTTTGGAATTTACATTGTAGATGTAAAATGTTTTAGCCGACAAACAAATTACCGAGATAAATTGAACGTATTGAAAAAAAAATCAAAATTTTGAAAAGGAAAATCCGAATGCTGTTTCAAGCTCAATAAGGGACAGACCATTCGAGCATGCAACGTTTACAAGGGTCCTTATAATTGTGTAAACAAAACAATAGGTAAACAACACAAACAATGCCCCTAGTCTTAACAACAAAAGAGGTACAGATTAACAAGAACCAGGAGCCCATCACTAGGAGCCTGCAACTACCCCATATTCCTGTCACGGCATTTTCACAGACCGAGCTATTTTTAGTTTTAATTTATCTCGAATTCAGATCCCCACAGGAGCCTCAGTGACCAAATGTAATCAGCAACACGGACTCATCTTTGACATGTCGACGTGATGTCGGCATGTTCACGTGAGGCCGCATTGTTTTATCCTTACCGAAGCGTGCTCATGTAGACAGAGACTCGCCTATTTTACGGGAAAAATATCTAAAAATGTTCTGGTCTGTAAAAATGCCGTTGCATTGGCTTATGGGCTCCTGCAAGAACGAATCAAAAGAGAGGTAAAGAGGTGCAGGCCATCTGGAGCCCATTACTTGTTTGAGAGGGGGATAAGGGAGGGGGGGGGGGGGTTTGTGGTGGTCCTGTCAATTATTCCCAAAAATCACCCCAAAATTTACAAAACAACCCAGAACGCATATATGTGGGAAGAGCAGGGAAATTTGTGACTGCTTTAAAAAAGGTAAACGAGATACAAGCTAAGCGTTAAAAACATAACACCCAGACAAACAATACGGCGCTCATGTTATTATCGCCCGCCTTAAGCCGGGAGCCATGGAGAAGAAATCAAGTAAATGCTTTCTTCTACTATGCAGGTCCAGTGTTTGACTTTAAAAGTATTCTTGCATAAGCTAAAGAAAAGTCATGCACAACCTAAAGGCAAGAAAATTCATGCCCCAGAAAATTGCCTACCCCTACCCCCCTCAAAAAATAAGTCTGTCTGGCTTTAAGGAAATATTCAGCACAGTTTCAGGCGCTCCGAGTACAAATGGGTAAATGGTACACGCCAAATCTCACCCGGAATTTCCATTCACGATTTTTTTTACTTGATTGCCGACTCAAACTGTGGGTCAACTCTTTTAATTTACTTGTATACGTGGTAAACAACTAGGACGGGTTGTTAACTAACGCTTAATACCCGAGGATTAAATGTTAACCGAAGTATAAAGTTCTCTTTTATAAAAGATGTTTTGCACAGCTTCTGTTTTACATTGTGCGGTTTGAGATTATTCAAACTCAAAAGAAAGGGCCAAACAATATAACAGAAAACCTCCCCACAAGGCTGCAAACGGAAATTTGTCGCTAACCTGGGCCGTTTCTTGAAAGCCCCCGAAACGTTTCGGGGCCGTAAAGCCATAACAAAATCTCGAACCTTACCGTTACAGAGCTGTTTTATTCACATATTCGTAATATGAACAAAGGTTCCCTTATACCAGAAGTTTCAGGAATATACACTTTTCCGATTTTAGATACAGATGAACTAAAAGTGGCTTCACGGGGCCCGAAAAGTTTCCTGGGTAAAAATGGCAAAATTCTTACCAATCCTGGGCTACCTATATTGGGCTTTGTAAAAGCGACTCTGATATTTTACGGAACAAAATACATTAATAGGGGAGTGGCATGGAATTACTTGAAGATGGCATCTGTTCTTGCTTAGCCAATAAACAGTCCCAACATCATTTTTTCGACTAGATCGGCATCTTAACAAATTTCGTTCTCAAAAGGTACCGGTCGTTAGTTAGCATGTTATGTAATTATTCTATACCTCCATCATCGAAGTTATAAATTTGCCGGAATCATTTAGTTCTGGCATGATTTTTAGTTGTTGGTGGGAATACTATTACTGCAAGTGCTATCGTATAATATTTTGTTGCCGGGCTTTTCAACCTGTCTTCTCCAGGTGACTTACAGATACGGACAACTCATCTGGGTCGTAGACCGCCATCTTTCATGGATCCCTTTCATGAACTTCGCTCGCTGCCCCGAGGAGCAAAATGTAGAGGTGTTCCTGAGCGATGGCTCGTTCTTCTTTCGCACTATCGACAGAGTGGCCCGGGGCGAGGAGCTGTTAATATGGCCGACTGAAGGACTGTGTAGAAGTCTTAGGATTCCAAATCTCGTGACCCCGAGAGAAAACGAACGTAAGAATTTTTTCGTGCAATTTCAGATCCTTTAAACATGAATCATTCTATGCTTTTATTAATCTACTATGTCACTCATAAATGTTAGTTATTTATGAAAACGTTATTTTTAATATAAAGCCAGTCAATCAGAGCACGTTATTTCGAATAGCCAGGGAACATACTTAATTACTCTCCTGTAAATCTGTGCTTTTATCAAGCCACTGTTTTACCCAATCAGAACTCTTATATATTGGTTGTTTTTAATGTAAAACCCAGCCAATCAGAGCACGCCTATTCCCTCGCTAATCATCGCCTTATCAAATGCTTCAAAGTGGTAAATGAAACGTTATCACAAACTGTTTCCAGCCAATCAATTTACGACTACGTTCTTACTGGTGATATTTAACTGTTAGCGTATGTTGAATAATTATTTTCTGATGAAGCATGAGACTGAAAGTGACTTTTTGAGCGCAAATTCTAGGCGTCTGCACGCTAGCCCCTTCTTGGTGGCTTTATTAATCATCATAACGCTTTCTTTTAAGGTGTTTTGTCTTTATAATAAGGCGAACTTTCCGCAGGACTATCTGCTGATTTGCCGAATGTTTTCGTTCTAGCCTCTTCCAGGAGTTTAGTTAGTTAGGGCGCAGCGCAAAAAGAATTCTGGAGAAGCACAGCGCTGGAAGCCCCTCGCACCAAGCCTCTCTCTCCTTTCTTTCGCTTCGCTGCTTTTCCCGCTGCAGCCCAACCAACTGAACTTGCGAACGAGGCTATTTTCCTACTAACAATACTAGGCACTATCGCTATAAATGCGCATTTGTAATTTTGATTTATGTCTTTGATAACTGACTTAGGTCCATGGCAACAGGTGTTGCTGTAACAAACTTGACTGCCGAACTTTGCCTGTCGGCTATCGCGCCAACACAAACATTTTGTTCTAGTAGCTTAGTAGCAAGTTAGATTCTTATCTGCTAAAGCCATTAGTCCGACCGCCGATCTTCTCGTTAAACCAACGCCAGCAACAAACACATTTTGGAGTTTTCAACCTTTATTTTCATTGTAAAGTCACTTGCTTAATACGACTACCATGAGATAAATTGCGATGAAAAAATAGTCTACCTAAAATTGTCTTCAAGTACACTCAGCGAGCGAGCGAGCGTGCAAGTTCACGTATGCTTCCAGTACCTGAGGTGGTTTTATCCACACATTTTACACTGCTAATCGTAGGATAGAATGACTATTCAGAACAATTTACGATCTTTAAGTGTCGTCAAATCCGCCGTTTTGTGAGAATGATTCATTATTATTGCCGCACAACAGTTCTATTGTGTGTTTTACACAGCGAGCCGTTACTTAGCAGACCCGGCCGTTCTTGAGGTATTTTTATTGTGTCTAGAGCTAAACATACATAATACCCATAGCATGTGTTTCCATTGTTCTACTGATTTGATGTAATTGAGTGTTAAGAGGTATTTTTCAAATCCAGATCTGTTCTGTTTCTTAAAAGACCCGAGATTCGCTTTTTACGAGACTGAAAATCACGAATTGCAGTTGCTATTAACGGTCAGACTGTTATCATCGAAAGTTAGCTTGCTAGCAGTTAACTTTGCGAGTTAAGTTTTATCGTTATTGAAAGTCCAAATAAGAGCCAATATTAGCGCAGACAGGATTGGTAGAAGAAAGAATATCGCTTTACCGGAAACGTTATCCCTCACCTTAAAAGATACGTTATCTGCTGTTTTCATCATCCTTCATTAATTTGTTTTCCCTTTTCCAATCTATAAGATAAGCAAGCTTAAAAGAAAGTTAAACGCGCCGTGCAAGATGTCTTATTCAAAAGTTCTTTGTTGTATTTTACGACTTGTATAATCTTGTATTGTGGCATTGTTCGAATGAAAGAGTCAGACTATCTCTTCTCCGCTATCATTTGCGTAACATGTCCTTTGTTCGTTACTTTGCTTCGCACCTTTTTGTTCTTAATTCAGAAAGCTTGGTTTCCTATGCTCGTTGAACGGAAAAATATCATCGCTAGATTATACAGAGAAAAGCCAAAAGCTAAGAACAAGGGGGTTTCTTTCCTTTTCCAACTTTGCCAAGCTTTTATCGTTGTCTTTGTTCTACAGGCATGGCAGATAATGTTGGATCTATTTTTATCTCGCATTACATTTCATTGAATACACACTCGTTGTACGGAAGGTGAGCGCTGGAAGTAGCGTGATCGAAGATTCTCGAAGTCTAAAACTGACATGTGGTTTTATTGTTCGGATAGAAACTAATCTTTCTTGTAAAGTGCTGTTTTGGCTAGCGCTTCTAATAATAACAGCTATTATCAAGATTTCTAAGAAAATTAAACACAGACTAGTTGGTGATAACAGGGTGAATGATCTTTCTTGATACTGAAGGCGCCTATTTTGTTAAACCCCGAATCAGAGCAATTGGAATTTAAGTCGGTCTGATTTCATGTTGCGCAATTTTAATAGACGTCTGTTACTGAAGTGCCAAATTAATTAAATAAGACATTGATGATACTAACTGCACAAGAATATAACAGGATTTTTTCCTCAAGTTGCTCTGTTACCTATCTGTTTCGGTTTGTCTGAACAAGGACACCCGGGAAAGTACTCTAACTTTAATTCGGCGATATTACGGCAACGCCCAGTTTGTCACTGAAAAGCAGAAGCTTCCACCCAGGAGCTAAATATTCAAAACGATTTAAATTTAATAACAAAATCAACGCCCCCCGAGTCTCCAGTATAAAGATTATAAATAAGTGGGTTGTCTTGCTTGTTACTGGGCAAAAACAGCCGGTGTAAGGCTTCCAAGAAAACCCACAGACATGTGGTGTATTGTACGAAGTCACTCGCCTGGAACATAGTCAGTTATTTTAGTTTAACCTTTTGAGACTGAATGAAGTATTTCTTCTTGATGCGTGAATAAAATAGTATCCGGCCATAGAACTGTCAAGCAGTGAACTGCCAAACAGATCTCTTTTTCAACCATTGAATGAAATTCCCAAATGGAAGTTCGGAAAGAAATACTATATTTAGCAACAGATGAAATCATTGATTGCCTTCAGCGGCTCTGCCGTAGATAGCTCAAGAAGATGAACTGAAACCTTACTTTCTTCCGTGAGCTTCACTAAATACGTTCACACGCAAAAATATCTCCAGTTCGCGTTTCGGGGTTGTTAAGGAGACTTTCTAAGACGATTTCCACTGTTAGTAAGTTTAGAGTAGGGTTGTCTGACTGGAGTTATTGTATCATTAACGGTCCAAAATGGTTATAGATGATTATCATGAATATACCACCTGCCATAAGAACTAGTTTATATTTTTTAATAGAAACGACATTTTAATACCCCTGTAAACACGATGTACTTTTGAGTAAACTTCGCACCACGAAATCTATCAACCGTACGTAATTTGTACCTTTCAGACAACCTCAACTTGGTTTCTCTTTCCTTGAATTGCCAAAGAAGTCTTGCTTCAGTCTAAAACATGCCCAGAATAGTTGCTTTGTTAAGACTACGTCTGACACGAAAACAACTTAACAGAGGAAAAAAAACTGCATGGAAAATAAATCTTGTCAAGAAAACAAAAAGAGACGTTCTAATCAACAGGATTCATAGCATTAGGAGGGTCTTTTAATAAGGCTAAAACCCTTGGTGCTAATTAATTTCAGCCTACGTCAGAGGAAACAAAGTTCTGTAATTCTAACTCTGCATTTCCCTCTTTACAGAATAGCTTAACATTTTGGGAAAAATGAGTTTATTTAAAAGGTTGCTTAATATTACTGAACAATTGAGATACATTTTGATTAGTTTCTTTTCATGATCAGCTCTGTTATTTCGATATTTCGATGAGAATCAAATGGTCACTTTGCTTTCCTAAGAACAAAATTAAGCTGGAAAACGAGCCGGGGTTGTTATATTTTGTAGCTATTTCATTGCTGTGTTTGAGATGAAAGTGTTGTTAAGTTTCTCGTCGTTGAAAACAGTCGTGCAAAAACTACGCTTCTCTCTTAGTAATGCGCTTTTTCGATCAGTGACAATAGAGATTCCTATATGCGAAATGGTTGTTCAACGCGGGGGCTCGAGAAAATGTATTTGCTCATTTTGACTGCAGTTGTTAGCATGTACTGAGCCTTCCGCTACTAAGCAAAGCAAGCTGTTAACCTGGTATCTCCATTGTTTCAATAACATGTGATTTCTTTGTCTTTTAAGACAAATAAAACAGAGCGCGCATTGCAAATCGCCAAGCGGGCCGTGAAATGTATTTATGTCAATTGTTCCGCAAACACTTTTTTAAATTCGATAATACAAATTGCCACCAATTGCCTGTAAACAATAGTTAGTCTTAACTGAACGTAGATGGAAATAAAACCTGGATTCACTTGCATTGAAAAAGTCGCTTGGGAGCAAAAGACGGCGGTTAAAAAAGTGACCGTAGAGAAGCCGTCGCTCTGCTCGCAACGGCAGTGGGCGGAAGCCTGAGTGTCGACATGCCAACCACATGGTTTCCTAGGGCAAACAAATTGTTGAGGGCGCCAGCGCCGTTGTTTCAACTTAGGCGCAATATAACTATTCATACAATTTAAAGTTAAATTAAAATCGAGGGGTGACCATTGATGCAATTCACTGTGAAGTATTTTCAAGAAGTTTAAAATGTATTTTTTTTTATTGTTATTGTTGAAACGGTGCACAATCGCCAATGACTCCTTTCATTCGAGAAAAGCCGGGGAAATCTTTAAAATCTGATTAAATTGCTTCGTTTTTTTATTATCGTGTCTTGGAAGTCTACATATATTTGTCATGTTATCGTGAAAGACAGTCTTACCTATCTGTCAAAACAAACTGGTTGTGATTTTTTGGACGATTTTTTTTTTTATTGACTCTGGTGTGATAGTTACGTAAAGCTTTCAATAATCAAGTCAATAAAAGGTTTCCTGTCATTTCTTCATTTCAAATTATCCGTGTACCGCACTGAGACGGTGTGTTCTTTTCAAAAAGATGCTATCTTGCTCAATTAAACATTCAGTTATACTTGATTGTCTTTTTTTGCTAATGTTTTGACTTCTTAATAGCTTTTGCAACTTCGAAATTTAATTCAGTTCTTTTCTATAGCGAAAGTTATTATTCTTTTCAGCACATGTTTTAATTAAGGAAAGAAAAAAACTCGATACCTCGCAACTTATTCAAAACTCTTACATTCTTCACAATAGCTCACCTCTGTTTAATTTAATATTCTCTGATTCTTTTGTGGTTTTTCGAATTACCTTAACATCTCGCACTTAATAGGATTTTTACCAAGTCCATGAGCATAAAACACAAGACGAACAACACAACATTTTTTCGGCGGATAAATTTTATTGGGACCTGTATTGACTGGTAGATAATTTGGTATATTTTGCAATTGTCAGTCAGATATCGCCTTGCGATACGCAGCAAAAATGATGTTTTTTAATCAAATTCATTGGTAATTTTTTAGTGAGGGTGTAGAGTTTACACGGGTCTAGAATATCGGTCAGTCTTTAAACCTAACGATAATAATTTTAAGATTTTATTAAATGATCGATAATTTAAACCCAGATTTCAGTCACGCCAAAAGAAAAAAAAAACTGCAGGCATCATCTTGCAAGCACGACCGACATGTACTCAGGTGCAGGGATTTGAGTTGGAGCGAAATGCTTCCCATTAGCAAAGTGAACTAAAGAAGCATTAAAATGGGATGAGCGCCTGAGAGAATTTACCTGAACAAGGACGAAATTTGTTCGTGCCGAGGGCTATAATTTTCTAAAGGTCGCCGGCGCGAATTTTCTGCAGAGCAAGAAATCCTTCTACAAACAAATTGTACACTATTGGGAAGAGTGAGAAATTGTTTGCATAAAATAAAACTGTGAATTGCTTAACTGCTGTATCGAATAGACAATCTCTGAATGTGGTCATTTCCACTGAGATTTGAAGCTGTTGTCAACGAGCAGTTTCAAGGAACCTAAGTTTTCTTTTCCTGTCGACCGGCACTTTTAGTTCTGGCACCAGAAAAGTTAAGCACCCGGTGTTTGTATTTGTGACACCTCTTATGAAATAAGATAAACCTGAAGATAAATATCCAATCGATAGATACCGGTTTCCCCGGTACACGGGATAGACAGGGTGAATTCAGTTATGAAAACATACTGATTCTTCAAAGTTTCGCAGATCAACTGATTCATAGAATTTTTGGCTGAGCCGACCTCCAGATTTTAAGCGAAACCCTCTTTGTTTTTAGAAAGAGCAACTATACACGCAGATAACTTATCACGCCTGACTTCAGCAAATCGTAGCAAAGCGCGAGCACGACCAGTAAATTATCACTATTATTTCAATGTTAAAATACCATGATTTGTGGAAGAGTAATGGAATTTTATTAAGGACACCCTAGCATTGGAAAAGTGAGTTTTCATAGCAACCTTAAGATCGGTGCAAAGAACGACATAGAGCTCTTCACTAGTATAATTTGCAAAACCAATGCAGAATTGCTACGTATTTCCACACGGATCGCTGACGTTCAAGACGTGAGAGCGACGGAATCCTTATAGAGAAAGGTTGCGCGGGATTTTAAACTTGTAATTACTCACTTAATTGTGCAGATGATATTTACCTAGGTGCTGGTAACTTTTGTTGTCCTTCTTCAGGATACATTCTCGCACATTAAGCCCTAGCCGAACAAAACATTTTGTGGTTTCTAGGTGCCTACATTGTAGGGCTTGAACGAACAATGTAACACGTGCATGGAGTTATCAGCTCTGTTTATGTGACTACCGTAAGTCATTTAAAGTCTTTTCTCTGCCGGTCGGTACCCGGGTGCCTCAAATCATTAACTAAAATGGCTCACCCGCTTCATCTTTCGTGGTGACTTTCTAGTTTGCTGGTGAGAGCGTTTAACCGGTCCAAGTTATCCGTGTGTACCGAAGGAAGACGAATTTGCACGCTCCAAGCCCTCCAACTTACTTACGCATCTGTTAGCTTAAGATACATTCCAAGGACAAAAGAGTTCTCTACTCGGCCGCGTGTCCAAATTATATATGTATAAAGCGTGATACATCTATTGTGTGCGATGAACAGCCAGCCCTTTGTGGCAATTCTAGGATATTTAGGCAGCAAAGGGCGAACTAAACAAATTGACATCGTAGCCAGTGGCAGGTCACGTGGAATCAGTACAGCCACCATTCAACACCTGCAAAACGAAGAGTTTTGAATCAAAAAGCGTGGAAAAGCGTTCCAAATTTACCGGTCTTCGCTGGTTCAGCTTTCGAGCGTACTCTCTTGCAGAGATGCTCAGCTGTTTGCAAAAGGCTCGCCTCACGTTTTCTGACCGCTTCCTGATTTCCCCCGGGCAACGGCGCTCAATGAACGGAGAAAAAATTTGAAAGCACGGCGACGGCGTAATTTGATTGGCTGGAGTCATTGACAAAAGATCTAACAAAAGGATCTGAACGACCCTCGTGGCAAAGTTTATTGTCTCGAAAATCAGTGAAATTCACTTAGCGCAGTGCACTAATCGCGATTCTACTGTGCAGTTGACAGATTTGGCGTTGCACCGCACACACTCGCGCGCCTTGACAGAGTGCCTAAAACCGTTTAAAAATCACTCATTACAATAAAATCCGACTTCCTCCAGCTAATAATTGTGAAGCTAATTACAGCATGGTTGGTTAATTATGAATGTGCCTTTGAATATTAATAACCTTCCTCGTTCGAGCTCCGATATTATTTAACTTCTAAGCCAGTGACGAAGGCGGGGAAACCTAGAGAGCCTCGCACGTGTCATAGACTCGCTGCTTGGCTGTCCCGCGAAGCGCTGCTCTGATTGGCTGGCTTACTAGCACGTGTCATTAACTTTCGCTACACCTGTCGGTTCTTTCACAGGTGAATACCAATATATTTGTCACCACTGCTCGCAAGTGTTTGCATTCCCAAACACACTTAAAACGCACATCGCATTTGAGTGCGCCTCAAACCGTGGGAAGAGATATAAAGAGAGCCTGCTTCACACTCAGCGAGCACACTCGCACACCAGTTACCTTCCAAGTAGAAACAACCCGCCGAACAGGCCGCCGAGAATGAGCACTTTGTTTCTAACTCCAAACTCGGATACGGACGGGATACAGGTATCAAAGGCGGACAGTGACCCACCGCTCAGCCTTAAACACGACGGAGAAACGAGCAGGAACGCGCACCATCATAATGGCAGCGCGTTTTTATCCGACGTTTCAGTTCACGACGATAAACCCATGGTTAACGGGGCCCATTCTTCGTCTGGGCTTAATTTATCCAACAGCATGGGTTGCTTAAATGGTTTAAATGGTTTTAGTGGCTTCAACAACCTATCACTGGCCATGAATCAGTTTCCATTCCTCTCCAACTTCAACGCTGACTCCTTCATGATGAAGGAGAGCCCGAAATCGCTGCAAAGCTCCCTAGGAGAATGCTCGTCATCCAAAGCCTCGCCACCCTTCTCGCTGCACTCCAGCTCCGCCGATCTGCAGGTCGTCAAGTCTCCAGACAAACTCCAGCCCGTTCTTACGCCGCTAACACCAGTGAGTTTACCCTCCTTCACGGCGGAAACGTTCGGAATGAAGGAAGGCTTGAAAAACTCTTCTCTCGTGCCGCAAGTTAACCAGTCGCAACCTTTCAGCTCCGCAAGCTTCAACGGTTTTAAGAGCCCGGAGCTTGGAAGCGTGCCAGTTTCGTCGGAATTTCCTTCAATCTCGCGTCCGCTTTTAAACGAACTAAATGGACTTAACGGAATGAGATACGGCAATTTGTCTCAGGATTCCGCCTTCTCGCAAAATCAAATGGATATGCTGAGTAATCCAGCATTTCTCCTCCAGCCGAGACCGCCGCTTTGCAGCCCTTCTTCGATGCCTTTTTTCAAGTACGGATTTCCTCAGGGTTTCCCATCGCTAAATGGTCAACCAGTGATGAATCCAACTGGCCCTATGATGTTTGGAGCTGAACAGAATGTTAACAGACTGCCATCCTCTTCCACGACACCGAACCAAGATGGAACGAGTTTGAACGGAGATCAAATGACGCCCGACAAACCAAAGACAGGGTGCAACGAGGAAATGATAAACGATCTGAACTCGAAGAAAGTTAATAAAGGCTACCTGTGCGAGCTCTGTGGCAAGTTATACACACGTAAATACGGGCTGAAAATTCACATGCGTATTCACACTGGCTACAAGCCCCTAAAGTGCAAATATTGTCAAAAGAGGTTCGGAGACCCGAGTAACATGGCAAAACATATCCGCCTTCACGCTGTTGGGGACACTCCCTACAAATGTCAGTACTGCGGAAAAGTGTTGGTAAGACGAAGGGATTTGGACCGCCATATAAAATCAAGACACCCGAACGGACGCTAAATGGTAAAAATTGTTACTTTTTAAATCGAATTTCATAGCTCTAGATGTTAGTTTATCGAGAGGAGAAGAACTTCTGTGAAGATATTTAGCTGCGACATTGAAACGTTCAATAGCAATTTCGGTCATTTTGATAGGCCTTCACTTTCAACATTCGTACGCAGGAGACTGTATTCGCAACTATAGTTCATATGTTTGTACAAAATTCGCAGACGTAACCATTGCAAAGACGGAAAGACATTTATAATATAAAAAGGACCAAGATATAAGTTTGTACGATAAAAAGAAAAGCAAAATAAAAAACGTGCTATTTGAAATGAATTTGCTCTCTCTAATACGCGTAAGACATAATTTATTAATTTGATATTCTTTCTCGTTGTTTTCTTTCAAAACTTATTCACCAACCTGTGAGATCAATTAAGTGAATAAATTTCTCTAGCCATCTTTAGAAACTGCCTGGAAACCATTTTATCTTTGTTTTCTGCTTTGTCTTTGAGTGCAAAGACAAAGAAAGAGGCGAGCTATTCTGTAAAGTTAGCCAACTTGAATTCAATTCTTCATTACGAAATCTTATCCTTTTTATTGACGCCTTTGAAGGCTTACGCACTGTCTACGGACTCGATGAAAAGATTGGGAAAGCAGAGATATGTTTAAGTATCACAAACCAACTGGTGGCTGAATTCTCGTTATTTTGCCGAGCAAAGATTTGCGAGGTCTGCGAAGCACGGCGAGTGTTTCGATCGGTAGCCAAACTTGCCGCGATAACAAACGGGGAAACATATGGCTTTTGTTTTTCAAAAATAAATTTTCGTTTTTGTAAAACTTTAAATCACCGTATGATCCATTTATTAACATTTTATCTTTAATCTAAATGCCTTTTAAAGCCTTTTATACTAAGTAGCACGACATAAGCAAGTACTTTGTTTAGCGGAATTTAATAACAACACGTTTTGCCCAACAATGACTGTTATAACTTCACAATAGTAAGAAGCAACTCTAACAGGTTATTTTGTCTTCAACGAAACTCGTTTGAACAACAAAGAGTGTCCAGGCGATAAGTTTAATTTTCTGTTCCATGATTTCATGCAAAGACGGCTCTAACAAATAATGTTTATTTTGCCCCAGTGGAGAGAAACTGAGAATCTCACTCGCATGAATGATCCTTGCGATAATTTCTATAAATAGATCTCTACACTGCATTGACACAGAACAACATCCACTGAATTTGGCAAAAAAAACACCCGATTTTGTCTTCAATTTTTTTATTTATCAGCAGGAAAATCTATGCTGCTAAGTGAAGCTACAAAAATCTTTTGATGAGAACATGAAGTCGTATCTTGCCATTTATTCGACAAACACGGAAAACTTTCAACTCAGTAATTCAGTCAATGAGTCGAGGTTTCAACATAGCCAGATTTAAGCTTTAAAACCCTTGAAGCAAAAACGAATACTAAAATAATTATAACTGCATTTCCAAAAGGGAAATTCGGGACTTTGGAAAAGAAGTTCTGACAGACATTTGACGAATATTTCATGCCCAGTGACGTTTTTCAGTTCGAATGGGAATTTTGCTCCCCATGCATACTTGTAGCGGACAAATGGCTTGATAACGGGAAACCTTCTTCTTCGCTAAGGTTTGCTGCCTAAATGAAAAAATGCATTCAATTAATAGAATTACCCGCTTCTAGCTTGTTTCAACTTACTGGTATTTAACTTAGGTTTGTTGAAAATCAGACATTGAGCGACTGAGGTTTGTCGCCGTGAACATGTGGGCAGGTAAACATGTGTTCGTAAGCGTAGACTGATTTCACCGTCGGATTCAAACAAAAGACGCAAATTCGATTTTTATATAAATTAGATTGGTTTAGGACGTTTATACCGACACGGTAAGTATCTTGATTTATTATTTTTACTGTAGATAACTGGGGTTTTGCTTTGGAATCGCTGCGTGTTCTCTTTGATTAGAATATAAACTTTGATACCAACGGTACCTTGATTGTTTGTGAAAGCCATGGACTTGACCCTCGGCGGCTCAAGTTTTGGGTCGGTTATTTCCTCAGTTTAGACTCAACGAGTTTGTGTTGAGGAAGGGGATAGAAGGAGGAAATGCCAGTGTTTAATCTATGAAATGTTTCAGCTGGTAGTTGGGAAAAAGCACAAACAAATAAAACTTGGTTTTCATATAATAACTTTGTTCATTAAAGAAGCAACAAGACCTGCGTGAAAGTGTACTTCATTGATTTGAACTTAAAACAGATCGAGGGGCAATTGTGTGTATCGAGTGATTATGTCTCTTCGCAGTTTGTGCAGATTATTTCTCCGCTTAGAGGTGGAGTTTCAAAATTTGTCTCTCTCTTTTTGCCGATGTTCTTTGTTTTCACTCTTGCGTGTCTTGGTCAAGTAACAAGCCTGACAAAGCGGATAATCACAACTCTCCCAGCTTCAGGGAGAAATCCACAGAGTGCTTTATTAGGTTTAATTATGCATTTTCATTAAGTGCTTACTCGAGGGAAACATCTATCAGAGATTCTGATATGTCTGCGATGTTAAGGAGGACATCGAGTGTTTTTCAGTCGATCAACTGACATTGTAAAATTATATACCCCATCTCAAGTACTAGTTCTGTCTGAAAAAAGATTTCACTTTTCTGAAAAAGATCATGCACGACAGATTTTTTTAAAGAACTTTATAATCTTTCAACTGCCAAGAGAGACCGCTGGGGAATGAATTAGCTGACTCCTCTGGCAAACTGTGAAGACTGATTTAAGATTAGGATATGATCTTACACGTTAGCAGAAATTTAACAATAACATACTTTTTAAGTTTTTCTGAAAGTCTTAAAGTTGTTAACGCCAGTTCTGTCATTGTGTGGCAATAATATAATACATAAATGATTCCTGACCAACATCACCAGTTGAAGAGGATAAACTCAGCAAGATCAGTAATTGTCATCTAGGTTCTCTGTGGTATCAGTGCGTGATCGCCAAAGAGAAGGCCATAGCCAGAAAAAAGTCTCCTTGAGGCAATGTCCAAGAAAACATTCTGATTGAGGTAATGTCCTTGGTTAAATTCTCCTCCAAAATAATATGGAATTGATGATGACTATAAACAAGAAAAACCGCCGAAATAAATGCTTGTTACAAGCTACAGATCTGGAAAAATAAGCTATTCAAAACAGAATTCGAAACTCACACCAAAACACCACTGACAGTTTTAATGACACTAGTGATACCTGAGCAAAAATATCTTGAATTATACTACAAAAATGTTCCCCGAGAAAACAAAGAAAAAACTAATTCAGGCCTGCATATGATACTCGCTTTATATCACAAGAGAATGCAACGAACACCTCTTTTATCTCATGCCCTTGAATTTACAGAAATGGTGTTCAGTTGTGGCGAGAAAATATAGTTGCATACAGACCGTGAAATTCAGTCCAAATAACGCCAAATATGTCATGGTTTTCCAGTCTTCTGAATGGTTCTGTACCCCTTGCAATTGCATTGTGCGAAGAAGTTTACTTTTAAAGCAGTGATGCTTTTACATCCAGCCAGTTAAAGGTTAAAAACTAAAAATACAAAAAATAGTTCTCCCCTTGATATGGTTTGCTGGTACAACGCCTGGTTTGTAAACTTTCGCAGATCATTGAAGCTAGCAGTTAATCGTTTAGACAACTGAGGGAGTGACCGGTACTCGTTGTGTCTACATCCAACCTCGAAACTGTCTGATGAAGCTACCTGGTGTATTCATCAGTATTCGCTAACACGGGTAGAAACTAACGAGTATATAGCAGTTGTTATGTAAGACAGGTAAAGCTGTAAAAGACTTAAACCCATAACGATAGTTCACAGCGTAAAACCTCGTTCTGGTTTGATGATATACTGCACGAATTTCCTGCTACATTTGACCGCTGGAACTGAGAGCGCTAAAATGCTGATGCAAGCACTACGGCAAACTTTAACCAAAGAAGCCCAAGTTGAATAAACTAGCGTTCAAACAGTTTAGTACAATAGATTCACGACTACTGCAAATACATGTAAACAGTGATTTCAGTCTCAATTTAATCATCACTCCGGTTTCTCGCATTTTTATTACTGGTTCATGGTTCAACTGAAAGCCTTTATCACTAGCTACTGTGGTAAAGTTTACTAAATAAATGAAGAAATTACAACTGAACAGGATTAACAGCTATGCTGTAATACTGTGGTTTCGTTGATACCAAGACTTCACAGGTATACGGCAGTTTTAATATAAGGACAAACACCAAACCGCACCAACCTCAGTTTCTATAAAAAAGGTGATTTCAACCCAACTGCGATCAAAAATGGTCTGTAGCGTACCTGTTCCTGCACCTGGGCATGGAACAAGAAACATTTTATTATTTTATTTTTTTTGCGTGGTAAAGCGAAAATGACGTTTTCACCACAATACTTGTTTTGTTTACAAACATTTCAAAACATGAATGAGTCGATGAGAATGAATATTTGTTTTGCAACTAGTTGTCTGTTCAAAGGACTCGACGTATGAAGTTTGTTTTTACAGCATGCGCCGGGATTAAGAATTGAAGTGATTTGAACAGCAACCTTCTAACTGAGGAATTAACTCACCGGCTTCGAACTGAAGAAAAATCGTCAGAAAAAGAAGGAATTTACTTGTCTTCTTTATTCTTTACTAGGAAAAACCTAACAAGGACTTCAGTTTCTCGTGATTATTTACAAAATGAGGCGCTATTAGAAGCTTTCGGGATAAGGGATATCAAGGGAAAAAATAAGTCAAAGGGATGCGGGACATTTGGGGAAAAGTTAATGGGGTAGATCTGATGAAGCAGAAATAGGGTAAATAAATCCTGCATTTTTTGCAGTTGGAATTAAAGGCCAGGGATACGGGATATTTAGGCCATAAAATTAACCGAACAGTGTTGTATGGAGCTGAAACCTGGAGAGTAACAAAGAACATCACAGATAAAACTCAAGCCTTCGTTAACCGCTGCCTACGTCACATCCTTGGTGTAAGATGGCCAAACACCATCAGCAACGATGATCTATGGGCGAAAACCCAGGAAGACAGGATGAAGGTCCAAATCAGAAGAAAGAAATGGAAATGGATTGGCCACACGCTAAGAAAACCACACAACAGCGTAACTAAACAGGCACTTTTCTGGAACCCCCAAGGAAAGAGAAATCGCGGTAGGCCAAAAACCAACTGGAGAAGATCAGCCGAACAAGAACTGCAGCAAATAGGTCTACGATGGACTCAAATTGAACACCAAGCCCAGGACAGAGAACAGTGGAAGAAAACTGTAAACGAGCTATGCTCCACATAGGAGCCAAGGCTATATATCGTTGGACACTCAGACTACTGCCACCCCCACCCCCCCCCCACCCCGACTATCCAGTCCCCGCTGGTGGAAACCTGCTTAAATAGACGGACGTATGCAAAGGTAGCCACATCAACTGATTTATTTCGAACTACCTCAGTTAGACTGCTCTTAGACGAGTTTTAGTTTTGGCGTTAAGCGTCAATGAGTTTGACAGGTGTAAGTCAAATTCTCGTTGGAAGACCCTTCTGAAATTATTCAGTGTGGTTTCATTTTAAAGCTTTGCAGTTATCAACCACCGTCTGTATTCCGTTTTGACTTTGCTTCCGGCTGTGAGCTCTTGGGGCCATGAGAAAGGCAGCCAGCGAAAACTGAAGACATGAAACAAGTAGAGAACTAGAAGACAAGATGACCGAAAACCTGCATGAGTTATCGCTAGCTAAAGGAAGGGAATCTAATGGAGTTTGTACAACTAGACCTTTACAGAGCAGCAATAAAAAAAAAATCAATTTTTAACTCTTAGACTATTTTCCTAGCAGAAGATCAGCACTTGAAACGACATTTATGTTTACTTGGTAACAACGGCTTTAAATCCGCTTTAATCAATTTTCGCTGTGTGAACCTTTACTTGAAGGAACACGGCTTTTAAGTAGCTTTTATAATGACTGCAGGTATTGACATTTTCTCTTGTTTTTAGCCGCGTGCCTGATAAATGTCACAAAGTGTTTACCTGACAGGGCCTCGTTAACTTGACAAGGTGTTTACTTGCACATGTCACTCTGTTGCCTTTAATTTGTATACTGCTCGAGGCGTAGTTTTGGTACCTTGATGCAAATTAGCAGAAAATCTGTGTTGAAATAAGCGAAATTAAAACAATGACCATGCATGCATGCCACTCCTAAATAAAACTGAATTAAAAGAAATAAACAAGTGAGTTTTTGGCGACAGGCGGGGCAAACGCTTCAGAAGAAGAAAAAGTTATGATCACTGCAAATCAATGCTCGGTTATTTCCGTTGGCCGATCAATCGCCAAATACCAGATATCTTTGTGTCAAATGCACGAGTAAACAGTAGCTTTTAAGCAAAAACATGTAGATTGCTACTTCTAAAAGTCCCATTCAATTTCTTATTGATTTTAATGAGACCTATCGACAAGCTTGAGAAGACAAAAGCGTCGATTATTTTTCCTTTCTCAACTCGCGTCTTTCGATCAAGAGGAACTACATTGCCGGTGTCGCGTTCAGTGAGTCTACTGTTTATTCAGAGGTTGTAGATTACTTCAGCAGCGTGCAACGAGTAACAGTAATATCGTATATTTTATTCCACGTGGGCAGCGACAGCTAAATGTTTCAGTTCAACACTTAGTTTTCCATTTATTTTAGTGAAGGAATTTCATCGGCTAAGAGTCCACACATAGTTTGGTACACGGCGTTTTTCCGATCTACGACTTTTATCCTAGCTAGCACGCAGTAACCAGATGTTTGTATTTCTCCGTCAGGTATTTTCAAAATTCTTGTTTGGTGTGGTGCATTGGACTCGCACAATCCATAACATGTCAACCACAGGTCTGATACGAAATGGTTTAACAACCGTGAAGACTGATATGCGAACTTATCAACCTGTTATGATACAGAGGGTACATTCAGTTTGCTTGTCATAAACCAGTCACTGACTATAACAAAACTACATCGAAATCCGGTTTGTTTTTCTTCTGTCTAAATTGTATTTATTCGATATGAAAGTGAAACGCCCTCGCTATCTTGTCCAAACTGAGAAGTTCTTTGTTGCATACTTAATTACCCAACATGAATATTTTTTGTTCTCATCACTGTAGTGAGCAGATAAGTTTATCAATCATTATTTGTCTTCAACATCTTTAATAGGTCTGCGTTTTTGTCGTTCTCTTTTATATTTTTAATTTAACTGTTTACTTCAGCGAGTAATATGAAATGTTACCTCTACTGATTTTATTTGCTTTAGCAACCTCCCATTTCGGTTTGTGTATTCTTACTGCCGGCGCTGTTCGTTTGGCTTGCCGCTTAGCGAGTCTGCTCACAGCCCGTGCTATACGAGGGTCGTACAGGGGGTCTCTGGCAAGGTTCACGAACGGAAAAAATATAGGATCACGGATATAAAATTTTCCTTTTTCTGAATCATGAAAATAAGCAAGTAAGATATTCTTTTTAATAACCTGTTCTTACACTAGAAAGAGTGTTAAAAGAAAGCAAAATCGTGAAAGGCGAAGTCAAGGCTCTATATTGCAAATCGCATACCTCACAAATCGCATGCAGTCGCACACAGTCACCCTCGATAGACTTCTTTAACCATTCGGACGACTCGCGTCTAAAAATAACGTAGAAAGGAGTGGTTTAATTTCTCGGATATCGGTTAATAATTCAAGCTTTCCACTGGTAACGCAAAGCCTTCAGGTCACGGTTCCCTAAATTCACGTTTCACAAAAAATAAAATCAGCTAATCAGGCATCACGAGAATACCGCTGTACAACCGGCTCGAATTACACCTTGTTTGAACAGTTCGCGGTTTTAATTTTATTGTTTTGCAGTAAAACAGACTGGTGCAGAAGTCAGTTTTATTAGGACGCTTAATTGTCTTTAAGTTTTAACAAGTTTTGAGTGACCGGGGTAGATCACAATGTATAGAGACATACTTCATTTCAGGGTTTTATCGTGTAGTCATGATGGATGGAAAAGAGCCGGAAAGTGAATAGAATTTCATATATTTTTTAATTTGCATTAAATCTGTTGCATCTGACTAACACACAGATTATTGCGGGTTCCAAAATATTTTTCTACGAGGAAGAAAAGAAAGAAGTTATCCAACACTGGCATACTCGTGTTATAGCACGAGAATTCGATGGATACCTCTTTTATCTCATGCCCTTGAAATTTACGCAGATGGTGCTGTATTGTAGCGGGGAGATCTACAGACCGTGAAATACAGAGTCTAAATAACGCCAGATATGAAATGGCTTTCCAGTCTTCCAGACGGTCTTCTGTACCCCATGCGGTGAGCTAAATATCCGTTTCGAATAACTGAGCGTTGAAACTTACACTTTTGTAGCTAGGAAAATGTAGACAGTTGGCTACTTAAGTCAAGGAATAGTTGGTTTCTAGTGATGCTTTGACACGCAGCACATTAAAGGTTATAAACTTAAAATACAATGAATAGTTCTGCACTTGATTTGATTTGCTGGTACTCAAAGAGAACGCCTGGTTTGCAAACTTTCATATAGATCATTGAAGTTAGCAGTTTATCCTTCAGACAAGCAAGTGACCGGTGCTCGTTGACATGATAAATGTAATATCTGCAGCAGATATTGCATTTATCAGGTCAAGTTCACGGGCTATTGTGAATTGATTGAATGCTCTCGACCAATCAGGTTTTTCATAGTGGGTCTGATGTAGAATAATGATAGTTACGCGTAAAACCTCATTCAGATGTTTGATATCGGAAGACTCGAACTTCCTGCTGCAAAAGACGACTGAAAAAACTCTACAATGCTGATGTAAGCATAAAGCAAACCTTAACTACAGAAGCCCCTGGTGGGATTAAACTAGCCTTCAAACACTTACATGAAATAGATTCACAAATACTAGGTACAGAGGAACGTAAACAGTGTTTTCTAAATTGAATTATTACTCCGGTTTTTCGCATGCAATGTTATCTGGTTATAACTGGTTCCGGCATGATTCAACTGAAAGCTTTTATCAACAGCCTCAGTGCAAACTTTAGCTAAATAAATGAAGAAATGACAACTGAACAGGAATAACAGCAACAATAATGTGGTTTGGCTGAGACAAAGCCAACACTGGTACGTTAATTTTGACATAATGGCAAACACCAAACTCCACCAGCCTCAGTTTCTCCAAACACAGGTGATGTCGACGTAATTGTGATCAAAAAATGTTTTATAGGCACCTGTTCCTGCACCTGGGAATGAACAAAAAATCATTTTATTATTTCATTTTTTTGAATGGTAAAGTCAAAATGACGTTTTCACTACATAATGTTACCACAATACCGATTTCTTTATAAATACTTTACAAAGAGCACGGGCCGATGCCATTAAATGCTTGCTTTGCACTAAGCAGTTGTCTGATCCGACGACTCCAGATCCTCGCGATTATTGATGAAATGAGAATTTTTCGGGCTATGAAACAATTAGGTGAAAAATTAACAGGATACAAAATGATTGAAGGAAAATTAATGGGATATCGAATATTTAAATCAGATTCAACGGAATATAGAGTAGAAAAATATTTAATGTTTAAAATTGGAATCAAGAGAATATTAGAATTAAAGGAACAGGGGATATTAAGGTAGAAATTTAATTTGATGCAGGACATCTGGGGGGAAATTAATAGGTTGTGTGGGTTATCTACATCCCATGAAACGAAATATAGAGTTGAAAAGTCGTAAATTTTTGCAATTGGAATTACAGGTCCGATACAAGATATTTAGCCAAACACTAACATCATGCGGAATACTCAGACTTTAAAGGAAATTTTATAATATTAATATCAAGACTTGCACCGAAATAAAAGAATTATTGCTAGCTATGGGGTTAGCATGGTCCTTTACAAGAACAGCAAACAAAAGCCATTAATTAACTCTTAGGCTGTTTGACTGGCAGAAGATCAACTCTGGAAATGAAAATTACGTTTTATTTAAGTTATAATGTCTTTAAATCTGCTTTAATCAGTTCTAGTCCTATGATAATTTGTCGCTGACTTAGTAGTTTCGTTTCAGTGAGAACGTCATGATTCGATCTTAAGTCTTCACTTTAAAGTACACGGCCTGTAATCACTGCAGGTAGCCGACCATTTCGATGCCTGAAATTTGACGTTTTCTCTTGTTTTTAGCCGCGTGCCTGATAAATGTGACGAAGTGTTTACCTGACAGGTGCTCTAAAGCCTTTGTTAACTGCGCGAGGCCTAGTTCTGGTGTCTTAATTCAAATTAACATTTATTTAAATATGTGTTGAAATAAGCGAAAACATTTGGTCATTTTTCTGGAAACAAACACCATCCATATGAGAAACAGAGCAGCTGGGGAGGCCTCTAATTCCGGGTAAAATAGAATGCATCAACGCAATGTTCGTTTTTAAATCACCTTCAAATTTTTAAAGTCACATTAAAATGTGTTTGAAAAATTCTTCAACTTGTCACTTCTAAATGAAAACTGAAAAATAAACAACTGAGTTTTTGGTGACAGAGCATGCGCTTCGGAACTGAAGGAAAACTCAAAATCACTCAAATCAATGCTAGATTATTTCCGTCTTTGTCCATTTAATATTGCCAAATATATCTTTGTACCAAATTAATGCACGAGTAAATAGTAGCCTCCAATCAAAAAAAGGTTCCTTGTTGCTTCTAAAAGTTAACTTATTATTGGTATTTACGAGCCTTTTCACAAGTTTAGGAAGACAAACGCCTAATTTTCCCTTTCTCCCATTTATTGTAAACAAAGCTCTAGGTCTAAAGGAATTACATTACTGGTATCGCATTCAGCTAGTCTACTGTTTGTTCAGAGGTTTTAGATTTTTCAGCTGTGTGCACTGAGTTACAATAATATCGTATTTTTTATTCCACGTGGGGCAGCGACCGCTAAATGTGCTAAACAAGTTTTCAATCTATTTTAGTAAAGGAATTTCATCGGCTAACTGAGATCTACACATAACGGAACTCAACTTTACGATTTTTATTGTAGAACGCTGTGACCAGATGTTTTCATCGCGCGGTCAGGTATTTTCAATATTCTTGTTTGGTGTGGTGTACTGAACCCGCACAATCTATAACAAGTTAACCGCAGGTCTGATAAGAATTAGTTTAACAACCGTGAAGGCTGATATGAGAACTTATCAACCTGTTATGATACAGAGAGATCGTTATGTTTGGTTGTCATAAACCAGTCGCTGACTAGTAATGAATTTTAAGATCAAACCAAAATTACATCTGCGTTGTTACTCTCTCACTCTCTCTCAGTTGTGTTTATTCGATATGAAAATGAAACGCCCTGAGAAGGCGTCCTTTGTTGCATACATAATTACCCCAACATGGAATTTTTCTTTGTTATATGGTGAGCAGATAAGTTCATCTATCGTTATTTATCTTTAAAAATTCTGGGCTTTTTATCGTTGCCCTTCATGACATTTCTTATTAGTGTTAGCCTCGGCGATTATATGAAATGCTTTTGATTTTGCTTGCTTTAGCTTCTTCTTATATTAATTTTTGCGCTGTTCGTTTCCCCAGCTAACAACCTCGCCCTCAAGATGCTCACAGTCCAAGTTTTACTTTGAATGTATTCGTGAAAAGTTTCCCTGGAAAAAACCTTGGTGTCGGTTGATGGCAGTTCGCGGTTCCATTTTCATTGTTTTGCAGTAAAACACACTGGTGCAGAAGCTTCATTAGGGCGCTCAAATATTACGCAATTTGAAGCAATTTTTACTGATGTAAGGGTATTTATATGGGGAGACGTTATCACTAGCAATTTCTCAATCTCTCTCATTAACCACATTCCCCCGCCTGTGGTGCCATGGGAGGCTGCCACAAGGCACGCACTGTTCCGTCACGCCCTTTTCCTATGATATATACACTGTAGAACCTGAGAAAGAAAACGATTTAAAAAATATCAAATCAACAACTTTTTTTGCCCTATGAAAAGAGACCATGAGTATTTAAAAGACAATCTCAAGATACCTGTTATAAATTGAGTTGAAAAACTGCATTTTCTGAGAAAAGGTCGTTATTTTCTCCTTCTTAACCTGGTACTATGACGAAAATCAAATCTTTCCTAGCTATCAAAGCCATTTTAAAACATAAACAGTTAGTCTGTCTGATAAGAAAAATGCTGTTTATTTTTCCAAATATCTCTTTCCATTCCAAAGACATTCAAGTTTTTAAAATATGCAAAATATCCAAGTGATGACGTCATACACTCAACCCTCATTTTGATTAAATATGATGAAAAAAGGTATCTCAGCCAATTTGTATTAGAAATGTTTGATTATGTGCTGTACGATTCTACTAAATGTGCTCCACATACGAACTTAACAGCAACATACTGGGTTAAAGACCTCAGTCCCCAATATTAAGGTGATTCCCTTGTTTTGCATTGCGCATTCCTCCTGCGCACGATTTTTGCGTCATTAGCGCGCGCGTACAAAACGTAAGAGATTTCCCTCGAACTAAGCTCGATAGCGAGGTAAATGCTATTTTTCTCTTAAACAAGCACGGTGACCCCCACTTTTTATTTTATAAATTCACTGAGAACAATATGCTCAATATCTGAGAAAAAGATTGGCAGAAATCTATGACTACTTTTTTGGCAAATGAAATAAATGCTACAGATAGAGACGTAACGAGCCCAACAGAGCTAGTCCAAATTATGTTTCCTTAAAAGGATAAAAATATTAATTAATAATGCAGGGTATTTGAAGCCATTTTTTCTGGGACGTAGATGAATAAACGATCAAAGAAAGTCGAACTCTGTGTGATATAACACGCCCCATTGGAAAATAATCGCGCTTATTTGCTGCGCACGTAGATCACCAAAAGTCACCTTAACAACCGTATTTTTCACATTGTTGCGTGAAAACAAGCACGGTGACCCCCTATTTTTATTATGTTTTTAATATTTCCTTGTCTTGTAATATCAACGTACCAAGTTTCATCGGAAATCTATAGTGGGTTCTTTTACTCGGGAATCACCTTAAAGGCATTTCTGGCCACCTTTGGCGTTCCATTTTCAATTTCGCAAATGGTGCTTGATATGCATTATCCTGCACACATACACATATGTTATGTTAGTTAGAGTTTGTGGCCTCGTTTAACGTTTTTCGAGTTGAAAATCACTAACATATTGAAATCAAGTGGGTGGGTGCTGGAAAAAGAGTGAGTTACCATGGTAACAACACCTTTTATAGCCGTACGCGTGTTTCCTGCAAAACTATTAGTCTACCAAGTTTCAATGATCTGCGTTGCAAATTGGCAGAGATAGCTATATTTATATACTTGATATAATATTGGGTTGAATGTATGACGTCATCAGTTATCTCATTTGCATATTTTATATATATACATTTTTTCAACTTAAATTTCTCCGTAGATATTTGCAAACGGTAAACGGCGTTTTTATTCTTTCATTAAATTCTATGTGATACACTAAAAAATCAAGGGGTAAAAATTGGATCATAGCACCAGTTTGATGTTCAGAAACATAGTTAATTTCAGGGTCATGTTTGTCAAATTGTCATGAAGGATGTAACAGGGGCCGGGAACTGAACTGAATTCCATTAACTTTTTGTTTTGCTTAACAACGTTTAAGATCTATCCAAACCGTGACAGCATCATTATGGGTTCATATTTTAATAAAGGCAACGAATAGTTCAAGATGTTTAAAATCAAGCCACTTCACCGAGTGTTCTTGTGAAAATACCGCAAACTGCCGGCTTATAAAACTTCGTAAGGACTTATATCCTAGGGGGATTATAACCGGAATTAAAAAAACCGTTTCGAAAGGAACTATTGCTGCACATGTTGATCATTATAGGTTTTTCATTTACTGGTAATCAAGCTTTGAAACATCATAATAAACAAAGTCAAAACAAGGAAGCTAAAGGCGGCTTATATCGGGGGGGGGGGGGGGCTTATTAGGGGTTGTGTTTTTTTTTTTATTAGTAGGAGGGCCTATAACTACTGCGGGGGAAGCTTGCATGAGCAGCAGTTCACTGTACTTCTGTGCTCATTTACATCTAAACTGCTTTCGTTGATTTCACTGATCAGCACGGTAAATGCTTCCATTTAGTTTTGTTTTATTATTAAGTCGTCTTAAAGAATTTCAAGAGTGAGACTGGTTGATATTTTGGTTCACCTTAAAGCACTAGAAGTTGTTGCTGCATTCCTTCGTTACTCGATTCAAATAGAAAAATGCAATTTTGATTTTCTTCTCTCGCTTCACCCATTTGCCTGAAAGTTCTGTTTTGATGTCCTTGATTACTTCGGAGGGTAGCCTCATTGAATTAAAAACATTCAAGCAGTAACGGTTATTTCAGGGTTAAAGTAACTACTGCAATCTTCCACTTATGAGGCCCCCCCCGGGTGTGGGCCTATCTACCTGTAAAAAAAAAAAAACATGCCGTAATAAACCCCCCCCCCCCCCCATCTCGCTTCCATGTTTTAAATTCGTCTCATTATGATGTTTTAAAGCTTAATTACCAGTAAATGAAAAACCTATTTCGATCAACATATGTAGTTATAGCTCGTTTCGAGACGCTTTTTTTTTATACCGGTTATAAGGCCTCTCGGATGTAAGCCCCTCTCTTTATAAGCCCATCTAAAAGCCCTTACAAAGCGATATGAAACCAGGGATTACAATCGACAGTTTACGGTATCAAAGTGAAGAATGATCATCGCAGTAAATTTAGACGAAGCTAGTGAAAAATTAAATGGCCACCAAATTGGGTAAAATATACAAACAGTAACAGTAAAGGAACATTTCAACAATTCAACTCAACAATTGCCAAAGTAGGTAAGGATGGGCAAAAATTAAAGAAGATAAATACGGATGGGGAATGGGAGTTTTAAAAACTGTTAGACTAGGCCTCCATGCAAGCTTCATACTTGCTGTTCAGTCGAATGGAGGTACAACTATCTTAATGACCTTTTTCTTGTGTGGACTGTCTATACCCTTCACACAAACTTTGCAACCACTTCGGGCTGAACCCTGTTTGTGGTAACTTTCCTCTTTGCGGTAAGAATCTTTTGCTTTTCCGAATTCAGGTTGTCTTGAAAGTGATTTTTGAGTCAATCTAGTGGGTGTTTTGTACAGTTTTAATCCCTCTATGGAAAGGGTTCTCCACGTCTTTTCCGGTGAAACAAATGCAGCATTTCCTTGTAGACCACTGGCACTGCTCTCAGATGTCCTCAGGTCCACTTTTTCTTCTTCATTTTTTTCACTCTTGTTGTTCTTGGGGATTTCCCGATTAGAAAAATACTTTTCAAATCCCTCCTTGTAGTCATCTTCGTGGTGGAAATGTCGGCAAAGCGAGCAATACCGTCTTTGGTATCTGTGTTTATGTCGGCTTTTTGTTGAGTTGTCTCTGTCACAAAAGACGTAAACTAAATGCTGGGCCTCTTCATTTAGTAACAGGGGAGGAGGCGACATCGAAGGAACGTTACGGGAGGTATTGCCATGGAAACTACGCTTACAATATGGAATATTCTTCTCGGTCATCCTTCGTGGAAGTTTGCTGTCAAAAATGAGAAAAGTTTCAGTTGTCTTACATGACGTGTTGTAACTCGGTATCGCAACAAGGGGAAAGCGTTGAATGTAAAGTGGTTGTTAGAATAGAAATGCTTCAAGTGATTATTTTAGTCATATCCATATTTATAAAGGGTACAAGGTGTAAATTATTCCCGCAGTCTCCCACTCTAAGCCACGAGTTTGCCAAGCAAATAAACTGTTTGCTGATCAGCAATAAATTGGCGATGAAACGTTTAAAGTAACGCCGTTAAACAACTTACGAAATTAAAAGTGCGACAAATCTATCGACGGCAGTGCAAACAAGTGCAAACAAAGGTAAATAACTCACGTAATTCCTTCTGTTATTGGCGTCAAAGGAAAGTATTCAATACTGCACACATGCTGCAAAATCCCCTTAAAATTAAACGTCGAAGCCGAACATTAAATCGCCGATGCCTATCCACAATAACCATCTTTCTCGTCGCTAAACTTTTAGAGTTAGGTAATTTTGAAGGTGGTAATTCCCAGGCAGGTGTAATTCTCAATATAAAATATTTATCACTGTAAAGGGGCAGCTTTGTACATTGATGAATTTTAAAACATCTCATGCTGCTACGATAACAAAGTCGATCCCAGAGTTAAATCTGATTGGTTAAGCCCCCTGAAATACCGTTTTGTGTCTCAGGGGGGCCGGCTAAGCGAAACTTATAATGAAATTTTTGTAAAACAACATCAATCTTAGACATTCGAAGTCGGTTTATTGACGTTTGTGACAAAAAGCGATTGTTTTTGATAGTTTCTTGTTGTTTCTGCTCGTTTGGCTAGTTTGCAAAAGTTTTTGAACGGTCTGACGCGTACGAGTAGCTCATTTGCATAGTGCGGCGCGTGCATTTTCAAGACCGAGTCGGTGTTTTTAGATTGTCAACAAATCGTGACAAAGATTTGTTTCGTTGTCTTTTGTGCTGAGATGCTACAACAACTTTCACCAACGTTGGCCAAAAGGCTACTAACACCATGCGTGTTTCTTTCACATAGTGAAACTTTACACTGCGAAAATAAAATGGACAAGGGGTTTTGACTCAATCGACAAAATGGAAATCTTAATTCGAGTTGATTAAAAGCCGGCGTCAACGTAACTTTTCTGCTGTATTCACATATTTAAGCTAAGCTTTTAATTTGTTCTCGAACATTAATCAACCTAAGGCCCTGTTTACAAGCAGGTAGGGTAACCATAGTGCTAGGGTTCAGTAGCCTGTACCCTAGCAAGAGGGTTACCCTGGCAGCGAGGGCTACCCTAGCGCTAGGGTGTGTAACCCTAGCTGACTACCAGGGTTACCCTGGCGCTAGGGTAATCCTAGCGCCTTGTAAATGCTCTGCTAGGGACAATTCGCCCACACGATACAACTCTATTTTGGCTCCAAAAATGAAAATATGATCACAATACCAACAGAATAAGCGAATTATGACCAAGAAAACATCAATTTCTTTCACAATTGCCATAATTTTGATTTGGAAATAAATTATTTTCCAGTTTTGCTATCTGTTCGTGCTTTACTTGCAAGGTTACTGAAGCGTAACAAGCGTAAAGTTGTCTCGGGCAGTAGGGTTACCCTACCTGTAAATTTTGCTTGTTAACCCGGGCTATCTTTTTACCCTCTTGCTAGGGTTACCCTGGCAGTAGGGCTACCCTACCCCCTTGTAAACAGGGCCTTAACACTCGGACTAGGTTTACACTAGAGCAGATTTTTCCGGATTCGTAAATGTTTCCGGATTCATCAGTTTTAGAGTATTCGGATTAGTAGGCGTTTACACTAAAAGGATATTCGGATTCCTGATCGTTTACACAGGACGACAACTCCGGGAACATTCACGATAAAATGGTCAACAAGTTGTTTGTTGCCTCGACGACGAGAAACAAAATGTCACCAGAAAAAAGCCTAGGGGTACGTTGAGACAGTCTGAAGTTTTCTTTCCACTCGCTGATCACGCTATTGTTGCCCATCATGTTGTCCCACCAGGCATTTGTCCTGGTCTTATCCAGAATCATCCAGCGATCGTGCCATCGTGGTTTCCGATAAAGTGAGGAGGACGTCAACATTGTTTGCGTCGCCTTTTTGGTTTCTGAGGAACATAGCACTACTCATTACAAATTAAAAGACTGCCTGGACCAGTGACAGAACAAGGAGGCTAACAGCGACCGCTATCAATGGCCATCAATACGACTACGACTTTGGATTACTTTGGATTGCTGCATCCGTCATTTTAGTTATACCGCAAACTCATAATATATCGCTGGCGGAAAGATATGCGGATTCGAGAGAAAATCGTCTACACAGCAAAACTTTCCGGATTCAAAAGTTTTCGGATTCAAAGTTCCCACTTTAGATTCCGGATTCAAAATCTCCGGAGACGTGACCAAACACGGGATGTTTTTATTTCGGATTCGTCCTCCTGTGTGTAAACGGCAAAACCAATCCGGTACTAAAACGTTTCGGATTCATCACGAATCCGGAACAATTTCCTCTAGTGTAAACCTAGTCTAGAGATATTATATGAGTTCGATGTACGTCCAATTTGTCATGTTTTACTAGCTGTGTAAAACACCCATCAGCGAGCGCTCTTATTCATCGACAACAGACAATTTATTGGATTTTTACACAAACAAAACTAAGTAGCATCTACAGACATAAGCCTATTGTCACTTATTGGGCCTTAACTCCGCTATATCCAAACATATCCAACTAGTTTCTTTTTTCTTTGTTATGGAAAAGCTGCTAACCTTTCTCATATGTAAAATTTAGATTGGAGTAATGTGAAGTTCTTGTAAAAGGAGCAGTGGAACAACTTGGTCAGCGATATAAAACGGGTCATACCTAAATTTGGCACTGTCTTCACACACTGGAGCAACTTACGGCCAACATACTTAAGCAAAATTCCAACAGCCATAAAGACGCTGAGTTGTGGGCTAAAAGCATTACCGATTTCGGGAATTTCGGACGCCATTTCCCCTGCGCGACATCCGCCAAAATCCTTACAGCAATGTGCGCGTGTGTGCCGCCGGCGATGGCGCAATTTGTTCTAAAAATAGAAAAATTGTCCCATATCATGGAGCCAACCCCAATACTAGAAATATAGATTACTTCATAGAAAGTGCGACGTTCAGATTTTTATTCATCAGTTGCAAAACTTTCGAAAACGAACGAGTGAGCGCAGCGAACGAGTGAGTTTTTAACGAGTGAATAAAAATCCGTACAAAGCACTTTCTATGCTGTAAATTGTTTATTGTATATATAGCGAGAGTTAAACATACTCTTTAAATCAGTTTTATTTTTTACCCGATAACATAAAAAGCTTACATGTAGAACGGCTAAAAATTCAAGACTGTGTAAATGACCGAACATAATAAACAACAAAGTCGCTTTCCCGTCTAGCAACAAGTGGATAAAGAGCCTACACAAGCTAAAATACAATACGGGTAGTGTGAAATCTTTTCGCTCATCCATGACGGCGGCTTCGCGCTGTGCAAAGACAAATTCGGACTCTATTGACTTACGCTGTTTATAGAAATGTTGAATGTTCTTCCTTGAATGTTCGCCCTTGGAACAGAGATAAAACTTGCAGAGGTGGCTGTTGGCTGAAGCTGAAGTGCTAACGATAAAGATTTGGGATACATTCCGTTTCTTTTTCCGAAAGTGAACTAGAACGGGAAGCCGAAACCATGTTTTTAAAACACAAACTTCAAGCGGGCGCTGATTTCTAGACCACGCTTCTGGGAAGCCATTTGAATGCTTTGCTCTGATTGTACTCTGGGCGATGATTGGTTATATTTTCACAGGTGAAGAATGCTATACGCGAG
>CM042749.1:5789588-5791719 GCA_022496165.2 Catalaphyllia jardinei
GTTCGAAGTTATCATAGCAAAGCAATGACGTCAATGCTGTTTTTACACATGGTCGATTAAAATCTAGAGGTTTTCTGTCCACTGTACTTATAATTTAGATAGCGTCTGATGTGTAGCGAATGTAAACAAATTCTATGAGAGCGATTTCAAGAAATCTTTGGCTTAGGTTTTCGACTGTTAACATGAAACAAATCTAATCGAGTCGCTCTAGGTTCGCAGGTCTTACGGGAAGCGCATTTAGAGGGCATGCTATTTTTATACGCGTGAGCCACACTTCCTGAAAAGTGGAAAAATACGAACTTGAATAAGGTAGCTATTTTGCCTCTCGTCAAAATTTGGCCAATGTTTTTACACTGAGGCGAATATTAAAATCAGTGGTCGATAAATTTCTTTTAAACCCGGTGATCCTATGGTTAAATTACTATTTTCAAAGACTTCTCTCGCTCAAATTTTGCTTTCACATTTCGGCCCCTGCTAATTATTTTTGTTGGTCGCTCATTACGTAGATTCAGATTCAGATATTTATTTTTTTACACCATTTACAAAACCAAAATTTTAACAGTATTTACAGAAATCCAATTAATTAAAAAGCGAAAAAATATAACAGTAAGTAGCCAAAATAAATAATGATGTGTTCACTGACACTTACAAACTATTTACACGACGTATCAATTCCATTAAGAGGAAATAGTGGATATCAATATAAATGTGAGCGTTCGAATCACCTTTTAAAAGCTATAGTTCGATAGCCAGCTCTACAAGCTTTAATGTGATACAGGAGTTAATGTATCTGCAGTTTAAACCGGACTTAAATAAGAAGTTTTGGTCTAACACCAAAAATGTCGCGTTGCTTCTTAACTGAGTGAATCCCACTGGTGTAAGATAGTCTCATGTTTTTAAGCTTACCTTATTGTACAAGAAACATTACACATTAACTTCGTCAAGCTACATAAAAAACTTAAGAACTTGGATTTTTTAGATGGGGATCTTTAGTGCTTCTTGCCAAAACTGAATTGCTTTTTTCGCGAAGGTTTTTTGAGTAAGATAATTAATTGCAATAGGCTAGGTTTAGAACAAACTCTGTCCATCAAGTTTTACTACTGATATGGTTGATTGTCAAACTCTACCTATCGCCCTGTATATCTGTAATTAAACCCGTCTGTATGATAGCCTTTTTGTTTTTATCTTTCTTTAAATCGTCTATTCTTAGCAATCATTTATTGTCTATAATTTAGCCATAACATTGGTAGTTTTTCCAACGTTATCAGAGAAGAAGGCTAACAATACAATCCTTATGGTTCTTTCCGAGGAATTTTTATCACTTCCTTATTCAATAGAATTTCTTCATCTATTTTTTGTTGTTTGTTTTGTTTATAGGTGAACATCCAGCTCCTGGTTTTTGTTAAAGCCTTAAGAAACGACAAGACCGCGAAAGTTAATATAGGTAAAACTAGAGAGCCTCGACAGGCCCTGAATATAACGGCATGACGACAAACTTTCAAATACCCTATTTGAAGAATTTTTCAAATTCAAAACCACATAACAGTGAAAGATAATCTGCTGAAAAAGATTCCATGAAAATAATACGTCACGTTCAAAAATACAAACTTGTTGACCTCCCTCACACTGCAAAATTTCAAAGAAATCCCAGGCCACCATTATTTCTTAGGCAACGTTCAATATATGTGATACATGTGGTACAGTAGAAACTCTCCTGCGACCACTCTCGTTAGTGACGACCTCTAGTTCAAATTTCCGAGGTGGTCGCCTTTATTGCTGCGAGCCTTAGCGAGTGACAACAATCAAGTCCTTTACCATGATCGCGCGAGTCTTGGGTGCTTTATATCCGAAACAACTCTCGATTCGGTTTTTCGTTGGAGATGATTTTCAGTAGGCGTAATATGCGGAGTTAGCGGTAGTTGCTTTACTATGACCGCGCGAGTCCTGGATGCTTTATATCCAAAACAACTCTCGATTCGGTTTTTCATTGGAGATGATTTTCAGTAGCTGCGATAGGCAGAGTCAGCGGTAGCTGTTGCCAAAATTGTGCGTGTTCACGTCACATATATATGAATGTTGTGCCGCGTAGCACTATGAACACAAATGAAGTAACAGAGAATTAACTCTGAAG
>CM042749.1:5792119-5802119 GCA_022496165.2 Catalaphyllia jardinei
CCTTTACTAGGGCTAACGCCCAGTGGGTTATTCATGGGTTAAATTAGTACTAAAATTTACACTTCAGAGTTAATTCTCTGTTACTTCATTCACGTCACATATAGTCTTGTTTGTTTCTTTCTTGTTCCAGTTGTTCCGGGATAGTATGCGAGGGATTTAGCGCGGTACGTTTTTACTTCTGCTACGGATTTCTTATGTCAAACGCAATTTTATCGGTCGCTGGAAGTATTCATATTTAACAATTAGACTACAAGCCCGAGTTTTCTACGAGCAGATAGTCAACGAGGCGCAGCCGAGTTGACTATCGCTCGTAGAAAACAAGGGCGAGTAGTCTAATTGTTTTAGTATAAATTTACCGTAGTCTCATTGCATAAAAAGAAAAAAATGTCAAGTAATGCGTAGAAAAGAACTGTTTTATTATGTTACGTGAGGTTCAAACGTTACGCGCGATGTGCACTGATGCGTAACTGGTTTCTATCAGCAGATAGAAATCAGTAATATAGCCAATCAAATTCACGGATTCACAATAGACTACGGTAAATTTATACTAATAATTGTTATTTTGCGTTGTCAGTATAGCTTGTTTCATGCTAGAAGTTCATGCTACTTGTCACTTCAAGACAACAAACATAATATAATTGACATTGATTGTGACATATGATAACGGCTACTCTAACAGAGACAATTATATCATTCTTCAACCTAAATCCAAAACAAAAGTATAAGAAAACTGTGAATATCACAGAAACAATAAATCTTCACTACTTTTCCAGTTACCTCGCAGCACTTGACTTGCTCTTAGCAATTACTAGTACAGATTTTCTAAAATTTGCTCGGAGGCTGTCAGGACAAAAATGCAAAATTGTTAAATTTCCTTTCTCTCTCAATTTCCAGTTAGACTTGGTTACAGAGAAAACACAACCAAATACAGAAGTTTGTGCTAGAAGCCTCGGGGTTAAATTTGAATATTGAAATATCAAACGTGGCCTTTCGAAATAACTGTATACAATATTTGCTATCTCGGCAGACTGTTTCTTCCTTCAATGCCAGTTTCGTTTAATTATTATTGGGTTGCGGTTTATTCTGCTGTTATTGAGAATTACTTCAGAAAAAGGAATCAGTCTTGATTTGGCCTTCAGGAAGCTAGCTACAAGGCATCGTTCAGGATAGCAGGAATCAGAATTAACCGAGATCGAGGAGGTCTTTTAGTTGTACGTACATGACCGAAAACAGAGACAGAGAGGAATTAAGCAAAGGAAACAAGTTTCTGTTTGAGATAGCTGAGGACTCGAGATTTTGAGAGATAAACGGGTGTCAAGCTAATCGGGGCCCTTATGATGGTAAGTTTGAAATATGTCCAGGATTAAACGCTAATGGAATTCAAATTCCTTATGATAAGCATCACAAAGTGTCCTTAATTGTAAAAAGTCACCAAACCACACAGAATTCTTTCAAAGATGAAGAAATATGAAAATGTCAAGTAACCCTGCCAAATATGAAGTAGTAATAAACAATACTTGAGTTCAATCCTGGACAGAAGTGGTCACTTGAGCCGAAAATTAAAATAACTACATTACTCGAGACCCTCACTTGTTAATAGTTGACAGCCGCCCTCCACGGGACCCTCCACGGTAGTCAGCGTTATATGTTCAATTTAGTCAGTACGGTAGAACTCCACGATGACAAAAAGAAATAAGAAAAAGAAAGAAATATTTGGTGATCCTGTATGATGAACTGAACGGAGAACAGAAACCTATTCATTTGAATGGTAAGAGCGCTAGCCTATTAGGGATCTGAAACAGAGATTTTCCAAGAGTGTGCGACTTGAGCTGACTGAAATTAAGACTTTAATCCTTGCTTTGGTTAGTTCTACACTGCGTGGAACTGAAACATGCCGGTGTTAATCTTTCTTGCTGACGACAATAATCTTCACTTTGCAGATGCGCTTTCATCAAGAGAGTGAACACACCAAACTTGGACAATGTTATAATTTTATTGGTGTGTTGACGAATAAGTACACTATGTATATATCTTATTAACCTCAATGTTTGGAAGTTTCACTGGATGGAATGCGAATGGATGTTATTCGTTACGAGCCACATACTTTATCTTTGAAGCATTTTAAATTTTTGCAGCTACGATGTTGTTTCATCAAGTAATCAGTATTAGAAAGAACGAAGCACAAAGCTTCGCATCCATAATGACGGCTGGCGTCAAACTTTTAAAGTGTTGGGAAATTTTACATTTCGTGGTTTCTTACTTGAGGCAAAACAGAAATTGTAAAATTAACTCTCGAGAGTGCGCAGTACGAACTGGAAATCATCTTAAACTGCAAGTTATATATATGTTGCACATTATGTTGTCTAATTGCTTCATTTCACTTAATACTCAAAACAAAAAAGGTGAAAATTCTTCCTCTCATTTACATTTCAATGAGTTTTAATGATTCCTTTTCCTTAGAATGTTACTGTAATTTTGCTGTGTTGTCATTTAGTAGCATACACTTCACACAGTGCTTGTGTTACTTCCTTAGCCTTTAGTTCACCGCTTAAATTTGCTTTTTCCAAAATCTAAATCCAGTTTTAGTATTTTTGGAAATGGAGGAAAAATCAAAGTTCTTCGCTGAGGTAACGTTAAATAGTCAATTCAGAGTCGAAGACTAGGAGAATGAGATGTTCCTCGACTTTTAACACTCAAAATCAGAAATGTGTGTAGCGACATCACAAGCCCACAATGGTTACACTGGGTTCCTAAGCAACCGGTTAGCCAGGAAAGGACGACTGACTTAATTCTCTTCGTTTCCTTGACCAAACTAGTGAATGTTCTCAGCCAAATATCCAGAGCCAGTAATTGTGTAAATCTCTTTTTACATCGACCCTTGTCTTCCAAAAACGGTAAATATTGCTTGTTTGGTACTGCAGAAAATACTAACCCAGGTATTTCTCATTTCCGTGTTGAAGCCCGCGTATATAAACACATTAACACAAGCATTAGCGTACGCCATAAATACAGTTATTTTGACAAGAGTCAGAGGAGTGCAAGTAGGGCAACCCAACAAACTGATAATGTCAATCACTGTGATTGGTGTTGTCAAGAACACAAAAATACCGACAACGATTAGAACAATTTTGGTCGCCCTTCGTTCCTTACTCCCGCCCGGCCTCGGCATTCGTGGGGCTGAGTCGTCAATCGGATCGCCTTCGACGGTGGCTCGGACAGAGACGACAGTAACCGATGGCTCTTCCTTGTAAATCGTAGATGGTCTGTCCAGCGTCCTTGATCCACGACTTTCGTTGACTTTAATACGACGAATCTGATTCCGTGCAGTTTTGAGGATGAAGTAGTTGGTGAACGCAAGGATTATGATGACGGATAAATTTACGATGGAAAATAACATTAAGAGATACTCTCGGCTCAGTGTAGTGGAATACAGGCAAATGTCCGCCACATCAGCGCTGTCCGCGGCCCCCCATCCCATTAAAGGCAAAAATGCAATAATAGATATCAAGACCCAAGACATTCCGACAATGAAAGCTGCTCTACGCGGTTCAGCCAAGATTGGATAGATGAAAGGTCTTCGCAACGCGATGTATCTGTCAAGACTTATTAGCGTCAAGTTAAAGTTGGACGCACCAAACAGAAACACTGTAAGCGGTATAACTACAAGGCAAGGAACCAGTGGACTGTTGTCTGTTTGATTGAGTTGATCGGCGAGGCGTAGAGGCATAGCGATTGCCCCTTGAAGCATATCAGCAACAGCCAGGTTAAGAAACAGAAAGTTACAAACTGTACGAAGCTTCCTGTTCCACAAGACGGCGAGGATGACCAAGAAATTACCAAGAACAGCCACAGCGGAGACAGTGATCATGAAGATTGAAGTTAAAATGGTCTCTGTTGAATAATCGCCCATTTTCAGCCCTTCGCAGAGTTTCAAAATACTTGAAAATTCTTGTTCGTGGTTGAAATGTCAACGCGCTTTCATACCTGGTGAAAGCATCTTCGAAGCTGTGACTTCAGTTTCCTCAGCCTCAGTTGACCAGCAATTCAGCAATGCTGCCTGTAAAGGCAAAGTTGACAAATGAGCAGAAAATTGTCTCTTTTGCAAAATACAGGTTTTATTACGTGACAGGAAGACTTTGGGCAAATTACGAAAATCCTTCCGGAGAATTTGCATCCAGCATCGACAACTTTGTCTGCGCAAAATAAATAAAGATTTTATCAACTCATTGGTTTTTAATTCCGAGTTTCTGTCGCCTGAAGAAAAATCAGAATTATATATTGAAAGTTCCTTAGTTCAGGCTGTTATATCAATACTAATTATAATTAAAGTCTTGATTTAAAAGGTTAAAACGAAAATCACCTATTATGGGGTGCGTGCCGGGTGTTTTTAATTATAGCAGACGGACGTTTAGAAGGCAATTAAGAAATTCTTTTCCCTTAAAAATCATATGTTTTGAATCCGGTGCACTTTTTTCACGATTGCCTGCAGACATTTTGAGCTCCTGCTGTTTTTAAATTGCACTCTTGAATTTTTTTCCAGATGTTTTGCATTTTCTGTGGAAGACAATTTTACTTTCAAATCAAAATAGTTTATGTTTGTCTTTGTTTTTCGGTTCACCTGGGCGAAAAGCTATCTACATTACAAAGAATTTAACAAGGGATTTGAAGAGAATCAAAGGAAACCATTCTTGTGCAAAGTGTAGAAGGTGAAAGATGTAGAACAAGTGAAATAACTGAGTCTGCACCTCGTTCGTCAAATTAGAGGCAAGGCTAAAGACAATTTTTAAGGAGGGGACAATTGCAATTATTAGAGCTTAACTTCTGCACCAGGGGTAATCCATAAATCACAAAATATATCCTGTACTGTGTAATCAGCCTTGCTAATTTTCGACAAATAGTTATAACGGCATTTAACAGTTTATATATGTATTTGTCGTGTAACGTGTGCAACCTTTATGGTTTAAAAAACGTCTCTTTCTGATAAGCGCCCCACGATGTCCGATTGTTTGAAGCCGGATTGCCCTAATCCACCGGCGTAAAAATAAAGGTTTTATTTTCTTCTGGTTAAGAGTATTTTTCTTAATGTGGAGTTTGATGTTGCCAGTTCAAAGTCAAAGCTGAAGGAATAATCATTTTTATGCGGAAAATAAGCAGGTTAAATTTATAAATTCAAATATATGGAGCATAAATATACACCCACAAAAACGACCACAAGCAGAGCTTTAAATATCCTAATCTTAAGGACTCTACACGAAGGATATTACGTGATAACTTGAAGAGATAAGAATTTAACAATCATTTAATTATCCATTAGTTGTTAGCTCCGCAGATAGACATGGGATCTCCTATTGGACACATGGTAACTCCAATATTCGAATGTGCCGTAGACTGTTCCGCAAACCATCATCGCCGTAATTTTAATTTTAACCTAGAGCTACTGGAATTCAAGTTAGCTAAAACGAGTTTTGGCCCCCACAATACATAAAATTGTGAATGTAGCAAGAACTGGCAGGCCCATAGTCAGGACTAAATTATGACTGAAGCAATGTCGATGGTTAAATTCTCTTTCTAGGTAATTCGTAGTTTTTTACTTTCCCCTCCAAACAAAACAACAACAATCACACCAACACCATTACCAACAACAACAATAACAACAACACAAAAAAGTACCTCAGTTTGCCGCATAAGGCCCTGGCTGGTGTAACAAGTGAATAATTTTTACAAAAAAACAATTTACCTGTCATCGGTCTTAGAAAGCTCAAAAAGATGTTCAAATGCACGTTGTTGTTTCTAGTCGTCAACAAAGCGAGTGTCTCAGTTAAATTACGGCCTCGGTCGTATACTTATCAAGTTGAACAAAATTTGGGGACATGATATGAGTAATTAACTTTCAATTTAGCAATTAAAGGATTCGCCTGAGGGAAGTACATTGCTGATGAAATAACATTATGTTTATTATTTGAATGAGAGGCGAGAGGCCTATCTTTCTTTTTATCTTTTTTTTCCTTTTTTCTTTTTTTTTTTGCTTCTACGCTCCGAGCCGGTAATGCCGTTAATAGGAAAACTAACCGATAAAACACCAGATTGTCAAGAAGCAAAACAAGTTCGACAATGTAATTCTAATTCTATTAAGATGAACAGTGTGTTTAAATTTATGAATTTTTGTCTTAACATAAACTGAACATCTCCAAGTTGGCGATGTTTATTCTCGTCGCCCCCGCAACCTTTTTCAAGCGTATTGTAATTGCACATAAGCTAGTAGTAAAATACCATCTAGTGAATGTGAAATATAAAATTGGAAGTAAAATCTTGGTTGTTCAAGAAGAAGACCTTTAACTTAATTTCCAAAAAATATTGGTTAGCATGAGTTTAAAGGTGGTCGTGTTTACGTTGTTCAAACCTCGAATAACTGACAGATGACAGAAGTGATCAGTGATATGAGCCGTTTCTTGGGAACATTCGTCACTCATACATATATTATCCCATGCAGTAGTGAAGCAGCTGTCGTAAACTGCTTTTGTGTTATCAATGTAGCAGCTGTTATTGTTTTAGGGCTGGGGGCTTTGTTTCTGTTGTATGATCCATTGTATTCTCGAAGGCTGGCAAGCCATTCATGTGAGACCTTACGAGAGCTGCTACATCCTGCATCTATTTGTCAGGCTATCATCTGCAAACTTGACAAAATAAGTCAAGTGCTTTTGTTGCGAGGTGAAAAATGTTTAATTAAAGTCTTTGCTGACATGATAAAGAATGAAAATGATTGCGCAAAACATTGCTTTATTTCCTGAGTTGATAGAATGAAGGAGGCACTTTTCAACGAAAATAGTTCAATTGCTGAATTTAAAATTAACCCAAAGATTCGTAACAGAGAGCAGAAGATGCGCTCATATAAAATTTAAAAAAATTACAATATCTCCCCTATCCTTAAAAGCAATCCGAATGAATGAGTGAAAAGAGAGGCGGAATTTCTCCACGTTTCTTGACAAATATGAAAATGTGTAACACTATAATTGCTTCAATCAAGAAAACCCGAAATTTGGAATAACTGCGCAATGAATCCAGGAAAACAGTATGTTAATTTTATTTTATTTTATGGCTTTGAAATACGCTCACTACTAGAGACAACTCAGGGAGCATATGAACGAAGCCCCATACAGCATTTCGTAAAAGGATTGATATCTTCGTAACCTTGTTTACAAAAAAATAGATGTTAGATTTAGTGTTGAATTTCTCTTTCAATCGCCCTCAGTAATTTACAACGTCAAGACCTTTGGTATTAGAGCATACGTACAGAATTTTACACACAACAGCAACACATACTCCGAAACTGATCAAATTAGAGCATTTAGCCACTGGCGTTTTTTCTCAACATTTAGTCTTATCATCTCGTGGTGTATAAAAAACGCTAGTTTTAAGTTTCTTTATTTAAAATTTCTAATGAAGGAAATTAAGGCGCGCCGAAGCAATCCCGCGGAGCAAGCTAAAATTCAATTTTGGCGTTTATCGTTCATAACTATAGAAACGGTTGAACCGCCGTTCAATAATCGACACTGACCGCCTTGGCGTTTCAAGGAACGATAATTAACCAGAGAAAATATTTACTGGAAGACAAAGTGTCTAATAACTGAAATACAGAACGCCAAATACACATGCTTTAATTTCTACTTTCAGTAAATGGCGACCTTTTGACTTTAGACAAACAAAATGCTATCTCGTCACGGTGGCAATCAGGTCAGCGTTTCACTCTGAATTTGCTCCAAGAAGCTATAATACGATATTAAATTGAAAAAAATAGCTCCTCAATGTACATAGTTTTTACTTACATCATCGTCGATGAAATATGATACTTACTACAGAAGCGAAACGACGGATCCACGAAGTTGCTCTCTCCTCGTTAACCTTGAGAGAATAAATCGAGTTTCTGTTCGAAATCTCTGTCCTTTATTCCAATATCCACCTATCAAATTGCTGAACAAATAACGATTTTACAAGTTTTCTAATATTACTATCGTGGTAAAATTTTAATTGAAATTTCAATGATATATGAGTTACCCGAGCGCTAATAAAATGTGTTCGAGGTGGTAGAAAAGGTTGTTACAATCATCAGAAATCAGTCAAATAATGAATGAAAATTAATATAAATCAACGTATTGAAAGAACGTTTACAATGTCTGCATAATAGCCTGCAATGACAAACATTATCAAATTATAAATGTCCTAGAAAAATGACAGTTTATTTATTCAATTTCCACTTCAGATTTCTTAAGTAAACTAAGCTAATAAAGTCGCAACACAGTGGACTAGTTGTCTCAGTGTATTAAAAAAAGAGACAGGCCGAGCTTGAACGAAAACAATTATGTTACTTAAAAGATGTAAGTTATTTAACGGCTGAGAGGTTAGTATATATGGGTTATTGACCAAGCGTGAGGTCAAGATGGCTGGATATTGGCCAAAGTTTTTTTGCGTGCTTATGGACCGAGACGGAGTCGAGGGCAATTAACTCGCAGAAAAAGAACGAGGCCAATATCCAGCTATCACTTGGTCAATTAAGGATTTATTATACAGCTTTTCGGAAGGAATTTTTTTTTGCGGGAGTCAACGGGTAGTCCCGAGTGGGCAAGATAGCGCCAAATGTGTAGGATGAACAAAAGCGAAGTAAATTGTTATCCACAATTGATGCGTGACACTTAAATGGATATAAACTTTAAAAAGAAAATAAAATTTCAGAACTAATAACGTAAGAAAAGGTCTCAAAATGTCATCTTGTGAAAAATAACAAATGTTTTGGGCGTAGCCCTTCTTCAGTAAGAGGAAACTGGATGCGCGCCCACCGTTTATAAGAAATTGAAAACATTATTTAGGCCCTCTCACTCTGGTTGCATATTATAGTGCATTTGAAAATTGCTTCAGTCTTGACACTGGCACCAGTGCACTTCCTTAGACCTCTTACAGAGATGTTTGATAGACTGTGCCCAGGAGAGTTAAAGTGCTCTGCAACTGGAAAACCACAGTTGTTCTATTGGACGTTTCAAAGATGTTCGCCGAACCGTTCGCGTCGAGTACGACCCGACCTGTCTCCCCGATGACACCGCCATCTTGCCCGTTCGGGTAGCCAATCTCAGTGCAGGATTTGTTCATCTTGCCCGTTCACTGAACTAGCCATATAATAAAGTTAAATACAGTGACCGAGGTTTTTAAAATGCTGCCCGAGGCCGCGGGCCAGCTTTTTCAAGCCCGAGGTCACTTTTTCACTACAAGGGCCGACCAAATTACAAGTTTATATAAGTGGGTTTGTTTACGCCACCGTGTCTCCGAATCGTCTTACGTGCAGTCTATAAACCATTGGTGAAAAATCTTCGCAACTCAGACACAAAATTTGTCTTTAGGAAATGTATATCTTACAAATCAATATTTATTGCATTTAGGTCACGCTAAGTTCTACAAAATTGTTTTTCTGGTGTGAAATTTTGTGCAAAGTTTGAATAAGTACTGCAGAAACAATTTCTGTCGGTCGTATCGAATCATTCAGGTAGGCCATTAGGTAGGTAGGTAGGTAGGTAGGTAGGTAGGTTCTTAATTAATTAAAAAACAGAAAGCGAGGAAATTCATTAAGGACAGCAATTCTCTCAAATATACAAATAATCAAAGAGGTACTTTGACTGAAATTGACTCATTTTTAGTTAAAATTTAAGTAAACTGAAACACAAGATTGGGCTCCATTACAGCCCCGAGCCGGTCAAGCAACTCAACAAATAAAGCACTCGTTTGAATTGACTTACAGTGACTTTCCTTGTCATTTTAAAGAGAATAGCGATAAACTTGTGAGATTAATCGTCCATGGACCTGTAAAAAAGTTGACTATTACCGCTAGTTCACCCCCGAAAATTGATCATCTGGACAAACATAATACTGCAAAGGACCGCAAACGAAAATGCTGCCTGTATACGTAGGATCTGTAAAAGATCTGATCAGCCAAAAATAGAAAGACTAGAAAACAATG
>CM042749.1:5807119-5841249 GCA_022496165.2 Catalaphyllia jardinei
AATCAAGGGGAGAGTTTAAAATGCAATCCGCACCGGAGTATTTTCACGAAACTCGAGGTATATGGCGAAGACAATTGCCTAATCTTCTCAATCGCAGCTTGAACAAAAGAGTCAACGGAAAGATATGCTTAGAAAGTGTTAAGAGGATATTTCCGACTAACTTTTTTTTCCTATGCTTAAAACCCATGCTAGGAACTGACGAAACCACCAAAAAAATCAATTTGGTTTGAATATAAAGACAAACATGCATTAAAATTCATCTTCATAACTTCGTAACTGGGAAAATTGCAAATAGCCTATATATGAATGTATCTATCAAGGCCAACTTGTTGTCAAAATAAATTAGTCAGGAATTGGGGAGCTGTTATCTTAAACGATATCTTACATAAAAGCTATTAAGTTTCTACAGAGTTGGTCAGCTGGACTTTAATTGCCGTGAACAAGTGTCAATTTCTAGAACTGAATACTCTCTCTAGCCGTGTCAATAGGCCACTCTTCACTTTAATTGTCAGAATATCTGAAGAAACATTCAGAACATTTCCCGAGCTACGAGATAAATATGTTACAACTTGATGAGTGCTGGCAAATTTTTCTATAAAATTTATTCGAAAATAAAAACATTCTTCAACTTGCCCCACCTGTATTTCAGAATTGAGTTCATCCAAAAAAAACATTGTTCGCCTGTTGTATTGAGATCTCGTTTAGATGCATTCGTATCGCCACCCCGACCATCGTATGAAGCTCCTTAGAAAGTGAAGAGAGAGGAAAAGAGTTGCACTTTTAAGAAATAATCAGCAAGATTTTTGCGGCCAATATCCATTATTCCGGTGCTAATTAACGGAGGAATTAAATTGAGTGACGCTCCATACAGACGATCTAGCTGATTTTCATTATATCACTTAATACGTTTATTCCGATAACGTCATAATTCTAAGTTTAGACTTTTTTGAAATATATATCCATATAGAGTATTGTAGTGGAATACATTTTCAAAGCCTCAGAGCAAAGTACATTATATTAAAAGCAGCTGCCTCGGCCATTGATATCCTGCAAAAGTCGGCATTCTCAAGGCTGCAACTAGACTTGCCACAAGTCGACCTCATGAATTTCAGGTAGAATATGTTAGTCCTAGCGAACAAGACGAAGGACTTTTCTGAAAGTCTAGGAAGCAACTGACACTTTTCCAATTAAGTTCGAATCCAAAGAAAAGTTACTTTAGGTCTTTTTAATACCAATTTCTAGTGTCTTGTAATGTAAAGAAGTGAACGAGGACGAATCGTTGGAAACTGTTTGTCGTAAATTCCCTTTCCTGTAAATCCCCTTTAAATGAAACATTGCAATTCAAGTGGATTTTTAACGTAGCCAAAACGATTGGTGTTCTTTTTGCATATAGGAACGTTTAATAAGCACTTTAAAAATTAATAGAAAACTTATTTAGCCACACTTATTTAGCATCCGCATTACACCTTATAATCAAAGATATTTTGAGTTAAAACTAGACTTACCCAAGTCGCGGACGAAATACAGCAAACGTAATAATGAATTTGTTTTAGTTTCATAATGTGTCAATGAGGACTTTTACCGTGTTTAAATAAATAAAGTATGTACTTGCATGCGGCCATGCTTTACAGCGGTCCTCTTCTGTCAGGGACCATCGCCATTTTAAATTTCCATTTTTAGCAGAACTAATGATTATTGATTTCTGTTAAAGCTGAAATGGCCGAAGAATAAGAGTTTTTCCATTTTTAATTTCCCGCGAAAACACGCTGACGTCCGCCAAAAAAGTGGCGGCCAAAGGCAAAGGCTGATCAATATTTTTTCTCCCAGCTTCCTTTCTAGTTTTATTCCTTTTTCAAGCTTACAATTGAGGGAAACTGTAGCTAACTGGAAGTTGATAAAGCAATGGACAACTTGATGCCACTCATACATATTGAACCGCCTTGTATATTTTTTAGCCTGGTCTTTTAACCTTGTGGATTTTTGTGCTTTTGCTTCCTGTTTTTTTGTTTTTGTTGCTGTGTAACTTCTTATAAAATGAAGCGTTCTGTAGGGAATTCGGGCCTTGCCGAAAGCCAAGGCCCAGCTAAAGCACCGAGGAAATCTTTGGATCTTGATCGTGAAGATCCGGGCGATTGCGACGTTGATAGCGCGAGCGGTCTTGACAGAGAAAAAGAAGATCACGAAAAGATAAATTTGAAAAATATATTGCGGAGAAAACTCCAGGAGAAGCAGCAGAATAAAGCCGAAAAATCTGAAGACTTGGATTAACTGGAGAGTTGGTAATGTTCATGCTTCTGTACAATGAAACAAAATAGTTCATTAACGAGACTCGGAGTTAAAGTGAAAGGATTACTGTAATAATTAACCAGCTAACTCTATGCACTCCAAGCCTTAGTTGGTTAAATCTTTCTTTTTATGAAAAACGGGCCTATGGGTGTCATAAGGGTTTCCACACTACTTTACAGACTAAATTAAGCTGGAATTTAGGTCAGCGAATGAATTTAGATGAATAGGAGAAGTAATTCACTGGACATATATTTCCATTTCCAACAAAATAATGACAAAAGTATCAAAGCGAACGAAGACCAAAGGCGCTTTCCGTGCATTCAACCAAAAATTTCAGAACTTTCGAGACGGGGGCAAAATGATATGGAACCTTCCTTGGAAAGCTTCTGGTAAATCCGAACATTGTTGAATTTTCAAAATAAGTTCCATTCAACTGGTAATCCAGGAAGATTCCGGGAAGAAAATCAGATGAGACGGGAATTTTTCGTGTGATTTTCTCGAAAATTTGGGTATACCTCGCGAGGTTGTCCTATTAACTTTCTGAAAGTTCCAAAAATGCTGTCACATTCCTCACTGATAATTTCTCGACATGCAAACTGGAATTTTTTGGTCAAAAGAAAATCACCTTAGTGTTTGTGCTGGTTGTAAAGTGCCGTTCTAAGCGGCTCCACAAAGAGCTGTTTTAATTTGTTCTTGGCATTTTCCTACAAGGAAGAAATAACTTCTTCTTTCATAGGTTTTTAATTTTACAAGGCGGTTAATTGATGTTTTAGAGTATGCGAGGTTTCAAAATAACTAGTTTGACACTTACATCAGTTTTAGAAGTATGGAGAACTGTAAACGTTTTCTCTTCTGCTATTTGAGTGCGTTTGGGTCCCAATTTCAACAATCCCACATTGTGGTATTGTGGATTCTTTTTTCCGGGAAAGGTTATCAACCCCCTCCCGACCAAGCTCAAAAAGGATTAGATATGACTCATGTCTACTGGCATGGAGACCGAACAAAACAGGCCTGGTAGTGAAAATAGAAGGTCTTTTTCTTAAAGCATAACACAAAAATATTGGCTTAAAACAATTTATTCTGACAGCGCTATGCAGCTAGAGCAGTTGTGAACTAAATGCAGAATTGAACCTTATGTTATTATAAACACACACAAAAAAAGAGAATTGAAGCTAAGTTAAAATTTGAAGATAAATTCAAGCTTAACTGACTCTAAATTCGTCCTTTGCTCGATCATTGATGTCAGAAAGTGCCATTTATGTGCCAGACGCTAGCACTTACCTTTTAGTTACATGACAGTAATTGTACGATACACGAATTCATCTCCCTCAAAACATGGTCATTTTCATGAATGAGTTGTGTTATATCATCGAAATCTTTGTCTCACGATTTGTACTCTGTATTCGGCTGTAAAAAAGGGTAAAGTCTGCTCACGAGCCAAGTGGCTCATCCAGGCCGGAGCTTATCCCGGTTTCCTTAGCATGAAGCGACTAGGAGTATTTCTACTCCCCCTGGATGGGATACTAGTCCATCGCAGGGTTACCCCCCAGCATTCATTTCGCCGGTACCCATTTATACACCTGGGTGGAGAGAGGCACTGTAAGGGTCAAGTGTCCTGCCCAAGAACACAACACAATGTCCCCGGCCAGGGCTCGAACCCGGACCGCTCGATCCGGAGACGAGCGCACTAAACATGAGACCACCGCGACTCTCTCTGTATTCGGTTGTAGCGGCATAAAAAATACTTAGAAACCTGCCTCAGACAATCTTTGCAATTTTCAGTGAAAAATGATGATTATTACTGTAGGCTGAAAGCAGGTGACGGAAAATTGACAACGAAGAAGCCCTTACAGTATCGTCAGTCAATATGCATTCAATTTAGACAAAACAATCAATGTAATTCACACTAATTTTCTCCCGTTCTTTTAAGAATAATCTTCGATTGGCCTGGACCACACGCCTCGCCTGAATAAGTTGTAAAGAGAGACCCAATTAAATGGTGGGTTCATTGAGAGATCATTAGAAAGCAGCAATTATAACGAACTCCAATATCTAATATTCAGCAGGGATCTAACCGCCAACATACGTCAACGAAAGTACGTCAGACATCTGTCTTTTTATTTTATTTTCGACTGTCAGTTTTCTCGGGACCAGTAATTAACAATTATTCACCGAAGTGGAGGTAAATATCCACCGCTTTCACCGACACTGAGGTGAATAATTGTTTTAGTATATACCACACAAGCTGAATAACTAGCGGCCCACACAGTAACTTTATTTGTGATCATATACCAACAAAAGCCATTTTGTTTTTCTTCGGCGAGGTGAATAGTACTTGGCTAATCACCTCCGAGCTAGCCAATCACCGGGCACGAAAGGTGCTATTCACTTGTGTGGTATATACTAGTCGAACAGCCTGTCACTACTGACCGTCACTATGAAAACCATATTATGACAAGGATACGCACCCAAATGTTCTATTGGCTGATTAATCGATTTAATACCAATACGAAGATTTAATCGTTATTTTACAAGTTTTTCTTACAATATCAATTAACAAGTACTTTATGGAGCAATATTGAGACGGCTCGTCTCCCATCAATGTAGCCCGGGTTCGGATCCCGCGCCTAACTTCAAACATAAGTTATTTGAGCTTGCTGGCTCGTCCCTGCTCAGCTCGGGTTTTTTTAACTATTGAAACAGTAGATGTCAGAATAGGTGCCGACTCCACATTCCAATGCTAATTCCCATTTTCTTATTTTGTTAGTATATATTCAATAATTGAACCAGTGTATAGATCCTAACAAACCACCTCAAGTAGATCTTTATAAATCAAACGTTAACGCAGGGCCCAGACGCGTTATTTCTGATATGTTAGTCGTCTCAATGTCCAAGGCTGTTATAAGCCACTTGCCAAGAAGAAGAGTGGCTTCCTCGTGGCACCCAGTTGCCGCCCTACATTTCCTCAGTGAAAAACGCGCAGTGCAAGGTTTACCATTCCCACAAGTTCTATAAAAACGGCAGGAACCGATAGTATATGGCGTTCTAGAAAACATTCTTTGCATATGCCTGCACTCCACAGAGTAAAATATTTCGCTTTATCGCAGCGTTTGTCCGGACCTTAACCAATAGTGAAAGTTTTTTTGCATAGAAGTGATTCTAATCGGGTGAATATTCAGATTAAACAATTGGTTTACACTGGAGATTCTTGAAATTTCAAAAGTACATTTATTGCTAGCGCTACGATCATATAGAGAAACGCTAAAGGCTTGACGTTCTCGCAGTTTTGCCTTTTTAGGTTAAAATTCTAAAGCATTGGTTCCTGAGTTATGTCACTATTAGCAGAGGAATACGCCAGAGACAGCACTGCAATACTGCACTTCTAACTATCAACAGCGTTTGTGAGATTCTAAAAGAAGCATGAAAGATTCATTGTTGCTTGACGAAACTTCCTCATTCATTGCTAGCGCTTAAGTTAAGGTGAATTCAGCCGCCATATTTTTAAAACTATGCAAGGTCTGGAGGCAAAATTTTCAAATAATTATCAGAATTTGTAGTCCTGATCCTGATCTGTAACCTCGTTGTGTTGAGAGTTTGAGCCGGGAAACACGCTCGTGCACTTTCACAGTTTAAACGGAAAATACATTACCCTAAACAGTGATACAACAAAAGCATACTAATCAGTCATTTTTGAGTTATGACTAAAATCAAATAGAAATTGATATTAGTTTTTTTTGTTACTAAACTCAATAAAAAGGTTATAAATTGCTATAGAAGGCAAAAATACAACCGATCGTTTTAGATTAACATATATAAAGCGGAGAAAATCGACGAGAACGGTTTCATCATACTGTCTCGGCATTACTTTAAACGAGGCTGTCTTCTGATGGAGGCATACACATCACCCAAGATTGACAGAGCTCACAAGCTTCTGGTCATGAGAAATTTACATAATGTAGCTATCGATCGGTAAATATCGCTCAAACTTTGTAGAAAGGTAGCTACTGAACCAATGTTAAGAGCTGAATAAGGCTTGGGACGCAACTTGAAAAAAATTTAAAATTACAAACCTTTCTGTAGTAGATTCCTTATCATGGCACGTCACCTAGCAGTATAAGCAGGTTCTTTTTCTCTAGTCTTGGAAACAAAATCCCTACTCCTCTAACTACAAGAGCTTGAAACCTTCAATGAACAACACTGCTGCAAACAGCTGCTCCGCGCCACATATAACGTGGAGGTGATGATCGAAACAAAACATCTGTTTTCAATAGACTATTTTGACCCTTTCTTCATAATTTCAAAACAGGCCGTGGCCTAAAAAACTTTTTGTACCACTAAAATGGGTTTTATTTGCATATTCACTTTCGTACAATTGACGACATGGCGAGCGTATTCATTTGAGTGCTTATGCATCGGAAATCGTTCTAAAACCACGTCAAAATCATGGCTTCCTAGAAATAGTCCATTATATCACATAACACCTTAAAACACATGAAAGCAAAATTGCCTCTCTAAAGAAACAATCATTTTCCCACCTACATTTTGCACTTTTTGTTTTGTATAGAACAGGTGTCAAAACTAATGTACATTTTCTCTTTTCGCACGCATGATATGTAATTCTTTTCAAGAGTGTTATAGTGTATTCTGTCTTCAATGAAAGCCATTATTACTTAATCGTCTTTCGCTGCATGTTAAACATGATAATAATCAGCGATAAGATTGAGGTAAAGATTGAAAGCTTTCAAAAAGAAGTAACAATATTTAACTCTAAGTTAATTTCTTCATGTTAATGTTTTCGGCAATTCTTGATCGCTTAAAAATTGTGTTTTGCAATTTTTTCAATCACTAAAATCTATTTGTGCAATATCTTGAAAGAAAAGAAGATAACTGCTCACCCACACAGCTTAAAATGCCAACATTCTTGAAATAAATAAGTCAGAAATTAGATATTAGATTTATTTTCCACTGAAATAGGGAAGCTTTGGCTAGAATAGTAAGAATACAGATACTTATTTAAAAAACCATTTACCTCATTACTTTACCTGAAAGCATTGCCTTAAAGGGGCAGTGTCACCGTATTTGGCAACTTTATATAAAGCCAGAAGACCAAAAATAATGGTCTAGTTTTGTTATTAAAGACTCTTTGAAGGTACTGAAACTGTTTCCTGTCGCCTGTCACTGCGGATGGCAAGGATAAAAATGGATTGAAACTTGGAAAAATTGGCCAATTTTGTCAACAGTGGATGCTACGTCTTAAAAAAATCCTCAATAAATTTATTATGGTTAGCCCTCTCTGATAACATTCATTTGATATCATCGTCGTAGCTTTACAGAAGCATTTTGTTTATGAGGAAAGTCTCAAAGTAATGATTTTAGCTCAGAATTGACCTAAAACTGCAAAATCCTCGTGACGCTGCCCCTTTGAATGTCTCAAGTTTAAAATATCAGACAAATTCAGAGCAAAAGCAAAAGAAAATCTGACCATTAAAAACTCAAATCACAAAAGACGACTGCATATCCAGCCTGTCCAAATTCATTTATGTTAATTCAGTGGTTATTTCTTTTAGCAGCCATTCTTTGCAACAAATTAACTAGTTGTCAAGAAATTAAAGGTGTAAATAGAATTCGTCAGAGATTCACCGTAAAAATACCGACAAGGAAAGGCAGAAAAAAATTAGACTTTAAAAGAATTGCGTGCTTTTATTTTAGTGTTTTTTTAAAGTTCACTTTCCTCACGCGGTTGTCATTTAGATTCGGTCATGATTTCGCTCATACGTAGTTGGAAAGTAAGTTACAAAAGTTGCAAACAGCTATAGGCGAGGGAGTGTATTAAACTGACATCAGTAAAGTTCTCTCAAGGTGTTGAAAGGCCTTTTGTACCAAAAGAAATAAGTATTCTTCTAAAAAGCTCTCTTGAAAAAAAAACTCAGTTAAGATAGGAAAAGCGCTTGTATAGAAATGCCCATACGTACAAGCTTATATCACGTTCGTGATGACGTCATAGCGACGGTTTCTTGAGGTTCTCAAAACGTGTAGCTCTGGGTTGAAAAAATAGCAAGAAAAATATCCGACCAGTTGTTTTTCTCTTTTATTGAGGCCTCTAAGGCAAATTGTAGAACTTCATTTTAGCAACGTTTCGGTGTTTAAAACTATAATATTTACTTCAAATGCATCTCCAAGCAGCGGAATTGCTAAGAAATTTCCAAACCAAGTCAGTAGACATTCTGTGTTTTTAAAGATCCTTAAAAGCGAGTAGGCTGTTCTGGTTTACACTGTAATTAAGAGAAAAAGTATAAAACAGTGTCTTAGCCCTGTCCTTTGAATCAAGAGGCCTGAAACATACGTTCTCACGTTGGTTTCTTAAAAGTTTTCAATATTACTCCCCTGATGTTCATTTCAGTAAGTTGTTATGGAACTGTGGGTAGACAGAAAAAAATTAAGATGGTGTGAATTTTGTAATTCCAGTCGCTGTGGAAACTTCGTCAAGGCTGCGACGAGAAAGTTCCGCAAGAAATCCAACAAGAATGGTCTGTTTGGCAGAAGAAACTGCAGTGTCTAGCGAAGTACTCAGCACCACGGTTCTATCGCCTAGTTATGGTTTCTCCCACCTCCATTCAGCTGCATTTGTTTGGTGAAGATAGTGAGAAAGTATTTGAGTATACAGGTGGAGAGAGACAGTGCGCCTTTGTAGCTGCGAAAACCCGTGCTGCCCCTGTGAAACCAATAAGTATCCTTAGACTGGAATTGCAGTAGTAGTAAACTTTTAGTAGTAAACTTTATTTAAACAGGGTAGCCCATTCAGCTCTAGGGCTGGTCTCCATAGGGGCCCTGTATCTTAAAAATAGTTTACACTTAGAACTATTAACATACCTAATAAAATACTACCAGAATTTTAAAAACTACATTACAAAGGAAAAATTAAATACAAAATCACATTTAAAGGCTAAAACCAAAGTTAAGATAAAAAGAAATGCCTTGCTTGGCGGCAGAACGTTTGAATGTTTTTGCTATTTACAATTTTCAACGGGAGTTTGTTAAAAATTTCTGCGCCAGTAAAAAGAAAGGTCCTTTTCCCAAAATTTCGTTTAACATTTGGTAGGGATAGCCTCATACTTTGCCGTGTGGAGTAATTGTGAATGTTCGAAAATCTAGTAAAATATAATAAAAAGTAACTAGGAACTAATGATTAAAGACAGAGAAAAACGAGTTTAGCCTGGTGATAAGAGCGTCTGCTGGAAAGAGTCGGCCAGTGCAGCTGCTCTATTGCTTCAGATGAGCGAGAGCAATGCGTGATAATCCGTGCAGATCTATTCTGTAGGCGCTGTAGTCGATCTATATCTTGCTGTAGGAGGTTACTCCAGGCAACGTCACAGTAGTCAAATAATGGGAGGATTAAAGCGTTATGGACAAGTGTTGCTTCCTCTTGCACTGAAGCAGCGGTTTTGAGTGTGCGGTTAGTGTGTATGATCCAGAAAGAACATAACTATGAGGTACCTTCTAACTATTATTGGCGTGACAGCAGCGCTGTTATTGGTCAGATTCGTGGAGAGTTCAAGCGACATCCTGCTTTCGCTGCAAACAGGCTTTCCGAAATTCTCGATACTTCAGAGCCGCAACAATGGCATCACTGCCCTGGTAAACTCGATCCTGCAGATGATGACAGTCGTGGCCCGAAGGCAGATGCAATTACTCCAGACTGTCGCTGGTTAAATGGACCAGCATTTCTTCTATTGTCAGAAGATCGGTGGCCTGAAGATATCCCGAAGTCAAAGTTTGCTCCCGACGTGACTTGCGAAGCACCAGCTGAAACCATCATGTCAGCTGTGGCTCGTTACTCGTCGTTTGTTAAAGTTTGTCGAATTACTGCCCATGTGAAGCGATCCATTCAGAGTTGTAGGAGAAGGAATGAGAAAATGGAAATAAAGATTGGCCCATTGGCGGTTCAAGAAATCAAGGAAGCAAAATTGAGTGATCTGTAATTCAATTGATGGAAAACCTGTTGGAATGAGTTGGCGGGAGAATCGACCGTGCAATAGTATGTTATGATGTCAAGCATTCAATGACTATTCCTTAAGATCATCAGCTGTGTCGTCTTGTGATCATGTATTGCCATAAGAAGCTTAACCATGAAGGCACAGAGCACGTTCGAAATCACCTCAGATTGCTGTATTGGATACCTCGTTCTAGGTCTACTTTGAGAAATGTCCTTAACGACTGCTCATCATGCAAGAGAAGAAGAATCAAGCCACAACCTCCTTTGATGGAAAGCCTCGCAAAAGATCGGTTGCAAGCTGGTTGCAAGTAGCTGCACCCTTTTCAAAAGTTGGTGTGGATTATTTTGGGCTAATCATGGTCTAGCACTTGCGGAAGCAGGAACAACGCTATGGATATCTCTTCACCTTCTTAGTTACCAGAGCTGTCCCCCTTGAGGTGGCTGAGTAGTTGGAGACTGAAACATTTATCAACGCACTGAGAAGATTCATAGCAAGACGTGGACCACCATCAGACATCTATTCTGACAATGGTACTAATTTCGTCGGAGTCGATCGAGAACTCAAGCAAAGTCTAGAAGCCTAGAACCAGTCTAAGATCTCAGATTGCCTGTCTCCGAAGGATATTCACTGGCACTTTAATCCTCCCACTTCACCTCCCTTTGGTGGGATTTGGGAGCGTTTTGTTCAGCCATGCAAGTAAGTCCTCAAAGTGGTACTTCATGTCAGGAAGCTAAAGATGAAGGTTTGGAAACTACTTTTGCAGAAACGGAAGCTCTGGTAAACAGTGGACCTCCTACAGAAGTGAGCGGTGACAGTGGTTTGGAAGCGATTACTCCGAATCATTTCCTTTTCTCGTGCTAATCCAGTGCTGCCCTGCGGTGTATTTTCTTACAAGGAAATATCAAGCAAGAAACGTTGGAGACGAACACAAGTTGTTGTTAATCAAGTTTGGAGGAGATGGCTGAAAGAGTATTTGCCTGCCCTAGCTAATTGAAAGGAAAAAGTAGAATTTGCCATCGTACAATCTCAGTGTTAGTAATTTGGTCTTGGTCCTTGACGAGAAAACCCAAAGAGGAGATTGGCCCCTCCCTCGTGTCATAAGGATCCTTCCTGGGAAAGATGACACAATTCGCGTATATAAAGTGAAGACAAAGTGTGGTGTGTATAAGAAGCCAGTCGCGAAGCTAGCATTGTTGGAGGAGTGTCCACCGTAATGGATTACGTGAACACTGGTGGGAGAATGTCGCAACTATAAAGACATTGATCTAGTTCAATAACATTTAGTTCAGTTTTTGTACGCATTACGTATCTGGAATTGTGGTCACGTGAATCGAGACCTCGCGCTTTTGTGTGCCAGTGTGTGTGGGTTTTTTTGTCGCCATGTTGATGTAGAAGTTTTGCGGAAAAACAATTTAATTTTCATTTTTGTAGTTGTTTGGCCAGTGTGGTTACCGCTTTAAGCGACAGGCCACAAAAACTGAAGCGGACGGGGACAAGAAAATTTTGCTTACTTGGCCTAATTAACTTTTTGTCCCCTCATTTTCCCTTGGTTTTGGGCTTATGCCGTTAGTGAGTCCAGGCCGCCAAATTTTATAGAATCTCACCAAAGATAATGTGAGACATTTCACTGTCAGTTTTGCTCTTTGAAGTTTGGTTGACGTCATTAATTGTCGATAACCCTGATGCCTTTCTATGAGCTCGCGCAGATCCTTAAAGCAATCGTCCTCAGCTCACGTACACTCGTAAAGTTATAGAGAACCACCTTATTAAAGAACAGTCTAAAACGGACATTCACCTCTCCTCTTAACGACCACTTCGCCTTAACGTTACAACACGAGAACTTCCACCGGAAATAGGCGACAAAGAAAAAGCGCTACTCATTTTAAGGACCATGCTCGCCATAGGCCGCGCAGTTATTAAGTTTGATATTTGACCCTGGATTAAGAAATCTACGATGTAAGTAAAAAATGTAAAAACCTTTCATAAATTGAACTGAACGCGCGTCTTGATCGGAAGATTTCGATTTGATGAAGTAGAAAAGAGAAGATTTAAGCAGAGTCAAGAGATAACAGATTGTTGAAGCCAGCCTACCGAAATGCTGCATCTTTCCTTGAGTAATGTTTACATTTATGGAACCTTTAGTAGTATTTCTACCTCGTGTCAAGGTCAAAAATATTTCATTTCTCAAGAACTAATAATAAAAATACAGTTTCTTCTACTGTATTAATAATGGCATAGATTTAAATTTCTAGTATGATACACTTTAATAATCTTACTTAAAGTACCCACCAAATTTTCTGGTATCAGGGCCTCTTCATATGTGCCCGGTCAACCGGGCTGGCTCGGTTTCCGAGATCTCGCCTCGCCAAGCTCTCTCCTTTGTCAAAATATCGATGTGTTCAGATAAGAGGCCGGGCTGGCCCGGTTACTGAGATCTCGGTTTTTGGGCATTCTGCAGTTAAGCCCCGAAAATAGCGTCGCTCTCACAACATAGCGGCCAAAATGGCATAATTTTGGTCTTGTATGTATTTCCACTTTAGGAGTATGCGAATTAGCGTTATTAGTACAAAAGTCCACAAAGCTACGACAGTCGCGAACAATACAAGGTTAATGTTCTACCATTTTGGTTGTTTCTTGAATTCATCTCGGTCGACCGGGGTGAAATTTCCCATATGAACAAACCACAGAATTCGTCCCGGTGACAAAGACAGTCCGGTTACCGGTTACCGGGCTCATATGAAGAGGCCCAAAGTCTAGTCGGTAAATCCAAGGATACCATGTTTCGTCAATAATTTCTTTTCATCTGTAGACGTTTTCCGATTTCTTTTTTGTTTTCTAAAAATCTAGATCAACAGCTCTCATTCATTTTAGAATCTAGTTAAGACATTAACAACTTATCTTTATGGAATTATAATAGAATGTGGAGTAACTGACTTTGTGATTCAGTGGCACCAAAATGTTGACGGCCATACATCAAACTCGGAAGACTCGACTAGCTGATGTGTGTATAAATGTGTTTTATAACGTTTCGCTAATTACACTGGAATAGGTTCATTATGCGTGGCTCGTGTTGACCTTAGAAGTATTCTAGGCGTGCTTTCAGGCATGATGAATCCCTAGGGGCTGCTAAGCTATTTGAAATTTGTAAGTTATGCTAGAGCCACTCCAAGGCATCTTATTCAAATTTGCTTTGTAATTTTTCAGTTTATTCACTGCTGTATTTTAAGGTAATGTAACGCTCGCTAGACATCTTGTATCAGTTAAATATGCTCGCTTCTGATGCTGTGTTTGTGAATTTAGACAAGTTACAAACTATTGTATAATTTTAATTAGTATAAATTTACCGTAGTCTATTGTGAATCCGTGAATTTGATTGGCTAAATTACCGTTTTCTATCTGCTAATAGTCAACAGTTACGCATCAGCGCACATCGCGCATCACGTTTGAACCTGATGTAACGTAATAAAACAGTTGTTTTCTACGCTTTACTAAACCATTTTTTCTTTTTATGCAATGAGACTACGGTAAATTTATAATAAAACAATTAGACTACTCGCCCTCGTTTTCTACGAGCGATAGTCAACTCGGCCGCGCCTCGTTGACTATCTGCTCGTAGAAAACTCGGGCTTGTAGTCAAAGAGAGATTAAGGAAACAAAAAAGGGGGCAAAGTTGTGAAATTTTCACGTTTATTCCTTAAATTGGTACGGTTTAAAATAGCATAGAGCGTCTCAGTTCAGGTAAAGAGGTTTGGCACGGCGGCCATATTGCATAGCAGGAACAATAGATTCTATATCCTATGGGAAAAATTTTTTTCTTTTGAAAATTCCTTTCATTGTTCCTGCCGTGCAGCATGGCTGCCGTGTGAAACCTCTGAATAATTATCCAGATAACACCTGCAATTAATTTCGTACAGTTTAGTTTCATGCCTTCTGACTGAGCAATGATGAGTCTTGTCAACAGGCACACGGAGATGACAAGCAGAGGCAAGAAAATGGCTACTGCGCTTGAAAAAATTAAATTCAACCCGGCCATAATTCAGAGTATATTACTCAATAAGATTTAACAATATCATATTAACTCTTGGTCTTCGTCCCATTTAGTATAGAGTCCAGTAAATGTCGTCTTTCGGTAAACAGATGTGACGAAAGTGTTGTTTGGGCAGCGTTTAACAAGAATGTACAAAAACGGAATCTCTTCGGCTTGTTCAAATTCAATGGTGAATTTGATGCTGTTGTGACGGCTGTCGAGGTACTTCAAAACTCGTTAGCGGTGTCTTTGTTGTCAAACATGCAAAAAGTGTCATCAACATATCTATACCAAAGTGTAGGGTGAAATCTGGGACTGTTAATTATCCTTTTTTTTTCAAGAGCTCTTTTCTATGATTATATTAGGTCTTTCACCTTGTTCTTTACTGGACTCTATACTAAATGGTACTCATTTACACCACGAAAATACAAAATCAATCTTATCCGCACTCTAACCTATTGATGCTTCCGTATTTGCTCCACCGCTTCATTGTTACAATCCGCTGCCGAGGATCTCAAAAGGCTTTTGCTGCAAAATGGCCACCCTCAGGGCATCATCACTTAATATCAATGATCTCCTGAACAAGAGCAAGAACAAGCCAAAAGAACCCGTTGCAACAGTCCCCCAAAAAGATGTTATTATAGACAGTTTCCGTTTGAAAAGTCTTCAATTTCTATTGCAGATGTCTTCTGTCAAGGTTCCAGAGTCCCATTGTTACAGTATAAATAGCTTTCCTAAAATTTGTAACGGTTATACTTTTAAAAATGTATGTTGACTAGCATACGAAACGTCAAGTTTATAAAATGTTTAAGAAATAGAAAACATGTACCGTGTTTGTATCGAGTTATACAAACACGAGTGGAAGTTTGGGAGAACGAGAAATGCTGTGGGAACACGAGCCGCAGGCGAGTGTTTCCACAGCTTTTTCGAGTTCTCCCAAACTTTCACGAGTGTTTGTATAACTCGATACAAACACGGAGTACATGTTTTCTATTTCTTTTAGAAAACACCACGACGAGAAAAAGGAAAACAACTTGTAAACTTTGATTATCAAAATGTAAATTCTCTTTGCTCGCGCAATCACTACATCAACAGCGCGTGCTTAGTTCTGTGTCTCCATCGAGTTATACAAACAGGCTTTTTAACCAATCAGCGCGCGTGCTTCCTTGGGACTGTTTTCTAAATGTTTTTAATGGTATGTTTATCACCGCTTTTTGTTTTATATTTTTAATCAAGATTTAACACAAAAAACTTTCCAATGTTAATTATAAGAAGGTGAACGAGCTAATATAATCACAGAAAAGAGCTCTTGAAACCTTCTAACATTTAACATAAAGTAACAAAAAAACATAAAACGAGCCGCAAAATAACTTTTTCGCGGCAAAAACATGTCGTCTTGTCCATTATTTAAATACTTAACACAAAAACCAAAAACCTCAAGTGCAGGCAAAGGCTGCGCTCCCCCGGGGCGGGAGCCGGTGGGGGCAAGGGCTGAACTCCCCCGGGGTGAACATTATTTTCCTTATTAGCATAAGGATAAGCGATACAGTTTCCGATGGAGCTAAAAATATAAATAAACCCGTTTTGAAAGCAGTTCAGTGCTAAAAGAAATTTAAAATCAGTTCTGAATATTGAAAGACCACAGTATGTATTGAATACTTTTGCCCGAGACGGGTTTACAAACTCGAAATTCAGTTCAATCAACGCAACAGAAAACGCGGGATAAAATGGGCGCGGAAAGAGCCGCCTGAGGGTAATTGCAGGGACTTTTTTCTTTCTAAACGCCTTTATTGGTGGCTTGTTTGGCTTAAATTGTGTCAATACAGTTGAACCTGCTGGTTGGCCGCAGGCGACCTGTTTTTTTAAAATATTAAAAGTTTTCAAGTCAGTTCTTTTGTAATCGACCACCTCTCATACACCTTATTCCAAAATGGCCACCATTTGAGTATTCTTTTGTTTACTTGCAAATTAGCCCTTGTTGCCTCGTTTAAGGGAAAATATTCTTTTGAATTTAGAGTTTAAGAACGAGGCAGCAAGGGCTAATTTGCAAGAAAACAAAACTCAAATGGTGGCCATCTTGGAATAAGGTGAATAAGCGACCTCGATGACTTTTAGAGCCAAAAATTTGAAATTGTCCTTTGTTTTTAACCTGCCGTTAGCGACCAGTTAACAGGTAACAGAGCGAAAACTAGATAATGAGGTATTGTAACATTTTCGTATTTCTAGCTGGTACAAGAAATGGAAATTAAATTCTCTATCGGAAGAACCGAAATTTTTTTCTGGAAGTTGACTGTAACATCAATGAAGCATTGTATGTACATTGTCGCATTGGGTAAGACTCTAATAAGTACCGTATTTTAATGAGGAAAAATTTGGACTTACTATGGTCTAAACTCCCGTAAACAGCGACCAGAGGGGGCTGACAGCTACCTTTGATCTCGCCGCTTTTCTGGTTTCTATGATCGCCCCATTAAAAAGTCTGTCAATCACTTGCGCAAAACGCGAACGCAACGAGTGAGCCAGTATGTTTCGCCACCATTTCTGTTCATGATCTCTTTCGATTCGATATTTTTTTTACTCGCTCTATAGTACTTTTTAGCAACAGCTCTGAGACAATCAGGACTAAGAGAATGAAGGGCCAACTTTGTGTCAGATAAGCGACAAGTTTCAGGCTGATATTTTCCTGCTGAGCGTGACGAATTTCCCATCTCTCGGTCGCTTAGTTGCGTGAAGATATTGCCGGCTGCTTTTATTCTGCTGGGGAAATTTTAAGGTTTAATACCTCTTAATTTCCGGTACACCGTCGAAAGAGAAGATATCCTTTGTTATTATCCTTCTCTACTTTTTCAGTGTGGAAAATGCTTTGTCTGAAACTGAAACAGACCTCATGTAGTGACAAGTCATTAGGTGAGAGGCAAAGTCTTCAACTCTGACGCAACAGAAAAACCTTGCACCTGCTATATATAACTCAAAATGCCGTCCAAAAAAGAACCCCTTACCAACATGGAGTCCAGAAATATAATAATACTTCGGTTTATCCCTTCGATATTACACCACTACACAAAAAATGCTCGAATGAAATATTACACCGTGAGGACTGCAATCTGGCTCACACTGAAATACCGATCCGCATCGCTTCGTAGTGGAGTTCCCGCTCACGATTTAGAGTGTAACACTTATCCCGGCTCAATCAAATTGTCCAGAATTTAGATGTATGTCAACTGGAACTTTCCCTTTGATGCTTGAACGTGAAACAAGCAAAACGTTCACCAAACTTTACAAACGCTTTCCGGTGAAGTTCGCCATGTTTTTTTTTCCCACGAAAATCAGTACTTAGTCTCGCTCGGCCATATTTCTTAACTGGGGCGATCATAGAAACTTGGTTAAAGGCCTCGCCGCCAGCCCCCACTGACAGCGATCGACCACCTGGCTTGAGAACCTCGTTCCCAGGGCCTCTGGAACGAGGTTGCTGGCTTGATATTTTGTGTGGTCGCTTTAGGAGGTTCGACTGTATCTCTTTAATTAAAATTTTCGCAAAAAATAAATCACAACGACATAAAAATCCTTGTTTTTTGGCCATTTCAATTTCAATAGAAAGAGAAAACAAACAGCGGTTACAACCAATGTAACTTTGTTGAAACGTGAAAGATCCTTTTCAAAATCCCGAACCAATTTCAGTGTATTGTGGCCATACCGCTCAAAAGTAACATCATAAAAATTCTTGTTTTTCGGCCATGTTAATGATGTACTTCACAAACATAAGGACAAGCCTTCACAACCTACTCTCACAGTTCCTAAGAAATATGTAATCCTTGTTTTACCTTACTTAGGTCTCCAAAGCGATGCTATTACACGTCGATTAAAATCTTGTGTCAATAAGTTTTATGGTTTCGTCAACCTCAGGGTTGTTTTTCAGAACACTCGCAGAATTAAGTCTTTCTCTCCTTATAAAGATCGTTTCAACCGGTCGCAGAAATCGAAGATTGTCTACAAAGCAAGTTGCTGAGATTGTATAATATTCATCCCTGGGTATTGTTATTCATGACATTATAATAAGGTATGGGGAATCAATCTGACCTGGGACAAGCCCAAGACAGACTGAATTGAATGTAGGTAAGCTGGAACCCGACTTACTCGCTCGGGAGGGCGGGTGGGTCGCCAAACGCCCTTCTTGTCGGACACAGTGAAGTGAATGGGACAAAGCGTGCTAATGTTTCCTATTATATATACTCATTTGCATATATATCATTAATTTATCCCCCGGGATGATATTTACAATTCAAATGTACGTGAATAGTGATGCTTTTTACATCGGCAAAGACTGAGCACTTCAAAGCTCTCACTCAAATTGGTCACGCCTCCGCTGTTGCTGAGCATTCGATTTCCACCGGTCATAACATCAAATGGGACTATTTTAAGATCTTAGCAAGTGGTCAATGTGATTTACAATGTAAAATTAAAGAAACACTGTTAATACGGGACTTGAAACCCGCCCTTAATGAAAACATCGGTAGTGAAAATCATCTGTATTAATTCACACCGGATGTAGTTTCTTTTTCCATTATTGTTTTCTAGCTGGTTACCAATACCTCGCTTTTGTTTTCGTCTTTTTAAATTTAGTCATATTTTGTAACCGTCACTTCTGAGGATGTATGTTGTAGCATACGACACGTCAAGTATAATATACCATGCGAAGCTTTACTATGTTTGTAACCGCTGTTTGTTTTCCCTTTCTATTGAAATCACAACGATTTTTCAAAACTGAGAGGCAACCTTCTGTATCAGTCAAAGTGTGATCAACAGCGCATTCAGTTTACACTTGTTCGGCTAGCATGTGTCTTCATTTCTTATCGCTAAATTACCAAAGACAAACGTAAGATACCTCTTCGACCCTCTACTTTATTGCGTTTTAGACTAAAATCTGGATGGTGTGGACCACCCATGAAATCAATTAAAACAAAAGAACTAACAACAACAACAACAGTGGTGAAAGAGATGGCTGCGTGTTAGCCTGAACAGTACTGAATCAGAAACATTAATTGGCCGTCATAGAGGATCTATATCAAGTGCGCGTGTTTATCATCATCATTGGCCACGTTTCTGGGATGCGGGCAGGCTTGAAATAAAGGCAAACTTTTCAAAGATGTGCTCAGTTCCGTGACGTTGATGCGTTTAAAATCTCTTGGGTATTTCCACTTGTGCTGTTGCGTACACTGCGCCTGTTAAATCAATACAGCTTATAAGATTAATATATCTCCATGTCAAGTAATTCCCACAGACGACAAGAACTGAAATATAACTCGAAAATAAAGCATGGTAATAAAACTAAGGCACATCTCATATTTTACTGAATGTTTGATTGCAGGGACCTAAACTGGTATATTCATGTCCCCTGAATCATTTAGACGGGCAAATATAGAGATCTCTTTCAAGCGTGCCACTCTTGAGGGCCCTTATCGAGTTAACAACCAACAGACGTCGAGAAAATTCAAGAGTCCTTAAACATTCCTTGCCTTAGTTTTTTTCATTAAGCATTTAAGTGTTTATGGAAGCGCTACTAGAGAAAATAAGAGAAATTGCAATGGTCAAGAATAGGCCACTTGCACTAAGAGGTCATGCGTGTGACATCGTTTTTATGAAAACGAAAGTTTGCCTTCCGAAACACTATTAGTGGGTCATCTCTTAAACAAAATAATAGTGAGTTGGTTTTTCAAACCCGCACCACTTTAAAATGAGAAAGTCCGTAGCTGGTCACGTGACCAAAACGTGATTTTTAAAATTATGAATTACCGTTTACTGACACAAATTTTGCACTTCAACTTCAAGGAAAATGTTGAAAAGATGATGTGGTAACGTTTAAAGCACATCTGAACGTAACTATCAAGCATTTAACAAGATATAAAGAAGAAGTAGTTTTGGCCGCCATGTTGGCGAGCCAGAATATGCCCTCCAACATGGCGGCAAGAGACAATGCTTTCTCTTGATGGCCAATACAAATCATACTAATTTGTTGAAAAATCAAAGTACCATAAAATATCTCCTTTAAATGCGCTTCCTCTCAAATTTTGAGTGTAAGATAATTTTTATGTGTCCTGTCAATTTTTGGCATCAGCAATGTTTAGGGGAGGCATTGGTCACGTGACCTCTTAGTGCAAGAGGCCTATTGACTGCCTCACTGAGTTAACTGAGAAACTCAAAATTGTGTAGGCCTCTTCCAGTCGTTTCGGAGAGCAGCTTGCGGACCTTGGTTCTTTACTAGTAAGCTCAATAAACACACACACACACAAAAAAAAAAAATAAAATAAGAGAATATCGGGATATTTTAACACAAGAGTTACTCTTAAGTATCTAAGTCGCTTCAGCTGAGTATCCTTTTTATCCAGTTGCATGTTGTTTGCCTCATCTTCGAAGTTCCCTGTTCACGAAGCTTCGTATATTTTGCCATTATCTGAGGTGTTCGTCTCAGTATCATAGTTTGTTTTTAAGTCAGTAATCATAGATTTTTGTCATTGTTTCTGTAGTTTGAACTGGCATATTTTTCATTTGTTTAGTCGTAAGAACGAGTATGAGCTTTGCTTATTTGGCAGGCTTTCAAGTAATATCATTCGTGAACCGACCCGTTTCAAAAATGATCGTATAAGGCGAGATTCTTTCCAAAATTTTCTTCGCAAAACACAGTATTCTGTATCATGACTACGTTGTTCACTCACGAAACGTACTCGCTAGCGCGGATAAATGAGCTGTTTCATTGGCGACCACGACCTTGCCTTTTATGACTCCTTTAAGGTTTTCTTGGGAAGCCCGTGTAATTATCCTCCTATCCAGGCCCTTCACAGTCACTCTGGCATCAATGGGATATTTCTTTGCTCCCTTTGTGCTTCCCTTTCTCCCTTTCTGCTTCTTTTCTTTCTTCTTCTGCTTCTTTCTAGTTATTTTATTACCCCGCCATCCTGGAACAACATTATTATTATTAATTCCACCTAAATGTAGACTTGATAACTTTCAGAACAAAATCGGTTCCATTTTATAATTTCAATTTTGTTTCGTTTCAACTGGAATTATAGAGTTACTTCTTCTTTGCAAAATCTATTTCGAAGCTGCTGCCGGTCATATCCCATAGGGGTGTGTTTAAACCATAAAATTACGAAATAACACTACAATTAGCCCAAAGAGCTACCAGGTTAGCCCAAATATCACGGACCCGAAAGTGCTTAGCTCTCAATAAGTGTTAGGGTTAACGCCCTAACACCTCTTATCCGTAGCGCTATTTATTTCATCATTGCGCCTTTTCGTGCTTCAATCAGTGATATATAGGCTTAGTTTCCGTGCTCTCTAGATTCGTTGTTGTGGGCGAGCTTTCTGCGCCGCTGGTGATCAATCTAACCATGATACTAACGAATATTTTGATCGGGGGAGTGTCACGAATTGAATATCAAAAAACACGGTTCGTACGTGAGTACCAGAAATAAACAGAAAGTCAGACAACAAGCCGAAGGTGCTGACGATGAAAACAGATCTAGAAGGTCGGCAGTAACTACTTCTCACGCAATATAAGTCGGCTCTTGTGTAATTTGTTTTTCTTTTGACTCATTCATATTGCTTTGTTTTTTCTCCGCCGTCTCGGATCCCATGCCCAACCCTTTCCCCGCAGATAAATATTCGGAGAAATAATTGCAAGCAAAGATCCGAGATGAGATCCCTACATCCGTTAAATTCCCAACAACTTTAGCCATTTTAGAAAATGAATCAGTCTTTTTTACTACGTAGAAAGATAGCAAGTAATTCACGAGCTTACAAATAACGGTGAAATCTTTAATAACCTTTAGGACCTTTAGTATCTATACTGTTGGAAAGCTTTGTGAAATATAATTGTTACTTATGTAAGGCTGCTTCAATGTCAAGGCCTTGCCCTCCCTCCCCTCCCATAAGAAAAAACTCTCAAAGTCCCATGGGACGATGAGACAAAAGCACTTCCCAGAGTGCTATCAACCTCATTTACTTCACACACACATCAACGCGCATTCTTTTGATCTGCGGCTGGTGAGTTCGCTGATTTCCGAATTCTGCAGCAGTTTTATTTCACCATGGCTTTTTTCTGCCCCATGAGAATTCCAAGGAGACGGAGAAAACGTGAGTAGTCAGGTTCAGTTTCGGGTAGTGTTTGAAAACCGTTTATTAGGTTTTTGTTTACACGATGGTCTCACTCGGCTTGTCAATTTCCATGACAGGGTATCGAGATGAAGAACAAAAAGACACCACTCGAAATGGAAATACTAAGGGACGGATCACTGGCAGCAACAGTGTGGAGTCTCTTGTGGAAGTAGGCAAGGAGGAAGACGACCCCGAGATCGAGTTTGAACCTCGCAAAATGGTTGTATTACACGATTTTATCCCATGTGTCGAAGACGAGGTCGCCGTAAAGCGAGGCCAACATGTCAAAGCTTTATACCAAGAAACAGACTGGATCTATGTTATAACGAACGATGGTAAAGAAGGATTTGTACCGTTTACATACTGTCTTCCAGAAGAAGAATACGAGAAAAGGAAAGAGAAACAAAAGGGTCTTCAGCGGAATAATTTCCGCAACGCGTCATTCCTCGACTCGTTACAAGTGCAAACAGACCCGACACCGGCGTTTAATTTTAACAAAAATGATTTTGGTGATTACGTTGTTAGATTCGAGTTCACTGCTTGCGACGAGAACGACATTAACGCTCAGAAAGGAGATGTAGTTCGTGTACTAAACAAGGACGATAAAGATTGGTACTGGGTAGAAAATATGAAAGGCGCTGAAGGATTTATTCCCAAAGACTTTCTTGTTCCATACGACAGACTTCAAAATGGCGGTAAGTGTGTTTAACTCTCTTTTGTCTTTATAACCATATGATCTTTAAGTACTTTTGTACATTTAAAGTGTTGATGTTTTGTGTGAGAATGCTGTGAGAAATTTATAGCTTTGCAACGCATGTGGTTTGTCTGAAGATCGCAGAGGGGAAGAATAGTCTCAAACCGCAAGATACCGCACCGCGCTAATTACCGTCGGGCTGTATTTGTTCGCTAAATCGTCTTTTGTAGAGATTATGTAAACAAATCTCAGATACCAAACAAATCTCTTGAAGACGCGGATTGTATGATAACCGTAAGTGAATTTATTTTTACCAGGATTCGTTTGAAGTTTTTGATTCCAGAAATTCTAGAAAAAAAAAAGGAAGAAGGAAGAAGGAAGGAAGATCTTGCAATGTTTGGAACTTCGTGACTAGAGAAGATCAAAGCAAATCGATGCAATACATTTTTGCCTTGAATTAACGAAAAGTGTTTTCCGGACCGGAAATGTTATTTTCTAATACTTAGTGCTGAAATGAATAGCTACAGAAAAGTTTAAACTCTTGATGATACCCGGTAAACTTTGAAACCCCCGATCAATTGCTTCCTGAATTCCTTTCGCCTGCTGTGAGACTAATTTAAGTTACTACACAAACATCAATAAAATATTTCTAGCAGATATCGCCTGTCTGCAACATATGGTAATTCAAGGTTAAAAATATCTCGAACTTAGATCTGTAATCTGTAAATTGTACGAAGCACAACCCCTACTATTAAAAACCCCTTTGTACTCAAAATGAGGGCCACACAAACTGTGTCAGGGCGTTAATTTAGAGACCATGTATGTGCTAATGACAGAAGCACTAGAAACACAACCTATATAAACCCTTGCTTGATGCAAACACCTTGTTATAACATAATGCAGGGATTTAGCGAGAGGATATCCATTTTATCAGCAAGTGACTGCGGAATTAAAAGTATTGACAAATCACTGCAAACAATCATACATGTAGAACATAATTATGAAACAACAGTATTGAAACAAGTGTAAGGCTAACTTTGTTGTCCTAGCTGAGTAGGGGACAGAGATGAGAACAACGTTCTAATGGTATAAAGATGTTAGTACCAAGCAGTTTTCCTGTGCAGCAAAATCTGTCAGCTTTCGAATCTTTTTAAGGTGGCGAATTACAATGCACAGCCTTAAATGATTATTTACTTAAAAACTGGAATCTCAAGAAGGTCATCATCTCATATCTGGATCAGTCATTAGGTTGTCATTCAGTCCACTATGAAACTAACAACCCAAAACTTGAAATCTGGGAGAGTGCCAATTCTACAGAACAGATTGGTTGAAGTAGAGCACCACCAATTCATCCACAATAATGCATCAAATATCAAATATCAGTCTGTATCCTGAATACTCCTGGATAATATTGTGTTTACCAGCACACCACAAAGGAAGTGCATTATTGTCTTCATACACTATATTCATGCAACATTCTTTTCTCATAGTGAGTTAATTTTAAATGAGTGTTTTCCAGCAAAAGTCTTTTTTGTTGTTACTACTCCCATCATCTGTGCCACTACTTCAAAAGTAAATGTTTAAGTTTGAATTCACTTGAAAAGTTGTTGGAATTCTCTGTCTATGTTTATTTGTCTAATGATTCACATTATTTGTCTAATGATTAACATATTTTTGCCATTTTTGTTTATGACTGGGTATCCGTAACCAATTTGTGGTGATTTAAAGGTAATAAAAAGGCAATTAAGGGTAATAACACTTGTGACAATGCCACTTTGTGTGATCTTAAAAGTTGCTCAATCCTAATGGCAGGCTGCTGAAGAAATTTAACTGTCAGTCTAATACCTTTTCCCTCCTTACAAGAGTATAAAATGCATTCTTAATGAGAATTGCATCATCCATTATGGTAAAAGGTAAAAAATCGCAGTTCACTTTATGATATTCTTGGCCTCTTTGTTATTCTTAAGCAAGAGATGATAACATATATCAGCCATATTAACCTTCAGTGTAGTTCAAAATAAATTATCCTGGTTGTGGGGTAACATTTTTGTTAAATACAGTTTTCATCCCATTTAGTAAGAGGGAAATAGTTTTAGTTGCTTTATAGAACTAAAAGGAAGGTACTGTATTTCCTCAATTGAGCATCCATCCTTGATTTTAAGTACTTCACATCAAATTAGCACTTGCAGAATTATGAAAATAATATTATACAGGAGACAGCATGACTGGGTGTTTAGAGCACTTGGCTTGAAATCCAGAAGTAACATGTCCAAACACCTGTTCTAACTAATTGCTGGTGTTGTCCTATTATGTGTATGTTTCTGAGATTTAATTTTGTTCTATTTAGATTCAAGTCCTTCTTCAATCCAAAATCTTCTGCACAGTAGCAGGAGGTCATCAGAGACTCAAGCTTCCCTGTCGTTAATACAAGTAGGAAGTCCTTATAGAGAAACAACACCAGATTCCACCAGATCAATCAACAGCAGAAGTTCATCTGCAGAACCTCTGTTATTAATCACTCCATCCTCAAATCGAAATGGCTACAGTCCTGTTACTTCCAGTACAGATCAAACAGAGGCATTCCGTGAGCGTCGTAACATTAACGAACTCTTACTTTACGGACAAGAACTTGTTTGCACTGACACTTATATAGGAAGGAGGGTGGATGAACTAACTGTAAATAAAGGTGACTGGATTTATGCTGACATAAAACACAAAGATAGCAGGGGGTGGATATGGGCCTATTCACCATCCAACAAGACACAGGGATATGTGCCTAGGTCCTGTGTACGACCTCCTGCAACCACACCTCTATGATAACCACATGCATCTGCTTCAGGGAGGGAGGGCGTGGCGATTGCTGCCTTTCTTCACCAGTTCTATATGGAAGTTTGGAAGAATGAGCATGATTGATAGTTGGTGTGCAATCATTCTCTAGGAATTTTAGATAACAAAGACCCTGGTGACCATGTTGGATGGCAGAAGCAAAAAGGTCTTTAGAATTCCTAAGAGTCATCCAACATGGCTGCCATGACATCAGTTGCAAACAATCCATTCTTATTATTCATAACACATATTTACAGGCATGTCTGCAAAAGTCCTTTTGTACATTTCAGAATAGTTTTGACACCAGCAGTATTATTTCTTTTCCAGAGTCTATTCTTTAGTGGATATACTAGCTGGAATTATTTTGTGGAGAAATGTTCTAATATATATAATACATGTATATAGCAATATTATGCTTCTACAAATTATAGAGCATCTAAATGAAACAAGAAAATCATAAAACAATTGACACTTTATTTCACATGTCATGTAAACTTTCATGAATTTGACATGTTTTTTTTTTTGTTTACATAATGGAGAACTTAGTGTTCTGTTTCTTTATAAAGAAGCTAGATTTGTTTCCAAAACCATGTTTTCTTCATTGGCTATGACACAAAACATTTTGATACTGAATTGAAGTAATGTGTCATCATTTTTAGTTGTAAGTTATAGGGCTGTCATTAAATTTTGAGTCAACTTTAGCATTGATCTTCACACCTTAGCCAAGTTTGTTAACTTTTGGTGAATTGTATGAACTACAGGCCAGTTCACTCGTAGCATCAAGGACTCAGCAATAATATTATACTCAGCCACAGTAGATCTTATGGGTGACAACCTTTAATGACAGCCCTCACAGCAGAATTAAAGGGGTTGTGGAGCCCAGGCAAGCAGTCTATTTTTGCTTATACTACCGAAACAGGTAGACTGTTTTTTCAGAGACGCACGAAACAGTCGCTGCTGTCGAGAAACATGTTTGAATTAAGCTTGCGTGCTCTTTAACTGACACCAAATAGGTCAGTGCACGTGATCACATTCCTTCATGTTCCTGAGGCAACCCAGAAATCACATGGCAATAACAGGCTTTTCCTTAAGTAAAATGGAAGGTTTTTATTTGTGGGAAAAGTATAGACGATAACCTTTATCCATATCATGTTGGACAAACAACGAAAGCCAAAGATCGACGACTGAGAGGATTCAGAAGAAGCGCGAAGGAAAAACTGAGCAAGACAGCACAAAGGAATGTGCTCATGTGCGTTTTGCCGCGTGACCCAAAACATTCGGCTTTCTGGCCAACGGCAACTGTTTCGTGCGTCTCCAAAAAAACAGTCTACCTGTTTTGGTAGTACTATTTGAGTGCAGGTGATTGCTTGTAGGTTTGAAAGAGTCCAAGAAACATTACATTATAAAAGGCCCTAACTGGATATTTTAACAAAGTGGTCCATTTTAATAGAGTCCTGGAGTAACCTGCAAATTCAGGCATAAATCAGCTTTTTTTTGCCTTTTTTAGACTTTGTAACCTTTTCCAATTTTGCAGCTGTTAAAAAGTGTTGGCTATTACAAAATGCTTGACTAGCTTGAAATGTCAGTGAGTCATCGTTCACCCTTGGCCCAAACTGATGTCCTCAGCTTATGTCTTGGACAATAAACCAGGATTGGGATTGCACTAGTGAAGGAGAGGTATCAAATATATCATCTTTGGAGTTAAAGTCCCCCTAAAACTAAAGCAATTTCCAGACAGTAATCCTGGAGTAGCTAAGCTTAATTGTGTTTTGAATGGCACGGCCAAGCTATATACAGCCTCAGAGTGATTATTATTTTGTTTCAACGAATTGACACTATTTGACCTGTTAGTGGTTTTATACGCAATTTTTTTTTTAAAAAAAATGGCAAACCCTGTTTTATGTAACATAAATATATAATATGTGGCAAGGTCTAATCCACTTTTGAAAAAACAAGAATATTTTGTTAGCAAATACACTGCATTATTTATATGGACATGGCAGGGACCCACCCTCGGGAACGCTGAGCCAAGAAATATGGAGTTGCTGATTGTGTGTTTTTAGACCAAACGTAGTACTATTTAAATTAGATTTATGATGTCTTTTTATTAAAGTATTATATTTATTGAATTTTTGATGTTACGTGTATTGCCAGATTAATTTCAACTGGGGAGCAAGCATTTATGATTTAAGGGAACTAACTCAGTTGTACCACTTGGAGAAGCTCTGATCAGTTGAGTGTTCATACCATTTATAGTCAACTTGGGTGACAAAAACTGCAGGTTGGGCCAGGGAATTTCTTTCCTCAAAGACTCAAACCAAGATCTTTGACCAGGAAACCTTTAGACAATAAGGGATTACCTTTTTCTGAGTTGGCAGTCAAACAGGGAGTGGGGAGATACAGAAAATGGCTTGAAAGGAGGAGAAGAAACCGAACCTAGGAAAGTATGGATAATGGTCTTTTGATGGCATCTCTAAATAATAATGGCACAGCCAAAATACGTCAATAACCTAAACGGAGTTTCTGACGTCGTGGAAAAATTTTTTGAAAAATTTGTATGTGTTTTTTTTTTGGTATAAAGGAATCAAGCTTTATACGGCTTGAACCCCAAACTTACTCTGCATTTAGCAACATCAACTCAAATCCATTGACTAGCTATAAAATAAGTGTTTGAATTTCTAACCAAAAAAACTTTTTAGTTGAGAAGTGTTAGTAGCTGATGGGTTCGACTTTTTGGGTAACGTTTGGATTGTTCTAGGATAATGATTACTGTGATTAGGCCCTGGGATGAAAAGTAGAGCGGTACAATAGAGGTCTGGGGACTAACTTTGAGTGAATTTTATCCAGAACATGATTCAGGGGAAAAGAGGTCTGCCCCAGGATTGACCTGTGATAATCATTCTGCAAATTAAGTTTGATTTTTGGTGAGTTCAGTCAATTTCCATTGATCAAATTCAAACCAACTGCTTCACCTCCGCGGAGCAGACAAGCACAATGTTGTGAATGAAATTTGCATATCCCCGCGACACCTGTCAACGAGAAACCAGATGTAGTTGAAAAACAACAACTTTCGATTTCAGTAGAATCTAATTATATATAAACCCGGTCGCGTATTAACTAGCTTGTCGTTTTTTAACAAAAAACATCGAGTGTGAATCAAAACTGTTCTCTCAGTAGATAATGTTATCGCCAGAAGACTCCATCGAAGAATGCAAAGAGGCATTTTACCTTTACGATCGAAGAGGAGACAAGAAAGTTGAATGCAGTCAAATCGGAGAGGTTATGCGAGCGCTCGGAACAAACCCGACTGAAGGCGAAATAACAAAAATTATTAAAAGTCTTGATCCCGCTGGAACTGGAGTCAAGCGAGTTACCTTCGAAGAATTCTTTCCAATATATCAAAATCTGCGAGATAGACAGAAGAAAAGTGGAGGTAAGCTTAAGTTTTGAATGTTTTCTGTCTTCGACGGATTACTGATTACTGGGCTCGTTTAACTTTGAAGAATGGTTAAAAATTTTTACGGCTCTATGAAATAAGTTTTCAGTTTTGTTTTTCTATATTAAGCTTACTTAGTACGGGAGACGTTTTTAAGGCCCCAAATTAAAGCGACCGTCTCGGGTGGTGAAAGATATGGATGCTGCTGTTTTGAGAGGAAAACTTTTGGCATGCAGATGGCGATTATCTCTGCCAAATAATACGAAAACCAATACTTTGTTTTGCTTTCGGCATAATCTGAATTTCACTGCATAACTATGATGTAAATCGTAAATATGAATGTAAACTTAAATGATAGAGAAGAGGGGTCAAAAACTGATCTTATTCTAAATCAAACAAACAATCAATTCAAGAAATAACTTTATCATTTTCATTTTATGTAGTTAGACTTGATTTTCTTTGTTTTAGTCTAAATACGATGCACTAATAGAAACTAGTGAATTTATGATACTGGTATTAGTAGATGGATCTTTTTTTTCATATGGTATCTACAAAAAAAATGATAAATTAAAATCATTTTAGCAACTTAGTGAAATATTGACATTTACGAACTGGACCAAGGCAACATTTGTTTGTACTTAAAATGTTGGCTTTTTATCTTTGCAATTAGAGTATATTATTATTTACTTTTAGCCATTTGTCACTTTGTTCTCACAATTATGCTCGGAGCGGACCGAAATTTATCATGCTAGGTAAAATATAATTTCATTTTTCGCCATGACTGAATCGAATTCCTGTTTTTCAATGGGAAGCAAGAATTTGATTGGATTTTCGTCATTTTGATGGTTTGTGAAAAATATAGACCTTTTTCGCAAGTTATTAGTTTTTTATTACTTTAATGTATTCTGGTTAGAAAGACGCTAAAACAGAAATTAGCCGGGAAAGATAGTTTCCTTTGGCACATCTCCAATGCCGGTCATTCGGATTTTGTTCTGTCTGGTAACAGAGAGAAACTGAAAGCTGCTAAAAGGCTCAGGCGGAAGTTTCTATGACGGAATGCAAATTTTTGCAGCTGGACTGCTCTGTCCGAAAACTGATTGCTTTTACTTGGAGTTACATAGCTACGGCTTACTCGTGGCGGTCGGGTTTTGCAGCGTCCGGCAATTTTCTCGCGTCGGGTTCATCTTGCGCGGCACGACTTGTGGGCAAGTCTATATATCCGGGGGGAAAAATCACATACACAAAGGACGAAGGTACTAGTCGTATCATTTAGGAGTTAAAAAAGCGGTTTTTGGTACAGCCTAACCGGGAGATTTCGCGGTGACCTTCAGGATAATCGGCCGAAAGAATATGACAAGAGGTAGTGTCCTGTGTTTGAACTTTAATATACCCTCGAAAAAATTTCAAGCCACATCCTCAAAACAGGATCGTGGTACTCGCTCTTAGATGTTCTTCCATCACGGACTGATTACCAGATATAATGACAAGAACTTATCGCGGTATTGACAAAGAAAATCCCCTTGGAAAATGATGGCCAATTATATATACGGGGTTTAAACCTGTCGCGAAAGAGCTTTGCTTTCAGACGACATACATACTGCTTTCTGGCAACTTCTCAGACAAGGAATATCAGATACCGTTTTATGTGAATATTTTTAAATGTCTATTGCAACATTTTTGCTGGTTTCATTCTGTTGACCTCAATGTACGTTGTTTCATTCCATTTCAGTTGATCCTGAATATTTTATTGAGTGCCTTCGCGTCTTTGACCGCAACTGCAATGGGTTAGTGAACGCAGCCGAGTTACGTCACGTGCTGTGTAGCCTCGGTGACAAGTTGACAGCTGAGGAAGTTGATCAGCTTTTGGTTGGGTTCGAGGACAACCAAGGCCAAGTACTGTACGAGGAATTTGTTAAGCACATCATGTCGGGATAATTTCAATTCTTTGTTACTGGAAGATGTCACTTTAGAGTCTGAACTCTGAACGTGTTTAACGTTTAAAGTTTCGCAAAGTTAGTAAACTTGTATTTTACGATGCTAACTGAACAAGCAGCCCGCCGATGGTGATCGAGTTTTGTAATGGCCTCCTGTTTAATTTAGGGTTTTGTTCTTGTTATTGATGGATTAAAATGTTGATGAGTTTTTAAGCCTTGATGATTACCTCTCTCTTCGCGCTTTCCTACTATATATGGATAATTCCGACTGGAATTTTTACTGAAAGTCTCGATATCCTCTCCCACTGATTTTCATCCTAATTTGTATCGGAAGTTCATACAATTCTGTCTGTATTCATCACTTTTACAGCTAAATATTCCAGGTTATTTTGAAAGGCACCGGTGATCATTGAAATTACAAATTCATCTCATCAAGTAAATGATCCCAAGGGGTTGGGGGGTACTCCCTATAATGGCCTATACGGGGAGGCTCCGCCCGAAAGGGGTACCTTTTTCACGCTTCAAGTATATAAAAGGGTAGGGATTTCACAAGATGAGGTATATAAAAGGGTAGGGAAATCGGTCATTTAGGTATTTACAAGGGCCTTTAAAATATTTGGAATAGACGCCCCTTATGGCTTTGTCAGTATATTTATTAAGCACTACATGAAAATGAGAACAAGACTTCCTAAAGTAGTTATCTGAAAGGGGTACCTTTTTTCAATAAAAGGTATATAAAAGGGGTACCTTTTCTGCCAAAATGGTATATAAAAGGGTAAGGGGTTGGACCTCGGGGCGGAGCCTCCCCGTATTTAACTTTGTTAAGTATCCCCCCCCCAACCGGGAAATGATCCGCGCAAGAACTAGGGAAAACCCAGCGAATATACTGTGCAATCTACCGTTGGAGTAAGAAAAGCGATAATAAACAAATTTAACAAATTGTCGTCAGATTTTCATGCGTCCGTCATGTTATCGATCATGAATCTGGTCATAACATTGTCACAGTAGCTGTGGATCCACGCGGTGATAGCTGAGTGGATCCGCAGACTACTTTGACAATGTTATGACGAAATTGAACGCATAAAAAACTAATGTCAATTTGTTTTTTACGATAACGCATTAATTGTCAAATTGTTCGTTCTAGCTCGTTGCCTCATCACATATATATATTCATGTGTCTGTCCGCTTATTGACGATAAAAATTAGCCAATTAGCGCGCGAGAATTTCTACAGTTATCGTAAAATGGCTATTTTTGAAGAGCGCGCGAAATTTGAATTTGTAAGCATTTTTTTCAGAACAAAACACGCGATTAGGTAAAAAAAGAGTTGCCGTGTCTTAATGACAAACTTAACTATTAGCTCGTCAGCTGCATAATAAATGGGAAAGTATTGTTTCTGATCATTCAGCTAATAAGACACTCTTGGCTTAGTCATATGCCTGGTTCTTGTTTATTCACACGTCAAATTCACTCGAAAATTACCTTCAGTACAGCTAGTTTGCCAACGATGGCAATTCGTCAAAAAATCAAGAAATATATCGTTACGGACACGTTTGTTTAATATTTAGAAAAAAACTCTGGTGTACGATACATGCAAAGTAAATTCTTTAACTGGAGAACGACTCGAAACAACAGTTCAACTCCAAACAACTCTTCAGCAAATGTGATCATCACGTGCCGACCCCTACCCATCGTCGGCCTCCATTTCCAAAGTTTCGCTGGAAATTGATATATTCAAAAGTTTTCAACAGGAAAAGTAGCTCCTCTGCACTAAACTCGTATCCATGCGCTTCGAGGATTTCCAAATGATTTTCACAGGAGCAAAGAAACGCGACTGTAAGAATAGCAAACTTTGCGTTTCCGGAGATTTCCACATGCATGACTTAGCTCTTGCTTGACTCGGGAGCCGAATACAGCTTTGGTCTAAACTAGGACAGTTAGAGACATTCATACTTTCCAAATTCCTCACCTCCTGTACCATCTGTTGAAAATGAGTATTTATCGACATCTTCCATAGGTTAGCAACTAGCTCATTAATTCCTCACTTAGCATACCACGATCATTTTGTTCGTAGCACGGTCAAGGCCTGCGGACTGCCTTTCATACGATCTTGCAAAAAGGTAATAGATTATTAAAATACCACGAAATGTGCTTAAGTTATTTACCCCTGAGCTGGGAAAGTGATGTTCAGCCGATAAAGCTCTTTGCTTTCTTTCACGCTGTCTTTTCCGCCTTTTATATTTTTCACCTTCCCAAAAACATATTATGAGGCAAGAGGAGGGGGAGGGGAGGGAGGGAAGAATTCGGGGGGCTCTATGAAATAATAGGGAGCTTAAGCACGGGTGGTTCAGAGACGCGGACGGCAACCGGAAGAGAACATTTCGCGTGCCAGGACCGTATTGTCTCGTAGATTTTTATACTATTAATAAAGATACTTAGCAATGTTAATGTGGTTGTGTGAGGGCACGTTCAAAGTGAAAATAGCTCATTTCCGGTTGTCGTCCGCGCCTGAAAAATCGCGCATGCTAAGTCCCCAAATATAACAATTGAACCCCGCTATTTCGATCTCTCAGAGGAAAGGAAAATAGTTTGAAATAAGGCGAGTTCATAATTGAAAATCCAAGGAAAACGATTTTGAGTTGGAAATCATGGGGAATTTTAAATAACCGCACTCGAATTAGCGGGTTCCAGCCGTAATTTTCGGAGAAGAGAAGAGAAGAGAAGAAAAGAAAAGAAAAGAGAAGAGAAGAGAAGAGAAGAGAAGAGAAGAGAAGAGAAGAGAA
>CM042749.1:5841259-5856499 GCA_022496165.2 Catalaphyllia jardinei
GAGAAGAGAAGAGAAGAGAAGAGAAGAGAAGAGAAGAGAAGAGAAGATTAAGTTAATTATCTATAGCAATGTAACTAACTACCTAACTACAATAAAATTTATTAATAACAATTAAATAAAAATAAATAAAAATTCTGCTTTTCATGGAGGCCGTGTCTAAAATATACTTAAAATTAAGGTGTTACTTGCAACTAAGATATTACTTTTTACATATGAGACTTACAAACCATTTTAATCCAAAAACCGCCTTATTCTGATACCGAGGACCAATCACAGAGACTAATTTTGTGTTCCAGCACGGCAAATTGCCGCGTTTCGGGTTGAAATTTTCTCTCTCCGTTGCCAAGACGAATAAGATCACTGGGAGACTGGGTACGAGAGAAAAAGTGTAGGTTGCAGACTGGGGCGAGAAATTCGCGGAAGTGGAACGTACTGTCGTGCAGGTTACTGTGTACTCCAGCTGTATTTTGGAGCAGTCTTGTCACTAAAAGCATTGCAGGTAATTCTTTCAACTGTTAAGGATAAGAAGGGGCGTGGAGAAATGCAATTTTTGGGAAATACTCGTCTGGGAACAAGCTTTGTAGTAGTTCTGTAAAACCAAATTTTTAATTGTGCACAATCACTGCTCAATCTGTTTAGTTTTTCGATTTTTGTGCTCGGAGATTTACCTTTCGAATTTGGTTAGTGCAGTGGTAGCTTACAATTCATGTAATACGAAACTACTTATGAAGCAGTAACCTGGAAGAATTTCGAATATTACTCGAATGCGTGGATCTGTCTGGTGTAAATGCAGTCAAGTTTTGACCTAGGGGTTGGGAAAAGTATTTGAATAATTTGTCGTCCGCAAACACAGAAACAGATTTTTGAGCCACTGTTGGGATCAGGCAGTATATTTATTATAATAATGCTCTTGAGCGAGGTTTTCACTAACACACAAGCATTTGCTGATAAGCATAATCCAACATATGCAGACGCAGGAAGATGCTGATAATTAGCGACTTTTGTTAGGAAATTTCCAAGCAAACTGAAAGGTGCTCATTAATAATTGTCAGCATCTTACTGATCTGCATATGCTGGCTTATGCTTATGCTTACAGTGCATTAGTGAAAACCAGTTAAAGACGATTTCCAGTCTGTACTGCACACTCTCAAAGGTTTGTTTATGTTTTTTTTGTTTTGTTTAATGTCAGGCGTCACCAACGGTGAACATTTCACAACTAGCTACACAAAGCAAATTCATAGTTTCATGTCAACTGCCATTAGGCATGTGAAACTTGATGCTTTGTTCTTTCTCGTATCACTTGATGAAACAACTTTGCAGCTGTAAAAATCAATGAAGCTCTTGGAAAAAGAATTTTAATGTGCTTGGTAATGAATAACATCAAATTTACTTTCCATTGAGGGAAACTTATTATGTTTAGTACCACTGGGGTGCAGAGACTGCACCATACAGACTGGAAATAACATAATTACAATCATACTAAAGTAACCCACTAAAGGCCCTTTATAAAGATCATGAGATTGTTCAAAAAATTATATTCAAATGTTGCTGTTTGTAGTGGGCATTATACACTGAGCTATACACAGGTAGCTCACAGGCATGGCACTTAAAGTGAAAGAAAAAATTGTATCAGCTAAACATAGGCTTAAAAATCTCAACTGGCAGGAGGCAGACTGGTTGGCTATTTACAAAGATGACTGAGGAGCTAAACTGGGGTCCACCAAGAAACAACTCCAGCTTAGTGGTCAGAGCAAGACTACATTGTATTTTGACCCAAAGAAACTGGATCATGTGCACAAAAAACTTCTGCGGTCGAGTGTTATAACTTTCGATCAATGCATTTAAGTTGGTCAACGCTTGGCTGACTATTGGCTGACTGTTAATCAAGTGTCAATGAAGATGTCAATTAAGATGTCAGTCGAGTGTTGACAGAGTATCAATCAAAATGATCATGTCAATCAATCTATTGTTGATCAAGATGTTGGCCATCATGGCCATCATGGATGGCTTTGGTACTCATGATGCCAGAAATTATAGCTAAACCTTTCATTTTAGTTTAATTTGTAACATTCCTTCAAAGTGAACCTAATAATATGATTAAAATTCAGTGGCTAAAAGAGTGTTTTAGCAGCTGTAATAAAAGGTTGTTGTAACATTGTGATATTTTTCTTACAGGTCTGTTTAAAATAGTGGAGGATGGGATCAAGAAGACCTCAGAGACTGCCCATCTTTGTACGGTTTAACTCCAGCACAAACATACCAGTGCAAATAGATCTACAATGGAATGTAGCAAGGTTAAAGGAAGAAATAGCAACCCGACAGGGGGTAGATCCCACAGAGATACGAATTATTTTTGCCGGCAAAGAACTTAAGGATGACCTTCAACTAAAGGTGATATTAGCTTAGGGTGAAAGTTAAAGTGCACCAGAGCCAACTTTATGCTATGATATTCTAAGTCATCTTGTTAATACACAGGACAATGTAAACAACATAATTATCTTAAATTGAAAACCTTAACTGGAGAACCTCAAAATAATACATTATTACATAACTCCAACTTATTTAGTTCACAAAATACCAAAGATGTTAGTATGACAAATAATTTTATTATAATATTTTTGGCATTTGTTGTTAATTGTCACCCCTTTATTACTATTAGGGGTGACAAATGGCAATGTCCAACACTTGTTGAGATGCACAGACCCTTGTTTGAAAATCCTAGACTAAGACTTGAATAGTTTTAGACTCCATGGACAAAAGATGCTGTACACACAAAACAAGACATCTGAAATTTCAATCGACAATCTTAAAACTGAGATTAAAAGAGGTGGAACAAAATATCGATCATGAATTTCATCGTAGCATTGTCAAAGTAGCTGTGGATCCGCAAGGCAATAGCTGAGTGGATCCACAGAGTACTTTGACAATGTTACGATGAAATTCATTGTCTATAACAGGACAGATGCATGGAAAACTGACGTCAATTTGTTTTTTCACGATAACAAACTGTCAATTGTCCACTCTCGCTCGTTGCTGCATCGCATAAATTATAAATTAACGTGTCTGTCCGCTTATTGACGATAAAGATTAGCCAATTAGTGCACAAGAATTTCTGCAGTTATTGTAAAAAAGCAAGATTGTTTCAATGCTCAACCCTAACACACCTTGTTATCTGGGTGTTCATTTGTTTAAGTGGTATCAGTGGTCTAACAAAGAATGATGATTGGTAAATTCAAGACTGGACTACATCAGGACCCTTTTTGCATTTGGCTCGTTGTAACAATTTCTTAATTTGAAATTTCATAAGGATGCGGATATCCCTAATCAAAGTGTTGTCCATGCTGTTCGTGGTGGCCGTTGGTCGGCAAGATCAGGAAAGCGTAAGACAACACCGTTAAGCCAAGTCCAACTTGCCACTGTTGGAGAAGAACAGGAAGATGCAGGTGCAGCTGCTGCAGGTATGGAGATTTTCAAAACTGACAATAAAATTTAACATGTGAATTCTCAGTTATTGAAAATCATGGAAATTTGTATTGGGAGCAGAAAAGGGGTACTCCCTTATTTTGCCTCGCATGCGACCTGCAGCCAGATAGTGTTTGGTTTTCAGGGTTTCTTTCTAGAACAGGCTCGTCATATTAATTTTAATCAGTACTTTTATTTCTCATTTTATAAATCCAGCTGCAAGACTTTTTGTTTCAATTTTGGGGACATTAGATCTACCGGATTAGATCTACCGTCGTAGTTCAGTCGGCAGAGTGACGGTAGATCTAATCCGGAGGTCGTGGGTTCGATTCCCACCGAGGTCAAAAGATTTTTTCTTTACCTCGTGTGGTTCCCTGATTCCCTATACTAGGGCTAACGCTCAGTGGGTTATTCATGGGTTAAACTAGCACTAAAATATACACTTTAGAGTTAATTCTCTGTTACATCATTTGTGTCCATAGTGCTACGCGGCACAACATTCATATGTACCCTTACTTTCTCTTCGCCGGGATTCACCATCCTAATCGACCCCGACTTTCTCTGTCTGACCTCGTAGCTCAGTTGGCAGAGTGACGGTAGATCTAATCCGGAGGTTGTGGGTTCGATTCCCACTGAGGTCAAAAGATTTTTTCTTTACCTCGTGTGGTTCCCTGATTCCCTATACTAGGGCTAACGCTCAGTGGGTTATTCATGGGTTAAACTAGCACTAAAATTTACACTTTAGAGTTAATTCTCTGTTACATCATTTGTGTGCATAGTGCTATGCGGCACAACATTCAGAAAAACAAAACTGTTGAGTTCAATATTGACAAGAAAATTGTTTGAATCTTGAAAATAAATTATATTTAACTCTATAAAAGAGATACTGTTATTCACTGTAGCAATTGCAGCAGGATAATTTGCACTTTCCGTAATTGATATTATACCAAAAAATTGTAATCAGGCTCACAAACAGGGAACTCTGTTCAGTAGGAAACCTAGCCAAGGATCTGTAGAAAGAGGTACCCCCTATGACTTTCATTTGATCTGGCTTGTTGATTTGGTAATATTTGTATTCATTTTATTAATTACCATCTTTGTTTTTTTTGTTGACTCTGCAGCATCTCCTCAGCGGAAAGCTCAATATTATGTCTATTGCAGGACTTGTAAATCAGTGACTTCTGGAAAGTTGAGGGTCCGTTGCTCAAAATGCAAGGAAGGAGCTATGGTTCTTCAACAGGTAGCAACACAGCTGTTTAAATCAGTTTTTAGAAATAAGACCTGCTAATTTACTTTTTAAAATTGTGCTGTAATCTTACAAGTATCATCTACATGACTGTATACTTTCACATACTGTTTAAAAAAATTGTTTTATCATCATCATCATCATTAGTATTATTATTATATTATAGCTACCTACAGTACTGTAGATGACTTTCAAGTTGTTTTGAATGGATACTTGAAAACTGCTGCCACTGTAACATAAAAAATTTATTCCATGCAAGCTTCTAGTGCACAACCAAAACCACAGTGCCAAGACATCTTGCAGACATTTTACAATAAATTTTACTGTTCAAAAAAGGTCCCAGAGTTTTTCTTTAAATTTGTTTCAATTTAAAACAATTTTTTCTTTAATTTGAGCTATAAGTAATATATAATAGTAAGTCTGGTTTATTAATAAAATTGTCACACTTAGACATTAGCAAATTGCGAAAATTATTTTACAAAGATAATAAAAACTAATTACATCACGTTCAAAATGGACTGGGCCTTACAATAATGAGAGAAAGAAATGCATTAAAATTAGTTAAAAAAGACTAGAAACTAGAAATATAATATCAAGTTATACATTGAATTCCCATAAGTTCCTAAATTACATTCCATTAGCATAAAGGCACATCGCCAGAAAAAAAACTTTGTTTAAAGCATTCAGTTTTACAACTTATAAGGGATGGTCTGTCTTTGTTGTGAAGGGAGCGGCCGTACGTCTGCGACCAAGTTAGTTGAACAAGATGGCGAAGACGGGACTCGGGTTTTTTTATCTTTGTAAATAATTTGCTACACAACTCCATTCTCATGAGAGACAGTATTTGATCGGGATAATTATCCAAACACTGAGAGGATGGTTGAAAATAGGATGTACATCAAAGTATTTTTGATGAAATTTGAGATGTTTGGATAGCTGATGAAGCTCTGTCTCGAGTCTTTAATATATTTTCCCAATCAAAACAAAAACTAAGAAGTAAACAGAGAAGTAAACAGAGAAGTAAAATTGTCAAAATCTGTGCCAATTAAGACTGGGTATCCAAACCTCCTTCATGGTTGTGATTTCCTTTGTTTTAATTTAATGAATTTATTTATTTTAATGTGTTTGAGAAGTAAGTTTCAAATGAAAATTAAAGAGGTATGTACATCTTAAAGATGATTTTGTTTTGTACATACCTCTTTAATCCCCATTTTTGATGTTCTGTACAGGACCCCAGTAGGTGGGATGATGTATTAACATCTGGAAGAATAAGAGGCTCGTGCAAAACTTCAGGATGTGATGGAGACAAAGCGGTAGGAGACACAACTGTCTCTTTAGGTTGTTCTATTCTCAACATTTTTAACAGGTGCCCATATTGTAAAATAGTATTGAAAATAATAATATTCAGACAGGAACCCATGGAATAGGGAATGGAAGCAAATAATTGTGAGGATAGAAATGGATTAGATATAGACAAAATTGAAAACTTGAAGGCTCATGGCTGTGACAGATCATTGGGTGGGACCTGAGGCTGTAGGCTTAGCCAGAAGTTGCTCAGCAACTTTTTGGCAACTTTTTGGCAACTTTTGAGATTTTTGGCTACTTTTTAGAATTTTGGCAACTTTTAGAATTTTTGGCAACTTTGGGCTTTTTGAGGTTCTTAAAAGCCACTTCACGTTTTGAGCCACATAGGTCAGTTTTCGATAGACATTTATTCAATTTATTCCAAAATACAATAATTAGGGCCTAAGGGCCCCCCCCCCCCCCCCCCCATGGGTTGATTTCTGTGATGCCTTATCACGAGGTCAGCGGTATCATGTTGCACGTTTTTCAAGATGGCAGACAATTACAGTGATTCCAATACATCCAACTCAGATATGTGTGTATATAACCATGTTTTGTTCATGTCATTTTGATAGACTGTTTGTTGATCAAGTGAATTGGAAAGAACCTCTGATATTATCATTGGACTTATCATTGGACTATCATTGTGTGAATTTTTAATCTTTAACACCCTAAAAAGGTACGAAAAGCAGAAAAATTTTGCCAACTTTCCGGCAACTTTTTTGAAATTCAGCAACTTTTCGCCAGCTTTTTGAAAAAAATAGCAACTTTTAGACACTTTTATTGGCAGCTTTTTTTGGATTCAGCGGCAACTTGTGGGTAAGCTGGGGAGGGGGGGGAGTTTCACTCGGCTTCCACTTTTTTTGCTATGGCTACAATTGTCATCTCCAGAACAGCCTAGCACTCTTAGCCCATGGAGCCTAGGCATGAAAGATGGCTCTAGATTCTTGCATTGTGTAGTTCCAGAAAATATCCATACCTCCCCCACGGAAGGGTTTTTTTTCTAAGACCCCCACCCCTCTGGAAGTTCCAATAAAGCTTCACACATTTCTTTAAATTTTTGGGTTTTACCTAACCCCCCAGGAAATTCCAATCCCTTCTTTTGGGGGAGTATGGATGTTTTCTGTATGACTTTTGTGCACATTAGGAATCTTTAAGATTCAATGCTGGTTTTTATTCCCAAAAATGTCCACTTCAGAGTTGATCTTTAACTAGTTAAAGGAACACAATCACATTTTTGCACATGTGCAAGAGTTTGATTTTTGTTTAGAGGTCAAGAATTCAAAGATGTGAGAATTGATATAGAGCTTTCACAAATCCGTTTGCGTCATCCTCAATCCACTTTGGCTTTGCGCTCGAACTTCTCAGAATCAAAGATCAGTGATACATGGTTCTCGTTAAGTGCCAATTTGTGTGTAATTGAGACTTTTCAGTGTTAACTTCAATGCCGTTTGACGGAACTTCGAGTGGAGGAAAATGTTATGGCGCTGGACGAAGACGGCTTTCTCCCGGCAGCTTTCAGAAAGGTTTAGAAAATTGGGAAAGCACTGAGAAGTAATGGAACCAGCAACGTAGCAGGATTTTTGCAAAGAAACCGATTCACGAGGTTTGGGAAAGATTGAAAGGATCGCACTCGTGCGAGCGTTTCTTTGTTGACATTTTACTCGAGCAAGCAGACCTTTACTTGTTGGTATTTTTCTCGATATTCAGACATTTTATCAGGTTCTCTTCACTCAGGTATACTCTGTGAGATTGACTCCGATTTATTTGTTTTTAGCTATCAGGACAGTTTTGTAAATACAGTGAAACCTCTATTAAGTGGGCCCCCAATTAAGCAGACATTCTCTATTAAGCGGACACTTAGCCGGGTCCCGAAATAAATGTCTTATATTTCCCTTTATAATGAACCCCTATTTAGTGGACATCTCTATTAAGCGGACACTGACACTAAAACAAATTGTATTTGGCTATTAATTTATATTGTTAAAAACTTCTATTAAGCAGACAACGGACTAAATTGACAATGTATAGTATTGGATTACGTCCATGATATACTGTAGTCAATTACTATAAATAACAAATGAACATATTTAGCTGTCAATAAACAGTCCATTGGACCGATATTCGGGAGGATAATTGTCATCTGCAATCAAAAGGCATCAGAAGTAAACTCGGTCCGGGAAGCACTACAAATGGCTGAAAAGCTTCTTGAATGTGCAAGATATTAAGGGAATTACAAAGCTTTCGCTGATCCTGTCTAAATCAACAGATCTGCTTCAGGAAATAGTTATTCAAAACCAGAAATAATCTTCAATTTATGATTACTTGAAGCAATTTATGAACTAATTTGTACACAAACACTGAAACAGTCCATGTACCACGCATCTTATTGTTGCTGTTTTATTGTTATGCTTTTGCATTTAAAAAACTAAACAAAATTATTGTTAATGAAAGGTATTGAACTTGAACTCTGGATAGCTTCCTTAACACTTTTTAGCACCTCTGATCTGCCACTGCAAGGTTTTAAATTTTACTCAGACCCCTTTGAAGTTTACTGAACTCGTTTCAAAGAATTGAGACTAAAATATTCATGTTTATAGTAGTTCAGTCATACTTCCTCTTTGTATTCTCCAGTACAGTCTTGGCCATCCCTCTTCTTTTCTGGTTTATTGTTGCATCATTTGACACAAGGTTCCATCTATTATGAGTCTATTATTTTGAAGGTTTTTTTTCAATTTGAAGGTAACATTATGCATTGCAAGAATTTACTTATTAAATTTGCGTTACTCCTTCACAGATGCAGTCTGGAAGTCAATGCTTGACATTTTTAGTCAATATATCAAGATTGAGGGCATGATATTTAGCATTTCTACACTGTAAAAACACAGATCTTGTACATTTTATGAAGAGCATTCATTCCATAATCAAAAAAAAAAAAATGTCCAAAAAATATCAAGTGTTTATAGTTCCAGTCCAAGAGTATTATTCACAGGAGTAATACTTGTTAACTTTGTTCTGGTAATGCTCGGTGTTCTCTCATAGTGTTGTTCATTAGCTTAAAGGAGTACCCTTTTTCAATTAAAGGTACCGGTATATGAAAGGGGCACCTTTTCTGTCAAAATCGTGTACAAAAGGGTAAGGAGTTGGACCTCGAGGTGGAGGCCTCCCCATGATAAACTTTGTAGAGTACCTCCCCTGCCCATGCCCTCACCCCTACCAGGGAGGGGTCAAGTATCCGTACTGACAGATTTGTCTTTATGATCTCCTTTTCCCAGGAGTTTTACTTTAAATGTGCAATGCATCCTGCTGCTGAAGGTGACCAGTGTGCTGCTCTTTATTTAGTGCGTTCAAACACAAGAGATATTCCTTGCTTAGCCTGCACAGATGTCAAGTAAGTCTTAGTCATGTATGTCTTACCTTAGAAGTACACTCTACAACCGCCATCTTAGGGACAGAGGAAGGTGGTGGTTGAGAGAAGAAGCAGAGAAGTGGTGATTATTGAAACAAGTTTGATGGTATTAAAAATGAGTACAAGCTGTTAGAATAATCTTATAGTTTCTGTTTTTGTTCACAAGAGTTAAACAAGTGTTGATCAATTTTGTGTAATAATGTACTAAATCTGATAAATGGGCCCAGATCACCTTCAGCAATTTTTTAGAATGTCTGTGTTGTGGATAATTACAACAACAATATTCATATAGAAATACAGTTTAAAGTAGAGTTTTAAAGTGATTAGCCTCCAAAAAGGGGTACAGTCTTATTTCAATGACAAAATGGCACGTTGGGTATTTTACCTGTTGTCAAAGGAGATAACGCTACCCCCTCCCCCCCCCCTCCTCCTACTCTCTATAATGGCCTATGCAGGGAGGAGTCACCCAAAAGGGATACCTTCTTCAGGCTTCAGGTATATATTAAATGGAATGGGATTTTATAAGTAGAAGTATATGATACTAAGGTTGGGAAATCTGTCATTTAGTTATTTAAAGTGCCTTTTATTAAAATGTTGAAACAGATGCACTTAATGTCTGTATCATTTCATTTATTAGGGCCTACATCACCCAGTGAAAGTGACAAGAAGACTTTGTTTTAGTCAATTCATTCATAATATGGGCCAGTTATGAGAATATGTGAGAAAGAAGTACCTTTTTTCAATGAAAGGTTGTAAAAAAGGAGAACTTTTTCTGTCAAAATGGTATACAAAAGGGTAGGGGGATGGACCTCAGGACAGAGCCTCCCCATAAACAACTTTATAGAGTAGCCGCCCCAGGAGATAACGATTTCCAGACACATTTCAAGATCACATATCTGTCGTCACATGTTACTTTCTTGTTTTTCAGGGATCCAGTTCTTGTTTTTCCATGTCCAGATGGACATGCTGTGTGTTTGGACTGTTTTGAACTCTACTGCACAACAAAACTTAATGACCGACAGTTTGTGCACAGTGATACTTATGGGTACACTTTGCCTTGCCCTGGAAGCTCAGGTAAGATTTAATCAGACAGTCTTTATAAATTCAGTTTTGTATAAGAATGTAACTATGTTTTCCACGACTTAAGGCTTAAAATTGTGCACATTCTTAGATTATAGCACATGTATTTCAGTTAAATAAAACTGATATAACCAGGAATTGAACTACCAAGTACAACTCTTTGATGTCTGTATTATGTTACATTTTGCCAGTACTTTGTACCTTATACATAAATTAGCTTTTTATCAATAATATTATAAGCTAGTTTTGTTAGGAAAAGGAATTAATTTTTCATACTCTTCAATGGTAAAATAAAGTTTATTTAAAATATTTTATTTATATTTCCTAGCAACACTCAAAAAATCGTGTTAAAACTAGAAAAATTACTTTAGTACCCTTGACATTTTGTAATTAGCAGCCTTTTTGAAGGCTTCTTTCCTTGAGTCAAAACTTTCAAGGGATCGCTAGTTTCAGGTGGCTAAAAAGTGCACCAGTGATATTTGGGCCAATCAGCTTCAAAGTAATAAACATTAGAGAGAGAAAAAAGTACAGAACTTTTTGAAAAAAAAATTCTCTCACGTTTTTTTTTTTTTTGCCCTTTTACTAAGGCTCATGCAAAAATATCATGATGTCATTTTGGCTCAGCTTGTTATTTTCATTTGCAGTGTTTCTCATATGAAGTTCTCTTACTTTTGAGGTTGTTACTTCTGAAGGGTCAGCCCTACTTTCAGGAGGGTTTGTTTGTAGTCACCTTCCAAGTCGTTACTTTCCGGAATACTCTATGTCTGAAATTTTCATTTAGCCAAGAAATTTAATGCTGCTTGTGGAGAGTCTCTGCTTTGTGGGGATTGGTTATTACTTTGTAGGCTTTGGCGACCTTACATGTACATATATACAACTGGTGTGTGATGTAGTTCTTGCCTTTGAAAAGTGAAAATCCTAATCACACTGGCCATCAATCCTTCTTGAACATTTTTGCAATCTCCTTTAGAACATCTAGAGTAAACTGTTGATATCTGCTCTCTGCTTCAAGCTGCTGTTGTAGTATTCTTTTGAACAAGTCCTCCTCTCTTTTGCGACTGTCTTCCAAAAACTCTCTCAAGATGACAATCATGCTAAGATCCTCCTGCCTGCTCTGTACCACTTTTCCTGGCCTTGGGTTTTTTCTGGGCTTCTTCCTGGGAACCGGATCATAGTGTGCGCTGTGGGGTCTTTTGACAACCCGCACAGTTGCCTCTTCTGGATAGCTGTCATCCTCGTCCGAGGAATCCTCCTCACTTGGAATGCTCTGTGGAACAGTTTCCGCATTCAAAGGTGTCACTTGAGTCGTCTGAGGAATTGCCTCGGTGTATACCTGTACTGGAATAGGATACTGTCCAACCTGGCTTGCTATTGGGGCATTTAGGGGTGTGGTTGGGGGTGCTGGTTTGATGGGGCGTAGCTGTCTAGGGGAGATGGTGTCGGAGGGAATGGCGATGGTCACTGCTGGAGAAGCTGTAACAACTGTTGGGGTATTCATAACATTATCACCAGTCATTTCCACAGGGATGTTAATACGTACCACATCTTCCTCGTTGTATGGTGCTCCCTTGTTGTTTATGATCTCCTTAAGTATATCATGATATGGAAAAGAATGCGGCAGCTGGTCCTTGGTTCGGTTGTACTCAGCAAGCAGGTTCTTTATCCGCACCTTACACTGATTACCCGTCCTGGGACCCAGCGAGCAGTGAGCTACACGACGGTTAAACTCTTTTGCGATCATGTTCCATTCTTGATAATTCCTTTTCTTGCCTTTAATAATTCGATAGTTTGCCCTCCAAAGCCCTAATAAGGCCATGGTTTCCGGGTCGGTCCAGCGGGAAGAGTTTATTGTCCCTGTGACATCTTCATTGGTGACGTCATGTTTTTGTTGCACAGTCTGTTGACCAGGAAGACTGATTTCAACCATTGAGGTTTTGTCCCCCTCCCCCACAGTTACCATTGTGCTTGTGTCAGACACTGTTGCCACAGCAACTGTCATTGGCTGAGGCTGATGGGACATCGTGAAAGTTGTGTGAGTTAATTTCTGTTGAGAGAGAGTTTTTTCTTGTTTCGAGATTATTTCCTGCCTGTTGAAAATGGTTAACAAAAACAAAAATAAATAAACAAAACACACACACACAAGCTGGTGAATGGAACAAGCAAATAAACTAAAAAAGAAAAGAAAACACTGAGTGGAAACTAAACTTGTATCCACACGATGCCAGAAAAACTGAAACACAGCTTTTATTTCTACAGGTAGACCTACTGTTCATACCTAGATGTGGTAGAAATAAATCAGGTTTACTCTCATTTGTTCCAAGAAATGGCATTTCATAGGGTTTAGAGAGGTCTTTTAAAAATCATGCCCTTAGAACCCCAAAACGGGGGGGGGGGGGGAGTACGAAACATGGACCCTGGTCAATAGGTCCATGGACCAGGTCCATCAAAATATGGACCTTCATGGACTGGGTCCATGGACCCCTTTTTTAAAATACCCCTAAAAATACTGTAGTAAACAATAAAATAAAAATGAAACAAAATAAGTAAATTTTTTTATTGAAAAAAAAAAATGAATTCACAGTAATGTTTCAATTTAATCTTAAAATATTTAAACTATTTACTAGTAAAAGTGAAGAGATATGTACATTGTAATGTACGGTTTTTTGGAGACTTTCACAGGCTTTTAGTCAAACGTTTTGTTGTGAGCATTTTTTTTTAATAATAAAATTTGCAATGTTAAGAATAATTTGACTTTGGAATTTGGCTCTACAAAGGTGACAATGTCATTTGTAAAAATTGCAGTTTAATTTTCGTGTTGGGTAAATGTTGCAGTTCATAACTAAATTGTTACACTACAGTATTTTAGTAGAAGTAAAAATAGGGGGTCCGTGGACCTGGTCCACGGAGGGGTTCCATGTTTTGTACTCTCCCCAAACAGGGAAACACTTCCCACGGTTGGAACAGTGTTTATAAGCTGCTTACAACAAACGCGTACGAGCCTTTCGTAACTCAGTCATGAATAGATCATGGGAGAGAAATTAGAAAACTGACGCGACACTTACAAAGTACATCTCGAAGTATAGGTTCATTTATAGCCGCCTAGAACCCGTGGCATTTTAGGAGGTCTTGTTGAGACAGAGACGAAAATCAATACTTCATACGACGACTTCGTATTGCCCGTGAGGCTGTCATTCTAATCTGTGCTACACTTTCCAACTGCCCCTCTCGGAAATAAAGCAGTTATTTCTTGTATTGGAACTACAGTAATACATGGATACAGATGTTAGCATTTGAAGTGCGGCTCAGTTTTGTATGCCTCAGTGAAGGCCCGAAGATAAATTTCGTAATTTTATATTCTGTTGTTTTTAAGGGAGTAAATTTCAGTGGAAGCAACTTTGAATAAATTTGCGATCAGTATTGATTCCACGCACTTCTGCTGAATTTATCTTTTTAATTTTTTTAATCGCGAAGACCAATTTTTTTCCCTTCCAGAGTGGATTCAAACGCTGTAAAATCGTCGAATCCACCGTATAAAAGGTTTTTATCAATTATGCAAATCGCGCGAGCTCAGATCGCTGCGATGCTAATACGAGATTGGAGCTTCTTTGAACTAAGTCGCTTATTTTGATGGCGTTCTCTGCCAGAGCTCTACCATAGTAAAGTAAAGTAATATATACTTACGATATGCGGCACGTACAGTCGTTCAATTTGCTGTTTTTCTGGTGAATCAGCAGGCGCTTCTTCCTCTCTTCCGTGTTCGATCGAATTCAATTCTTGTGGCGCTCAAACCTCGCCGACAATGGTATCGAAACTCGTTGGATCCGCTTGACCGATTTAATCTTCCTAATTAGGCTCTTCTGCCAAGCTGGGCTAAAAATCTCGTGTTACGATATAAACCCGAAAGACTTCAGTTATTTAAAGTCATTCTTTGCGGCATTTTCAAGACTTCTGATTCGAAAATTTAGCTGATCTACGCTTTTATCCCAGTCTTGTTTGGTGGACACTCGACGAAGCTTGGACTCATTTCAATTCAAGCCACCCGAATGTCAACAATAAATAAACAATGGCCTTTTGTTAGTAGTATTACGTGAGCCAGATCCCAATATATGATTCGATCTTCTGGCGTAATTCTATCATGTATCGCTTTCATATGGTAATTTTTGCCCCAAACTTGAGAACATTATGACTAAATCCCAGAAGGAGGATCGTGTTTTGGATAAAGGAATATTTTTATTTTGCCCTAAAGCGCGTAGTGTGTAACATTTTGTCGTGATTTTTTATTTGCGAGTTAATGAAGTATTTTTTTTCTCTCTCTCTCTCTTTCTCTTTCTTTTCTTTTTTCGATGGGGTAGTGAAGAGCCCCGGGGAAGAGGAGAGGGGAGCAAAAAGGCGGTCAGCGACGCTGGTCAGCGATATATGGAGTTGGTCTTTTTCTATGCTCAGTAATTTGAAGTCTATCCTATTAAGTCTTTTGGTGACAAATGCTTCCTGAAGGCTCACAGGATCTGTCTCTAAGCTTGGTTTAAGTTTTGAGCAAAAAATCCTCAAAGGCTTTTTGACATTTGAAAGCGGTTTTAGGTGTTTCGGTAATGAACTAAATTTTAAAGAAAAATGATTTTGCTGGGAATCGTTTCAACTCGTAAAAATGTGACTTCGCAAAATGAAAAAATCTGCCAAGTTTCTTGTTGGATTATAGACC
>CM042749.1:5856764-5869264 GCA_022496165.2 Catalaphyllia jardinei
ATTTATTAATATTAGTCCCTAATGCCTTAGAACTATCGAGTGAACGCGGAAAACGCCAGACGAGCGAGGTGGGAGGCTGAGGCGAAACAGGTGATTGAGCAGATCAGTAAGAAGTGTCCCGGATGTGGCACAAACACAGAGAAAAATGGTAAGGAAATATCCCCTTCAGCCCCCTCCCTTACAACTTGTTCCTAACGCCCCGTCCCATTTTCATCTTGTTTGCTTGGCATGGCAATAAAAAAGTCAAGTCAATTTATATCTCTTGTCTTGTCTTTAGGCGGATGTAACCACATGTCCTGTACGCGATGTCATTTTGAATGGTGTTGGATTTGCCTCATTGCTTGGAACCCGGAGTGCCAGGGCTCTCACTGGTTCGTACAGCGCTAGTGCTGTACATTTCACCGCTCTATGTCATGTTCGTGACCACTGTTAGTTTAGACTGCGTTGACGCCATTGAGTTGGGTCGTCTGCGGTCGTCACGCGAAGATTGCGTGACAAGAACGACGCTGGATGGTGTGAGCGCGAAGCCACCACAGGTCGGCACATCTTGGAAAGTTCTGCTAAAAAACTCATGCCTTTCTTGATACATTCAATTTTTTCTTTTCCTGGATTTTCCTTTGTAGTTAGTGGGTTATTACTCATTGCTTGTGGTTTCTTATGATTTGAAGAAAACTGAGTATATCGCAAAAACAAAAAAAGAGAGATTTAAAAGCTATGACATAGCTAATATAGCTCCTTTGGATAGGCTTCTTCCTTTTCAGGCGTATACAGGGAAAATTAGATGTGTTACATGTCGAACAATATATTTTTAGACGAGATCGACATAAGATAACTAGAGGAGAAAACTGGAAACAAGTAAGGAGAAAAGAATTATCCTTTTCAGTAGGTCAGCGTGTTACCTACCAAATCGAAGCAAACGCTTCAATGTGCACGATGAATTGAATAGAACTATGCGCGTTTTCTATTACGTAGATTAATAAAACACTTAATCACAGAAATATTACTCTCGTCTTTATTTCTTTATTTTCCAACCCTACATATGTTCAGTGCTTTTTTTTCACAGCTGCGTCACTAGTCCAACCTGTATCTTTATAAAAAGGAACACAAGGGCGTCACGGTCACTGTTATAAATTTCAATATTACCTTCGTGGGTGAAAACTGGCATTTTTTGGCTAGTCCTCGGTATGCCATTATTTAAGAAGCAAACTGGCGCAGGAACCCAACATTCCTGCTCAGTGCGTGATTGTATGGTTTGCCAAACTTAGTACCAAGCATTTTGCTCCTGCCAGTCTTAAAAATGGCGGCTGTTAGCACTTCGTGATTCACCTTCGATTTATGGAAATCGAGCGATCCCTTACAAGACCGACCGCCTTGTTACTGACAGAGTGTGAACTTCAGTAATCCAAGGAAGTTGAAACTCGAAAACCGCAACTATATATACATTTTTAACGTGAAATTCGTAAACGATTTTTGTGACCAGTGTGACCTGTGACCTGTGACCTGCAAAAGAAACCTGTCGCAAGATACAGCCATTTGAAAATGTCAAAATTTACCCAGAAATGTATGGCCATCCGGACGCTGTGATGTGTCCCTACATTTCTATGTTAATTTCGACGTTTTTAAATCGCTGTATCTCAGTCAAAACTAGCCTGAATCTCGATGTGCTCTTTCTGACCAGTGCCCTGCTTTCTGACTATGTGGATGAATAGTTGTTTATCCCATAATTCACAGACTTGTACCTAGTCCTTTTCGGTTTGAAATCAGGCAATAAATGGCTGTCAGGTGAGGGTAAGAGCTTGCTTCACCGGTTCGATTGGTTCGTATAGGAAATTCGTTCGTATAAAGGCCTTAAAAGTTTAAAGGATCTGATCGAATGGATTGTGATTTTAGTAGAAGTACATTAATGGTGAGGGCTCCTGGTGAAAGTCAGCTGGAGAGATCGACAGGACCGCTTCCGGCGCATTCCGGCCCAAGTCGGCGGTCAGCAGTGTATCCTTTATTCAACCAAGCAACGAGGACAAATTATCACCTTTAAGCTTTGGTATGGTAAACATACAGCAGTTTATTAGGCATCTGGACTAGCTTTCCTTATCAAAACAATGTACGAGAAGACGGAGATGTTTTGTCCTTTGTGCTACAGTAGATACGGCACTGGATTCCCACAAAGAATTCCAAGAGAATTGGACTGTCGGCATACCTTCTGTACAGGCAAGTTAGTGGGTCGCTAGTGTGTGATTATGGAATTCAAATAAGACGTTCGCTAAAAGAAGTAGTTAACTTTTTTATGAGATAATTCTTCCTGTATTAAAAAGGATTACTTTTTATAGTCACTGTCTCTTTAGATCAGAGTGAAAGTGGCGTTCTAAATTGTTGTGGTTCTAATTGTTCTTGACGAGATACTTATAAGGTATTTGGTTTGCAAAGTGTACCATTTTATTTTTTTGGGTTGAACAAATTGTGGAGAATACCTATTTTTTTACAATTCGATTAGGTTTGTTGCCAAAGAAAAATGCAGAGAAAGTTTTTGACGTTTCAGTGTGATAGCAAGATTTTGAAGTCGGTATATTAAATGTTTGTCGATTTTTCCATGGATACCTGCGGACGGGCATACTAAAATATTAACACCGCATTTGACATTACACATAACGTTAATGAAAATGTTCTGAATTAGTCAAGGCTGTGTTTTGCTAGAACTTGGCTAGAAAATTTCGCATACTTGTACAAAAATCTCCTGATATATTCTTAGGCGTAAGTATGCAAATGTCGTGTCTTTAATTCATGTTTCAGTCAAGCGTGCCATGTTACAGTTAATTATAAAGTGCTACCATCTTGGGTGCCTTTAAAACAATAGGGTGTCAGTAAAATCACAAAGGTTGTATTTTCACTTGGCCGTTTGAATGGGGGAACATATCCTTTCTAGTATTTGTTTCCGTTGTTTACAGAGCGACTTTAACTGGTTGAAGGTGACTTCTGTTTGTGAAATTTAACCTGGTGCCGCTAGATCAGAAGATTCAAATAAAAAAGTGTCTAACTTTTGAAAATGGTATGAGATGAATAATTCATCTCATACCATTTTCAAAAGAAGAAATGAAAGCTCATTACATTAAATATGCAAATAAGTTTCTTTTAGAAGATGCCAGGCTGAAGGAGTTATGGGAAGGATTGTTGAACTCATCTATCATTTTATTTGGAGGGGGGAACCCAGAAAAATTGGGTCCTGATGTACGGCCTTCTTCCCAAAACTCTTGGCCTATTATGGCCAAAATCTTTGGTTTTCTGCCCTATTTACGACCTGACCAAAACTTGATACACTTACTTCACTCTATTTTAATTTGCACTTACATTTTGAAATTAAAATATTAGCATAAAAAAGAAAAAGATACATAACAATTAAAGGTGACAATGGTATACAGTTTGTCCATGGGGGCTAATAGAAATGCGAGGTTATCGAGTTAGCCTCCGTCTTGTTTGAGTGAACATTAAAAGACATGGGAGTAGTTAAGGAAAGAGCAAGAGAATTGTGGAAACTTCTGTTTGATATTGCTAAGATAGAACATAGTTTTAACACGTTTGGAATTGTGGAAACTTTTGTTTGATATTGCTGACACATTTAGAGATCTTTACACTTGTTTGGTTTTCTTGCCAAGGATCAGTGGCCATAAATGAGATCATTTGATTTGTTTGCCAGTATTTGTTTTTATACAGCTGGCACAGTTACCCTACACATAATTCATGAAGGGCTTTGGTTGATGGTGTTATCAATAATTATGAAAAAGTAGCTTTTTCAGAGAAACATACTCAATTCTAGAGTGCAAAAACCATACCCTATTTGACCAAAATAGCCGAATCAATACCTATTTATGACCAAAATGGCTGAAAAACCATACCCTTTGGGGCTGCACATGCTTATATAGCCCATAAAAGGGAGAACATGCCCCCCCCCCCCCACCAGTTCTGTTTTGATTCAAACTCTCAGCTAGTCTTATGTTCATAATTTCAGGGCCATATTAATCCAGAGAGACATCATGACTGGCCAATGCTATTTGTTTGTTTTGTATATATATAGATTATTACATGTCAAGAGCCTGATATCGTTTTTATTCACAAGTTTTTAATACCGTATTGCGAACGAGCAAGTCTTCGAGCGAGTGAGCTATATGGTATTAAAAACGAGTGAATAAAAACGTAACATGTAATAATTTGTTTATTACATATTCGTGTTTTTGTTCTCTTCGAGAAACTCAAATTCACAAATCTTGAAGCGGCCATTTCATTGATAAAACTGCAAAGCAATTTTTCCCGCCAAATTTGATGCCAGGCGTCAGCTAAAATATAATGTGCAACCCGATTGGTCCAACCAAATTATTACAGTCTATTTGATTGGACAATTCAAACCATGAAGTGACATGATATCATATCACTTCACGGGTATTATTTTTAGTCACGGCTTTATCACACTGATATCCACACATAATATGTCATAATGTAGAATATCAAATGGTTGAGATTACTATTAATATTTTTTTTTACTTAGCCTAGCTAATTATTTATGAAGTAAAACAATAGAACCTGACAAATCGTTTATTATTAAGGAACTATCCTGGCTCAGATAAGGTTTCCAAGCTGACAGAGGATTTTGACACTCATAAAACTCACCCAGATTTAAATTTAACATTTCTGTGAGTTTTATTGGAGTGTTGATTTTCTATAAGCTGTTAAAGGAAGAACAGGTAAGAGTTTTGATGAGCCTAGCAGAACAAAATAGCAGCACTTTGAACAGTTCGTTTAAAAATTAAATAATATTTTAAGGTGATTCCTTAGAAATAAAAGTTACCAATGAATGTTTTTTAAACTTACCCTGAGTGTTCCCTACCAAGCACTGTTTTGTACAAAAACAATAAACATGATAGGTCACGATGCTCGCTTAACCCGTTGACTCCTGTGCCCCCCATACCTGGCCATGACGAGCCCTGGCCTTTCTTCCATTTCTGACGTCATCACTTTTGACGAAAATTGGCATCATCTGTACTCAACTTCTGCAGGTTGAAAAGACCTTTACAGTAGTACTCAGATCAGAGTTCTTGGCCTAATGGCACCTGAGATATGCACAAAAATGCTCAAAAAGTTGAGTGAAAAACTCAGAGCAAAATTTGGTGCTCCATGGTAAAAATTGCCTGTCTCAATGACGCTTTCTTAGAAGTATTTTAACTACAAGCAAGCCCATTAGAAGGTCAATCGCTACAACAAAAAGAAAACAAAAGGGGAAAAAGGAAAGGTGAAAAAAAAATTTAAAAAAAATCGGAAAGCCTCAAGACATAGGCGATGCCTTCTTGTCCAAATTTCTCTTCTCAAAGTTTTGATTTCTACGCATGCCCGAACCAAAATGTTGTAAAACACGATGCTAGTGGAAAGAAAGGTAAGCTGTAATGTTGCCAATGCCTTTTTGACTAGGTTAAAGCTAATTTGGCCAATATCCAGCCTGAAAATCAACAAAATTTCAAAAAAATGTGTTTTTGGTCAAAAGCTCCAGGAATCGATAGGTTAAGAGATGTGATGGACCAATTGTACCCCATTTATGCTTGCACTTGTGTCAATACATGCATTATTTATTAGTCCATGTTTTATTTTTCAGTAGCTGTGATGCATAGTTTACAAAAAACTGATACTTTGGAAAAAACCTGATAGGTAGAAAGTGTCAAGCATATGGAACAATTAAGAATTGGTTCATGCTTAGCATGCGTATATCAAGTTATGGATGCATGCGGGAAGTTTGGAGAGCACGAAAGAAGTGTAAGAGTTGCTTGAGGCGCAACTCTAGCTTCTTGAGTGCTCTCCAAACTTCCCAAGTGCATCCATAACTTGATATACGCACAGCTAAAAGCATGAACCAATTCTTTTATAACATGGCGACAACAACTTGGGTGCTAAACTGACATGCTTAATTTCTGATTGACTACAACTAGTTCTCACGATGCACCATGAAGGAAAACAAAGGTCGTTAAATTATTATTATCCTAACACACCACAATCATTTAAGCAACAGTTGAACGAAAACGCTTAACCTGGTCTCTAAAATTGTCAATGAAAAATTCGCTTCTTCGAATTAAGATTATAATGAAAACGTAGCGAAACAAAGTACAAATACTCAATAAATATGAAAACAAGCAAAGTCAAAATATACTCACGTCAAAGTAAACATCTTTGCCAGGTAAAAGTCAAAGGCTCGAAGTAGGGTTAGGATTGTTCAGAATAATCTTCACATTGCCGAAACTTAATTAAACAAAGGAACTTGCACCAAATGCAGCAGAAATTTTGCAGCTGAAATGAAACTGCACACGCATTGCACAAGTCATTTTATTGAGCATGGCCATGCGTACATAAAGATTTTGTTCATGATAGCTCAATAGGATTTAGATAGGACTAGTGTGCGCGCTATGTTATAATATCATATAACATTTGTCGAAAAATGACGCCATTTAAAACAACATGGATGTAAAGTGTTCAAATGGTTGTTGCTTTCGCGGTCATAATTTGCCTCCCAAAGTAACAGTTTTGTGCATGCTTTCACCTATACCTTTTTCAGTCCAATAGAAACTTTTTATTTTTCTGTAAATTAAAGAGGATAATATGTACACTATTATTATGTAGTAACAAATAAGGTCACCATACTCGTTTCAAAGAAAACAGCCATTTATTTCACTATTAAGCTTAGCTCGAGGGAAGTTTCTTTCATTACATTCATGCATGAGCCCATCTGCGTGCAAGTTACGCGAAAATCATTGGCAGTAGGGACGCTAAATGCAATACTGAGGAATCACCTCAAGTTCTGCTCCATCTGTCAGTGAGAAAGTTAGTGTATATAGTTCTTAATAAATACTTCTTTATTATATCTCCCCTAAGACTTAACCTAGCTAATTATTTGTGAAGTCAAACAAATAGAACCTGACAAAATGGTTTATTATAAGAAATTAACCTTGATGTGATAAGATTTCCAAGCTGATAAAGGATTTTCACACTCGTAAAACTCATTCAGATTTAAATTTAATGTTTATATGTCTGTGAGTTTTATGGGAGTGTTGATTTCGTATCAGCTGTTAAAGGAGCCCAGCTACGGAAGCCAATAAGGGGCAATCCCAAAATATTTACGAAATCCGAAAAAATGTTTTTAAAATCTGAAAAGATATTTTAAATCATAATGTTTTTTGGAAATGATCGTTGAAGAGTTTATCAAATCTGAAAAACTATTACAAATCTTAATAAAATTATTCAATACACAAATATTATTTTGTAATTCCGAAACCAGTTTACAAATCCAAGAATTGTCGCTAAATCCAGAAAAATATTTTGCAAATCCAAAAAAATATTTTGTCACATGCTACTTGCCCCAGCAGTCAGCCGGTGTCAGTTTGTTTCCGCCATTTTGCCTTATCCATAATGGCGGAGTGGGTTGATATATTTTTTCCGTATTTTGTAACGTTTTGCTAATGACACTGGAGTATGTTCATTATGTATGATTTGTGTTAACTGTAGAAGTACTTACCTTTAGGCATGCTAGAGGCTTGTAGGCTATCAAAAGCAGCAGTAAAAAACAGCAAGGCTTTTGAACAGTTCATTTAGAAATGAAATATTAATAGTTTTAAGGTGGCTGAACACAGTTTTCAAGTGCTCATGCGCAGCATTTAACTGAGTTCTTGCGATAATAAAGACAAATCATAGAATTGCTGGATTCATTGTGTCGTTTACTTTTCTAACATACATAATTTATGAATTATTTCATATACACTTTACATCATACCTTTGTTATTAAGTCTAAAACCATCGACACTGCATTCAATTGTGAATTAAAATAGCAAAGAGGGAGTGGGCATTGAGCAAATAAGATGATCACTCTATCAACGGCATGTCTGTTTTTGCAATCCTTGTGCACGCGCTGAATTGCATCTCAGCAAGAGTGCATGTGAAAACTGTGTTTGGCCACCTTAAGTTCAGCTGCTCTATCTGTCAGTGAGAATGTTAGTATATAGCTCTTAAGAAAATAATAATCCTTTACTGTATCTCACCCAAGGGACCTAATAAGGATTAAGTTGCTCACTCACTTCAGAGCATATGCGAGCCGAATATTAGATAGCATTACCTTTGAAAAACACTGTATTTATTCACAAAACTTTCATGCTGTATTGAAGCATCAGACTGAGAAGAAGCACCAGTCTGTCTATTGAGAAGTCCAAGTTCAACCTAAATCAAACTTTAAATCTATTTTCCTGAATATGTTTTTTTCAGTTCAGAGTGTCTAGATTTCATTGCTAACATAGCTTATTGTAGTTATAATTTACACAATTAAATTTTGATTTGTTAAAAAGGGCTGGCCCTGAATAAGCACCATCAAAACAATAACTACTCAAAGAGCATCAGGGCACACAGTTGAGTAAATATTATTAGTACTCAGTGCTTGACTCTGGATTAAGCAGTGTAAAGAGTGTGTCACCAGTGAGTGTCACTGTGTTCTTGAACAGGACACGTAACTCTCATTGTGCTTCTGTTTACTCAGATGGCATTACTAAAATTGTGAGCAATTTAAGGCTGCGGTATACCAGCAATAGACTGGCGCTCTATCCAGGGAGAACCAGGAGTGGAATATTTGTAGTCACTTCATGTATCTGCAACTGGAGATAAGCCGGATGGACTACAATGCTTCAATGCAAACTTCACTTTATTTTGTATCACCCAGAAAATAATGAGGCCCTCTGGGGACAAAGTCTTACCAGGCCAGTTCAAATATTTTTTTAGATCTGGTTTAACTCATCTCCTCCTTTAACTTTCCTTGGGTGTCCAAGCGGTTGAACAGTTGATGGCCTTGAGGCCGAGGGAATTAACAGTTACTAACCTCTTCTAATCTTATTATTAATCAGAGCACTTTTTACTCATGTAACAATTTTTTCTCTTGCATGGTTTCCCAACATAGAATGCCTCCTAAAACTGCAAGAACTGCAAGGCTCTGTCATAGAATGTTGTTCATGTAAACTACGGACTCTGTTACCCCCCAATGGCGTTGATGGACTTGATAAAAACATGGATCTTTTGAAAGCAGTTCTACAATCTGAGGAAGAGGAACAAAAATTGTGCAACTTCTGCATTCAGAAAGTTTATCCTTCCAAACCAGCGACATTTTACTGTTCCGAATGTGATGTGTTCATGTGTGGCAGTTGTTCAGATGTTATTCACTCTCAATTGGAATTCCGTTGTCATGACATCACTCGAGCAAGTACTGTTAAAGATGGGACAGGGGAGGTTCAAAGGTCGAAAGTCTCATCTGGACGCTCATCTAGCTGTTCAACATTTAGTAAACGATCTTCCAGTATAAAGCCTGGATTAAGCAGCAGGCCTTCCAGTGGTTTGTTGGACTATTCAGCGATACCAGGTAATTATGATAAATGCATCAAATACGACACAAAGTTGTTTGTCATTCGATCTTCAGGGCTTGAAAAAAGTGCAGTCCAGTTGTCCAGGAAAAGTAGATTTTTTTGCCAGGCAAGTAACTTTCATTCTCACTTGGCCGGTGGGTAACAGCTCAGGCAAGTTGCTTTTCTGCCAACTAAATCAAGTAAAAAGAAAACTTGGTTGATAAATCTTGGTTCAAAATCTCTTTACAGTGACCAATTCACATAAAAATTTTATCAACCTAGTTGATAAAACTAAATTATCTTGTAATACTCCTCACCAATATAGCACCACAGTTTCTTTTTAGAAACTTACCCCCTTTATTAAAGGAAAACTAATACTTGCCCTGAGAGCAAGCAAAACTTGAGAGCTGCTTGTCCAAAGTTGAGCTGGAATTCAAGATTTTCCTGAGCCTTGTTCTTCCTGAGCCTTCCTGAGCCTTCCTGAGCCTTGTTGTTAGTTGGATGATTAGGAAAGCGGAGATTGCAAGGGCAGGGGAAGCTTAGTGGTTCAGTGTTCTCTGGCTCAAGAAATTAAATCAAGTTTAAGCATGTCCAGGATCTTTGCATTTGTTTTCTTTGGTAAAGTTGCTTACAAACAAACAAGCTCTTTACTTGGGAAATGTCCTGGTCAATTTTTACTTGCTTATGAAATGAACAACACATTGTCCTTCAGTACCAAGTTTTCATTCTTAATTTTAATCTGCCTGCGTAGCTTAACAATGGGTGTTTGTTTGACAATATTTTCTTTGGCTAAATTTTGAATACTCTTGGTGTAGTGGATCAGGGGTGGGGTGAGGTGCCATTTGGTGGGAAACTCATTCTAGGAGATTTATTACAATCTTAGTGGAGTCAGGCTAGTTAATAAGCGTCAGCTGTTGAATAACCTTGTGCTATGTTGTTTCTTGTCTTGGAAACTTCAGAGTGTCCTGTTCACAAGGAGATGACAAAATTCTACTGTAGGAATTGTAGATGCTTATGTTGTGCATCTTGTCACAAGTATGGCAGCCACAAAAACCATAGCTGCTTCCAAGTTCATGAGGCTGAAGAAAAGGAAAGAAAGGCACTTGTTAGATTACAAACACAAGTTGAACAGCATGGTGAAAAATTTATAAAGGCACGAGGAGAAGTGCAAAGAGCTATCGAGGATGTGAAGAAAAATACTATAGAAGTAAAGGATATAGCACGGAGATATTACAGAGAGCTAAGAGCGGCCATTGATCAGGGAGAGAAAATTTTGATAGAAGATATTGACAAGAGGAGTGATGCAAAGTTGAAAGCTTTAAATGAACAGCTCAGGTAATGATAATATTGAGGAGTGATGCAAAGTTGAAAGCTTTAAATGAACAGCTCAGGTAATGATAATGTTGATTCCTAATGAAGGTACAGATGTCTGTAACGGAGTCTGTGAATCTCTTAGTTGTCTATTTGGCACTGCAAGACAACATGCAAACCTTAGTTAGCATAATCAATAGATGTACCATTTAACTCAAAACCAAAATTATTTCAGTGTTTTACACTTACTATGAAAATGTCTTTTTTGCTTATAGCCAAATGATTGAAATCTCAAGCTTGACGACAACGGCTTGCAGAAACTGTGAAAATGCTCTGAGTTTGGACTATTATGAAATGCTGATGCTTAAAAAAGACGTGGAAACAGAGATGATGGAAGTGCTTGAGCTGTTGTGTGAGATTACTCCAATGGCCAAGCCAGACCTTGGCTGTCAGTTCCCTAATCATGAAAAACTCTTGGGCGACATTCGTAGCTGTGCCAAGCTTGTCTTACGTAAGTACCATGGCTTGTGACAATCACATTTCATTTCTCTAATTCTAAGCGCAGAAAGCCAACAACCTGAACAACTGAGAGTTTTCAAAGTTCTGTAGAAAAAAAAAACGCGATGATGACTGCCAAGCATAACTTGAACACACTTAATAACTGGATTATCACAAACACAATAGAAAAGTAGGACAACAGAAAAATAACATCACAATTTGAAGTTTTGACGACACAAATTTGTAGAACAAACCGTTGAAAAGACCTTTACTTATTTAACCGTATAGCATAGTCTGAAAGGCTCCCCAAATTGACCAATACCCTAATTTTTTTCCGAAAACGAAACATGTGTTTTTATATACCTTAGCTGCTTGTTGCTAATGAATTGATAAGCTATTGAAACTTGTGAAAAATACCATCAAGCTTTTAGTCACGATATTTTGAGTTATTTTCGCAACATAGAAAATAACCTTTAATTTGAAGGAAAACTGAAATAAGTAGATTACTAAGATAGAAAAACACAAAGGGATAATAATAAACCATAAAATTACAAGGATGGAAAAGATTAACATGGATTACAAACAACGAACTTGAAAAATTTCGGCTGAACTTTTCAAGATATGCAAACCGTGCTTCTTTAATTCACAGCACCAGGTCCCCCAGAGAAGCTGACTTGTAGAATAACAAGAGACAACAATGTTCACGTGAAATGGGATCCGCCAGAAAAAAACTTGTTCCTGTATTCAGTACTCGGTTACATTCTACAAAGCAGCTCTGGTAAGTGTGTGTAAGATCAAATTCCCGTTTGACTTGCTTTCAGTGGTAACCTTTCCTCAACTTTCTGAAGATGAGACTACCAAAACGGTTTTTCAACGAATTGAATGAAAATTTAACATTTCCTAGAAAAAGAAAACAAAACCGGCTGACAATACTGGCAGTGCAGATGTCCAGAATTGCATGTTTAAAATGGTAAATTTGATTTCCTTCAGCGAAGTGGTTAAAAAATAATATAAAATTTTCTTACTTACACGTACAACAGCTGTAAAAAGCTCAGGTTCACTATAGTTTCTTGGATCAACTTATTTATTTATGGCAATTCTTTGAACTGCTTGTCATTTCATTTCAGGTCCAGATGACAGTTTTGTTACCATCTACAAAGGACACGAGACCTCATTGACAATAGACAAGACTACAGCGAACTTACCTGTTGAAAAACAAGTTCAGTTTCGTGCCTGTGCTATAAACCTGATTGGCGAGGGGCCATGGAGCTTTCCATATGGAATCAAAAT
>CM042749.1:5875160-5902660 GCA_022496165.2 Catalaphyllia jardinei
ATAAATTAAAATTTATATGTATTTTTGAATAAATTAAAATTTATATGAGAGGGGCTTGGTGGTGAACTGATAATAATTATTAAAACAAGTATGAGAGCTCTTGCATCCATTGGTTTCATGGTCAAGTGGTAATGGCAGTGGGAAGCAGGTCCAGAGGTTGGTGGTTCAAATCCTGGTGAGTACGAGATAAAAGGAAAAAAAAGTGAAACTTACTGTTAATTAGTATTCACGCTTAGTGGGGATTTGGGGGTAGGGGTAGAGTAGCTGGGGGATAGAATAAATCAGGAGTCACTTAGTGAGAATAGAAGAGAATAGGATAGAGGAATGGAAAGACATATTTTCCCTTCTTTACAGACAGTTGACAAAAAAAATTTTACCCAGTTTGAAAAATTCAAAGTGGTTTAAAAAAATTTAAACTGGTTTAAAAAAATTTAAACCAAACAGAAAAAACAAACCACAACATATACATAAGAGATCCTATGAAACCTTTCCTATTAAGTGTATAATGCAGTATTTATATACTTGTTTCCATTTCAGACTGTCAGATTTAAGAATGAACTAGAGAGAAATATCACAATCAAGTTAGGATATGCTAATGCAAAGGTAAGAGGGCAATGAATAAGCCTTGTCCCCACTGGGATGAATGGGCTGGAAGATAGTGCCAGGAAACGAATTCACATTTGCACAGTAGCAGCTATACCTAATGAAGGAATGTTACCGGTAGAAATTTTGTAAAAGACGTGAGTTAAGGAGAAGGGGGTTGCCAGTTTTGAGTAAGGGGAAGTGGGTAGGGAAACTTGCTACAGCCATTAATTAAGTTGAACAGGCTGGGGAGAAGAGTGATTATTATTGCAAGGCTTGTATATACAGTGAAAGTGAAAAAAACCTGCATTGTCTGATGATTTAATTTTTCAATTTTTTAGAGGTTGGTATCTTTGGGCTTGGCGTGTTATAGAATTTTGGATGCCTGCTTTTCAAATCCTGGCTAAAATGAGAGTTACCGAGTGTACCCACGTGTGCATTTTAAATAAATACTTAATTGTGCTGATCATTAGCTTAAGAACGTCTGGTATATGTGAATTACTTACTCATTTCTAACAATGTCTTTTATTTTAGATCTACAAGTGTGATGGCAGCTCTTGTTCAAGACCTGGATGTTATCGTTCTTCTGGTAGTGCCAGGGAAGATGTATTCCCTTGTGATAGAACAGGATGCAATGGAAAGTTTAAACTAGTTAGGTGAGGAAATTGTATTATTAATCTGGGAACTTTAATTTTGGGTTTGTTATTTTCAAAATGAGAAGCTATTTTACGAGATTGAATATTTCTTTCACAACTGTCAATTGCAGTGGATTTTTTGCCTTAATTATGTGCTCTGTTATCTAAGCTTGTTTAAATTAACACTAATTGCAAAAATGATGAAGTGGTTACTCCAGTTAGCCTAAATAGCGCTGGATATCACTTACTCAGCAGTGGTTAGCTCTCAACAAGGGTAAGGGTTAACCCTTACAGATAACCATATCCCACATTGACTCTTAACCATAGTGCCGTTTCATCATTTGGCATTGCCCCCTTATCTGTAACAAATGGGGAAACAACACTTTAAATTGTAGACTTTGAGATAATCCTAGGGTAGTAAACATATTAAAAAGAGTGGTGTAAATGGTGTTCATCCAAAAAAGTGCTGGTCCAATTCAAAATACTTTGTAAAACCTTATCAGAAGTAGTGTTGTTCCTTCTTAGGCATGTGTCGTTTGTGGACTGTCCTGGTCATGACATTCTTATGGCCACCATGTTGAACGGTGCTGCAGTTATGGATGCTGCTCTTTTACTCATAGGTCAGTTTTCAGAATGAATTTATTATTTCAGTCATATTATAATATGATCTTGAAATGGTTAGTTTTCATCAAATGACCACTTGCTCTTGGTATTCACAAGTACCAGTGAGAACATCAACTCCTGGGTGTGGGGTGGGGGAGGGGAAGAAAGGAGGGCTCCTATGTAAAGGCTGGGGATGATGGTCATCTTGTTTAGGGGTGTACATAAAAATCACAGATACTGGTCTTAATTAGATGTTGAAGATGAAACAGCCCAGTGACTATTTTTAGCTTTCAAGGTATCTTTTAGGGTTGCTCCTGAAGAAGTAATAAAACAGCTGTCATGTCTGTTGTAATGTGGTATGTTTCTTTTTTTTACCTTTCAACTAGACTGTTGGAAGCAGTAGTGTCTAAACAGAGTAAGAAACATTTCAGAGATTGATTTTAGTGTGTGATCTCAGTCCATCTGCTCCACAACACTAGCCTGTGAAAAGGCTCTCTAGGATGGGCAAAGAGAAACAACGGACAGAAAGAGGAGATCGAACCTCCCTCAGCTACCACAGCCAGATCCTTTTCACCCCTTCCTTCCAGCCAGAGCCTGTGTACAGGGTACACAACACATCCAAAAGAGATAGGGGGTTGAGATGGATTTATTGTTATTATTATATTTCCCTAAATCCAATTCCAAGGATTGCCATAGATAATGTACAGTGCACGCACAAATAGAGAAAAATTTCTTTTTTTTCAGAATTTGCATTTTACTGCACAAAAGCATATATCTGTTACAATCACACCATTACTTCACTGCGCTGTTACATATTAATATTTTTGCTTGTTTTCGTCAAAGCTGGAAATGAATCTTGTCCTCAGCCACAAACCTCAGAACATCTGGCCGCCATTGAAATCATGAAGCTTAAACATATAATTATCCTGCAGAACAAGATAGACTTGGTCAAAGAAAGCCAGGCTAAAGAACAATATGACCAGATACTCAAGTTTGTTCAAGGTGAGACATTCCATCAATGCTTACAAGTTTATATTTGCTTAGTTTTTATCAAGAACTTTAACTTGCAGTTGCTTGCCTAGGCATTAAAGGAGCTACTTTACAGTTAAACTGTTTGAAACATTTAGGCTAAAGTTTCAATTTTGTTGTTTGTAACCTGTTTCAATCTTCTCCATCCTTAACAATCCTTGTTCCCTTATGGTTATTTTAATCTCTTTGGTATTTTTCCATCTTTGTAAAGCATTATTTTCAGGTTCCCTTCAATGTGGCAGTAATTTTGTCCAGGACAAAATAACTCAAAATACCAGGATAAAGTCCCTTTAACATATATTAAGCAGATGTTTTCAATATTTTTAATTGTGTTTTACCAATAGGAACAATTGCTGAGGGAGCCCCCGTTGTACCCATCTCTGCACAGCTCAAGTACAACATAGAAGTTATCTGTGAATTTATTTGCAAGAAGATTCCTGTTCCTGTCAGAGATTTTACTTCAAGTGCTAAACTCATAGGTTTGTTCTAATTTAAAGTTAATGATAATTTTAGTAATTCTGCCTTCAACTTGAATATATATTGATTGAACTCAGTGGCATCAGTATAAGGGATGTTTTTTTATGTTTGTCTCATGCATGTCTATTGGTACATAAGTAAAAACTCAGTTAAATGAAGAGTTTTGTACGGAGGACTTGTTTTGAAAAGAGCCATGTTTAACTTAGAATTGGCCCATTGTAAACTACGCTGCTTAGGTGAAGATACAAACTTATCAAGGCTGTGGTCTTAGAAAAATTACAAGGAGCCCAGAGGTCCCTAATCATGAAATCTTGGCTGCCCAGCATTTAAGCCTAAATGAAGAAGTACTATGTTTTTCTAGTAATGCAAAGGCAAATGTTACTCACCTGTGGCACCTGGGCACTTCTAGAGCTCAGCCCTGCTTATTAAAAGACCTAGCCAAACAAATAATTAAGTAGAAATAAATATATTATATACCTGGGGACTTTTTAACCACTATTCCTCTATTATGAGTGTCATACAGGGGGTCTCTGGAACAGTTCACAAACGGAAAAAAAAAACAGAGTATCACGGATCAGAGATATAAAAATTTTGTTTTCCTGAATCAGGAAAATAAACAAGTTAGATACTTTTTCAATGGTCTGTTCTTAAACTAGAAACAGTGTTTGAAGAAAGCAAAATTGGGAAAGGCTAAGTCAAGGCTTCATATTGTAAATCGCATACTTAAGTCACTCTCGACAGACTACTCCATCCATTCAGACACTTATGGTCTCAGAATCATGTAGAAAAGAGTGGTAAAATCATGAATATCGGTTAAAAACTCAGGTTCTTCACAGGTCATGCAAACCTTCAGGTCACGAGTCACGCGGAATAATTTTCTTAAATTCATGTTTTATTGAAAATAAAATCAGCTAATCGCGCATCACGAGAATACCTCTGTTCGACCCTCTATTATTGAAAGTAATTGAACACTGACCACCAAATTGACAGGACAATTTATCATTAGCTCTTAGTTGTTTCCTTTATTCTTTTTTTATTATTTTAGCATGCTATTCATTTTGATTCTCATCTTCTGTTGTTGTTGTTGTTGTTGTTGTTGTTTAGTTATCAGGTCTTTTGATGTAAACAAGCCTGGTTGTGAAGTTGAAGAACTAAAGGGTGGAGTTGCTGGAGGAAGTATATTATGTGGAGTTCTTAGGGTATGTTAAAGTGGTACTATGAAATTTTTACCTCTTGATTTTTTAGGTGTATGACATAGAATTCCACGAAAGGATAAAGACACTCTTTACCATTTGCATTAGTTCCAGAGATATTTAAGTTTGAAAAATGTGTAAAATATGCAAATGAGATGACTGACGACATTTTACACTCAACCCAATATTATATCAAGTATGGCCAGTTGGCAGCACAGACCATTGAAACTTGGTAGGCTGAAAGTTCTACAAGAAACACACCTACAGCTATAAAAAGTTCTGTTCCCATGGCAATGCACTCTTTTCCAGTCCCCACCTACTTGATTTCAATATGTTAGTTTTTTTTCAGCTCAAAAACTGTTAAATGAGGCCACAAACTTGAGCTAACATATTTATTTGCTTGCTGGATAATGCATATCAGGCACCATTTGCAAATATGAAAATGAAATGCCAAAGATGGCCAGAAATGTCTTTAATATTGGGGAGGTCTGGAACTCAGTATGTTGCCATGGTAACAAAACTTTTAAGCTCATATTTGGAGAAAATTTAGTAAATCTTACTGCAAAGAATCAAACATTTCTGATACAAATTTGCTGAGATATGTTATTTGATCAAAATTTGTATTACAAAGAACCTTGATTGAAAGAAGTGCAACAATAGTTTTGTGTCAGGTGTGTAGAACGTTGATAATGATTAGGTATTTTCTTTTTTTTCCTGCTTCGGTAGGTTAACCAAGAAATTGAAGTAAGACCTGGTATTGTCTCAAAGGACAGTGAAGGCAAATTGCAATGCCGTGCCATATTTTCTCGTATTGTATCCCTGTTTGCTGAGCAGAATGACCTTCAATATGCTGTACCTGGAGGACTGATTGGTAGGAAAAATGTCCCGTGTTTTTGTCTTCCAACCTGTGTCTGTGCAGGGAAGCACTCTTGTGCTAAATCATCCAAAGTTTGACAAGCACTGCTTTTTAAACATTATTTAATTTTCGTACATTTAGGTGTTGGAACAAAGATTGACCCAACGTTATGTAGGGCTGACAGAATGGTTGGACAGGTATGTTTCTTACATTGTCCAGTGAGCAAACAACCCTGGTGGAGTAGAAGTCTAGTTGAGCTAAATGTATTGCAAAGTTTAGTACACACAGGGAAACTGGTTTGTTTCAGTATCTATCTGTTGTCATGGCAGGTGTTGGGTGCTGTTGGTACACTTCCTGAGATTTACACCGAGTTGGAAATCAGTTACTTCTTGTTGAGAAGATTGCTGGGAGTAAGGACTGAGGGCGACAAAAAAGGAGCAAAGGCAAGTGTACCACCGTGCTTTGAAAACTAGAGTCCCTGGCACGTACAGTAGTATGATTCTAAACAATTGAAAACTCATCAATGGATGATGCAGTGGAGCTCACCTCTCACCAATGTCCCTGGGTTCACTTCCAGTCTAGCGACGTGTGTGGGTCGAGTCTCGCCCTGCTATGAGGATTTTTCCTCTGGGTACTCAAGTTTTCGTCCCTCAACCAAAAACAAACACCTCCAAATTCCAATTAGTTACAAACGCTTTCTTTCTAAATGTTGTAATTATTAAGTGTTGTGTATGTTTTTTGTCCAATTGCTTGTTTTTTTTTGTAACAGGAAAACCAATTAAGCGCTAGCCTTCTCATAAGCATTGTCTTTGTTCACGCAGGTACAAAAGTTATCCAAGAATGAAGTGTTGATGGTAAACATTGGATCTCTCTCCACTGGAGGTCGGGTGTTGGCGGTCAAGGCAGATTTAGCAAAAATAGTGCTGACTCAGCCGGTTTGCACTGAAATCGGAGAGAAGATTGCACTTAGTAGAAGAGTTGAGAAACATTGGAGGTATGTATTGAAACTCTTGCGTTACTTGCGTGACCTGGGTCCAAACAAAATTTGTTGTGTCACGCACGGTTCTTTGAATCACTTGGTATGCGGCTAGCCTCCCATGCAGACGTTCTTTGGCATGTCACGCGTTCCTCCCCACGAGGATAACGCGTGATAAGCCTCAGAACATCTGCGTGGGAGGCTAGTGTGCTGCCAGGACTTGTAAATTAAGCTGCCATCCACAGATCACCAATTTCAAATTATATCTACGAGTGGCATGGAATGTGATGATCACAAGGAGACGGGCGGTCAGTTATAAGTTGGCAATTATTGCTGCTTGATGGTGATTGTCTCTTTTCTGATTCCAGTCCCCACTCAAGAAATTTCGGGGAAACTGGGACCTACCTAGGCGCGTGCAAAATAAGCTGTCGTCCGATACAAAAATGCTAAAACAGGAGAATTTTCTTGTTTTTATCGAATGATATCGGTTTCGCCCCATGGCGAGTTCGCCCATACCGAGTTCGCACATCTGAACTCATTCTAAACTTTCTCTTTCGAGTTTGCCTTCACCGAACATTTTTGTGTGATTTCATTTCATCATGCGCATAATGTTGTCTTTTTTCTCGGTAAGGGAAAGATAAATTTTGATCGCTAGTTGAGTCGATGTGGGAGCGAACTCGTTGGGGGCAAACTCGCGATGGGGCGAAACCGGCACGCACCATCATCTGATCAATTACCGTCCAGTGAATAGCGTATTTGGTCAGGCGCTTGGTAGAAAGCGTTATTGGTTTAGCGAGGCGAACACACTGGGGGCTATGACATAAGTTCATTGTCGGTTTTGTAGTTGAAAGCCTATCATTTTAACTTGAACACTCTGATTTCAATTTCAGGTTAATCGGTTGGGGCCAAATCAGAAGAGGAGTTACTATAAAACCAGAGTCATGAAACAATCGCCATTTTAATATCCAATAGTTTTCAAGGACAAATTCAACAACAACAACAACAACAACAACAACAACAACAAATCATTCTTTTCAAGTGTCATGGTGTCACTTGGTAAACCGAGTATGTCGTCCTCAAGACGTGTGCCTTGTTTGTGGAGTACTGTGACAGAATTACGTTTGAAGAAGTCTCTTGTCTCGAAAAGATCAGAACATTGTCAGCTTGCAAAGACTCCTGAATGGTAGCGCGTGATTGTGGCCTAATGTAAGGTCACGCTTGTCGTGGAAAACGAGAAAGTAGAACTTTTTACAGTGCCACCCTATACACTTGCCAGTTAATTAGTTTTGACAGCTTTTTGACAACTTTCTCGTGGCTTTTTTTTTCCCACTGGCCAATCAAAATGCCACACGCGTGGGAGTCGGAGTTGCTAATTGTTGTGAAGCAAAAGTAGTACTTGACATCTCCGCCTTTCAAAGTTCTTACATTTTTCTTCGGTCACCTCCAATCGACGCCAACAGAAAGTTGTCAAAAAGTCGTCAGAATTGAATAACTTTTTCAACTGGCAATCAGTCGGCGAGCACCATTCTTAAGGGTCCCATTACAAAGTTACTAATGTTAGGCCAAAGATTGTAGTCGAAGAAATCTTAATAAATTTGAATCTATTAACTTAAAACACTGTTTGCCCTCATGAATTAGGCAGCATCCACACTAGGCAGGAAAATTTTGAAATTTGAAAACGCAGCTTTGCTTCTACAGATAGGCGTGCCGTCCACAGTAATCCGTCACGAAAACGGAGTTTTTGGAAAAGCCGGACTCTCGTTTTCAGAGACGAAAAACATTTTGCAAACGGAGCTTTCTCGAAAGCGATGGCGTCACAATAGCCCTTTTCACGGTTAATTTTTCTCGTTTGCATTACAATGTAATCCAACGTGGATGCGAGGCAATTTCGGGCTAACACTACAAAATAGCCCGAAAATGCCTCACATACATGCTAGATTTTATTGTGATGCAAATGAGCAGAGTTAACCGTGAAAAGGGCTATTATCTAGTGATTTTGCTGCGCGAGATTTTCTGAAACACACATCTAAAATGACCGATAATTGTTGTGCTTTCAAATTCCTCTGGTGAAGTGTGGACGGGACCTTCAATACTGCAAGGATGTTCAAAGAAAAAGCGTTAGATGAAACAGATGGTGGTGGGCCATTCGTGTGAACGTTGTACACACATGGAGGTCGCCATCGTCATTGGCGAGATTTTATTGGCGGTAAAATTATCTTTCAAGCGACGGGGCGCAAAAAGTTGATAGGGTCTTTGAGCTGACTTGGCCAGAAATGGTGATACATATAGTTGACCCTGAAAAGCCCTATGTACGCATGCATGCGAAGACAGCCATCCTTCGCTCCCGGCCCGAGTGGCGTTTCGCGAAATGCCACTCGGGCCGGGAGCGAAGAAGGTTGGCGATGTTCGCATGCATGCGTACATAGGGCTTTTCAGGGCCAATGATTACAACACTGTGCGGAGGACTTTACCAGACTACAAGAAGCAGTTTACAATGAATGAAGGGACATGACATGTGCCCCTAATTTTCCAGTTTACCGGCCAGACCACAACACCGGGAGCTTCGTTCCCTACTCCTTGCGATATTCATAAGCTATGACTTTCGGCCTGAAATTTTGTTAAACGTGTTGTGCGTTCCAGAAAGTGAAAGCATATTGACAAATTTTAATTTTATGTCCTTTGGTTCGATCTTTCATATCAAAACGAAAAAGAGCGGATTTTCATAATGGTTAGTTCAGAGACTGGGCATAACGTATAGAAAGTGACGTATTGACGTTTTACATTCAATCCTGAGAGAGGTTGAGATTGAGGACTGGCAGGCCACACTGAATGATGCAGACGAAAGAAGCTGATTATTAAAATCAAGGTCGAGGAATGGTTATCAGCCGAAGCCGAAGGCTGAGGCCGATAACCCTCACCGAGACCTTGATTATTCTGGATATCACAAGAAAAAACCGAATCTACTAATGGTTATATTATACGTATACAATAAACGAAAAAAAGTGGAAGTCATGTTTTTGTTTCTTCACTGACGGGAAGCAATTCAAAGTGAGCGCGAACTTGACATCATTACCCATGACCTTAAGTGTCCTTGACATGATTATTGTATAATCTGCAGTTAAGACATCACGGGAGTTGATCTTGAAAATTCGCTGTACGCTTTTCGGCCAATCAAAAAAAAAGTTATAGAGTTCAATGTACAATAATAAGCCAATATTGGACTGAAACTAGCTTGCAATGGAGGCTTCAGATCATGCCGGGGAATATCATTAAAACAGATTAATGTCATAATCCAGATAAAGGTGAAAGATCAATGTCATCCGACTCCTTGCATTAGCCTCAATTGCAAGCTAGTACCAGTCCTATACCGGGAAGACGAATTTGACCAAACAGAAAGGCTCTTTCCTTGTCCTTGTTATGGTCTTGTTACACGTGATTTGAGTATTCTTGTCAAGACTACATGTGTTTCACAAACGCAGAAAACACCATGCGCAGACGCAATAAAGGTTCATTTATTTAAATCAAGTCACACATAACCTGTAACACCAAAAATTTAATTTACATGATACAGTGTAACCGCTGCCATTTACAATACATTGGCGAAACTAAGCGACGTCTCAAAGACAGATTCAACGAACATAGACGTTCTGCCGACAAAACTAACATTAAATCCAAACCCACCACTGTTGCCGAACATTTTCTGTCTCATCCTAATCATTGCCATACTGACATACAACTAATTCCACTCGAACTTATCCACTCGTCACGTGATTCAATAAGAAAAGCCAGAGAGTCCTTTTTAATAGATTTAGCGAGAACACTGGAACCTCACGGCATGAATAGACGTGATGAATCATAAAACTTGTAACCTTAGAAAGCCTTTTTTATCTTTACTTTATTTTATTTGTTTTGTTCGTCATTTCCGTCACTCCTCTTGATTTCGAAATATGTATTACGACATTCACCACTATATTATATTGTAATCTCATTTTTGTAAGTTGGTAACATCTAAACCTGAAGAGGGCTGGTTTGGCCAGCCGAAATATTGTTTTTAATATATCGCGTTGTGTCAGCCTTGCAGTAGTCTTTGACTTCTCGTCGTTTTTATTTTTCAAGTTTGGCTGATTAGATCTCTATTGAGATCCAACGTTTAAACAAGCAAGATCTTCGTTCACGGCTTTGCAATTTCTCTAGTCTGTCATTTATTCAGCACCTTTTGCAAGGGCAATTTCTCAACATCTTACAAAAATTCTAACATGGCGACGTGTCTTACGGGACAAAACAAATCATTTATTCATTCCTCGACCTGCATGTTAGGGCGCTTACCATTCGACCAAAAATTCCGGGGCAAATTTCCTGAAATTTCCATGGGCAAATGGTATAGTCTTAGCTTTTTCCAGTGTGGAAGACGATAATTGTTCGCTTGGAATTTTTCAATGACTTCTAGTTTAATCACAAATATAGAATCAAACAAAACACTGAGAGAAGTCGACATCGTGACTTTTTATAGACCACAACAGCAGAGATCTTGCACAAACCACAACGGCAGCGAAAACGTCGCAAAACAAGGGGTTTAATAATAAGTCGTACAATGGTTCTGCACGTGTTATATAATAAGCAAATCAATACGCGCGCTCTGATTGGTCAATCAGCTGTGGGCTATTGTGCCGGTAAACCCATGGAAAAATCGTGCATTTTCTGAATTATTATATAAAAGCAATAGACCACAAGTTTTCTATGGGTTATAGGCTGGTAAACCACTTGGGATGTTGGTAGAACACTCGAAGAATTCGTAAACCACTCGCCTGCGGCTCGTTGTTTACAAATTTTTCTCGTGTTCTACCAACATCCCGCGTAGTTTATCAGCTTATAACCCACAGAAACTTGTGGTCTATTGCTTAAATTAAACGCTTTCTTCACGAAATTTAGCTGTAGCTAGTATTTATCGACATACAAGTAGAAAGGTTCTAAAGTGTTTCTTTTATCGAATGCGCGTCGCCGTCATCCTTGCGTGAGAAATTTCCATTCCATTTGACTTTCATCCCGGAATTTCCGGAATTTTCGGTTGAATGGTTCGCTTTTCGGAAATTCAACAATTTCCGGATTTTCTGGACCTTTTCCCAATAAATTTCCGTACAATTTGTCCCCGTTTCGAAAACTTCGAAATTTTGGGTAGAATGGTAAGCGCCCTCAGTTTCTTCTTTCTTCGCCCCAAGCCTCCGCGCCGTGTTAATATTTCACCAAAAAAATGCGTAAAACCATCGCAATTGCACAAAACGCTTTGTACTTTTTGGTTCCAAGGCCCCGCCAGCTGAGAGATAAAATCTTCCGCTGGCACGAACCTGCAGACCAATCACTCAACAGAACGAACACATGGAAATAATCGACAGAAGTGTTTTAAAATGAAATTTGTAAAAATATTTACCTGTTTCGACCTGTTGCAATATCCGCCAGTCAACGCAGACAGGTCAACAGTAGGAAATTTTTAAATTTCAACAAGAAGGACTTTGAAAAGGACTGTCAACTCATTGAACCATTGACATGAAAGGATGACGTCGAGCGGCATTTGACAAAACTGTCCTTGTTATCTCTGCTGACAAGTGCAACTGATTGTAGGAAATTGACGGTATAAATCAAACGGATTTGAAAAATTATTTTCCTGCCTCGTAGATTCAGATTTGTTTACAATCTGTTTAACGAAAGCAGAATTAATTCCTGTTTGTACGTAGATTGCATAACACTGAGGTCTGAAGACCTGCACGTGCAGAGCCATGTGAAAGTCACGGGTCAGAAGTTTGTATGGCGACGGTATTATGGGCGAAAACTCTTCAGAATCTTCATTTTTTTAAAAAAAATAAAGTACATAATGTCAGTGACTAGGGAGAGCTCTTGTAACTAAATTATTGCAAATATCAAGGAGTTATAATAATTGTCACCCCAAATACCCTTTAATGTGCCTCCTTGCTTGGCAGTTCTCGCTTACTGTATTTATGTCATACTTTTTGTTCTGTACAGTCTGACATTTTGAAGAAACAATTTCATCCGAATGACTTTCGAGACTCGGGAGATTGCGCAATAGCCCTTTTCACGGTTAACTCTGCTCATTTGCATTTCAATAAAATCTAGCACGTATGCGAGGCAATTTCGGGCTATTTTGCAGTTTTAGCCCGAAATTGCCTCGCATCCACGTTGGATTACATTGTAATGCGAACGAGAAAAATTAACCGTGAAAAGGGCTATACCTTGTGAATGCTTATATTTCAGTTTCGCTCTGGTTCACGGTACTCGGTTCCCTGTCAGTTGTTCAATTAGTCAAGTTCCATAAAGAGTATTTATTTCTTGCTGTTCCATCAGGCAAACCCCATATATTTACAATCAGTAATTCATATTTGCCATTTTCAAATATCAAGAAACCTGAGAAAAATTCTGGTTTCTTCGACTTCGGACCGATTTGCTACTGAAATTTTATCTCAGCACAGCGTTTATCAGGTTCGCGCTGCGTGTTACACCTGGGTGTTGCAACGAATACGCCATTATTGTATGATTATCCGAAATAATTTTACTTCACATCATTAGAGCATGTCAGGTCTCGGATAACAATTGAAATACAAACTGTCGGTGGCAGGCGATTGAGTGCCTCTCGATTGCCAGCCAATCAAATCAGAGGATTTACAGGAACATGACGCGTGAGGTTGATTTCTCAGGCCATGAAATGCCAAATTAGAAAGGAGAAGACAAAAGACGCCATATGAGATAACTAGACGCCTGCCACGTCTTACGCAAGCGCAATGAAATGTTTTGCTTGCCGTGTTTCCATATATGGCCATGAAACTCCCACCTATGTAAACATTTCATCATTTCAGTTTCAGAAGCTGACGCCGCGCATATGTCTATCACGTGCCCAACACATGTAAATGCAAAGTTCACTTGAACACGATTCGACGAATTTGTCAAGATGTAGACGTGTCTATTTAGGTTTCGATCGATTATGCAAGTGCGGTAATTTAAACCTGAGCGGCAGGTAAATCTTGTTTGCATTTTAGCATAAAGGAAGATCTTGAGAAGCGAAGTGTGCAATTTTCGCTTGTTTTATTCAGAGAACGATACCTACGATGTAAGCTGTAAAATAAGGGATTTGTTCTTGAACTCACATCGCTACTTGTCTCGTAATCTAGCTGCCTGATTGAACTTTTCTTCAGTTCGTTTTCCATGACCCACTGAAATCCACTTTGCCTAAGGCGATTTTATACGAAGAGATGTTCGATTGGACCTTCACGAAACTATAAAACTTGGTGGAATAGTGCACTGCGAAAAATTGCTTCTGTAGACTTCTTTGTCATTGTTATTGACAGGTTTAAAAGGGTATTTTTCAGCGTTGTGATTGAAAAATCTGATCATGAACTTGAGTAAAATATTTGGACTGGTTGAATTGTAATTTTGTCCTGGCTTGAGTCCAATACGTATTTTTGCCGAAACCGAATTGTTGCAAGCGCTTGGTTGCGCACTGACAAAGGCGTGACTAAATTCCGTCTTGTGATTGGTTGATATTATCAGCTTTGGCTGTCAATCATTGAAATCTTATCAGTTGATTGGCTGGATTTGACGTTTTTCCTTATATGCCAATCTTTCCTCATCCCACGCCTTTGAAATTTTCAGAAGAAAACGAACACCGCAGTCTGTCTTGCGGGCCCTTGGGTGGCGACAGTGAGTAAACAGTTTGTAAGGGGGAGTGCGGGAAAAAAACAAAACAAAACAAAATGGCGGCAAGACAACTTCTCGATTCCACGGATCTCGGAGTTCGCCTCAGCACTGTAAGTTCACTGTCTATATTTTATAATAAAAAACTGCGCCAGTTCGCTAATAGTTCATTTTCTCTGCAGCTCAGTCCAAAGTATCTGCATACGAACTCGACAAGTCATACTTGGCCATTCAGCGCTATCGCCGAACTCATAGGTAAATTGTCAAGAGCTCGTTTCTTCCGCCGGTGTTTGGCCACTTTGTAATTTGCTTATGCTTGTTCTGCAGATAATGCATACGATCCGGACGTGAATGCTAGTCAGTTATGGATAGATGTCAAAAAATACAGTAAACACAACTACTGCCTTGTGTTCACGGATAACGGTGCCGGCATGGGTCCGGAGAAGCTTCATAAAATGTTGAGGTACGGGGTTTAAACTTTGTAGATGCTCAACTTCATTTAGTTTAAAAGATTCTTCGTCTACTGTGAGGTTCGTGAATACTTATACGTAATTTATTTCACTCTTGCAGCTTCGGATTTTGCGAAAAGGTAAGAGTGAGGGGTTTTCACGTTGCGTTACTCGTTCATACTGTGAGCTTGTTTACAATTGAGATCGCGAAGTTTTCGAACGTTTCTTGTTGTCTCATTTCACAATATTAACATCATTAGGTAGAGGACAAGGGATTTATGCCTGTTGGACACTATGGCAATGGTTTTAAGTCGGGATCCATGAGACTAGGCAAGGACGCGATCGTCCTTACCAAAACCGGCAACACGAGGAGTGTTGGATTCCTCTCGCAAACTTATTTGGAAGCCATCAAAGCGGAGACGATTCTTGTGCCTATGGTCACTTGGGACTCCGATGGAAATATCCTTTACTATTTAAAAGATTATTTCTCACACGTGAATAACGCGTTAAAGACCGTTGAATTTGTCGCGGTTATTGTACTTCCGCGGTCGTAGGACTTTCGCGCCAAACTCGAATTTGGCGCCTTGAGTTAAAGATTCTCCATTGTCGTTAAGATCAGAGAATGACTGACTCTACTTACCGGCCAGTTCTTTTTTTAACGGTAAGTCGCTGTATTAATTTGCCAAATGAAGTGTCCTGTCTCCTAATATACCGGCGATTTAATGGTCTGAAACATTTCGCGTTCTGCATAAACGCACGACACATCTTCAAAGTAAAATTTTTAAGTGCTCGATTGTGCTCTTTCAATGCGTGACTTATTATTTTCAAAAAACTGTTCTTGCGCTTTTCAATGATACTAGATTTTTTTTGAAGAGTCTACTTTTGTTTTTACAAAAGATTAATAACGTGATTCATGTTTGTACTTCATATAACATTGTACTTCATATAAAGTGAATAACATTCAATGTCATTCACTGCCTTTTAATCGGTTTAATGTGGTACACGATAGTTGCCAATTTCTGATTAAAAACTATTATTAGAGTCTTTTGGGACGCTTCACGCGAGACCCTTTATTTTAAGGGAGACATTTTGAGCCCACATTTGTGTCTTGCATCCAATCAGTGATCAGTGAGTGATGATACCCATGCCTGTTTTATTGGAATACCTAATGTTTAGTGTAACCATCTGGCTGCCTCTGTTACTCTGGTATTTTTCCATGCCTTAAATTTGTGTTAACCTATTTATACTCAAATTTGTTCTTGATTACAAGGTTTCAATACCACTACTTAGTTTGGAAATGATGCTATTTTTATTATACAGTTAGCTGTTTCTGTAAACTTCCACCCAGTAAGATCCTTAACGTGTCTCAAAAATTATTGAGAAGTCTGACAAAGACAAAGCACTGCAGGATATTCTGACGCATTCCGTGTTTAAGTACAAAGAGGAACTTTTAGCTGAGTTCGCTGGGATTCAAAATCCCAGCGGCACTCGTATTATCATTTTCAATGTTCGAACAACTCCTGATGGAAAACCAGAGTTTGATTTTTCAACTGCTCCCGATGATGTAAGAATTCCAGAGGATACAGACTTGGAGATCAGCAAAATAAAAAAGCAGGAACGACAAAACCACATTCCAGAGTCAGATTATTCGTTGAGGGTAAGTAAATATTTCTTTGTTATGTGTTATGATCTTGTCTGCACAGGGATGGGTTTTGCATTGTTTTAATGATGTCTTGGAAGGCCTACGGTTTTTTTTTTTCAGTTATAATCTTAGTTGTAATTTATTTTATTTTTCACATGTGTATATTGGAATTATGTGTATGGACCTTCTGTAAATAAACTTATGGCATTATTAGATAATTTGGTTTTAATAACTGGGTTGATAATGTGAATTGACCACCATAAAGAGATTCGGAAGCTGGCGTTTCTAGGTTATCCCTTCATTGGAAGGTTGATAAAAGGAAATCATCTTGTAATACTCCCCACCGACATAACACCACAGTTTCTTTCGAAACTTACCCCCTTTATGGCATTGTTGTCTATTATTGTCATTGTGTGTCATGGGAGGCTCAGCGGCATAATATTTAGTGTACTATGTTCTTGTGACAGGGCACTTTACTCTTACTACAGTGCCCCTTTCCACCCTCGTGTATAAATGGGTACTGGTGAGCTGTTGAGGCAACCTGGTGGAATGCTGGGGAGTAAGCAATGCTGTTAACTGGTTGATGCTGCAGAACTTGTTTGCACGTACAGATGTTTTGCTTACATGTGACTATTGACTGGAGTAATAGTTTTCAGTTAGAATCTAACATTATTGGTGAAGTTTAAAGTTGTTTCAAAAAGTTGTTTGCCTCAACGTGCATGTGTAACATTATTTTTCCTAGGCTTATTGTGCCATTCTGTACTTGAGGCCAAGAATGCAGATTATACTGAGGGGAAAGAAAGTGCGCACCACTGTAATAACAAAGAGTTTGAGTAAAACAGCAGTGGATTTTTACCGTCCATCATCTGTATCCTTTAATTATCTTTTCTGTGTTCTGTTGCCAGATTGTGTAATTAGGGCCATTTGCACTAATGTGACTAAGGCCTGGTTCATATTTCACACTTCTGCTGCGTTGAATGCAATTCAAACAAAAGATAATGAAGCAAATCATCTCATTATCTATTGTCTCAAATGCATTAGACACGGCAGAAATGCGACGTATGAACCGGGCCTAATATTACTTCACTTTATATCTTAAGTGTTTACACAATTCATGTTGCAATGTCGCAGTTTTTCTTAAGGAATTGAAACCCCTGCACAACATCAAGGGCTATCAAGCACAATCTGCTGTAAAGAATATTACTTGTCATTGTCCTTAATTATGATTGCTCTTTATCCCCCTTATCTAGAGTTCTCTTATATTTTATTTTTTTATGTGGTATTCATATAATGCAATGAAGGGGATATCTTGCTTTGTGATCAAAGCTTCTTAAATAGTGCTCATAATCTTTGATTTGCATTACCAACTCCAAAGCAAGGACAGTGATCTAGCTCTGTTCAAATGAGTGAAATGAAACTCTTTTCCTTGACAAGGTTAAACATTTGGATAGGTCAACAAAAATGTGAAAATAACTTTTGGATTTAGTCAGAATAGAAATCATTATGGAATTATGATGTACCACAGGAACCGACTGATTAAACCGTATGTCCGTGTGGGTTACCAGCTAAAAGTAAGTAGAGTGATTAATAAATTATGTAGATGAAAAATGCAAATGATTTTATCCAAGGTACAGTATCTGTTGGTGTGCATTAAACACTGTATTGATTGATTGCTGTTACTCAAGATACTTGTATTTGATTCTCAAGTACGTTCTTCCAGAAATATCTTTACCCCTTCCACAGAAAGTTTTTCGGTTTGAAGCCTTCCACCCACCCCTCGTTTTCTTCTAGTGACCTCCCTTGGTGTAAGGTATGGATATTTTTCTGGAACTTAGCTATTGTCGCTGATCTTGCACCACCCAGGTCATGTATTGGTTATTGACTCAGGGGTAATTTCTTTTTTCGGGTTGGGCGGGGTGGGGGAGGGTGGATCAAGTGGCTGGCCACCCCTGTTTTTGAAAGAGAAAAAATGAAAAAGGTTGATGTATTCAGTGTTATGACTGAGATAAAAACAAACACTCTTGAAAGGTACCTTGAAAAATGTCTGCTTTGTGGCATTGCCAGTATTTTTGGGGTGACAGGTTTCAATTAGGTTCTTGTTCTTAAATTGAAACATTTTGTGGGCATGCCCCATTGACTCTTCAAAGCCAATGTACCAGCTACAGCTTCTTAAAAAAATCCTGGATCCACCCCTGCAACTGAATGCAACCAGTGATTTAGTCCATTGTCCAACCCGTTTACCAGAAGCCATCCAATCTCACCCCTGACAACTGAGGACTGGTTTTCTGATTTATGTTATTTTACTTTGCAGGCCAATAACTTAGGAGTTGGGGTTGTGGGTGTTATTGAATGTGATTTCCTTCAGCCGACTCATAACAAACAAGACTTTGATTATACCAAGGCTTACAGGTACAGTAGTAAATAATCAATTTGTTTGAGGAAGTTTAATAGGTTGTTTTAAGTAATAATATTAGGACATGTATGCATATTTAAGACTCTTACAGGATGATCTGAGATGCTTGAATTACTGTACATAAATGTATTCAGGACCTCGAAATTAAAAAAACTTCCAAGTCGCCTTTTGGCGACTATTAAAGAAAAGAAGGTCGCCAAATGCAAAAACTTAGTCGCCAGATACATGTAGTACAAGGAGGGAAACTCACATTAGAGCCTCATTTAATTAGCATTGTTGTTCGGCTTCTGGTAGATTGTGGCTGCCGTTGTGGGACAGACTGAAATAGTCGATCCAGAATGACTTAAAACATGAAAACAAGAAAAAGAAAACTCCTGAAGACTGTGGCTTGACAATCTTTCCTCAGGCAGTAAGCGAACAAAGTAATAAGAACATTTCATGTTACTTTCGCCAGGAACAATTCTAGCTGTGTCATCGCATGCAAGAAATTGCACGATGCGAAGGCAAAACAAAAACTTAATATGGCGGATAGCCATTTACAGTGGTACCAGACCTCCTCTTCTCAATGTAATTCTGCTGGTCGGATTAAGCTTTTTAAGGACGTGTTTAATACTCCGGGCCACGATTCCAGGAACTTTTGGTTGTTTTGTTTATTTGTTGTACTGAGTTTTTGACAAGAAATTGACAAAATCTGCAACATGTAATTTTAGTTGGTAGATTATGTAGGTAGTTAATTAATTAATCGATACATTTTATTACTTTAATTGTAGGAGGGCCATTATGAAAACTACTGGGTGACCAGTAATCAATGTCTTAACCCTCGTTAAATAAAGTTATTATATTACATAACATTACATTACATTACATTACAAAATCTGCAGTAGAACGCTTATAAATTCAGCAGCCTTTGAACAAAATATTGCACCTGCGATCACCATCATTTGCAAAAGCCACTGTAATGTCGTCTTGAAGGGTCGCGATTCAAGACCGCGATTCAAGTTTTTTTTAAAAAAGGTAAACAGACTTATTTACATTTCCTCTTTGCAGAAAAGCAGAAATGAGGCTTAAGAGATTGTTTCTCACCTTTAATCTTTTATTTATAAGGGGAACATAGTCGTCAAAGTGGCGACTAAACTTAACTTTTTAGTCGCCAAGTTAAAAGTTTTAGTCGCATTGGCGACCGTATCAGTTGCAATTTCGAGCCCTTGTATTTCTCTAGTACAGAAGAGTAGTGATAAACAATTAAGCCTATTTGGTGTGCCAAGCTTCCTCAACTTATGCTCAAGTGAATTAATTTTGTTACATATATCCAAATCTTTGATCTTGCCTTAGTCTTGAATTGCAGGTATAAAAATTAAGTATGCAAACTGTATTTAAGTTGAACCCCAGCCTGAACTGACAAAAGGATATTTCTGGGCAGTTCTTTGCACCCAGCCTCTGGGTGCTTTAAACTTCATTCCCATAAATTTTTAAACAATAATGTTACTACTGGCAATAAATGTGATGCTGGATTTTGAGGATAGTCACTGGGGGGCCCCCCCCCCCCCCCACACACACACACACACCTTTCACCTTTGCTACTAAAGTATGCATTCTTACTGTGCACAAACCTCACGCCATGTCACAAGTTCATGCTCGGTGTTACAAGATGTAATCTTGATAAGCGAACGACGTGTGACACATCATATTGTGATGCCTTTGTCTAAATAAAAACACTTCGCTCATCCCATGCTAGTGTGTGTGTCCTGTGTAGAACATGAATTGTAACACTCTGTGGAACAATTATTAACTAGTAAAGGGATAGGTACCAGCTGGCTACTAACTTTACTTGCAATGTACTCTCTTAAATGGTCAGCGACAGCCTCTTCTCTTTTCAAACTCTAGATCTGAAATCCTTTCTGATTCCCTCTAATTCAGCAAACGGGATTTGGGCATTAACATTCTTAACATTGTTCTTGAATTGCATGTCACAGAGCTTGTTTTGCTGCACTGGGATCCAAGCTGAATGATTACTGGTAAGCAGTTTAACATCATTCATCTCTAGTTGTAGAGATGACAGAGCTCATTTTTTTGCCTAAGGATTTAAATTCCAGGTTTTGGTAGCAGTTAGAGAGTTCAGGGCAGAAAGTCCATATTCTTAGCGGCCAATGTATTTTCAGTTTATGGTTGCATGCAAAAAAATAGATTGAAAATTTTGTGATCTGTGTGGGTTGTGTAGACTGATCAACAATCAATTTTTTTTGGAATAGTAACTTTTTGGAGGTTAAATAAAAGCTTCAGTAACACTACAGCTGTGGATAAGTTTTCTTTAGTAGTCAAATTCAAACTTTTAATGGAGCATTCCCAACCCTTTTATATGTTTCATCTTCTTCCACAGGTGCGAAATAAATTAATTCAATTTCTTTTGTGTCTGTCTCCCAATGATTTTTATTTTCTAAAAAAATCTCCCTTAAGGAACGAAAAGAAGGGACCTCAGCGCCTCAACAGCAAGGAACCAATCCCTGAACCTGTGGAAGTTCAGTGAGTACTTGCTTGTTACATGATCAATATAATGATGTTAATTGTAATGATCGTGATAAATTTAAATGAGAGATGTTCACTACATTGATTAAAAGTATGGCCCATTGGTACAGCGTATTAGTACTAATAATCAGTTTTACATTTTGTGGAAATTTTGGAGCATGTAGTAAAGTTTAAATTAAGTAACCAGAAATATTTATAGAATTAAAAAGAAATAAAGTTACCACCAGATGTGTATAATATTCATCAGACAAGTTTGTGTCATGATGAAAGAAGTGACAGATCTGTGCTGCTGATATTAAAATTAAGGTGCACACTAACTGTTCTTTTTGTGCTGAAGATTATGATTTCTGGTTGAACTGGATAGTAGTAAATTGCCATTTATGCCAATTTTCATTTTTCTTCTTCTTTCTTGATTTTCATTCAAAGCACTGCTTAAGTCATGATGGTGACTGTTTTAAGCACGGGACTGTATGAATTACATTTTTTGCAGACAACTCCCTGACCAGATCTGGGTGCAATGTGACAATCCAGAATGCCTGAAGTGGCGTAAGTTACCTGATGGTACAGATCCCACAAAACTGCCAGACAAGTGGTACTGCAAAGAAAATCCAAACCCTAGAATGAGATCTTGTAGCATTCCTGAAGAGAAGGAAGAGGAAGTGGAACAGCCATATGTCAAGACCCAAAAGAAACGCTTGTGAGTAACTATTATCACCATCTTTTTTCCTCTGCCATTGTGGAACACTTTATTTCCAAGGAGTGAATTTTACATTTTCCTTCATAAGCTTAAAGGAATCATTCAATATTGTTGATGACACTTTGTTCCAGTCTGTTTCTGGTTTTCTCCATGATCATCAGTGTCAGAATGGAACTTTTGGCCACAAGTTCCACTAATCATTCTTCTATATCAACAAAGCAGAAAATCAAACATCACTAACATGGATACATGCCTGAGTAAGCCATTCTCTTTTAATATCAGTAGGTAACTTGATCACATTTTGTTTTATCTACAGGGAAAAAGAGATGGAAGATAGGAAGCGTAAAGAAAAGGTAAGCATAATATGTGTTGTTATTTTAATAGTAATCGTAAAGAAAAGGTAAGGTAATATGCGTTGTCTTTTAAAATACAGTCTGTCTTTATATTCAAGTTACCCCCAAAAAGGGAGATGGAGAGGGGTATAATCTGTGCAGAAAATCTGAGGCTCTTGAATTTTCAAAGTACCGTCCTTTGAAGACTGTCTGTGATACTTTTGCTTGATATCATTTTGTTTTCTGAAAAAGTGTGAACTTCCCTTGCCCATTTGGATTCTCACATTAAGTTTAACTGCAGGACAATTTGTAAAATATTAGTTATTTTGAAGGAGTAAATTATGAGAGAAGAGTGGAATAAGTGAAACAAGCAATATTTAGTCTATATTTTGTAACACTTCTTGTAGGATTGTACTATTTGCTTTTAGGAGAGTGATATTTGCTTCAGCGATGTTCCTAATCATGACTGCATTATTTTAAATTCTTTAGGAAAGACAGCTTGAAGAGGTGGGTGATGTTTTTTACTCAAAACCTATATTGTGCTGCGACCTCGTTTTAAGTCCATATTAGTGAAACCCATTAATAATTCTTTACCAAGGACCTGGGGTCTGGAACTGTCTTCCTCCCTCTATTACCGATTTGTCAAGCTTTTCTACCTTTAAGAGCAAAGTGCTAGAGTTTTTATTAAAATAGTTTCTGAGTTAGTTTCTGCCGCACTTCTTCGCAGCCTTTATCTAACTTAATAAAATATTATTGTGATGTGGAGGTGGCCTCTCTTACAAGCCTCGTGGTTTCCTGAGGTCTCCTAGTCTTACAACCTATGTGCTGTATTTTTTTTAGTTTTTTTATATCTAAAAGGCAAATAAATGATGATGATGATGATGATGATGGAGAAATTGGTGATTACTTCGTAGTTGCTTTTAAAGTGGATAGGAATGAACCAAAATCTTCTCCTAGGTCAGTAAGAAAATTAGCGTAACAGAGCGTTTTTTCCAGGCCAGAAGGTCGGAGCAACAACGAAAAGAGCTGGAGAAAAAAGAAGCAGAATTGCAGAGGTTTGTTAGCATCTCTTTAAACTCTCTGAAAATTTTTTAACAAGTTCAGTCAGTCGTGTTGTTTATTTGGTACTCCTTAAATATGTTGTATTAAGTCAGAGACCACTGAGCAGTTTGAACCCTACCACTTTTATTGTTGGGATTTATTTCTAGGCTCCAGATGGCGCGCAAATGCAAGATAAACTGCGAAACACTGACCTTGACATTTGTTTGTATCGGCCAGATTTTTTTAGCCCTACCACTTTGAAATGGCCTCCATAGTCCCTGTAAATTATAGTCAAGTTGAACCAGTGCACTCCAACATTTTAAACTTGGAGATGAATTTGGTTTAATCAATATAATTCACAAATGTGCTTGGTTTCTTGATACAATATTCTCTGGCCATTTATTAAACATGAAAGACTGTGTTTGAACACATTTCCAAACACCGAGAAAATTGTTGAATATATGATGCACAGTGGAGTATTGGAAATGTGGTGAAACGCTGTCTTGAGTGTTTGGTATATCTTCTCAATCAAAACTAAAACTAAGGAGAAAACAGAGAAATAAAATCACAATAATTTATACAAATTAAGGTCAGATATGAATTCCTTTGTTTAAACTTGATGAATTATCAATGAGTTTGAGAAAGTTATTAATTTTGCCTTTGTTCTTGTAGACTGAAACGACAGCTCTCAGAAATTGAATCTGGAGGTGAATCTTCAATTATGCAATCAATTGAAAAGAACAGTGCCAGACAGCAACAGGCCATAAGACAGGTTAGACTTTGTTAGCCAAGAGAGCCATGACTTGACAGTATGACCTTTGTTTGATTTCACAATTCAGTGCTTGAGGTCTTATTTTGGCTTGAGGAAGATTGCAAATTATTTGTTCCTACACTGAAATTATTGGTCAGGATCAAAATAATAAAATTGCCATGGCACTGCAAAACAAGCTGATGAGAAACTGGGTGGTTTTTTATCTTAATACCAATGCCTGTCGAAAGGCTAACTCGAGGTTGTACTGTAAACTGCAGTTGTCATTTGCTTTTTAGCAGGTAAAAGGAGAGCAGAAGTCACCACAGACGTTGCGGATAAAGGTAAACAGAAGTTCTTTATTACCATCCCCCCTCCCTCTCCCTCCGTCCCACTTCAGAATGAGGGGTAGCCGAGAAAGAAAGAGACTCTCCTTGGGTCAAAACTCATTAATTTTTAATACACATGAACAATTGAATCACATCTGATAAAAAATGTTGTCTTAAAGATGATAACATTTAATGCTGACAGTGAGTTTGCTATATAAGTGGAAATGTTTCGCTGAAATTATTGTGGTCTCATGGTTTGATAGCAAAACCAGGAGGGCATGAAGGGTGTGAGAGTTAATCTCTCATATAGACCTTACATGTACTTTCTGAAGGTCATCCCTTAACAAGTCATTTTTAGATCACTCTCAATTTCAAATAGCCTGCCCTGTGGTGTGAATTTTACTTGTGGACATCCCATGCAGATTTACATGCATTCTTTTTTATCTTCCAAGAAAACATAATTTTATACAATGCCAATGCACATGCTAATAATATCTGTAAGATCACCTCAGGAATAAGGTCTACATAGAGGTTGAACTTTCCTGCAAAACATAATTCTTTCATTTTTTATATCAAACAGCTGATGACACCATCTTCAAGTGAGTTCAAGGTAGGTTTGCACCTTTTTCCTGTTGCTTTGAATAAATTTCTGGTGGGGTGAGGGAACTTTCTAGCAGTTTAGAGGAACAGAAATTGATATGTAAAGATCTCTTTTGTCTGGGATATAGTTCTTGACTTGAAATCACACCATGGTCTCTTGTACTGATACATGTAAGCCTTTGAGGTTTTCTCAATTCATGGACAAGAAATCTAGAAGCCCATCACTTTTATATTTAAGTTCATCCTCTGTGGACTGATGATGGCTTGAACTCATTTGGGGTGTGGTTTTTATGCCACCAAAGCCCAAAACATGTGAAAAAGATGATTTGGAAAACGACCTGATTGTTTTGTGTTTTAAAACTTTTTGGCATATTTCCATTATTGCAGCCAACTCCAGTCCGAGGGCAAACCCCACAAGTAGTAGCTCGTAACTTATACAGTCCAAAGTCACCAGTGGTTGTAGCAACAAACACAAACCAACCACAACAACAACAACAACAACAATCTGTGAAGGTTGTCAAAGTATTTTCATCTCTTCCGTCAGCAAGCCAGTCACAAACTGCTCCAAAACCACTGGTGCAGATTGTGCCAAGCCCTCAGGGACAGCTCCAACAGCAGGGCAACAGGGCTGTGGCAGATATGTCACCAAGAGTAGTATCGGTACGGTCATTGCAGCAAGGTCAGAGTTTACAGGGGAAACAAGCGCAGCCCATAAGAACTGATGGGAATGTTCCTTCACAGCAGAAGGTCACAGTTCAAAACCTGGTGTTATCATCCGGGCATAAAATTCACCTACAAACACCGGTTACACAAAATTTGAGTTCCAAGCCAAACAATGCACCAACGTACCAAGTTAGAGCACTACCACTTCAGTCATCACAACAACAACAGATGCAAATTAAGAACACCAATACAGTGACAGTGCAAGCAACACCAGTGTCCCAAAATCAACTTTCTCAGCAAATCAACACCCCAGGAAGATCACCAGCAATGACATCCAGCTACAAACCTTTAGAGTCATTACAACAAGTCAACAGGCAAACAACTCAGGGATCTGTAGTTTCCCCTGTGTCTGCTGTTATTCCAGAGGCTAAGGAGCCCACCAAGCAGTCACCCACAGAGATCAGGAATCAGGTCACTGTCCGGGACAGATACCGATATATTGTCCCTACACCACAGACTTCAACCATGCCAGTGACCACCGCCACAGCTAGTCCTGGCACCCAGCTTGTTCAGACATCACCTCTCAACCCTGCCATACCAGCCAGGGTACAGCCATTGAACCAAGCTGCTGTCAACCCCATGTTGCAGGTATTGCAATGATTTCTAATCTGTTTGACTAAACCATAGCCTGTGTTGCAGGCATCAATAAAACACGTATGGGAGGTGAAAAGAAGAGGAATTCATTGTTTCTCCTGGTCCCCCTCCTTCCGTCCTTCATTCCTTTCCTTTCATTTACACCAATCCCGATTGGCGGTTAACTTCTCAGAGGGACTGTTGGTATCTACAACCAATCTTAGAGGGACTGTTGTTACCTACACCTCTGCCTGCCGTGAACAGTAAGGCTCATCTCCTTTTCTGTTGCAAGATGTACTCATGACAAATTAACTTGCCATACTAGGTTATCCTGGCATTCAACACAGGCTGTTTTGGAAATAGAGGTTCTGTTAAGACTATGTTTGAGTTCTGTGTTGTGGGAGCTTCATATGCATCTGAATTTTTTTTTTAATATTAGTTTTTATATCTTTCCCAGTGTTACAAATCCCAGTTTAGGTTCAGTATGGTTAAGTTTGCTTTACTTTGAAGATAATTTTGTAGATCACAGATCAAATTAATGAAACGTATGGTGGTGCTTCTTTAACTTGGGGTAACTCATGTCCAATATCTCTACTTTCTTGCTCTCTCCAACTCCAAATAGCCATTTCATTTATAGCCTTTTGTCCAGCTCCAGTTATTTATCAATGAGTACATGAAAGTCAGCAATTTTCAGGCAAGAGAACACCTCAACTGACATGTCACATTTTTTTTGCCATACCATTTTCTCAGGTTCAAATTAAACAGGAACAGAAACCGTCTGTACCAGTCAACCCCTTACCTTCGACAGGCCCAAATATTCAGATATCCCAAGTTCATTCTGGTGGCCCGGCAGTTGCAGCATCAACAGTTAAAGTGAAAACTGAGAAGGAGGAGGACAGGTAATTCAACTTTTTAGTACTCTTAAATTTGTACCAGCACATCCATAAATGGACTCGATTACCACCTGCTGTTCGAGAAAGGAGAACATAGCCTGGGGGTGGGGGGGGGGGGGGGGGACACCTCATATGAAGGGGCAGGGAACTCGTCATAAATTTTGAGTTAAACCCCTAAAGGAGACCAATCATGGTGTGCACCATATTCAAAACATATTAAATATATATTTATATATTTCTTTGCGTGAAACCCTAAACAAGACCTTCACAGCTACATATGGAAGTACATGTGATGTGTATTTTCCTTACAACACCCTGAGTGAGGCCAAAATCTGAAATTTACATCCCTAACCAAGACGACGAGCATCCACTCCCCTTTCATATGCAAGTCCCCCCTCCAGAACATAGACCTGAGAGTGAGGGAAATTGAGCCTAATCCACAAACACGACGGTTAGAGCCACATTGCACGGCGTAATGAACAGTACAG
>CM042749.1:5910160-5944410 GCA_022496165.2 Catalaphyllia jardinei
CGAGTCCAGTTCTCTCCTCCGCTGCATGTGTTCCTGATATGATGGGGCCGCGGGCTGGCGCCGGCGGTCAACAGCTCGGAACACTTGATCGGGGCTCGGGGATGGAGACCGGGAACCCCCTGAGGGTTGTTTAGATACCGGTGAGCTGGGCGGAACAGGAGATGTTGGACTGCTATCAAGATTTTCGGTACTCAAGTCTTGAGTTTGTATACACTGTTTGACTTCTAAAGCACGTGATACAGATGAGGGATAGTTAGGTACAGGGCTTAGACGCTGGTACTGCGTGACACTTTCCGTGACAGGAAATAATCGTACAGTTTGAGGCGAATGCGCTCGACGTAACACTGCAGTCTCTAGTTTCCGACCACTTGCCGTGGTCTTTTGTACCGGTTTATGTTCAATTAGTTCAGCGCTTGTCGTTGTACTACTCAACTGTCTCTTAGAGTTCGGGAATTTCCGATTACCCTTCAATCGTAATTTCATGGAATCCGGCAGTAAGCCGAGTGGTTCCGAACTTCGTCGACCGATTGGTGCATGTCCTTTGCCGTGATGAGGTTCATAAAAAGCGGCGCTGAGTTTATTGGAAAACTCAACGTCATGTCTCTTGAGTAGGGGCGATGAACTCGGCGATGGAATCCCTGAATCGCACGGCGAACTTGGTGTGCTTACACTTTTATTCGTGGGGTGCACACTAAGAGTGCTTGTGACATACAAGTTCGAATCGCTCAAGTGAATGGAAGTCCTTTCTCCTTTAGGACTCAAAGGTTCCGGTGATTCTATCCCGTCATCCGTAGAGGACTGACTCAAAGCAGTCCGTGAGTCCTGGGTACTACCCTCCGAGTCGCTTGCCACGTGATTAGCAGAGATCTCGCTACGATCTCCAAGAATTGTTCTTACATCATCTCCCATGATATCCACACACCGTTCAATTATAAACTGTATCACCGGGGGTACGGAGTTTGATTGTTCCGTGGCAGGAATACTGCAGCCTTTAGGCGCCCATAGCATGCTTGGCGCCACACAAACTGCCAAGTTGTAAGCGTTCATGTTGTTGGTTTCCGCGTTGTCGGCGATGTGATATAACACGCACAAAAACGATTTTAAAAGTTCGTAATTATAACGGTTGATTCCACTCAAAATCCTGAAAGAAAAGAAACAGCATCAAACAATCGCATTGACCACCATAAAACTCAAACCAACTTAATTACAGAGCTAAATATTATCATAGAATGCCAGGCGCAGAAAAATGTGACCGTTTTCAAGCGCGGGAAAACTTGCCGCCGACGTTTAGCGAGGGAAATTCTGTAGCCTTTGCGAAACACGGAAAACCTTGTCACCATTGTCAAGCGCGGTAAGCTTGTAACCAGGGTTAAACAAGGGAAACCTCTGGCCTAAGCTCGGGGAAACTTAAACCTGTGTTAAGCGCGGGAAAGCTCATTTGCAATCTGTGTTTTAGCCTGTGAACAGCCGCAGGGTGGAAAGGTCTGACCGCGGATGGAAGAGTCAAGAAGAAACTGGCTGAGAGTGAAGTAGCCAATGGGGAATGGGATGAGGTATGGCTAGAAGCCAGTTCACAGGCTACCTGTGTTTAGGCGCGAAAAAGCTTGTAGCCTGCGTTAAGTGCGGGGACGCATGTAACTAATGCAAACAGCAGCAAAGGCTGTCATCTGTGTAAAGGTGAACGTGGGAAACATCGCAACCTTTGTTAGGTCTTCAAGCATTTAATATGTCTGTGACATTATTTTTTCCCAAAAAGACCATTCTTACCCCTTGATTTGCCTCGCTCGTTCATCTTGGTCGACGATGTTGCTGGTGGCGACGAGGTCTTCGTAATTCTCACTCTCAAATACACAGTCAGGCAAGCGACGAAGAAATTCCTGCAAATACAACAAGTTTTATCTCAAGTCAATAACTATTCCCTTCCTTCTGAATTCCTCAATAGCCGATTTACTAACAAGGTAACTAAATCGAGAAGTTTAAGATAGAAACATTTTAAAGTTAAAATACTTAGCGTTACAAAGTATTTCAACTTAAACTTGAAGTATAAATCTACTAGCGTTCTATCACGAATGCCGTTCTCTGATTTGCTACGCTACTCACTATCTATTTAACAATTAGATTATGAGCTCGAGATTTCTATCGCGTGAGTCAACTATCACGCATAGAAATCAAGAGCGAATAATCTAATTGTTTAGTATAAATCTACTAGTCGTTCAAAGTTTTACCTAACTCCTCTTCATAGAAACTTGAAAAACTTGAAGCGGCCGTCGTTTTGTTGAAAAGGTCACACTGCTACGCTACACATTATCACAGAATAGATAGTGAGTGAGTAGCGTAGCCAATCAGAGAACGGCATTCGTGATAGAACGCTACTAGATTTATACTAATCTGTGATAGATAGTGAATGGCGTAGCAGTTGGCGTTTGCTAGCAAAATAGAGGCCGCTTCTTTACCTTTTCAAAAATCGTCTGTGAAGAAGATTGAGATAAAGTTTTGAACGACTAGTACATTAAGCTAATCGTTAAGATAGATAGACAACTTTATTTAAAAGTAAAAATCTAAAGGCAAACTTTTCAGGGTAGTCCCTTCAGGTAGCTTACAAAGAATCTCTGCTTTGGTGCACTGAGAGATGTCAAGTTACGTGACATACTGGACATGATATAGTAAGTAGTTTATAGAAACACTTTTTCACCTTCAAAACAGAAGCAGTTATGACCTCTGACACGTCTTCGAAGTCCACAACTTTACCTGAAAGAAATACATCTCAATAGTTACACACGGTAGTCTCTTAGTCAACGCTGAAGACAAAAGACGAAAACACTGCCGGTGCGTCCAAATAATACCACTGTATATAACTCTAGGACCCCACTCATATAGCGAGTACTTGTTTTGGGAAACACTATCAGACCTTTAATTGGGTACCTTTATCAGTCCCTTAACTGTGTACCTCTGTTGCCCTTTATTGTGCGCGTCTGTACGTCCCTTAATTGTGTACCTCTGTTACCCTTTATTGTGCGCGTCTGTACGTCCCTTAATTGTGTACCTCTGTTGCCCTTTATTGTGCGCGTCAGTACGTCCCTTAATTGTGTACCTCTGCTGAACTTTATGGTGTCCGTCTCTATGTCCCTTGATTGTGTACCATTCTTGAACTCTTACGATCAATTAATTGTGTTTCTGTGCGTACCTGCAGAGGGCCCGTTTGTCGAGAGGTTTTAGCATTATGATCACAGAGCTATTTTTCACATATTCTTAAAACGAAGAGAGGTTCCCTTCATTCTAGAAGTTTCGCCTGTATACACCTCTCTGTTTTTAGATACAGATAAATTTAAAATGGCTTTGCGGGCCGAAAAGTTTCCGCGATTTTCGAGAAACGGGTCCCTGGACCGAGAAATTGCTGTGTTCTGTTATTTATTCAACTCTGTTTGGAGTGCATTCGAATAAGTCGATCGTACAGGGAGGCAGCGTGGCCGAGTGGTTAGAGCCGTGGATTTGAAATCCGTAGGTCGCGGGTTCAAATCCCGTTCTGACCGCTTGCTGATGTTGTTCTCGGAAGCCCCGAGTTCAACTTCTCGGTTACGCTTGTAAATAGCCAACTGGTCTGCCTCCCGCCAGTTGGGATTCTTAACCTGGTTATGTTTATTTGAATATTAATTTATCATTGTTTGTTTGCATTGGTCCTGAAAAGCCCCGAGGGGGAGTGGCCAATTACGTATATTTATTTATTTATTTACATTGATAGGGCTAGATGGGATTTTCGAGAACTTCCCGGGAAAAGGGACCCGGTGATGCGAGACTGAAAGAAAAAATCATAACTGCAGCCAAGATGAAAAGGCTCCCGAGTCCGTATCAATTAACATAACCAGGAGCCCATTACTAGGAGCCTGCAACTCCCATAATAAGCCAATGCAACGGCATTTTTACACACCAGTCTATTTTTAGATATTTTTCCCACGAAATAGGCCAGTTCCAGTCTACATGAGCACGCTTCGGTAAGGATAAAACAATGCGGCCTCACGTGAACATGTCGACGTTAGCCCGTGCTTGAGACTGCAAATGGTTAGTGAGGTTCTTGTGGGGATCTGAATTCGATATAAATTCAAACTAAAAATATATCGGTCTGTGAAACCGCCGTCACAGGAATATGGGGTAGTTGCAGGCTCCTAGTGATGGGCTCCCGACATAACGCAACCTATAAACAGCCTTAGTTTACCTTCATCCAATTCAATCTTGATTTCTTTAGCAATCCTGGCATTAGCAGACTTCCTGAAGATTCCCGTGGTATTAGGGCCATACCGAAACAAATGTAACAACAGTTCTTGCACTGCCTTTGGTACAGGCTGTTCCTCGGTACAGAGCTGCGTCAGGGGAATCCCGAAAAGCCTGGGACAGACAGGACACTTGGTGTAGTGATACACGGACAAATAAATCACAAAATATAAACGACATCATAGTTTCAAGACTTGTGAGTGTTTTATAGCAACCTCTGTCAAAATGTGAATCATTCAAATGTAACGTCGTTGAATGGTAGAAGACATCCCCACCCCTATTACAAGATTCTTGCTAAGACAGAATGTACTCTTCAATAAGGCAGCGCTGGGTTCAAGCGCGATCCTGTGACTACTGAGGTTGAGCCTCCACACGAGTGAAGTGGCCCATCAGGCCGGAGCTTATCCTGGCCCTGGTTGTCCGTAGATAACGCTATCCACCGGATAAATTGCTATCCAGTGGATAAGTGTTAACAAAACAAACCACGCTATCCGCTGGATAGTGAGCCTTCGAACAACCCGGGCCTGGTTTCTATAGCATGAAGCGACTAGGGGTATTTTACTCCCCCCTGGATGGGATTGTTAGTCCATGGCAGGGTTACCCCCAGCATTAAGTTCGCCGGTACCCATTTACACACCTGGGTGGGGAGAGGCACTGTGAGAGTTGTGCGGTCTAGCTTGCCCAAGAACATAACGCACTAACCCCGAGGCCATCACGACTCCCGCCCTGCCACTTGATTCAATATATTGTTCTGATTCTACTGCGTTCGAGTTCACCCTGACACTTACTTTCCAGGTGATGAAGACTGGACATCCATGGAGTGTCCTTTAGTGGACCCCTGTGTTTTTTTGTGCATGGCCCAATTGATTATTGGCGATTTCTTGATTGGATTCTTCCATCGCTGTTTGCTGGGAGCAGTATGTACATCTGAAAAGAAAAATAAAACAAATCAGGTTAAAACATAGACCACCTCCTACAGAGAAGACTCGAGGACGATTTGCTTTTCAGTTCTATTTACAATATTTGTTTCTTCATTTATTGTGCTCCAAATTAGCAACAAGAGTGCTAAATATTTAAATGAAGTGATTTGCTTTTATTCGGACAATGAAGGCTCCGAACACGCTACTTCTGTCAACACCTCTCTGTTTCAATCGGAAGTAGACCAGCTTACCTATGGCTATTCTGTTGGGAATTTTCCTGTTCCTCTTTAGAATAAACTGGCATTGTGTCTCAGGAGACAAGGGATCCATTATCGGCAGTTCCTGATCATAGTCAAACGGAAAACCATCTTCATCTGTCAAGGCCGCTTCTCGCATGTGGTTCATTTTGATAGCGAATGGAAATTCGTGACCTTAAATAAAAGAAAGGCAAAAGTTAAACTCTTCGGCCAATTTCCTAAACGAAGTCTTAGTTTTGAAGTTTCGAGTTAAATCGAGAAAATATAAACCGCACTTTACAAACAACAATCATTCAGTGTAGGATAAACCGTGAAAACGGACTTCAACTGCAATATTTTAAACGCCGTCCATAGCTACGCAGGAAGAATGTGAAAACGAAGGTTTTACTCTGAAAAGGCATCAAGTGTTTTCCGTTCACACTACACAGGGGATATTTAAAAAAGCTCACGTCATTTGGATTTGTGTTTGAAGAAAACTCGGTCAGAGAGATCACGTGATTATCGCCAAAGTTTTGTCAAAGCTCCGTTGTCAAAATGTTTTACGTGCACTCGAAAACGAAAACCCGGCGTTTTCAAATTCCTCCTGTTTGAAGAGCGTTTTCGAAAAGCTCAGTTTTCATGACGGATTAGTGTGGACGGTAGGCCAAACCGTAGAAATAAAGCTGCGTTTTCAAATTCCTCCTGTTTGAAGAGCGTTTTTTAAAAGTTCCGTTGTTGTTACGGATTAGTGTGGACGGTAGGCCGGCCAAACCGTAGAAATAAAGCTCCGTTTTTGTGACGGATTAGTGTGGACGGTAGGCCAAACCGTAGAAATAAAGCCGACTGGGTTTTCAAATTTCTCCGATGTAGTTTGGATGGTAGTTTAGACGCTTTCTAAACTCCCATTGAGCAAGTTATGTAAAAATCACGATAGTTGTCATTGCAAACTGAACAAAAGTTGCAGACGAGAACACAAATGAGAAGACAACAGCTTCTACAAAGTCAGTAGAACTTGCGTTAATCTAGGTTCGCAATTAAGTTAATACTAATATCAGTGCCGAGAATTCAGTGGTATATCAAAGCATCATATAGTGCTGATGGTTTTCTCAATTATCATCACCAATCTGCTTGAAATGTATTGAGGTTGCCAGGAGAAATTAACTTGTGATCACTCTAACTTCTCACCTATCAATGGATAAGCGCCGTCTTCTTTTCCAGACAGAACCCACAGTTGATACTCGGACAGATCGTCAGGCTGGAAAAGAATGTTACAGGAAATGAAGAAAAGAGCTTTGCGAGGCGATCGCTCGAGTTGGGCTACGAAAGTCGAACGCGGAGCGAGAAAAATGTTCGTGACGTTAAAAAACCCGCGATCAAAAAGCTACAGAAATGCGAATACCGGAACAACCTACAACCGCTAAGTTCTTCGAGAGACTACCAAAGCATTAGGGAGATTAAGAAAACCACACTGGAAACGGGAAGGAAATGCCGCTAAAAGAAGGTTTAATGAGTAATACAATGGTTGTGCACGTTCGTGTAATTTCTTGGTACATTTCTTTGCCGTCCTCTGCAAAACAACAACGTGAAATGACCAAGTTCCGCGTTGTCTGGAGAACGTAAACCCCACCGAATATTTTTTTGACATTTACATTCATTTTCGAGATAGCTGTGACAAGAGAAACAAACTAAACGACTTTAGAGTAACGCGAGTTTTGTACCGCGGAAAATATTTATATAAATTTTTTAACCGGCGTTGTCCGCGTCGCCACCGAAATAATTAGTAGTAGTAGTAGTTATTTCAACTCTCTATCTAGGCCTTCAAGGGTTCTTGACCAGTGACTACTATGAATTATTATCGAGTAAACTGCAATCTTTGGCTTGCTATGGTTTGCTCTGTTGTGAGGACAGTCTCGTTGGAGTAAGTCTCAAGTGCTATCTACTTCATGTTGGAACAGCGGAACGTACCTGAAGCTGAAACTGCGCCAGCGACATTTTAACGACAGCAGCGGCATCGTCCATGTTGGTTACAGAGAAAGACTTGGACTGGGATGAGAAAAGAACTGGTGTAAGTTATGCAAAAAAGAGTGTAACTTGTGAACAAAGAAACAAGAAATAAGGAGATACAGACAAAGGAACCGAAGGAAAACAGTACTGCTCAGTAGAGAATGACGAATTAACTGCCTCTAAAAATCACTGAAGATACATTCTCCAAATCAGCCTGAACAAGTGTTTTGTTCTGTTAGGTAGGAGGAGTAAAATGTGGTTATTCCATTTAAGTTTACAGTCAGTACGACATAAACTGTTATTTTACGTACATAGCCTGAAGAATCAGGTGAGTCCATATCCCGGTTATAAATTTTAAGGTTAACAGACTTCGGATCTTCCATGTCCTTCTGCTCTTTGAGTTGCCTGTAAGAGAAAACAATACATAAAATACCTTAGTATGGAAACACAAACAATGCCAGATTGAAAAATAAACTATTTACAAAATGATAGGTGTTTGTGAAAGCTCGAGCTGCTATCGAGACAGGACTTGCTGCGAAAAGACCAAAAGGGAAAAATTGCGTTCGTTTTTGTGTTTTCTCGGTGTGAGGTTTTTTTGTATTTATATTGTTTGTCCTTCAGTTTTGAGCTTGAGTGGTCTCAAAACTAAACAAAACATCACAAGTTAAAAACATTTTTGTATAAGACAATTTGATAACTTGGTTAACTTTTAACCCTGAGTTAGTGTTAACCAGCTTTCGGACATGCGTCCCTGGACAGACTGACTCGTTAGTCATTTTGTGGACTACTTATTTTGCGCATGCGCTAGACAGTCAGTCGTAGCCACGTGACGTAGTTCCTAGCCAATATTAACTGTGTGCATTCACGCGAGTTAACAGTAGAATCAGTTGCTTTGACAATAACTTACTTGGACAGTACACTATGCCAAGCCTCCTTCTCCTCTGCAGTACTAAAGAAAGAATTCGAGAGCATATCTTAGAATCAAAATCTCCTTAACCGAGCTCAAGTTACAATAGCAAAATTGTTGAAAGAGACTTGCCCCAGAAGGAGCGGAACCTAATTGGAGACTTAACAAACATTTCTCAAGTGAAATATATATGAAATAATCCATATTTGTACTGCGGCTGTAGATGCAAGTGAAGTATGATCATCGCAGTAAATTTTACAATTTAAGCAATTGGAAAATTTACTGCGATGATCATACTTCACTTTTCTCAAGTTGTTAAGGTCATTATCTCGATCTTTCGTTCTCTCGACCATCGTTTCGGTTTAGTTGTTTATTTTTCCTCGGTCAGTAAACTCTTATTCAAAGAGCGGTTTTCAATTGTGTCAAAAGTAATCAGCCAGGCAATTACTTTTGCTTTGGTTTTAGTTTTACTACGCTTCAAGATTGGCCGAGTAGTCTAACTGGTAAGTATTTAGTTTGGTCTTGGCTACACGATACTCAATTGAAAACCAGTCTAACACCTCATACAAAAGCATTCCTTACTTGAAAGCGGCGACAAAGTTCGTGGTCGGCCAGCCAATCACAAACGACTTGTCAACAGCTTTCGTCGATTCGCATACGTCATCAAGGCAACTAGCCAACCAGATCTCACTAACTCGGACTCTGTGTTTGAGCTTGAAAGTCGCCGATCTGAGATGATAACAGTAAAACATTCGATATAAACACAAGAACAACACAAATTTTGCTTTGACAGGTTCAGTTCTGTTGGGTTCTAATCTTGCAGCCAATCAAAGACCAAAGATCTACACGAGTAACTTACCCGCACGTGGCTACATCCCCTTAAGAGGTTTTTGATTGGTCTAACAGTGGGTTGACGAACATCAGACAATGCTACCGGACCTTATCAAAAACACAGATCAACTCACCTTGGCTTTGCAACAAGGAGAAGATCATCAAACAAGAAAAGATGCCTATCTTGAGAAGACATCCCCTTGAAAAGACAAAACCCAAAAAATACCAATGATTAATGGGTTATCTCACTGAGGGCATTGACATAACTATCTATGACTGCAAAGCGATCACACTTTCAATTAGTCATCCATGCATGAAAGAAAGGAGAAATAATGGGCGCCAGTCTATGTGAAAGCTTCTTTTTAGTACTGGATTTGTACCGTGCTTGTTTGGATTTGATTTGCATGGATTAGCTTCGGATTTGACCTGACAAAGAGCTTTCAATCCAAACGCTTATTTTAAAAAAATCGGAAATTCTTTGAGAGGTTAGCACTTAAAAAACACTTACCGTGGAGAGTTGAACATGGCCCTCCTTGATGAAAGCTCTGTACGGGAAAACTTCAGGCGAAAGTGGGGAAGTGGGCTCCGACGAAGTCTTCATTCGCATACTGCCATCTATTGTAGAACTACATAAAAATTTTCCCATTAAGAACGCAACATATGGTAATGAGCGACGCAAGTCAGCATTCTTGTCAGTCATGAAGACGAAATATCAACTACACTGAAAGACAATGTGTCTTAACTAGTACGATCAAATCTACGTGTACATGCTGCATGGGTAATATACTTTTAAGTATTACTTTGTGGTGTCGGTCGAGCACTTAAACGTCCAGTCTGCCCGCATTTATGACGTTAATAAAAATGCTTAAAATGATTAAGTGCAATTATCGAATACATCTAGACGTTTTGAATGCGTGCCCTTAGAACTCTGTCTGGTATTCAAGCGGAAAGGAATAAACAGAAATTGAGGTGTTTGGATCACTTCTGAAATATCGCACGGTAGGTTCGTGCAAAGTCGACTCTTCATAGAAGGCAGAGGCATTTTCTCTGTTGTTCTTGCACCAGACAGCAACGAAACCTCTCGCAATCCAGTGCCGGCAATTTCCTTTGTCGGATTTGTTTGGACGCTGGCTAATTAATGAAAACGTGACTGCAAAGCCGGCAAAAATAAACAAACATTCGGAAATGCAAAAAAAAAACAAAAAACAAAGGCTTGCGGTGTATCTCTGGGAGGTGAAACTTGTCAAATGGAACTTCTCAATGTTTTCACGCAAGAATTGTCCACAAAAACTGAACATTTCAAACATCCGCACAAATTGATTTCAGTTTTCAACAGTCTTCAACACCCTACTAAATTTCTGCCGAACTTGTCGGATAAGTTTTCAAGCCTCGCAGCTTGCACGTACTCATTGCTAAAGACGTGTTCAGAAGCACGCGACCTTACTTTATCATCTTCTGTTTTTACAACAAGTTCGTTACCTTTTTATGGAGTAAGTTTTTCCACCTAGGGCTGCTTTTATCACTGTTGTTGGAGCCGAACGTCTTCTAGAGCTTCCTTGCTTTAATCGCTGCGTACGCAAAAAAAACAATGTAAGTTTTATATTCTTTCACGGGAACTAACCCTGCATCATATAGAAATGCAAAACATCGTCCAATCCGCCAAGAAATCTAAAATGATAACTTAGTTAATCAACTAAGTAAGACACACGAGGAAGCCGATAAACCTTTAGATCATAGGTTGTCAAGGGGTCGCCGTGATGGAACCTTTACAAAGCTCACTCTCGATTGAACCATTTTTAAAAAGCCCAGTTTCATGTACATTGTCAAACCAAGTTCAAAATTGAACAAAAAGCTCTTTACTGTCGTTATGACAAATATTTTTTGAGTGCGCGTACGTATTTAAGCAGAGAACAGTTGCTTTCATCTGAATGTTCACACATTATTCAAGTACATCCAATAGCAACTGATTTGCGGCTTGACACTGGGAGTGGAGAGGTCAAATACCCTAATTGAACAGCTCCTACGAGCAGTTTTCAACAACTGTTAAAAGAAGTCTGAAATTTACGTTTCCTGTTACACTGTATTTTAAGGTATGTCTTTCACAACGACATAAGCACAAATACAAACATAAACATTAGTCAATAAACATTATAACATAGCTAGCAGAGCCACGCAATCAAATTCAGTATACGTAAGCGTGCTCCAAATCTCGACAGTGCTCGCTGATGGCGTCAGCAAATCGCTTCGCCAGAAATTTTTGTTTTCGCGCGAGCGGCCATTATTAGCGTGGGGAGAGTATTATATTTCGCGACAATAATGGATACAAACAGAGACTCGTCCCATTAGTCCCAAAACGAAGACAAATTTCCGACCTTTTTTCCTGGGCTAGAGTTCTTAAATGAGGCAGAAAAAGACACAAAACAACCGAAAAGGAGACTCGGCATCAGCGCCGTCACGATTCGCTTCACTGTGCGAGTGTGAAATGCAACTGAATTTTTACAGGAAGACACTCTGGTAAAAGCAAACAAATGACAAACTGGTCTGTGTCAACCTTTAAAGGTAAGCTTAAACTTTTCCGTTTTAAAATTGTTAAATATAAAGCTCGAGCTTTCAACAGAAAAATTGAAATAAAACCAATTCCTATTTTGCTTATTTCGCTCACCGCGAACAGTCACTTCTGATGTTGTTGTCCGTTTTTCGCATCGGATTTGATGCATAATTCTACCGGCTATGTTATAAAACAATTGGTTCATGCTTTTACCTGTGCACTATCGAGTTATGGAGCACTTGGGAAGTTTGGAGAGCACTCAAGAAGCTAGAGTTGCCCTCGGCTATCGCCTCGGGCAACTCTTACGCTTCTTTCGTGCTCTCCAAACTTCCCGCGTGCTCCATAACTCGATAGTGCATGAACCAATTGTTAAGTAGCGAGGACGCCCACAACACAAGCAGAAGCACGTAGCCATGACCAGAATGGATGGTCACCTTATTTTCAGTTCCATACCTCCGCGATACAGTAGAACAAGATGGCGGAGGGTGTTTACGCTTAAGTACTCATGCTTCAAACAGTGCGTTCTCACTTGACGTAAGCAAAGGCACAAGCATTTTTTTGGTTTGCTTGTGTTTTTGTGCTAATGTCATTGTGAAAACCAGGCTTCATGTACTTTATCAGGACAAATAAAGGGGATATTTGAATGGTAGAAAACTTTAAACCTCAAAAAGAAGAAACCTCAGGAACCAAAGCGTTTCAAACTCGCTCCCCCTCCCCCTCTCTCTAGGAATAAAAGCGGTTCAATCTTACCCGGTCACCCCACCCCCTCCAAAAAAAGAAAACACCTTTTTACCATATGTGGATTAGGTTAAACGTTTATATAATACAATCCAAATGATGTCTTGTAAGCAGCACTGTTGATGTTACAAGTGGGTTGTCCCTGCACTTTGTTTCCGAAAAATTGTGTAAGTATAACTATAATAATTAATACTTACACTGGTTTTAAAGACTAAACTAACATTGGCCTTCATAACGCAGCTAAACAGTGCAATGCTAACGCAGTTATCGACTGCAATTATCAATTGCTTACATTTTAAATGATTACACTTACGACACACCAACTTAACAATTTAAAGCGCTTATAAAAAAACGTTTCCGGTCTTTACCTGAGAACGGAACTGAGAAATCGGCACCGAGAAAAAAATGGTGTGAAAACTGTTTCTACCAGGATGTTTCAACTTCACGTACCAAAAATTAGTTTGAATTTTAAAGCCAAAATAAAGATAAATGTATTGGTTATCTTCATCTGTTACTTTCGTTTTTTCTTTCTTTTGGTGAGGGAGAAATTTCTAAATTTCTAATAAAATCGTTTAGACTTGAATTGAACTACCGAACCAAAGTAGACAATTCAAGAACTTTGGATCTGACGGAGAAAAAGCTTATGAAACAATTTTGCAACTAAGGCCCTGTCCACAGGGAGGAGGAATTTGGAAACGTAGCTCTATGTCTACTGTCAGGCCTACCGTTCACACTAGTCCGGCAGGAAAATGGAACTTTTCGAATCACTCTTCAAACTAGCCTCCCACGCAGACGTTCTTAGGCTTGTCACGCGTTCCTCCCACGTCGGGAGGAACCGGAGGAATTTGAAAACGACGACTTTCAAGTGCGTTTCAGTGAAGATGGACGGAAAACAATTTGAAAACAAAGCTTTTGGTACTAACGTAACGACGTTACTATAATCATGATATTCCCTGTGCCAGTGTTTTATTCAAACCCACGTCCAAAGTGACCGTTGAATTGTTGCGTTTTCATATTCCTCCAGCGTAGTGTGGACGGAAAACATTTGATGCGTGTTCCGAGTTAAACACTGTTTTCAAATATGGACGAGGCCTAAATCTATTCTAAAACTGAAGATTACGAAGCGCTTTAGGTTAGAAAATCAATCATCAGTTTTACTATATATTTCTTCCAGAATAAAACAACATTTGATTTCTCCAGCTAATGATGAGAATCACCTGAAAACTTCAGAAATATTCTTGAACTTAACAACGAGTCAACTTACATGAGAGTTTTGTTTTTCCGACAGGCATAAATTGTCACTGGGAAATCTGTCTTGAATGTCGTAGATCTTGCACTGCGGAAATAAATACAAATGTTATTAGTCGGTGAAAACTGAAAGTTTCTAGGGCAATGTTGTTCTGGGTCGTCGTGACACAGGTCAGAAATTCGTAAATTAGCCATATGAGAGATACGGAAACCAGCCACAGTTTCTGCTCATGTTTGACAAGTATACATGTTCATCTCAGAGAAGAGATATCCGTGGGAGCTTCATCAAACGTGATAATTTATCCATGTTGTTAGTTTCTCTCACTTAAAATTTTAGAAAATTTTCAAAATTTCACCTTTGGTGCTATGTGGAATTACGTCTTTTTCAACTCGATCAGTGCTAAAACTACTTAGTGTTCTTGCAGTGATTGCGTTACCTTCGCTTTTCACCATCACTGATCTTAGTTAACTACACGATTTTCGTCCAGTTACATTGCGTATTGACAGAGTGACACAAGCTAGAGGTATGGTGGCGTGACATACAATGAAAGGCGTTGCTAAGAGTACGATGCGGAATCACGCAAGAAATGGAGGATGGAAAGAATAAATTGTCCTGAACCTTCACAACCTCTACCGAAGATTGTGTCATAGTTATAATTCAACTAATTTAGTTATCTTATCGCATGCTATCTTTGTTCAAATATGCCGAGAATTGTCGCACCTTAGGTATACGTGATGGTATACCGAGATGTCACGCAAGATGTCAAAACGAAATGTCCATTTGTTTCTTAATCTTATCTCTTGGATTGTGCCGACCCTCTAACCCATGAATGTCGCAAGAAAACTGGCAAATAGTCTAGCATGTGCTGATAATGGCCGGAGTCTTGATAAACATCGTAGTCAGGCGGATATAGATTGGAATGAAACCCTCTCCAGTTTGGATTGACATTTTCGCAAGTGGCTCTTGAATAGTGCGATATACTCGAGATACTGAACAGGTAATTGATACACTACGGGCGATATGGCGATTTATTTACTATGGGAAGTCAATTATTTCGAGCAGAAGATAACGACGAAAAAGGGTCGGTTAGCAGCTCTCGTAAGTTCTCACAAGAATAGCTCGATATCCTTTGAGAGTACAACAAAACAAACAACAGATACAATGCCCCTCGGCTCTAAAACAATAACAGTTGCTAACAAACAAAAGAATTACAAGCTTACGAGAACTGCTACACTTCCGACGAAAATTACGAGCTATGAAAAACAATTTACAGAAAACTAAAAACTACCACAAACTGGAATTGATACGTTAAAATTCCGTAAAAACGATACACTAGGCACCGCAAACTTTTATCCGATTCTTAAAAGGGAGAGATACCGGAATATCTTCTTTTAATTTTGCCAGGACTTCAACTACAGTGAAACCTGTATCAAGCGGACATTCACTGTCTAAAATAGTAAGACTTTCACATGGTAAGAGTGCAGTATATTACTTGAAAGTTTGCACAGTTTCAAATTGTCCTGAAAACAATAGATTCTGTGCACCGTTAGGCACATTGCATTCTTTCCGTTTTCCGTCTTTCGGTTTTGGCCCGGAGCCTTGGAACGATAAACCTCTTACTTGCAAAATTCACTTTTGGATGATAAAAACATTCATTATCAGTAAACCAACTGAAGTCTGGTACCAACGACTGCCAACAGAGTGTAGTGTGAATATTTTCAAACACGTAGTTCCATATAAGAGGTCGAGAAAAAAAAAAGGAATATAGTTAAACAGACTGAAGACAAATCAACGACCCGACTGATAAACTCCTTAGGTTATGAGAATATACGTGGTGATCGTCTTGAAATTCCAAAAACGTATGGCGGATGTTGAAAAGTACATAAACCTATACCTTTCAATGCGGACGTTTATCATCTGTCCGACGGAATATTTGCCAATTCTAGCCATAGTTGTTCCTGTTTGTTTCATTACAGTGGAACCCTGCCTTATGGCCACCCCGTAAATTTCCGCCCCCTCGATATTACGACCACTTTATTCTGGCCAAAACAAAAGCTCACACAGTTAATTTCTTATTCAGGGAACCCAGATTATTGTGGCCCGTTGAGGATCAACAGGGTTCCACTATATTACATCTTTACTGTCTTTTAACGGTAATTAACTTTTTTCTAAAGATTTCCTGAGATTTGAAAACAAATTTGCACAAATCAAAAACGGGTCTAACCTTTTGATAACTTTTCGTAAGACCAAACCGACTTCTAGAAGGCTAATGACAGAAGATGTTAGCTGATCAGACTTCTTACTATTATTAGCAACAAAAATACGAGGAAATATGCGCGCTAAGAGTGAAAAACAGAAACACGACCACATAACACGATAATCCGCTTGTGGTGTTCACTGGTGAACAGTTCAGACAAGCAGCGCATGGGATTAAAGAATTACGTGTCAAAATACTTCGTTTCCTGTATGGCCGATGCAAAAGATCACAGAACTGAACTATGTAACGATAACGCAGTTATATGCGATTTGATGATCGAATTTTGAAATCTCCCACGCGGAAATGTCGTGAAATTAAGGCAAGAAATAAACCCATAAGTCAATTCAGTAAAACGAAAGAACTGAACGGTTTTTTAAACACCATAAACGCTCTCCAACTAGTTGTGAAACACAGGAAGTGAAGTAATGTTTGGACTAATTTCTCAATGAAGTAACAACTGGCGCGTGGCAGTGTAAATGGCTTTTCAATAAGACAGATGCCCCAGGCTATGTGGAGATAGCTTTATGAGATGTTCATCTGCATTGAAGTTATCGAGCTTTACCTAACTTGTCATCCTTCAAACAGGAATGTTGAGAACATAATAGCTACAGGTGAAAGTGATATTGAGGTTCTCTCAACACTGCAGCTCACTTGTTTCTTTAACAAACCTGCAAAGTTATCCCACCGTTCGCAACTGCACCAAAAAAAAACAACGAATTTCAACGACGTGATGTTCACAAAAATGATACTTCCTAAATCCCTTAACTTCATGTGATTGTCACGTCGTGAAATGGACGAAACGGCTTTAACCGCTCTTGGGCATTCGTTACAAAACATTTCATCGACTGCGTGCCATTTCAAGAACAAAACACGTTAAAAATGCAATCCTGTATGAGTTCTAAAAACATTACCTGAAAATCATCTGTTCGCGTTTTGAGAGCTCGCCGAACAACCAAAGGGCTCTGACTCGGCACAACACTCATGGACACGGCATAAGAAGGGGACTGCGCCGTACGAAGCGGCGTTTGGGTCGCCATAGCCCGAGATTGTTTTGATTGCTGTAGAACCATGAATAAGGTTATATACTCTCACAGAGCTGGCGAGAACATCAAAGGCAGTGACTTTTCCCCTCTAAGAAGACCGCCGTGAATTCTTTCAAAAGCCACAGATAAGATGGAGAAAATAACTCATAATTTTGCGCTTCTCAGTTCGATACCGCGTCAGTTTCAACTTGGATCGCAATGAATGAGCGACCTTTGACGAGATAAGCCTCTCCAGACCAAAAGATCGATCCCGATCGATCCTGAAGTGCATGAAGTTACTCCGCTCTCCAAATGGGCAAGACTGATGCTGACGGATAATCAGCTTAAAATCCCCTTTATCCTTGATGGACGAGTTATATTCTTTCACTCAAACCAGACACCCGACATAAAACCCGTACATACGCGAGATCAAGTTTCAGCACTATCTAGGATAGATACAAAGTGATTGCATTTCTCAAATTGTTATATTGTATTGCTATCATAGAAGGCTGGAATTGAGAATGACGTCGGGATTTGATGTGCTTTTCACTGGCGTAAATAAACATTCAAATTAAAATCGCAGGTTAAAAATACTTAAGGATTTGGGTCTAAAGATTCGATGGCATTTGAAGGAAACAAGTAGAACCCAGCTTCGGAAAGGTCAAAGGACCGAATTAGCGAACATTGGTATCACGCACAAATAATTGAACAAAATTAACAGAACAAACATCGAAATGAAAGAAAAAAAACAAAGGACATTTCAGCGCTAACTAACACCTGTACAGCTCCGGAAAAAAATCTGCAACCTCCTAATTTTAAAGTGAATGTTTCCCACAAAAGCACATTTCTCGAGAAGGGTACACATACCAATCAGTGATTTAGGTTGGATGAACTAAGGGCTTTGCAGAAAAGAAAACATACCTGTTATGTCGCGTGAAAAAAATAATAGCTACAGGAACAATGCGTAATTAAAGCGATCTAAAAGCGAAGATCACGAGATCCTGAAATATTTCAAGCACGATACAATTTTATCGCGAGCAAAATCAAATGACAGTTTTTTGAGTGCAATAATAAGTTTTCGATGACTATTAGCGGACTTCAAACACACATTTCGCCGTGAAATTAGGCGCAAAGGGAAGAACTCGGAAAAAAAGAAAAAAGCTTTGAAACGCTGCGGTGCCGATGTAAAAGCCAAGCGTCACAGGGTCTCTGTGTAACTGTAAAATATGCATTATTATTCAGCGTATAAATAAAAACCCTCAAAACAAAACCATAAATCACAACTGTTATATGTAAGACGCTAGTCACAGATAAACCTGCATGGCGTACGTTGTGATTTCCTTTTAAAAACAAAATAGACTAAAAAAACACCATGAATTATTGCTACAATTCTTTGCGCTCTACGTTTCTTTTCTGGATCACGTGTATCTTATTAACTTATTCACTTATTATAAACGTGCAACGTTGCTGAGCTCGTAAAACTGTTGCTGCTCGTTAGTCTCTTGTAAGACTGTCCAAAAAATAACAAAGTCCAACACAGCTTGATATCATTAATAACCTACCACCCACAAGAAACAACAACACAACTTTAAACTTATCAAAACAGTTATGATTAATAATAGAAAGTTGTTCATATTGGTCGTACTGGCTTTAAAAAGTTGAGGCATAATTCAATATCGACAAATATTTCTCCAAGGCTAAAATCACGAAATATTACATTTGCTTGTTGATTATCACTGTTCGAGACAATATCGAAAACGATAGCATGCATAATTGCGTTAACAAATTTTAAAATGCAAGCATAGCCACCATTCATTACCTTAATTAAATTAATAACTACCTCGCAAAATTTAATTACTTCGATTGTTGAATTTAGAGTGAATTGCAAGTTTACAGTCGATGCACCTTGTCTGTCAACATCTTTTAAGTATTTATGGTTAAAACAGCCCAGATTTAACTTCCGATGAAGACATCATGTCATCAACAGTTTCGAATAGAGAGCCCTTGCTTCAACTAGCGTGACACTAAATGACAATTTCCTTCAGTCGCGCAACTTTCCGCATCAACGGAAACAATACACTTAATATCTAAAAGATAGTAATGCTGCGGCCCATTCTGTTGATAGTGACCAGCGGATACGAAAAACTGTAAAACCCACCCGTCAATGTATCTTTCGGCAGCTTACGCTTTGAGCAACTGATGCTTCTTGGGAGGGATCGCGTGAGCTTTGCGCGCGAGTTTATCAAAAAGTCGTGCAAATCCCGTTTACTTTATCAATCACATGTGCTCATTTGCTTACTCAATCATGAAAGTCAATTTACAATAATATTTCGTGGGGGGGGGGAGGGTAGTCCCCTACGTTTTTGGCGGGGATGTGCGGTCCAACTTTAAACCTGTACCCAACTTTGGACCAAAATCTGTGATATATCATACACTATCTTACATTTGAGCGAAAAATTAATGCCCATTTGACGTCTAAAATAATTTTACGGACTCTAATACATGATCGCAGCTAACCATGAGTGACTCTCATTTGCATAAACTTTTGACAAGGGTTACAAATTTGCGAAGGCTAATGCGGGAAAAATAGTTTCAATGCCAAGCCAGAAGGAAAAACATAACCTTTAGGGCCGCACATGCCTATATTTATGTACCTCATTCAAGGGAATACCCCCTTCCCCCCCCCCCGAATTATTTCAAGAGGAAATTCCGCGCAGACCCCTCATCACGAGGGTTTAGACAAAAACATTCCATCATAAAATCCCTTGTATCTGTAATGCAGTTATTTAATTATTTTGAATTGTTGTTATAGATAAAGGCCTCGACTTTATACCCTCATGCACAGGAGGAAATTCAAAGGTTCGCAAGCTGCAGGATTTTAAGCTGCTTGACTTCAAAAAAGAACACACTGCAATACTACTACTAAAAAATAACTACCGTGCTATGGAAAGTTGAATAGCCCAGAGCATTGGCTAAAATTTCCACGGTAGAGAATTAGATCAAGAGCTAAACATTGTTTGTTAAAGGCGTTTAAATACTTTGCCCTCTCTAAGACATGGGCAGACATCTCGATGGCACCAACATTTATGATATCTTGATTTGCAACAAGCGTTGTTCAGTTAAATCATTTCCCGTCAAAATATTTCGAGTCGGGCTACAAAATTCGTCAGGATTTCAATATTTCTAAAACGCATACTTGCCTGGTTACCTAAACACGGACTGAGAACCCTTTTCATCCCGTTCATTCTGGACTTGAACATTTTGCTTCCAGCTGAGGTACACAAACTTCCTATCTTGTCGGTTTTTCGAACAAAACAAACTTTTGAACTCCGAGATTTATTTCCTGAATGGATAAATATTGCGGGCTAACTGCACGCTTTTGTCTACAAGCCTAGACGAATTTAAACCCGCGCCATAATCCAATGTTATGTTTATAAAATACCTGTTATATACTTTCAACGTCTTCATTCTACAACTTCAACTTGCAATATTTTTAGCGTTGTCGGTTTTTGTCGCTTGGGTGATTAACGTACGTGAGAGATTTTTCTCTGGCCCTCTCTACTGAGTTCAGTGTTTTTCGAGGATATGGGAACGTTATTTGTCAAACAAGGGTTGATTTCTTAGCAAAACTTCAACAGTGGTTTGCATCTATATCAACTTCGACTGCGCTGGCTCGCGTTTGGTTACTGATGGTCACCGGGCGAGTGTGTTGTTAAGCCAACAACACGGTATCAATAAATAAATAGACCAAGACTAGTTACTTCCCGAATCGTCACTCGACAAAAAAGAAAAGAATAAAATACAAGCAGCCTTTGCCTCTGACGGAAGCAAACATCAACAGGTTACTAGCAATGGTGAAAGCCGATATTAAGTTTCGGCGCGGGAAGATTTTCAAGGCACGCACAAACTTTGTGATGATTGTCAGATTTTTCTAGCTCTACGAAAGAAATACAGGAACTAAATTCCTGGCAAGCGAAATTAAACATGGGAAACGACATTTTTCTTAGTCATGAAATAATGCAATATTACACGACCAGGTAAATTACAAGCAAGGTTAAAATACAGAATAAAGCAATGGCGAATTTGTAACGTTTTGAAATGTTGGAAAATAAAACAAAAGCACCCGCTGTATGTATTATGAAAACTGGAAAAGACTAACGGTTTAAAAGCGCAGACCTGGAATTTTTCTAGGCCAAGAGCTTAGGCCAATACAAAATGACAATATGGTAGATATATCTGTATTGTACTGACTTCGAAACACATTTTATGTACCTTCATTTCGTTATCAAACCCACGTACAGGTCAGTTTCTTTATTCTTTGCGATTGATGTTTGCACTTCAACAACAACAACAACAATTTATTGGTATTCCCATGTATAGATGGTATTACCTAAAATCTAGAAACTAATTAGCGTACCAAGATACATTATCATAAACAGTATTGCTTGAACTGTAAGAAACCGATGTCATTACAACATTTTGATTTACAAACATGCCAGTGAAATACAGCGACGCAATCTTCGTAAATACGAAATGTCACCTTTCAAAGGAAAAACCAAAGGTTGCCAAGCATTTGAAATATTTAGAGCACAACAATTTATGAACAACAAGTGCGCCGCTAAAATTTTAACAACAGTGCCAGTTATAACATTCTCTACCCATCACTGGAATCGCGCGTCAACGCGAAAGCTCAACTTACTTTGGCCATCACTTACTTTCATTCGAGGCATAAGCAATCCGTCTAAACAGCCGACAACAGAACTGAACTTCAGAATGAACTCCATCTAAAACCCATGAAAAGTCAAGTGACATGCACGGCGATTTCTTTCTCGAACAAAATCGCTTGTTATTTTCAGGCTGGTTTTCTCAATCATCGATCAAAGACGGTGCTCGAGAACTCTCAGCTTAATCAAGGTTTAATTGTTTCTGCTACAGTTTTCTGCCCCCCGGAGCCAGAGACATGCTTCAATGTATTGGCTTAATACGTACGTGACTATTCTGAGAATATGCTCTTCTATCATTCAAGTCTCGCCGAGTATATCCGTCCTACCCACCTCCTCCCGGTGCGTTCTCCAGAGGGCGTAGTGAAATGTAGAGTCCTTCTATAACGTCTAGAAAAGAGCCGAGGTTTCTCGTTTGTGTTAGCTTTTATTTCCTTTTTCTGAAACGAAAAGTCTAAAAGATGATTGACTAGGAAATTGTGGGGTTTCTTGCTTAAACACGTCACTACACAATCGCCATCGTTACTCTGGTCAGAATTGCAATACAACTTTGTTGAGCACTTCTGCATTCCACCACCCACCGCCCTTCCCAACTCGCCCCTGGGAATTTGCCACAAAAAGTCTTCAGAATAAAAACACTGAAACATAAAACGTAAAAAAATATTTCCTTTCAATTGCATAAAAATTCTCTCCAACAAGATTTCAATAACCACATTATCGTTCTCCGTCACCGGTTAATTAACGTAGTCGGTGTATTAATTTCAAATTACTGATCCTCAAGAACATACAAAATCCAGGTCCCCTAATCTTTCGCTTTAATTTCAAACATCACAGTAGTCGTAGTTAAGAACTCCCTGAATTCGAAGCCAAAAAAATTACATCAACAATTGTGGGCAATTTCAATCATCGTAAGCGATGAAAGGACCTTTTAAAAAGTATCTAATTTGCAGACAAGTTTTCCACGAGAGGAGGTCAATATCCCAGGCGTGAAAGTGTCCAATTTGCAGACGAAAGATGTCGCATTTTTCCGGATTTGAAATATCACACATTCCTCTTTGTAAAATTGTCACTGCCCGAAAAACTTGCTGTTATCTTAGCATAAAGTTCAGGAACACTCTCACTGACTGTCCAAATCAAAATTGCTCTCACAAAAGGCAAACCCGACACAGTAACGTTACATACAAAGTCTAATAAAATAGTGTTCGTGGAATGTAAACACGACTCCCATGTTTGTATAAAACGCGTCATGCCATACGCATGCGCAACCGATTGCTCTTTCGTCGCCATTACGGTTCTGAAAACAATCAAATTAAACACCTTCTCGCGAATGCACTTTTGGGTATTTCCCATCCACCATTCAACACCGTATTCAATTACACGAATGCACTTGAATTTCGAACATTACTGTCAAGTTGTCAGTGATTTTCAAGAAGCCAGCTGTGATACTCTCTTTATCGTTCGTCAAATGCCAGGTTTTTTTCCTTTCTACAAAATTTTCAACTAGCACATCTTCTATGATTCCATTACTCCTAAAGAGTATCGAGCTTGTTTCCATAAATCAAGTGTAATTTTTAGATACCTAGAATAAAGAATTTTTCTCCGTTCCTTTTATGGAAAGAACTGATATTGCCAAAGTTTGGAAGAATAAACGAGCTCGCTGTAAGTGCAAGTTAGCTAACATTTGTCCCATAGTCAACACCGTCCTTTTTTCTACAAAATTCCGACGGAAAATTCACTGAATCAACAGCAATTAGTCAGCCAACTTGAGAGTATAACTCGAATTTACCACTCCGGACCACTGGAGGGGGGGGGGGGGGGGGCCACGACATCAATGACCTTGGTCTGGCTGAAGTTATGTTTCCTAAAATCATTTCTAAATCTGGAGCGGTAAAGACTATGATTGGATTAAGCACAAGAATTGGATCACATCTCAAGGAAGGAATAAGTGCTAATACAAAGCTTTCAATAACATAATATAAATGGATTTCTAAACAACACGCAAAATCTTGTCAGACGAAAACAAATGCATGTACGAACAGATAAGACTGAGGCCAAAAAAAAAAGATACGACCGAGGCAATGTCCAAGTTAAATTGTCTTCCTAGAAATTTGGCAGTGTTTTCCTTTTCTCCTCAAAAGAGAAACAACAGAAACGAAAAAAAATGACACGGACAAGTGCCTCTGTTTGCATCCTAATGGATACAGAAGACCCTGACAGCCACATCTACCCTCCCCTCAAATCTCTCATACTTCTTGTCTTTCATACATACCGTCGGAGCCTGGTATAGAACAAGGTACGCGCAATTAAAACACTTCAAACTAACAGGAACAAAACGCCAAGGAATGCCAGCTAAAATATGTAAGTCATTTTGGTGGGTCAACTGCATCTTAAAATAAGGTTAACATTACGACAAGGACCTAGACAAACAAAGATAAATAAAAAAAATACAAATCATAAAAACGTGGACGAACGATCGAACATTGGTCGAGCGACGAAAACGTGAGCCCTCATCACTTTAATTATAACGATAAGTACTGCGGCACGGTCCACGCGATTGTTCGTGTCGACTGAGGGCGTTCGCGTGCCAATGTATTTGCATCGCATTCACCAGGAATTAGATTAACAGTTGAAACATGTAAAACATAGTTTCAAGCTCTTCCAACGCACTGCTTGTTGGCAGGGAATTTTTCGATACAAAAGAACGGTTTCCCAGTCTATGGGTAAATCTTTCTTCCTCTGAGGAAACCTTTCTAAGCTCAAGCTCGAACGACAGCTTTCTAAAGTTGCGTCGCTAAAGCGACCATTAACTACTATGGAACTTCACGTTGATAAAAAAATGGGGACAAGAAAAATTGCTTATAACTTGGCGCGATTACAATGTTTGAAGAACGCAAGATTGGAATTGTTTCTCTAAGAAAAAATTAAAGAAGACATTCGGACTTTCATCAGGCTGCTTTCGTTCGATTGTATTTAAAAGCTAAAAGTTATGTGATTTCTGCTGTGAAATATAAAAATTCTAAAAGCAACTGAAGAAGCAAAATATATACATGTACCCAAAGGCCATGAAAGATCGGGCATGGTGAAGACTCCGAGCATGACTAGATGCGACAGGCGTCTGTCACTCATCAACTCGTTTACAGGTCGCATTATTTACAATGCTTGGAAATCTTCTTTACTAGTAATAAGGTTAGCAATTCGTCCTTAAATGAACTTTTTACCCACCGCTTTTACTTTTGTAAACATATGTGATAGTATTACCTGCTGTCCAAATAAGATCTGACTGGATTAAAAAATTCCAAGGATTGCAATTCCAACGCATTCCAAGGACTGTTTTTTTTTCAATTGGAAGTGCTTACTCACTCGCCTGATTGGACATAAATCTCAGTGCAGGATAAATTGGCCCAATTCAATGATAAGCTCGAAAAATTAGAATTAATCAGGCGCATTTTTGATGAGATTCTGGTCTAGCGATATAAATTTAGAACAAAATTGCCTAAAATAAGTCGACCCGATAAAGTTTATGTTCTTTATACCACCTAATCAATTCAAGTTAATACCGATTAAAAAAGGACAAAAAAAAATTTAAAAAATCAATGAAATCACCGATAATGCAATCTACATGGATAGTTGTCTTTGTGAAGACGGCTACTTTTTCACGACAAAGACGTGTTTACAACTTCGCCCTCGTTAGCATAAGCGACCAGTTTCTGATGGAGCTACAAAAATATCAGTTCTGAATATTGAAAGCGCATGGCACAATTAACTGTCTCGAGGAATTTGAGCCCGATGCAATGCATACTCTTCTCTTCGTGCGACGTGGGATTCCACAAAGAAAAACACTTTTGCCATCCAGAAATTTCGCAATTTCTGAAAACCAATTTCTTCTTGAATATTACACCCAAAGAGCCAAACATTTTACCCAACACTAAATTTCACATACTCTTTAAATGCTTTTAGTCAATTCGTGTCTAGCGTGGTGCCTTCTCTATACAAAGACCCTCGCAAAGCCGTATGTTAACGAGGAAAATGTAAACAGTGACGTCACAACGACCGCTATAAAGTTTAGAATCAGCAAACTTGAAATTGTCCGGCGGCCTAACCAAGGTAACACGAACAACATAGACAATCATGTGAACGACAAAATTGTGCGACTGATCTGAACCTCTTTAAAACCTTTTTTTTAATCGTTCTTGTTAACCTGCAGCTCTTTCGTCCTTAGGCCAAGGGCCGGCACTGTTCGCAGTCGTTATCTATTGTTTCGTATGGCCAATTATAAAGAGCCTTGTAAAAGGTGCAGGTCATCCAGGTTTGCGTACTTTACTAGGGCTTTGTGAAATGCGCTTAATTTGAGTTCATACCTCATTCTCTGCTTCCACCACCTCTTCTTCCCTGTCCTTCACCATCTAAAAGAACAAAACTGTTTACTTGTCTCTTATGATTATTTCCGCTAGCTTTATAAGCTTCTTACTACTTCGGCTTCAACAAACAATGTATATTGTTCGTATCATGTTCCATAGGGTATTCAGTGTATACCTAATGCAACTCCTTGGGGATAGTGCTGGCAGCCTGTATCTTAGACGACCTTCACATTGTGTTCCACTAAAACGCAGGCTCAGGGGAAGATAAGTTCTCCACCAGTCCTACACATCAGCGAAGCCATGATCCATCTCGGTTAGATGACAATGGATAACTCCGCTTTTCACAGTAGGAAGCAACTAACATGATATTACTTTCCCTGGATAAGATACAGTCCTTTGTCAATAGTTAGGTTTGACAGATTCCCCCACAACAATTCACTGGTTACCCAAGTGAATTCTTGGGCGGAGTGGGTCAGTTGGAGTAAGCCACTCTGAGAGTGGAGTGTCGGGTCCGATAACAACACAACCAGTGACCCTAGCCAACGCTGATACCTTAGCCTGTGAACAGACGATGGATGGAGGGGTCTGACTGCGGGTAGAAGGGCTGAGAATGAAGTGGCCGAGGGCCTCTTTCTTCTCGCTGTCTCTTCGCCCCATTCTCGACTAGAGCCTGTTAATATGCTTAGCTACTGTTATCCAGATCGCTCGACCAACCACGGCCAAAAGGAAGACGTTAACCCAAGTCAGTAGTCGAAAAAAGTATCGTTTGTTGTATATATTCGCAAAGGTGAAAAAAAAACAATTGAAGAGATTCCAATTCGTACAATCCAATCAACAAACAGTACTCTCTAGCAAGCACTTCGGAAAGGAGTAACGTCAGCATGCATCAGTGGCCTGCAAGCAAGTTCATTTGGAGTTCGGGGTGAGGAGAGCTTTCCTTCACCCTTTCCCCCTACTCTACAGGAAATCAGGTTATTCCTGAGACACAAACCTGCTTAAATTTTGAGACTACTTTTCCTAGTTCTGTGTAATCTCGATGAGTTTCGGGTGTCTTCTCCAACAAGCTGGACAAGATTCTCTCGCACTCCACCACATGCTGAACCTGAAATCACAGAGCAGTGTTATGGACTGATTAACGACTAGTATCACGAAACATTCGTTAGCTCTTATTAACCGAGAAGGAGGTCTGTATGGGAGAAACTTCACCGAGGTCCCGGGTGCAGACCGAAAACAGTGAAGTCTGTGCACACGACCGAGATCAAGATTCTCCCATGCAAACCGACTAAGCTCGGTTAATAAGATGTTTATTATATGGCAAACAAGGAAATATTAATCCGTCTACTGTAACTCGTTTGTACTAGATGACATTTTGAAAACAAACGGCGAGGAGCTGAACTTAAATCTGCCAAAGTTTGCTTGTCCCCTTTACTTTTTTCTTTTTACCTCATCAGCCTTTTTGGCATTTCTATAGACGAAAAGAGTCAATATTCTTTAATTTTAGTTTGCAACTTTTTCACCGCAAAATCTAGCCGATCTAGATGTCGGTCTACATGGGAATATATAGACCGCGGTCAAAAGCGATTTCAGCCAATCAAATTCGTGAAGTCGGTAGTTCTCAGTCCTTGTGAGACACATCCATATAATGAATTCCATTCTTGCTGGAGGGCTTTTCCCGCCAAAATGTGCTTACCAGGCTGCGTCACAGCTCTCAATAGTTTCCCGCCATAACGTGTCGCATCCGTGATAGGTTCTAGTTGTTTCCCGCTATCTGTACCACGTGTGCCAATTAGCACTAAATATGACTTACGATCATCTGAGATATTCGTAAGTCATTTCACAAAATTCCAGTAAAAACAACAACAATTTTACGAGATGAGAGATGAGACCAAAACATCACAGCAGCAAATTAAAGGCATTTGCCTTTTCCCTCTCTGGACATATACACAATAACATCTTGACCACATTTGCTCCCCCCCACCCCCCTCCCCCACCCCCAGTATTGGTGTGTCAACTTCGTCCCTCCCTTAGTCTACATTTCAACTCTTCTTATTTCCCCTCACTCTTTCGCAGTGAATTTGGAAGAAAGAACCTGGAACCAGATTAAGCGATTGATTGCCGGCAAAGAAATGGGACACAGTTTGTTGTCCTGTTGTTCTTTTGTCATCTAATAAAACAGTGAACAAGTCAGTGTGTGGAAAGTCACTCTCGTCAACTCGTGTACTAAGGTCATTGAGCCTTTCAAAGTGAAAATGTTCTTGACCCTAACAGAAGTTTCATGTTGCCGGCGGGCGGTTCTTTGGAATTTCTAAGCAGACAACACATGTTAAGCTCACGTACGTAGGCACTCCATCAAGTGGATCCAATTATCTTTAAAATCTACGAGAAACGCCTACGCGAGGAAGGAGCGCTTCGAATTTCATCTCGACCGACCGAGTGTCATTCCTCTTCCAACGTTACAGTACTTAGATTGTAATCTTTTCTTTCGTTTCAACGCTCACACCAGACGGCTGTTGAGTTAGCTTTGAAGTCCACATCATCTTGTTAGGTGAAGTTTTTCTGGTAGTGCATCGACGCATGAAACTCTCCAAAGACAAATATTTTGCTGTTTTTCTCCCAAGGACCTTTGACTAGATTACCTTAGATTCACGAAAGACCACAACATTTACAGAGAGAAAGCATTGCAATTAGTGAGATTTTGAATTTATTACCAAAATCAATATTGGGGTGTGAAAAAGCAAATTACAATTATGATACCATAAAATTTTTAAAAGCACCATGGCTGTTGGAATGTGGTTATTCAGTTCAGGGTTATAGACGCTCTGTTTTCAGTATAAACAATCCCTAATTCAGTATTGAACAATGCTTGTTTTAGACGCTACGATGTACGATTTAAACCCTACAACTATCGACTGGCTAAAGCCAACGAAAAGCCTATAACTTTATCACTTGCAATGCGCAGAGTTCCAGTAGATGTATATAAATTTCCTGGACCGGAAACGCCGGTATCTTAAAACACATAATTCATCCAAACTGCTCAAAATAGATCCGGCTATAGAAAATTCTTCTCCGTAAAAAATGACAAAACACGAGGTCAAGGGATTTACAGCTTGAGAATTCACGTCTGCATATTATTGTTTCCGAAGTTGACTTCCACGGCCAAGAGCGATATTTTTCATGCGTACGGCCGTTCGTGAACTCAGAGCAAGCAACAAAATACTATTGCTTTAAAAAGACTTTAATAGAGAGCAATACTTCAAACAAACAAGTCTTGAGCGCTTCGCAAGCAACTCAAGTACACAAAACAACAGCGATTCAACGCTAACGCCTTCATCAAAGCAAAATATTAGGCAACATATTGCTTACCCGAAATGTCGAGCTTCTTCGGCGAACTCTAAACGAACTCTTCCATCTCTTAGCAGCGCGAAAACTCTTTCTGATCCTGCTACTTAGCTTTCTAAACCGTCTTCTCCGCTGTGGAGACATTCAGGTGCGCAAAAACAAGGAATTTCTCCCCGATACTCGACGTGATACGCTCGGAGGACCGTGTTGTGAAGCGCGTGTGACAGAAGGAACCTTGTACGTCGTCAGATCACATGTCATATGTTAGACTAACGCTCAAATAACACATTTTCACTTATAAACTGAGTACAAAACATAAACAAACAATCCAATCAAATAACATGTGTTCTGACCACCATGAAGCTAAAAGTAAAATTCAAAACTATTCCTCGTTCTTCCCATGCTGAAGGCAAACTTGGACTTAAAGCTTTTCTTGCTTTTTCCGATGCGAAGTTAACAACGGAATGAAATAAATGACTGAATCACAAAACCACAATTTGAGTCTGGGCAATGTCACCGCCTAGACAGTATCTATACTGCAAACAAAAATTAGATTGGCACTTTCAACAAGAAGATTGAAATACGAATTCTCACTTAATATCGAACATTGTTTGCAGTCAAGTTGCGTTATTTTGGTGAGCCTAAAATACATCAAAGAAAAAGCGAACTTGCTCAATATAACAATTATACCTTTTCAACATCTTCTTCAATAAGTGGTGGAATATTTTCATTGGCGATGTTAGCTCCGGCCAAGAGGCAGTTTCCAAAAGAGTGGACGGCGGTGATGTTTAACCTTCTTCGACAACGTTCAAGCATACTCTATAAGTTTGGCCACTTCGACCACTGCTCTTCCAAAGGAAATTGTGATTTGATGTGATAACTCTCGAAAGCCGGTCAAACATACTTTAGTGCTATAAATCTCTCGTGCTAACATATATAACAGCCTCGTTTTTCCGGTTCTAAGGAAATACCCCGCCACCCACATACAGAAATATACTTGAATGTCCACAAATAGCAATACACTTCAATTCTCTAAATTACCACGACAATTAAAACTTCTTCCTGGTTGACAACTACTATCTCGAAGTCATGAGAAAGACGCTGTAATCTCAATTACGATTTCCTTTCCTATGATACAAAACTAAATGCGTTTTTCGCCAGTTTAAATGAATTTTGGTAACTTAGGAATAAACGCTTTCGGAACAAATATTTCGTAATCGGCTCAACGAAAAAAAAAAGCCAGAAATTTTAGGCATTCCCAAAATTCGGTCAATTCGCACTTCCTTGAATGAATAAAGATTCCACATTCTTAAACCTGGAAAACACGAGAACAATTCGGACGCAATTCGCTGCGGTCAGTTCTCTAACAACGACAAATGGATTCTTATAGTAACAACTTGTTGCAGACTCGACTCGAACGTAACCCAAATGTACATATTTGCTCTTCTTCATCTTAATATTTGATAGAGAGAATGAAGAAGAATTTTGAACTAGAATTAAGTGTAATAAATAAGACATCATTGTCAAGCACGTGCCCTAACAGCCTCAAAAACGGATTTCCGACATTCGGTTAGCAATTTAGCGCCTCCTTAAAACTCACGCCCAAAAAGAAAACGGTGAAATTCATGAGTCGATCCTCGCCTTCGCTTTTTGCCGGTTTGAATTTATGATTTTTTTTTTCGTGTCTTTCGCTCCTCGATTTAGGGCTGCAGACAGGAAATACTAACAGTCTACATAATGGAAAAAGAGAAAGAAATTCGTGAAGGAGCTATTTATGACCTAACCTCGTTGCACCTGTAAGCGGAACCGTGGGACAAATTTATCCCTACTGCATTCTATCAACGTTATCATGATAAAGGAATTCTGATTCCTTAAATCTTCGTGTTGGTTGTGTTGTTATAACATTGATTGCGATCTTTCCATCCCCTTTACTGAAAGCTTGCTCATTAAACGGCTGCAAATCTCTCTTTCGCTTAGTCCGTCGAGTGCGACCGCAAGACTAAGAGAAATAGGGACCACTCGTAGTCTGTGGTAGAGCTTTGACTGTACACTGAAAACACCATATCTAAATTGAAGCAAGGACCGAGAAAGCGAGGTTAATAATATATTTTTTATCTCCACTGCATGTGTCTGACGAGTTCGCGAAACCATTTCAAGACTCGCGAAACGGCTTCAAATCACTGACTTATGTCAAAAGCAAAACGAGTCAATTCTAAATCTTTGCTAAAACGTTTAATTAAAAGCACGTTGTGCAAGTAGTAAAACTTTTCATGAACCTTAGAGCTAAATCACGACACATATTTAGTAGCCCATGAGTAGAATATGGTCCGCTTAAAATTAAACTGGCCATTCATGGCACGCGTCTAAAGCGGGGACGTACAAAACACATCCTCTTCTTCCCTCTTTCCATACATTTAACTTGAAGTACATTTAAAGTACACCGTCGGTCCGATTGGGAACTACAGCCGAAACAATACACATTACTCTTGCTCCCTTTACATACATATTAAAAGTAGGAAATAATTTTCCGAACTTGCGGTTCAATTTAACGTAAATTTTCAAATGGGCTTCGTAGGCAAAAAGCTAGTAATCAAATCAGGTTTTTGGGTCTTTTTTGCTATAAATAGCACCGTTCTCCCGGCATATGAGCGGTACTAAAGTAATTCCAAATACATTCATTCCCATTGAAAACTTCTAACAATGCAATACAATGAAAGACTATTTATTATTAGAACCGTTATAATTAACCTTGACTTCAAAAGACCCGAGTTTAGGCCGAGTTCTAATTAATCAACGCGCTTCTATTTTTTGTGATACCGCACAAGTACGCACAAGGCCATCTCAGGACAACAACAAATGATAACATAAAGCCACAAGTATGAGAAGGCTAAAAATGCTCAGCTGCGATAAAGTTATCGTACACAGATTTTAACCTTGTCTAACTAACACGTCCCAGCACGCAATACATCATCTAATGAAAGAAACGCTCTGCCGGATTCTAAAATTAAAAAACACTTAAAAACAATAACTTCTTGTGAACGACTTTTGTCTACGCGACATTTCGCCTCCCGGTTTATAATTTCCAATTATGTTATGCTTTTTCGTCAAATGAAGACCTAAAAAGATAATATAATATGACCGACGAGCCTAGCCTCGTGTACCACACAAGTCAACTGTCGACGTCAAAACTAACTGCTTTGTAAAGTCTGTGTTTATTAAACAAAATATTTCCTCAGGCAAAATCGATTATAAAATTATCGTAACATCGAATATTCTCGCTACAAAATGATCACCATTTAAGGACTACATTGATGAGTGTGTGTAAGCTATCTCGCGAAACAATCCGATGGTTGAGTGGAAGAAAAGTGAAAGGTGACAAAAATGATCGATGAGAGTTAGTGCAGAAAGGCGTTACCAACACTTATATTCCCTTTTAATTCTTTACGTGGTGAAGTCGAAGCAATACGATTGACAAACATGTGCTAAATGAACTGTGAAGGGAAAAAAAAAATTAATGACCGTAATTGGAAGAAAAAATTGCAATACAATTATTCAACCAGGTAGGAATCGTTGGTTTGTGATTTTCTCCAGCACTGAATGCGCATTTACTTTCACAAATAGAACTGACATAATCTTCTTTTGCGCGTCATATCAGCAAATCGGAAAATAAATAAACAGTAAGATAAGAAATATAGGAAATTATGATAAAGATCAAACATAAGTGCCGCATAAAAACAACGAAAGCACCTCTGGGACTGACCAAGTTATGTGCACAGAACTTTGGAAAGGAAATCTCGAAGAAAAAACTGTACCTGAATGAGTTTTGAGTTCAAGAAGCATAGTTGATGACAGTGTAGTTTGATCAGAATAATGCGATATTAAAATATGCAAAATTTCGCTCGTGTATAGGTGGATAGCAGAACTGGGGAAGGAAAAGCTATGACCTTCCCGCTAATAACGCTCCAATCAGTTCACAGTCTGCGTAACTGTTTGGCAGCAGTTTAAACTGATAGAATCGACACATTAATTACGCTGTGCGTTGACAGAAAGCTACAAGCTTCCAAGAATGAAATTGGTTTTTTATCAAATTTCGTTCACCATCAATTTCATGTACAGAACAAAAATAGAACTGACAAGTAGAAATCCAATGAAATCCTCGCCAATTATTTTCTGGATTTGTTCACGCCACTCAACAGTTATGTTAAAAGGTTCTCTCGACCTGACGTAATAAGCTCGTGATTTAAAACCTTTTAGAACAAATAGAAGAATTAATTCATGTATCAAGCGATTCGCACCAGTCGGGCTTTCAATATCTGAGAATTAAAAGTTCAAAGTTTAAAATCGCTATTAATCGCAAGACCGCTATTTCATGACTCACAAGAAAACAAAATGGATTTAAGTCAATCACTTACCGATTTTCTATACGGCATTATGTACTGACCAACTACCAAAACCTCCTTCGCACAGCGCTGTTACAGCGTTTGTGATAATTGTCCAGTGAAGAAAAAACTTTGCATTTATATACTAAAAGCGCTGCGCTTGTGGCTGAAGCGCCCTATATTACATCACCGACCGTCTACCGACGTAAACCACAACCTTCCCTTCAACACAATACACTTGCTGATCAACATACTAATAAGTGGTCAAAACAAAAAAAACAAGAATACCCACCGGTTTTAACAATAACGAATCCAGCTGGGGTCGATGCGAGCCCCTCTGATTGTGTACAAACGCCATAAATTCGCTGTCATTTTCTCGTTTCTGTCTCATTAGGCTGCAATCAAAAAACACATAGTGATAAGATCGAGGGCTTAGAACATTTTTTTCATGCTCTAGGTTGGCCGCGAAAGTTTT
>CM042749.1:5948794-5951294 GCA_022496165.2 Catalaphyllia jardinei
AGACCAAAATAGCCTAACAAGCCGATACGGCCAAAAATACAACAATACCAGGTCAGTGACTTGATTTAAGGGGGAAATCGGGATCGAGAGTAGACACGGCTTCTGATTGGCTACTCTGTGGCCCATCAGGCCTGAGCTTATCCCGGTTTCTGTAGCATGAAGCGACTAGGAGTATTTCTACTCCCCCCTGGATGGGATGCTAGTCCATCGCAGGGTTACCCCCAGCATTAAATTCGCCGGTACCCATTTATACACCTGGGTGGAGAGAGGCACTGTGAGAGTAAAGTGTCTTGCCCAAGAACACAACACAATGTCCCCGGCCGGGGCTCGAACCCAGATCGCTCGCTCCGGAGTGGAGCGCACTAACCATGAGGCCACTGCGCCTCCCAAATCATTGAATGTGGGTAAAGGAAAAAGAAAAAGATCAGGCTTACACTGCCCAGCTCTGGAGCCTAAATGTTTTTTTCTTTCTTCGGAGCCCCACAGTTTTTTTTTTCTGTCAGGACTGAGACCAGGAGCCAAAGAGCCTGGAAAGCAAAACCACGATCGATATTTCTATTTTTATCTCCTCCCTGAATAACTGATATCTCATGCGTATTTCATTTCCAACGTTTCATGTTTGCCGGCATCGAGAAATGGTAAGAATTGGAGTAGTTTTAAAATAAATCGAAAAATCTGCCTTTTGTTATCACTTGTTAGCATTCCTTTTTAATAGTTGTTCTGGTAAATGTGTAGAAAATTAGCTCGCATATACCGTCTTCAGGTAATCAGTCGGACATAGAATGTTAACAAGTAAATACAAAATCTGGTAGATACGTGAATCATAAATAGCATTTTATCGACACTTGTCCTGTTTTCAAACAACCGGCGGTAAACTGACGTAACTAGAGCCAACAACCCAAAGAATTGAAGATGCTGAATATAGCTTTCTTTAGCTAGCCTGCTTTTAAAATACTTGTGTTAAAATTTGTTTGAAGAAGCGGTAATCAGTAACAGCTGACTGAAATTCTTTTCACAAGTAACTCCCTGTTGAAACTGATTTTGCCTTTTCCGTTGCACGAAAAGCAAACACGACACTGAGATGTCTAAAATCTATACAGGCATGCCTCCTGATGTTAAGCCCTAACATTTGCAACGGACAGTTGAACTGTTAAGATAATGCTTCCACGGAAATACAAAGTAGAATCAAACGGAATGAGTATGTATCTGAACAATAAGACCACACAAAGGGAAATATTCGTAATTCTAAACCACTCAGAAAAAAACGGATGTCTCTCGGCGAGTCTACATAAGTCTCTTGACTTACCCAGCACTTATACAAACAAGACCTGCAGGCATCCCATTGAGATTTCTAGGAACTGTGATAAAGATTTTAAAGAGGCGACATGACTGAACTACACGACTTCAAGTTGACACCATTTCAAGTTATTTGCGAGGCCGCAGAGACGAAAGTTAATCTGTTGAAAAATATACCCAAGGGTGAAAGATACGCGTCTCAAGTCAATACGGATAATTGTTATACCGTGACACACAGGCCTGGAAGTAACATAAGATCGGCAACGCGCTAATATCGTTGCAGAACTCTTGTTTACTTGTGCGATAAGATCGTTACAAGATGTCCTAGAAGAAACAAGCTCGGTGTTTGATTAGGCTCTCGCGATTGACCGAACGTAAATGCGGTCCATCGGTAGCAAGGAGAAGCTGACATGTTTGAAGGCAAGGTCACAGTAAACCCGCTCCGACACATGCGATCAACGAGAGGAATTTCCGTCAAAGACGAGGAGTTAGTTGTCGCGCTGAATGAAGTTCAAAGTTTAAGGTTGAAATAAACGACAGTCTCTGTATCAGTTTCCATACAAAGGGAATGGCTGCCACGGGGAAAAATAAATCTGACAATTTGTAACGATCTATAGAAAGGGAAGCGGAATGTTGTTGCGTATGCTAAGATTTCACAGGACTAAATAACACTGGCCACATAGGCAACTAAGGCACGCGAGTTATAAATTTATTAAATTGACGTCAGTTTTCATGCGTCTGTCTTGTTATTGATCGTATATTTCGTCAGAGCATCTCAAAGAAGCTGTGGATCTACGAGGCGATAGCCGAGCGGATCCGCAGGTCCTTTCAAGGAAAATTGAACAGTATACAAGATCTTTCCAAGCTATAGGAGCGCAATTGATCTCACAAAGCCTCAGGGATATCTTTAATACTAGTACAACCAATTTTAACTACTCCTTTCCGCCAAAGTATTTACATACGCTATACGATGTTCATGGTAAACGTAACACGGTTGTTCCCAATACTAGCCAAGACATTGTGCATAAGGTTATGTCTGTATACGAGGCAAGCGGTCCATCAGGGCGAAGCTTATCCAGGTTTCAGTATCATGAAGCATGCAATTGGGCGTAGTTTTACTCTTTCTTTGATAGGGAGGCTGATACATCTCAGGGTTAGCCCCCAGCATTAAGTTCGCTGGTACCCATTTATACACCTGTGTTGA
>CM042749.1:5958794-5960869 GCA_022496165.2 Catalaphyllia jardinei
GCCGTTTCCTTTCCTTCAGAGATCGATCAAGCGAGCAAAGGGAGAGTGTGCCTGGGTTGAGCAAAAAATTGGGGAGAAGTACCCCTTCCCCTTTTTCCTTATTGTTCACACTCTCTCACACGTTTGGTCCCTTCGTGAGCATTTGGAAAAGAAAAGGAAACGACTGCTACACAGGCTAACCCACCCCTAAAAGGTCAAATGGTCCACCACCGAAAACACGACAATCACGATTATACCAATATTTGCTGCATTACGTATATCTAAGGAAACCGTGGAAATTACTCTTTAATACTATGGCTAAAGATGTTGTATACATTTCGATAATAAAGGTTGCATCTGCTTTTCGATGTTTTATTAGGTCAAGGGCAACACGGCGATGCGTTCCACGGATTCGGTTATATTTTGCCGGAACGCGCGCGATTTCACGTGACTTCTGGCGCACTCGCCACGTAACGGGCCTCCATCGCGCGCGCATTGCTGCTGTCTGTTCCCCACTCCTTTGTAATAGCTTGAGATAAACTGCATAGTCACCTTCAGGAAATGAGAAATTGAATGAAACTAATCAAGGTTGCTGGTTAAATTGAGATCAGAGGTGTTTCATGGTGCAACTGGTTACATTCTAGTGGAAGAAATATTTACACTCGCGTCAGGTTCAGATCTCTTTCAGAAAATTGAACACAGTGTTTGCCGTGCAGCGCGCTTTTTATCCCAGTAGAACTATTTCTTCAAATTACTAGTCGAGTTCTGTTTCGCACTTTCCGGCAGCCAGTCGGATGACTGTCTATGTTCTGAGCTTTTCAAAGTCTACGCTACTTAGATAGACAGAAAAATATCTTCCGCTCCTCCCTCCAACCAACAAGTCTTGCCTGATAAAAATTCCCTGAAAACTTAACGTCTTGTACGTCTTCTCTCTATATTTGCAAAAGATGGATATGAGAGTCTGTCGAACAGTAACAGGGTTACTGTACTTTTTTTAATATGAACAAGTTAATTTGAGACTTTAACTGTCCACAACCCTTTATTGTCTAGTATTATTTTTCGATCAGTGAACGCGCGGATAGAATCGCAAGGGAACTGGACTGCAGCATAAAACTAGCGACTTGACCGGGAAGGGGATGGAGACAGTCAGCGAGGCTCCCTTTCCCTTTATTACGCTCTGCTCTGATAAAGCCCTCTCGATCTAAATCAAAGGTAGTGAGAAGGAATCACCCGAGGAGAACTCTCAACAGATCTTTTACGCTACTTCATGTAAAGCGGAAATATTAGTAACAAAAACATCTTTTCACACCATCCAAACTCAAGCCCTTTGAGTGACAAACTTAGGGGATCGGGGGAGTGTCTTTTGAAACGTAAAATGATGGCTTTCCAGGTTTAAAAATAACGGTTTTCCAACGTTTTGATAATTTTGATAAAAACTGCTCGAACATTTTAATTAACACCTTTTTGGAAATATGAACTAGACTTTATGGAGCTGTTAAGACAACCTGACCTCTGATTGACAAACCACATTGGTTTCTACATTTTTTGCGAAAATATTTTACGAATTATCCTCGAATTAGGTCCGGTACTTAGCGCTAAGCCGATTACCCAGCAAACAATTACCAGACATTTATCAGTAATAACCAAGACACCTTGGTATTAACATTGACCGCAGAGGGCAGAAAAAGCGCGCCGGAACAAGACGAAGCAAGCTTTATTCCGTTCATTAGGATTTGTTCTCTTCTTAAAGAGCAATCCTTGACTACTTTAAGGCTATTTCATGAATTGTAATAGTTGTTCTTTGTTTGGACAATTTCGTTGCTGTTAGTTACATAAGCCCACCGAACGAACAGAAAGCCCTCGCTTGTCCGACTTCCTCCAGCATTTCAGGAAAAAAAGCCATCACTTGGAGAAATTTCAAGCATTTTTTGATCATTCTTCTTGACATTTTGCAGTGACTTTCATTGAAAGATGCTAGCTAGCAAGGATGCAAAAAGAAACATTCTTTCAGTACAGAGGAGAAAAAGCATTCTTTTACAGAACTATTAACATTTAAGCGTTCTAGTCCTCTACGCAAAACTGAGCGAACGCCATTC
>CM042749.1:5960969-5980608 GCA_022496165.2 Catalaphyllia jardinei
CATTTAAGCGTTCTAGTCCTCTACGCAAAACTGAGCGAACGCCATTCGGATAGAGATAAAATATTATAGCTCTGAAATTCAGAGCGTGGTTTCCATGCCCAGAAATCTACCACAAGTTGCCAAATTTTGACCATGCGTACATCGAATAAACGGCTTTCAAATATTTCTTTAAAACAATAGTATTTTCAAGATGATAACCTGTGAAATACACTCAAACAGAATCTCCCGAAATAGTGTTACCAAAATATGTTAACTTTAGCAGAGCATGTTTCAAGTCTGTCAACCACAGGCTCAGCGTAATTATATCACAGCTGAATGTGCTGGATTTTTTCAGTCAGCTATTTTACGCGCATCAACGGGTTTGAATTTTTGTGGGTTTGCCTACGTCAGATTCAACATTTTTTATACGGACACAAGTCGGTCACATAAATGGATTTCTCTATACACGCGTAAATCCATTAAATTTCACGCCCGTTGTAATAGTGAAATCCCAATTTGAGAGTGATTTATAATCCGTCAATGTTCATGTTGAAATCCTACTTAACTTACCGTACAACAGATCCAGCCGATCGCTTTTTCTTCCAACCAAAGATAACTTTCTTTACGATTAACACTCGGCATTCAGTCTAAACCGTGGTATATCGTTGACAGTATTGCAAAGAGATTCCTTAATATCTCTTGGTCATGTGATATCAAATATCACGTGACAGCCAGGTCATACAATATACACAGTCAGCAGCCTATCAAAGTATTTGTATGATTAGCCTTGTTATTCGTTGAGTGCCACTTGATTAAGAGCTGCAGCTTAATTTAATCTCATGGTCCTTGGTTGACAAATAAACGCATCACATTACTGAATATGCCCTAGCTAAAACTGAGGAATATCCGAGTGATATTCCTCCAATTTTTAAAAGTGCGCTGTTGCGAGATATATTTAAAGAACAATAAACGCAATATCCTACAGTTGGTGCGAAAATATGCTCGAATGTTTGTCCTTGAACATTGTTTGTCTCTCAAAGCTCACACTCTGTTCGCTACTTGGAATAGACAACATCCAAGGACAGCACATTTTTGGGTTAAGGGCTCTTTATCACCTGAGGTCAGGAACACAGAACTTGACTAAAAAGGCTGAACTTTGCTCGCGAAAGAGTTAACGGTGCTGTTTTGAGAAAGTTGGGCTACGATAGCGTAAGAGTGTACACGACAATATCGAAATGACTTATGGGTAACAGTGGTTTACCAATATGGCTTGATTGAAGCTCAACAGAAGGTGTTTCAGCGAGAGATAGAAGGATACACCTGGCTGCGCCCTCGTCAACTATCGATCACCCGATAGATATCTCAAGCTCATAGTCTAATTGTTATATAGAAACGTGATTTCTAACCAATCAAAGCGCCTATTTTCTCAGGACTGTTTTCTAAATTGAATATAATGTTTAGGATTCGAACGGAGAGGTGCTCAACAATGCTTTTTTTCACGAAGCCGCTGCGAAATAGGGTGTTTTTCATTTACATGTAAACGTCGTGAAGTAATTGGTTTTATTAGATAACACGATTGGCTTAAAAATCTGGCGCCAATTTTTTTATCCAAACAGAAGTAAAACCAAATCAACCGTGACTCGTTCTTCGCGTTAGATACATAGAGGATAATACATGAGTGCGTGTGGATATGGAATTACTCCTCGAGTGAGATATCAAGTTGAAGCAGCCATGTATTCTGTTTATTATATAAACATACTAATGACGTCGTACGTCTTTTTTGACGATTTTCCGAAGATTTTCGAACACTTTCCGAAGATTTCCGAAAGTTGTCACAAGGCCAGACAATCGTTTCCGACCATCTTCCGAAAATTTCCGAAGATTAACAAAAAAAGAACGGGTGATGTTTCGATCATACAAGAACATATCCAAGTACTTTAAAAGAGATTATGTAACCATAGCAATGGTGATAAATAACATGTTATTTTCAAGTGTGAAGATATCATGTTTGCGGGCGAAAGTTCACCTCGTATTTCACTGGTGTTTATATAATAATTAATGTAGATATTCAAGTTTTGATTGCCTGTGTCCTTTGTGATTGGCTAGATTCAATGGTTTTGGTCAATATGTTGTAGACCTTGACACAAATATCAAGTAAAATCGCCTAAATATCTTTCCGGAAATTCTCAAAACAATGTCTAAATATCCCAAACGTTTTTCTAAATATCTCGACAAATCCTCTAAATATCTCGTATTTTTGTTTAAGTTTGAGGAACAAGATACACAAAAGTTGCTGGAGAGCAAGGCCTTGCTCTTCAGCAATATTTTCCATATAAATCCTTTAAATTTATCTGTCGTATAAAGATACTCTTAAATGCCAGAGGCCTCACCTCACTTGGCAATTTTGGTATTTCTGATATGTTTTTTTCTATTTCTGGTATTCTTTAAGTTATAGCCCATATTGTAGAAAAATGTTCAGGAGAAAATTGGTCATTTGACCCTAGCTAGCTGCAAAGGGCCTATTGAAAACTGCTCTGGTCGGGAATTACTCATATATGCTTAACCTTGTTATGACGAGGATGATATAATGTATATACAAATGAATTATAAATATGATATCCAAACAGATAGCAAATGTGATCGTTTACACTTGATTTTCTGCCCTAATAGTTTAAAAATCGTTTACATCGAACATCTACACGCCCTAATTCAAAGAAGATTGCAAAGGATTTCGCGGTTAGCGGTTATCACTCGGCCGCGCCAAACAATGAAAGTCGTCAAAGACCGTATATCTGGCGTTCATTCTCTGAGGGAAATTTCAGTAGATTCAAGGTACGTGATTCATATAACAGAGAGGGGCCTACTATGGTAGGTTAAGAACCCAAATACATGGCTATCGATGGTGGGAGTTGATGTTAAGTGGATAACAATTCGAACATACGTAAAGTAATGTTTATTTCCCGTGGGTACTCCCTTATATTGGCTATATAGGTATGTGCGGCCCTAAAGGGAATGGGTTTTGAGCGGTTTTGGTAATATATAGGGTCTGGTTTTTTACACTCTAGTCTTGAAATTGGAATGTCTTTTGCAAGAGAATATGATCTAATTAAGATTACGATCTAAGATCACATTCTCTTGTTTTTATTTAGAAGCTAAAATCTACTACCTAGCTAATACATTTAGCAAGAGAAAATGAGATCATGGTCTCTTGCTAATAGAAACACATAAGCACTGTCTTAACACTGGTCTGAGCAAAGGAACTAATTATAAGACAGGTCCGAAATAGGGCATTGATTTAAGGATCGGCTCTTAAATGGGATATCGCATTTTTGGTCAGGGCATAGATAGGGTAGAGAAAAAGGTGGCCTTTGGTCTTACACACAGTCACAGGATAAGTGTTTTGGGTGCGAGCGGCACACCCCCACCCAAGTTTTCTGTGCCCGGTGCGATCGGAACTGATCAGGTCCGCCACGGCATATCCACGATGAGTTTGTTTATAAACGAAACGAGAACCAAGCAAAAAGACGTTCCCCATTAGAGTTCTGAAATCGAAAACCTCGATATGTACGATACTATTTTGGAATGCTAATTTTGCTTCACTCCTGATAATTAAATTGTGTCACTGAACTGAAATAGAACACTTGATCTAAGAATATCTTAAAATCTTCAAGAAATCGATCTTGAAAGTAATTAATATGCTAAGTGACAAGAGAACTAACTTCCAGAAGTATTGGCAGCGTCCTTCCGATATTATTATTTTTTTCTTCATAATTATAAATAAAGACTTATTTGCGACAGGAAACGTACCAGCCCTACCCAGACTGCAAATGGAATGAACATCAGTTATCTCTGTTAGAGAGCCCGCGCACATCAAGCTGAATCTCATCCATCAACTAAGCCATTTAAAAGCGATTGGTTCCTCTCTGATTATTCGACAGATGTGTTCCTTGAATGATAAACCCCTCAGAGAATTTTATCAACAGCGACCAGAATAATCTTTGAAACAAGGCGCTTTGTATTTCAACTACCCAGAAACGGGAGTCTTAATTCGCGCAACCGCGGTAAACGGATCCCGCAACTGAGATTCAACTTAATTATGATCGACTGTAAATAGTTTGTTTGCTCGCTCGATTCTTTCACAAACCCGCAGGGAGCCGTAGTCCAGATTGATATTGTCGGTTAAGTGTGATCGCTTCGTCCTAATATGGTTCAGATCCTGCCTGAGTGGATAATGTAAGGCGTTTCTATTTCATCTCACAAAGATAAGAAACTGAAAAGCAACGAAACCTCTTCAGAATCACTTGAAAACTTAAAGATGTTCGCGTTTTGTAAACAAAAAGGACAATTTGTTTGCATTTTCCGAACCGTGCTTTTTTACTTGTCGAGAGAAACGGATCGAAGTCTCTCTTGTGCCCCCCAGGGCTCTTGCGTTGTTGCAAGAGGAAAGAATGACGAATGGTTTTCGTATGGAGTATGCAAGAGCTCATCTCAATAGTATCTTCATAAACTAGCATAAGCAGCCGGAGTTATGGCTGCCGAGATGTATCTAGACTAATAACATACGTATGTTCCCACTCGAAGAACGATATCGGACGCTTAATTGACAATATTTCGACGACGCCTCCCTGAAGGGTTAACAGGGGCAAATGACTTGACATGAATACAGTTGCACTTCAAGACACTCGAAAGTGTTCTAGCGCTCTTCTAATTAAAACAACGGCATTCCCTGCACCAAAATTATCCGACTAGAAGGTTATTCCTCCCAAAGAAGACATCAGTCACAGCCTACCTTAGTCGTGAACGAATCAATCTTGGGAAAAGTTATCTTTCATCCGTGCAGTAAGAGACGATATCGCATGTTATGACTGATATATACGTCCTAAGTCGAGATGATTTCACTCCTCTCTCCACTCCCTCACACAGGACAGCAAATGTAAATCAGCTGCCTTTCCGCTGATCAGATCGCGTTCTATGAAAGTAATTAAGACAGAACAAAAGCGGTTCGTCGCTCGCACAGATCCTCAGCAAACAGTTTACTCTGGAATGCACAAACACACCAGGCGATAAGGCGACAACGCTTAGGAACCCCAAGTATTTGCTACACAAAAGAACTTTACACGTGTTTTTCGTCGATTAATTTTCATAATTGAGGATAGTAATAGAGCTCGTTCATTTGAGAGGTTCGATTACATCATTTAAAATCGAGGGATTTTTTTAAGGGATGTAGCAACCTTTGGGTCCAGCTTTCTTTGACAAAATCATGACGCCGTCCGAGTCGCTCTTTAATATCAACAAAAGTCTGTGGAAGCCAGTCAGTTAACCTCATCGTGTATCGTGCATGTTTTTTTAATAGCTCTAGTAATATGGAAGTACTCAAAATGTCTACAATAGTTTTCTGCATCTCTTTGATGAAGCGGTGTGTTTTTTCATGTCATATCGGTTTCACTCTTTTTTATTTAGTCTATACACAGTAATGTAGACACTTCAAATACTCCACAAATGTGAATAAGGTACAATAACAAACACCTCTTCACACAGGGGGTCCCGCAGCTGCTTAAGAGCAAAGAAAATATTTGAAAGAAATATTTCGAGCACTTCTTGCACATTCCTCTGTAACAACTAAGAAGAACAAGAAGTAAAAGAATAAACAAGAGCTATTGCCAACGTCTTCTACGTGCTCAGTTCTCTTTCCTAGTATGGACTGAGTACCTAGAGGCAAAACGTGTCGTTTCTCCTCGCTTTTGAAGCCTAGGAGTCCCGGTGACTCCTACTTTAATTTTCCTTTCAGAAACAGATTCATTTACAATTATCTCCACATGGAATCCTGCCACCTTGCGGCTGCAAGGCGCGTGAAACTATGGTAGCTAAATGAGTGCCAACTTGTTCTTTGAGGAAACTCACCAATTGACTAAATTCGCTTGATGAGTCCACTTAAACCATATTTGGCAGAGAACATTTCCCTTCAAAGCTCTAATTGCAATATTTTGGGACTTGCAGCCACTGTGGCCTTCTTCGCTAACGAAGCCAAATTTACTCAGATTTAGGTGTTTTTCCGGGCATGTTCTCTCCAAAACGAAGTAGGTGATCCCCCAATTTTTTTTACATTTTTGACATCACTAACTCATAATCTTTCGTTGGTAAAATTTTCAGAAAAAAATCAGTGCTAGAGAATTTTCGCGCGAACGTCCTTAACGGGCCCGAAATCGTATTTTTAAATCAAAGGCTCAAGAAAAGTAGGGTGTGTTCTGACCTCTAATGAATGAAGTCTATTTTATTTCTTTAGCTGATAACTTTACTGTATAATTTTCAAAACTTTTAAAAAAATCCTGTCTGGAATGAAAAACAGAACAGCTTACGGGCCCGGTAAATTACAGGGAGCTTCGATAAACAAGCCTCAGGAGTACTCAACTTGTAGTCTCAGAGGAACTTAGGAAGTAACTCCTCTCTTTACGAATTATTTCTAAGAGTTATTAACATTGAAAGGGCATGTAGTATCGACTTTTATGTGTATATATTTTAGACATCTTCCAAATCAATACCCTCGATATTGCTAAATTCATGTTCCGCTACCACAACAATCTGCTGCCTCCACTTTTCCTCAATCTGTTTATGACAAACAGTCAAGTCCATAGATATGACACAAGAACAGCCTGTAATTATCGCGCGCATTCCTGTCGAACGAACATCAAGAAATTCACAATCCTCTACCAAGGACCTAGGGTCTGGAACTCTCTTCCTTCGTCAATTACCAATTTGTCAAGCTTTTCTACCTTTAAGAATAAAGTGCTAGAATTTTTATTTTTATTAAAATAGTTTCTGAGTTAGTTTCTGCCGCACTCCTTCGCAGCCTCTATCTTATTTAATATTGTGATGTCGAGGTGGCCTCTCTTATAAGCCTGGTGGTTTCCCGAGGTCTCCTCGCCTTACAACCTACGCGCTGTATTTTTTAATTTTTGTAATACTTAAAAGGTAAATAAATGACGATGATGACGATGATGATGATGATATATCTTCTCAGCTTACTAAAACTTGTATTGTATTGTATTGTATTGTAAAAACAGTTGCAAGTGAAAAGTGAAGTGTTTTACCCTTAGGGCTTACGGAAGAATACATTATGGCATCAAACAATTCAAAATTACTGCTATCTGACCTTATAATGAAACTATCGTTTTAACCTCGTTCTCAGGGTCCCACTCGTTCACTTGCTGTGTTGTGATCTGGGCACAAGTTTGTGGTTCTCTTCACAGAGAGACGTGTTCAGAATGCTTTGATTTAATGTGATTCAGCAGGCCTCTATAACGCACGAAGTTTCTACCGCAATATCTACATTTGTGTACTGTGTCCTCTGTCTCGTGTAGTTTGACGTGTTTCTTCATGTTGCTTGGATCGCTGAACGACTTATCGCATACTTTGCAGCGGAGCGGCTTGAAGCCGGTATGCGTGCGCATGTGAATTTTCAGAACGTATTTTCTGCAGTATACTTTTCCGCAGTATTCACACGTAAAGCCCTGGTTTCGCGATGAAGTCTGGGGCGAGTTTGGGGCGTGATGCCCCCAAAATGGAATCATGCGCGGATAGAAAGAGTAACGGTACATTGGATCGACAAAAAAGGCGGGCTCGTGATGGCGAGTTAGATTCTCAGTTGTTTGATGTAGTGAGGGCGATGACAAGCAATGGAATTGTAAATGTTGTTGAAAAGGCGTGTCATTGTCTCTATGCATTCTATGATATGCAAAGTAAGACCCCAGTCTAGAAAAGTTTGCCGTTGGAACTAAATGGTTGAATTGGTTTGAGCAGCAAATGTTTAGATCTAACTCTTCTCTAAGCGTCGCCTGATTTTCTTCATTCTCTTCGCTGGCCATTTCTTTGATTGAATTCGTCTCTCCATTGCCAGCTGAACTTTTACGCTGCTTTGAAATGTCACTTGGGCCGTCATGATGTTGGCACGTGCATTCTCGGGCTGGTGCACGTGACAAATGTTCTTCGTGCGCACGATGACATTCATTACCGTCTGAAGGGGGACACCCACGGGTGATAAAAGTTAATTTGGATTCCGAAGAGCTCGCAATGTTCGAGTGAGAATTAAAAGAGTCATTTAATGGCAAATGGTCATTCTGAATGTTATGTTTTGAAACGTTCTTCTTCTTTCCATTTTGGAAAATTTCACCCTCCGATGATGGATCGAAAAAGTTGTTGCATTTATTCAGATCTATCATATAATCGTCACGAAAGCAGTTTACAAATTCATCTTTTTCTTCTTTTATGTGTAGCTCGTCTTCATCAACCTCCAAAGAAAACTCGCTGTCTTGTTTCATCATGAACGAGCGCCGGTACTTCGAAGAATATCTCCTCTCCATGCCCTCACGGTAAAGGTGTCTTCTAAGGTAATGCTCGTTTCCTTGGAACTTCTTTCGAAATTCTTGCTTGTGGAACTCAGCTAAAGATTGTGGCTCGTTGGAAAACTTGCGAAAGCGGGGCCGTGAAAAGCTTGAAATCAGACTTGCCAGTTTGGGATTGGACAAGACACCACTGTGTCCGAATGTCAACGAAGATTGTTGTCCGTTTATACTCGGAGTAGAGTCTTGGGATGAATACCTCTTGGTATTTCCCTCATTCAAGTGAACTTGCTCGGCAGTGGAGGTCTTCACCCTTACTCTATCCTCATGGTATTCTATTCCTAATGCCTTGGGTCCACGTGATGAATCTTTCTTCTCGAATCCTGTGCCATCATTTATATTTGGCCTTAAATCATCAATGTCTGCCATTTCGTCAGTAGCTTGCTCTTGTGAGCTGGTACTGGAGCCCAGATTACTGCAGCCATAAGTTGTGTGAGCTAGAAACGAGCGGGAATATTGAAAGGTTTCTTTACAGTGTTTGCAGATCCACTGATAATCTACAACAAGATGGGTTAATAGTAATAAGAAACTTTTTATCATAAATTAACTTGAGAAAATATTTCTGATATGAGTTTTAGCGTTTATAGTACACTAGATGCTGCCAACAAACAGGTTGAAAGAAAATTTGCGGACTGACCTATACTTAGCTCTTATTAACCGAGCAGGAGATCTGTATGGGAAAATCGTGACCGAGGTCGTAAGTACAGACCGAGGTCAAGATTCTCCCATACAGACCGACTTAGCTCGGTTAATATAAGGCAAAAGACAAGAACAAGTGAATTCGTTTAATGTAACTGGTTTGTACTAACTGATATTTTGCTTGCCAACGGCGATGAGCCGAATTCAATTATTCCAAAGTTTGCTCGTCCTCTTTACTTTTTTTTCTCATCTGCGTTTTGGCACTTATATTGTTAGATGAAAACAGTCAACGATTTTGCATTTTAGTTTGAAACTTTTTCACACTACCGTCTAGATGGGAAAATCTAGACCGCGGTCAATATTCATTTCAGCCAATCAAATTCGTGAATTTGGTAGCTCCCAGTCCTTGTGGATGCATGTGAGATGCCACGAGCGCTCTGATTGGTCGATAGAGAGTATGTAAACATGTTTTTGACGTTAGATTCGCGCGTATTTTTTAGAAATATTTCATAAAAGCAATACCGTACTTTTTTCCCGTGTTTACATGGCCTAATCTAAACACTTGGGGGTTGGGAGAATTCTCGAAAGTTATACAAACCCTCGACTGCAACTCGATTTTCAATTTATAACTGTCTTATATTCTCCAAACCCCGCTCGTGTTTAGGCAAGGCTATGTTAACACAACTCTATTGCTTTTCTGGCGAAAATGTTATTCAAAATAGTGCTGGTACAACTGACCTTTAAATGCGTTCTCTGAAATGCGTCCCAATCCATATTCTTCTTCCAAAGACGGGGCTAGCCACACTCTGAGCTCTTCACCAGACGATATGTCTTTTGTGGTCCTGAAGTAAATTTGATCTCCGTCCGGAGTTCTTATCGCTTCCATGTTTTGTTCATCTTGCGAACGCGCAGGATTCACCTGCCACATCCACGAGAAATCGCGTTCCAGCAGATTGTGCTCGTTAAAATCTCTTTCCTCTGATGCCTACAGAAGAAACACGGCTTCATTTTGAGGACAAGGAAATATACTTTTTATTCAAAATCTTACCTATGGTGGCCCATGGCCCATGAAGGCAATACAAAAAAACGTCTGTTACAGTACAGACATTGTTTATTACAGTACAAAAATCAGTATTTACTCAGGAAACAATTTTTTTCAGCTCGAACTTCCCTACAAAAGTATTAGTCCAGCACAAGCATGTGTATTGCTTTATAAATCAGATGCTTTGTTTAGCAGGTACATCCTTTTTTCCAGTACAAAAATTATCAGTATTTTCCAGCACAAAATACAAGATTTCCTCTCAACGTTTATCTTATCCTGCTTTGCTCACTAAATATTATTCCCATAAACACATCATACTAGATGATTTGTGTACAACAGGCATGTGGTGAAGGGAAGCTCGCTCGGTCAGACTCTTTCAGTTTATTGTTACCAATGATAATGGCTTCAAGATTTACTCTAGTTATTTCACCCGAGCCACAACTACAGCATTTGTCCCTCTTATGAAAACTCTTTCTACTGCCTCTTAGAGTCACCGTAAAAATTGTTAGCTTCTCATTAACAGTGGGTTTGCCATTTTTGACTTTTTCTTTGAAAGCCGGGCCATGACATTAGCGGAGACACAGTAGCATACAGAACAGAGTGCGTTATTTTCACTGTACAGTAATGAATTTCTCGCGTCCATTTCCATTTGGACACTTACTCAAGAACGAATGGTTAAAAGCATAGAAAACTGTGTTAACTTTTTTAACTCGTGCTGAGACGAGAATTTCGATTTTAGTTTCGGTAACTTTTTGGTGAGGTGTTCGGTTTATATTGTTTCCCCTGCAGTATTTAGCTGTAGTAATCTCAAACTACGCCAAACGTTAGAGGTGAAAAACGTTTTTAAACAAGAAAAATAGTGTTGCAGTTAACGTTTAATCGTGGGTTAAAACATATATCCATCGAAACATATCTGCTTACCATTGCTCAGCGATTGGAGGAAAACAGAGAAACTCGGTTATGTTTTAGTAGTTTGGCTCAGTCTAAACGAATGTGAAGAAAGATTACCGTACTTCTCGCTGTTCGCATATATTCAGAGACTAAAATTTAACTTAGTCATTCCCAAACAAAAAATAATGATCTCAGTAATGAGCGCCGTGGGTTCCTTCTATGTACCCTATGAGAAGCTGGCTTTACATCAAGACAACATCCCCTAATTGATTGTTTCCTTATTCTCCTTACCTGACTACTTGACAATGTACTAACATTGTGAAGAGAAATCAGTTGTTAATCAGTCTTGGGAATTATAGAGGAAGCGAGTTATGCTGGAAACATAGAAACTCAAATTCTCATATTTACTGGCCAAACTTCCACTTGAATCTTTACTTAGTAACTCAGGAAGCGCATAAAAACGAGCCTCTTAAACCGAGCGAGCTTGTTGAATCGAAGAGGAAAATCACTGGATGATTTGAGATCTACGGGAAATTGACGAATGTATTCAAAAAAGTGCTCCGTTGAGGAAATTAGCTCTCACACACTGAGTACATAAAAGTTTTCGTTTCCTCTAAGTTGAATTGAGGATAAACTTGTCTGCTGAGAACAAAGCAAATGTTGTGTTTACTTCTGTCCTGAAACAAACCCGGTTTAAGTGCGAGCAATTTAAACGCAGAAAATACGTTTAAGAACATTGTACAACATGTCCGACTGAACAATTACTTTCATAGTTTATCACGACTGATCAGCGTTAACAACAGGGTTTTAGCTTAGTCGGTAACTCTTTAATTTTAAGAGTGATCCCTTGCTTTATTTCATTTTATAGTTACCTTAGTGGTTGCATTATCATAACGCAGAAAATAAACTATCTACTGTTTTCACTGTCAATTAAAATTCTTTTTTGGAATTTTTTAAATTTTGGCCTTTTGTGGCGGCGTCCTCCCCGGATTCAGGGTCACTTTACTGAATTGTTTCATCAAAGCATTCCGAATACGAAAATGTCCGGTAGCAATTTTACTTATTGCTGCAATTTTCAAGTACGTATTGACTTGCATTGATAATTGTTCTTTTAAATTGTCAAAAGAATCTAAAATGAGGTCGAAACAATCTGTATAACTTCTACAAGTAATTTCAAAACATTTTGTTACCTGAACTCGACCAGTCATATTTTATTTTACCGCCCTGCATTAAGCGCAAAATTCCACAGGTATAAAAAATTTGAATTAATAAAGAAATTTTCTTGTTTTAGCACCAAAATGAAACTTTTATGCAGCACTAGAGGGTGATCGAAGATCATTCTCGTTTGCATGGAGTTTTTTTCATATTTTGAGGCTTCTGTTGTGTATTTTTTAAATTCTTCATTCAGGTGTATACATGTCTCTCGACACTTAAAAAAAACAATAAATCGAAGGTGTCGGCTGTTTCGATATCATGGCAAAATTTCCACGCCATCATGCCACGTTGCTTTCTCAAAGAAAACATTTTTGACTCTACAACAATTCTTGATGGGAGGGGATCACCACCCTCCCCTCCCTCGTATCATAGAAGATCATCAACACTAAAAGAAAGAGACATTACAGACAGCATAAAAAAGCAAAACTTTTGTATCGTTTATTAGTGTTTTATTTTCGCCCAGGTCTAAATCTGCTTGTTTCGGAGTCTCCTATGCAGACATTTTTGGGGGCTGTCAGCGTAGGACGCTACCTGTTTCGCGACCATTTTCTCCTTTTTGTCAAATTACACGTTTTGATTTGAAAAGCGACTAGCTGCATTGAGTTGGGCCGTGGCTAATAACAGTCAAACCGAGGCACTTACCTCAGTCATTTTCTCGTTTTTTTTTTTTTTTTGCTGTTTATAGCCATCATAAACACCCTCAATACCTCGGAAGAGAATTTAACCATGAACATTGGCTCAGTCATATTTTTCGGGCTAAGGCCCTGCTAAGCAACAGTTTCTCTTGAATTGCACTTCGAATAAATATATACTTCATGTCATTTATCATTGCAGGGTTGACAAACACCGTTTTTAAATTATTTGATCTCGCGGAGATAATTTTCCCGTATTTATATTATACACACAGTAGAAGAATTTCCCGATTTTTCGAACCTCCAAGGGAAACGAAAATCGGTTCGAAAAATCGGTAGTTCAAGAAATCGGGAGTAAAATTACAGTGTTCCACTGAGGAGAAGCAAAGGACTCGAGTTTTCGAGGTTCGAGTTTTCGGGAGGTCCGAAAAACTGAGGGTTCGAGAAATCGGGATTCGACTGCATATATTTTCTACGAAGCCACTTTTTTTCTGTTAAGACCCTATTTATTCATTCAAGTTTACAAAAATACAGATAATTCGCATCTTTTCTTTAAAAAAATCTTGTGGTTGTGAAAATTTGAAGAAGTAACGCCTGCAAGAAATGTGTTCCTGACAGAGTGGACAATTTACGTGTTTTAAAACAAAAGCATCGAGACATCATCTCGTGTGATTGTTCAAGTGAAAAGAAGTCTTGAGAAACACTACTTGCGATGACAGATATTTGAACAACAACCAGTAGTACTCATTTTTAGTTTCATACCGTTGAGAAACACAATAGTAACGACTTTATTGATAACTTATTCTTCCCAAAGCGTTCCTTCTTGCTTTTGTGAAAAAAAAAATGCCTCATTTGCGATGCTTTTACATTAAGCCGAAGCTCTATGACTCTTTCGATTCTTTTTCGATTCTTTTATTTGAAGCGACAAAAGCATCGTGATCTTGAATATGGACTAAATCAAGTATGAGATGACTACCACTCCAAAACTGCATTGTTTTAAGTGCGAATGCTTTTATACATTGTTGCTACAGTCTGCCAGCTAATGGCACTATCACTGAACGCCAAATGTTTAATTCTCAAACACGATTTAAAGAGGTGTTATCAAAAATATTGCTGTCAGTCCTTTTAACACTTGCCCTTTTTTTCTTGGGAGGGGTGAGAAGAGAAATTGTTGCAACGTGCGAAGCATATCAAATATTCAACACCTTGGCAGCGAACCTGTTTTTGTTTGCTTTTTGTTTTAAAGACGTATTTATCCTGTTCTGCTATTGTGATGGATCGGTTTTATAAACAAATTCCTTTCTGAGCTATTTGTTCCATTATATTCTTTCCGTGAACCCCTTTCTTTCCGTGTTATTTCAGTGAACGGTTCTGAGATAAGATAAGAACAGATGTTTTCCCCTACGAGGACTTTCTCCTGCTAAACATCACTTCTGCGGACGAGAGCGCGCCCAACTCTTAACCAATGCCATCTCCTTTCATGGACTTTTTTTAGCCTCAGCTCAGGTATTGCTATGGCTTTTTACTCTGACTGAAATGATGTTTATTTTAAACTGCACATAGCAGTTGATGGCTATTAACATCGCACCATGAGAACAACCCATATGTTCTGAAGTTGTATTAAAGTATGTTAGCTATTAAAAATTTGCCACAGAATTCATTAGCACATGCAAAGTAAATACATTTCGATCTAAGTGTAACAAACCTCTACAAGTTTCAATCTCATGAATGTGCTAATCTCGTCAGTCGAGTTGGATATTGCCAAAAAAACTCGAAAACCGCGTTTATTTTCTGGTGATTCAAGCTCCAAAGCGACGACCAGTTTCAAGCTACTAAAACCAAAGCTAATTGCGACATTGACTGGGTCGAATGAAGACCAGCCTTAAGTGCTTGTAAATATTTGAATGGAAAGCTCACTTATCGATTAGTGTTTACTTTATAAAGTTCTCTGAAGATCTCAGGAAATTTCTACCGAAAAATTGTTGTGACAAAAAACAACACGATGAAGAATCCGCCGACGATTTTCCACCAGACTTGCGACGTTGTCTGTTTTAACTCACAGTCAATTGACGATCATAAATGGTTGTTTCGAAGATAAAATTTTTGCCTCGCAAGAGCTCAGTAACAAATACAACCGCTCTTCAGCTCGAAAAATGACCAATGGACTAGAGAAAATAAAACTCAGGAACACTTATTGCTCTGATTTTTTTTCACTGTGACGGGCGGGAGTGAATAGAAACGTTAAGGTTTGTTAGTGTGGGCTACAGTGTTTTGGACACAAAACAGGGATATATCCCTTGTGCCTAGTTTACACCGATCTAGTAAGATCATTTTCTCTCGGTCCGATGCAGTAAAAAAAATAAACTAAATATATGTTTTTGGACTCAGATTTCTTTACAAAGTAACAACGACACCGAAAATATTATTACCTAACCTCCAGCCATAACAATGCCACTATTGGTTTTTCGGTACAAATTTCCTAGTTCCGCTTTTTTGCCATTCCGCCATTGTTCACAACGTTTGAAAACGAAAAATAGGATAATAGAGTGTTTCGAAACATTTCAAATTTTGCTGAGTGAATGCTATCATGACAAGTTGACGACACTAGCTAAAGTAATGTACAACTGCTCCTTTACATAGTATTCAGCTTACAAATGAACCCATAAGTCACGAAAAAAGCCAACCCATTCGAAATCTTAATCAGAGAAGTTCCCCTGCGAGAATGTTTTCCTGCGGCTGTTCAAAATATTAACTTCTAGAACAACTCCGATACTAAAGTGGGACATCTCATTCTCCCGCTACGCTCATAATTGCATGTTCGAGGTTTTCAGCTTAGACAGAAACTCAGTGTGCGTATGGAGAATCCTTCTGTGAAATATTATGATCGATGATAGAATCGGTCAAGGTAATTTAAAATTTCAGTCATAAATCGATTTTAGTACCGTCATATAATTGTGAAGTTTGTCTGAGAAACTTAACAGTAAAATACAAAACATACCCATATATTTCGTATTTAGGTTTACAACACATACGTTTTACACACTCGTAGTTTTGTGCAAAGCTGAAGAACTCAAGCGATTTCATTTTTGCTAGTTTCCTTAATGTTCTTTATTATTATTATATCTTTCATACTCATGTGTTTTCTCTTGTTGCCGTATTTTCCTTTATTACGGGCAAAATTAAAATCACACTAAATATTGGATTAATATGCATTATCAAGCGCTCGGAGCGAAACGGCAAACTTTCCTCTTCGTTTTTTTTAAAAAAAGTCAATTTCGGCAGATCCTTAAGTTTTTCGCACTCCAGGTAACTACAAAAGTTTCGAATCAATAAATTAAATAGATTTGCAAAGCCATGTTTTGTATTCCAACCGTTGACACTAATTCGACTATTTAAGCATATTTTATGTAATTTCAATTAGAGACAAAAAATCTGCTCTGTTTTTAGTGAATGAAAATCTTGAAGAGAAGCGACGTTTAGCAGTGTTAGAATCATTTTTATCTCGCAATTTGTATCAAAAAGAAAATTTTCTGTTGTTATCTTTTGCCGTTGAAATAATACCCGAACTAATACACCAGTAATCCTGGATAAAAACCTGCAGATTAACTCAAATCACTGGGAAGATTCTTTATGCTTGTATCAATTTTCACTCAAGTGCATTGAGACAGAACATCAAACCCATTATAACTGTAAGATCACCGCATCAAGTCTATAAAGAAACCTTAGTTGTTGTTTTTTTTTAATGGCTTCAAGGCTCTGCCCTGCTGCTACAACTTTATGAAACATGTTGCTAAATTTAATAAAAAAAAGCATTAGCTAGCGCTTACCTTGAATTGGACCGAAGGTGTCAGTAGAAACTGAACTCTTTTAATCAACTCGGTAACATCTCCCTGGTACGGACCGAAAAAAGAGTTTCCGGCGAGAAAACTCTTCGCCCACACTCGACTGTCATTCTGTGATGATATTATTTTTGACATCGTGCACTTTTTGGCCAGTTCTAGTTCGAAATTCAATGTTGTTTCGCGGGAAATAGTGTAAAATTTTTTCAGGTGGCTCAGTTGACCCTTAAAAACACCTCTGAGTGGAAAGAGAAAGGCGATCTCATTTCGCAAGCAAAGAAAAGTCGTACTTGAAATCACAGAGGAAAGAAAAGAACTGACAATTTATTAACGCTTGTCTTGTTTTTATTTTTGCATTTGAGTGTGGGAACGTAAGCATGTTGCACATCTGTTGACCTAATAGGTTTTAGTCTTTTAATACATTGTTTAGATAAAATACCTTTGTTCTTTATTTCTTTAAAAGTATCTATTATTGCCTCTAGAAGCTTTTAAATACATGTCGAGAACAGACATCTGTGAAAGAGTGCAATGAATCAAACCAAACTTGAGTCACTAATTAAACCAAATTGGACTCAGGTTTACTCCGTATGTTAAGTCGTATTGTGATGCAGTATATATTGTTTTCTCGTGCATTCAAAGCCCATTTCGCGCTATTTCCTGCATGGTTTTAGGGTATCATGGGCCATCTATGTTCCATATGTCTCAATTCCCATTAAGTATATCAAGAATGTTCCTCACATTTTTGTTTTCCCAGGGTAATACACTGCTCTGGCGATCAGCTCCGCTCAAGTCCTCTTTTCGCCTAATTCTTTAACTGAAGAAACTTGGAATCCAAATACCTAACTAGATATAACTCGCCAGACTTTACAAACTTAGTGCAATAGATCATATACTTGGATCAGCGATTTTCGTTGCTAATCGTAACTTTTCAGAAAGCATGCGCGAAGTTTGCCGATTTTATATTGGCGCAATATACGAAAAAGTGTGGTAGTGATATGTGTTCATAATAGCGTTGATGTATTGGAGTAAAGGAAAGAAATAGAATATCAAAATTAAAAATGAAAGCAAAAGAATAGAAACAGCTGAACAGCAAAAAGATTAACAGAACCGGAATTTAATTACCTAAAACCAAATTAGCTCGCGGTTGAAACGCATTCTCTTAACTTCACAGCTTGAGGAAATCCTTCTGTTTCAACTCTGTGCAATGATGGAAGAGCTTTTAATATGTATCTAAGATTTACAGAACTCATGATCGCTTGTTGAGTTTGAGGATCAGTCGTTTAAGAGTTTCAGCGTTAGATTCAACGAAAGTTCTTTTTTTGATTAACCGAACATTTCCATACGTCAAAAGTGTTTCCGCTCAAAAACATGTGAGCTTGATAAATGTGGTGTGTGTAAGTAGTAAATCTTTTCCCGAGCATATCTAAATAATAATGTCATGGTTCTACCGTCGCTAATTGAACTAAAAATACAAGAACACCAAAAAAATCACCTCATCCTAACTACAGTATTTACCGATATTTTGAAGTAGTGAAACAAGGAATAGTTATCAGTTCATCTCAGGAAAGTCCTATCGGGAGACTAACTAGTTTTGTGAAAAGGACTACTGAAGTTTGAAATGTCCTCTTTCTCAATCAAAAACTGACTGTATTTCGGAGACATTTTCGTTTTTAAAATAGACATTGAGCACCATCCAATCCTCTCGGCGGTCAAAAGCTTTTTTGAGAAGCCAAAGAGCGTTTCATGATTTTCTTCCAAGGCTGAATGTTATATTTTGTTTAGCAAACGTTTCCATGGGGTTGGGGAGCAAAGAAAGACAGAAGAAATGGATTTTCGGTGTTTTTCTCGCGCTAAAAATGGCGCCAGAAAAAAAAAGAGGGTGGGGGCCCTCTTTATTTTACTCACTCCAATTTTCGTGTAGTAATTCTTTGCTCCCGAACCCCATGGAAACGCTAGCTACGCAGGCTAGATTTTGTTTGAAATATGATCACCTCAGACTTCTTTTACAAACAGGAAAGCAATGTGATGTTTCTAAAATGTTCGATGCAGGTGACGAAAGCGAGAGCACCCCCCAAAGCCGTTGCCCCTGGACGATAGACAACCAGAACGCAGAAATTTTCCCCTGCATTCTCACTTCTTTTTTTCAAGGAAGACGTAAAAGAGAGCTTAGCTGCAAGAATTGACTGCTCGAATAAAACCAGAGGACGGGAAAATGGTCCTCACCCCTTTTAACGGGTCGTGACCGCGAGACCCGCGGCACCATCCCGCAACGTTTCCGCACTAATCTCGCAATGCGCAAACGGACTTACTCAGTTCTAGCTCTCCGCGGCCATTTTGGGGTGACGCCTGGCAACAAATGGGCAGGTAGTTCTGCCGGTTCAACAACACGATTTCTGTCGGCTATGTCTTAGAATCAGCTTAGAATTTAACTCACTTCAACAGAAACATGGCAGAAAGTCCTTCGGCGGGGTGTGAACTCCAAGATGAAAACGGTAAAAAGTTTTTCAGCTGTTTAAAAAATATTCAGGGTATCATCCATCTTTGTCACATGCATGTACAGTTATTAATAAATTAAATGTTTTTGTTAACACATTTTAATAGATGTACCTCCTCTGGAGGATATGTCAGAACTAATTCAACAAGTAAACAAGTTACGCGAGGATGTGTCATCTGGACAATCGTCAGAACAATCAACAAAAACGTCAGCCACAAGACCAAAGTCAGAACCATCAGGGCAGGTAATATTTCCCTATTTGTCCTATTATTTAACACTGGGCCATTCCATTTATTATCTGCATTTAGTGACCATTTATTCCATTTATTAACCCTCTCCCCCTGTTCAGGTACTTTGAACTTTACACCCTCAGAAAATTTCAAACTTTCTACACCCCATGGAAGGAAGATCAAAGTGCTGACAAACTTCCAATCCCCTATTCATAATTCATTAAAAGATCAGAAGTGCCGACACAGTTGCCCCCTTAGAAACAGCCTTTGAGGACTCCCCCC
>CM042749.1:5981008-5996845 GCA_022496165.2 Catalaphyllia jardinei
TAAGTAAATTATCCACCACTTTCACCGACACAGAGGTGAATAATTGTCTTTGTGTATACCACACAAGCTGAATAACTAGCGGACCAAAAAGTAACTTTATTTGTAACAATGTACCGACAAAAACCATTTGGTTTTTCTTCGGCTGCTCGGAGCTAGCCGATCAGCGCATGCGAAAAGTACTATTCACTTGTGTGGTATATACTAAATATATATATGGAGTAAGTTCATTGATAAAAATGCCTGTTACTGTCAGTAGCAAACAAATACAAAATGCAACCAAAATATATTGAGATTTTCATTGTGGCCATCTGACAAGTGCTTATGTTTAGTTTTAAACAAGGAAGCCACTGGGAAGAAGCATACTTCTAGCCCCCTTGATGAGATTTTATTTGATCTCATCGCTAATCCCCTTCACCAGCCAGCCCCTTGCTCCTATGTATTACTTAGCCAAGAGAGTTTCTGTCAGCATTAAGTCTCTTTAAACAAAGAAAACAATGCAATCAGCTTATCTGGAGTCCAGCATAGTGTTTGGCTACCATAGAAATAGGTGCAAAATTACCAGGGCAACCTAAAAACCACTGGGGGAAAACCAGCCTTGATGACATGTCCAGGGTTCAGTGGATTGAGTTGACTGTCAAGTCAAGATACTATCTCTTGCAGTCTTCACTCCAGAAATTTCTAGCAGTTGCAATAATATTTGTGTCAAGTGAGCACACTGAGGTATCTTTCAATCTATAGAAACCAGCCAATCCTCAAGATACCAACATTGGACTCACTGAAAGATCAAGTACAAGGCAACAACCTCCTGTCCCTCCCTCCCCTGAGGATGAAGCTAAAATGCGGGAAATCCTATCAGACCCTGAAGTAATGAAAGTGCTTCAAGATCATCAAATACAGCGGTTATTGACCTTAATGAAAACCAATCCTGAAGCTGCACAATTGTGAGTAATGTTGTCATCATGTGGTTTTAAGTAAACATAAGAGAACAGAATCAATCCACAAGTCGTGAATACCTCCCCCAGGTCATGTCATGCTGTTTCTGTGTAACTAGTGACTTAATTTGACCCTTGACAACTATGAGCAAAAACAACTCATTAAACTTTCGTCAGAAAAGGAACTTTTTGACTCCATGCAACTAGACAAAATATTCAAAGTAAAAGAGATACAAATGGCAGTTTTGTAGCTTTTAATAAGAAAAGCTAATGTTTGGTTGCTTGTGCAAAAAAAAGGTAATGTGCATTATTATAAACTATCAATTTCATGAACTGTTTTGTGATCAGACATTGACATATTCTTTCCATTTCTCTGCAGAGAAGTAAAGAATACTACTGCAGAAATGAGAGTTAAAATACAAAAGCTGGTGGATGTTGGACTTCTGGGCTTTGCTCAGTGACCTGGCAGAAATTGAGCACATCATTTACCAGGCTGCCCAGTGCGATTGACCATAAGAACTACTGACAGTAAGAACATTTGCCCTGCCTGGCAACAAGACCCAGCAACATGGCATACATATCAGATCACACAATCAGACATAGATGCTGCACCTGATAGTTTTCTCATCAACCCAAGACAACAGCACAACTCCAGACTGACTTGACAAGTGAATTCTGACTATACATTACAGCTTGTATCATTCAATACCAGTCATAAGTGAACAGCTTCTGAGCTAGACTTCTCAGTGCTGTGTGGTTGTAGCTAGTCCTGGGTCCTTGCACTTTTGTTTTTGAGCATCACAGACATTTTCATTATCTGAATTCAAGTTTTGCAGCTCAACAAGGTAAACAAACACTAAAACCTGTAAAAACAACAAGATTCAGTAACGTCTTGTCGAGATAAGATTTCAACAATAATAAAGTGCAATCTTTTAGTTCCCTATGCCTAATAAAATATGAAAATATTATTCTACTAAAGTAGTGAGTAGTGTATTTAAGTGTATTTGACTGTCTCATTATGTTGTAAATAATGTTACTTTGTATTTTGAAATAAAGCAATAAAAAAAAATTCTACTAAAGGTGCTCTCGGCATTGTTATCCTTCAGATCCTTGCAGTTGGTGGTAACTTTAACATTAAATTCTATGTTTTGTTCTACATAATAAACAGGTCTGGGGTAAGCCCAAGAAAGCAAATGCAAAATATCTTGAAGTGAAAAGATCATTAGCAAGTCAGTGTGTCATTAACAGTGTCATTAACAAGTCAGTAGTTTTTGTTATTGAAGGATAAAGAAAGAAAAATGGTTGGATCACGAGAGAACTTTACTGTCAGCATGACTTTCAACATATATTATACAGATTTTGCCAATGACATTAATTAAAATTAATTCCACTTCTTTACAATGAGATGCTTGGCTATGATAACTTTACAACATATGTATAGCAACAACTAACTTGATAAGAAAATATGAACACTAAACACAGTTGTCTAGAACACAAAGTACAAAATAAACTTAACATATTTGGGCAGTATCGCCTTTATAGCAAAGAAATAGTCTTTCTTCAATCAAGATGCACTGATCAAAATAGTAGGTTGCTTGCTTACTAATTTCAAAGCTGTCAAAATGTGCAATAATTATTGTTCCATCCTTCATGAAGTTCCTGTAAGACTGAAATACTTAAGTACTATGTTAACCTCTCCCTATAGAATGGTTTTACCCATTTTTTGACTCGTGAGTCAACAAAAGCTGACAGAAAACCACTATTGTAACATTTTGTTAATGTTGATCAATAACATGGTCCATTCTTCCTGCTGGGTTTGAGGGTAAACATTTTATGATATTTTCTTTGCTTTATATTTCTTTTTTAAGTGATTCCTGCTTGACTTTGTAGTCATTCAGTGCAGCTTTAATGGCATCCTCTGCAAGCACTGATAATAAAAAGACAACAAAACAATCTTAGAAACCCAATGTGTATTACAATAACAATAATTGCTTTCTTCCTTTTCAAAAGTGTGATATGCTTTTCAGAAATCTCCAAGTAATAGATAAATGTAAATTTATCAATTGCCAAAGGTTGGTGTTTAAACTGGGATTAATATGAAATACACATGATTGGCACATTCTTCTTTGTACTAAAGTGCTTTGCAAAAGCCTCTGCAAACAAGGAAATGTTGTGGAAAAATTGTTTCTCAACAAAAGGGACAATATTTTGGCAACAGTGTTTCCTTGTTTGACAAAGCCTTAACTTACTTGAGCAGTGGAGTTTCACTGGAGGAAGAGACAGTTCCTTGGCGATCTCAGTGTTTTTAATCTCTTTAGCATCATTCACCTGCAACATCAGAGATGTCAAATTACTGTTACAAAGCATGGATTACTATACTGGGCCCAGTTACTGCTACATCAATGAACTAATCTAGGGTTTGCATGAATCTTTATTTCAGTTTTGTAACTTGTTCTCTGCTTCATTTGTTCATTAGCTCAATTAGGCTGCAGTTGCTTTAGCAACAGAAATTTATAAAAATAAAGAGATTTTATGTCCTAGCCTTCCTATAGTTACATTCAATCAGAACGTTTTTTACCGATTTTCCTTTGACCCACTCGGTTGCCAAGGAGCTGGAGGCAATGGCAGAACCACAACCAAATGTCTTGAACTTTGCATCCACAATTTTACCATTTTCGTCAACTTTAATCTGAAAAATTAAGCATGTTTATCATACCCAACATAACATTGTTGTTTATCTCTAACCAGCTACAAGAAACATTTTTCAAAGGCTAGATATAGAAGCATGGTCATATGTAAAGGTAATCAAATGATCTCAAGCGAAAGTTGGAATAAAAAAGTCATTGAAGACTTAAAAAACGCATGAGTTAGTAGAGCAAGTGCTTTTTGTAATCTTTGAAAAACTGACAAGTGCTTTATTCCAACCTGGTGCATGGAAAAAATAATTCGAACACACGATAATAATGCACATGCAATGCCATTTCAACTTTCTGCACTCAATTTCAGTTTTATGTACTGTTTAAGTTTAACTGACATGCTCTCAGCTACTTACCATTGCAAAATTTTTGCACGCATAAAAATATAAAAATTACATAATTTATTATTGAACCAAATATATATCCTATGGTAAGGCAATCATCTTACCTAAATAAGCTGTGTTATATATGTATAAGACCAACCTGAAGTTTCATGACGTCACCACAAGCTGGAGCTCCGACCAGTCCAGTTCCAACACTCATGTCATCCTTGTCCATAGATCCAACATTTCTTGGATTTTCATAATGATCAATAACCTATGAACATGCAACATAAAGCAAATATTTTTACAACACCCTCATCTGACAGTGACTTCCTGATCTGTCTCAGTGTTACACAGTAGGTGTGGTAGTCTGATGGTTTTTGTTCTGGATTTCCTTTTAATGATTACTTAGAACTTCAGTGATGATGCAAATCCGATAAAATTAAGTTTTTTTTCATTTTACCTTTTTTGAATGATCTCTGCTTGATTACTTTGGATTGTTTTTATTCTAGAAAAAGAGGCAAAATCCCATTTGCTTTTTCCCCTTCAGCTTTCTACTACTTAAATTTTTGGTTATTGAATGAATGAAGGAATGAACAACCGAACGGCAATTTTATTTAAGTCTCTAATATTACTAGCCAAGCATAAGTGCTCCACTTACTGCAGAGACTAAAAAATAAGGAAAAAATCTATTTAACTGAGATCTAGTAAAAGTTAAGAAAATCAGGTTAAAATTAACTATAAGAACTAATTTGTTGCTAATGTTTTCATAGTGTTATCACCTAATAATAGTCCACTTTTGATATAATAAAATTCTGAAAATAACTCTGAGGCTTGGGGGAATAAAACAAAAAATTAATTATTCATCACTTAACTTAGATGTGATTTCTTGTTTTATTCCCCAAAGCCTTGGAGCCAAGCTGGAATTTTAATACATTGAATATGGTCTATTGATTGGTAATTGTGAAGAGAGTTATTGTGACACAGACTGTCGGTAAGCTGTCAGCCGACAGCATAAATTCATCAGAGGTCAACAACTATTCGGCCAGAAATAGATGTACGACAGTGCATTGAGCAAGATCTGAGATTATAACACAATAAATTGATTGTTTGAATAAGATTGGCTTTGGGACAATGATATTACTAACATCACACATTACATAATTTTATTGCCCTAAGAAAGTATCCTCAGTCGAACATGCACAAGTTGAAATGAGCCATATTCACAACTTTCTCAACAAAGAAGAAATAACCTGGCAAGACATCTGTCATGACGTTCATCATAATTATACTTTCTTGAAAACAGGCACAGTTTTAGATGTGTCCTTCTTGTCCAGATAAACTACACTTCTTTTTACAAAAATGATACAACCACTGTACTGAATAAACAGTAAATTGTTGCCTCCCAGTGGTTTTCACACTACCCGTGATGTGTACAGCTAAACAACATACTTAAAAAAGGTACTGAAGTAACTTGAAGATGATAATGTGCGGCTGGATTCACCACTACAGCCTCCAAAGTGAAGAAATAAAGACTAGCAACCAGATTTACACAAGCAGAGGACAGTTTCCTTCTCGAGTCCAATCTGGTGCATCACATTACTTTCATGAGGTCAACAGGTTTTTCTCTCAACTTTTGATTGGGGCACAGGACAATGTTCAAGTTTGGCCATGTAATAGAAATAAGGGGTATGGGATAAACTATGACAAAAAGGTTATTTTTCGCTTTTTTCTTTCTTTTTTCAATGATTTTGTGATACCGACCAATCAGATTCACCAACTTAAATGAAACCAGAAACTAAGATTTTACATTTTTACATTGATTTTATGTTTGGTCTGCCTACTTCTTACCCAAACCATTACTTAAATCTGATGACTAAAATGGTCTCAAAAATCCGACAATATTAGCAATTCATCTTGTCAAAAAACCTATCAATCGATGGTCACATAGAAAATGTTCATCGAGAAATACTGGTAATCTTTAAAATTTAATTTTATGTCAAATTTGTTTCTAACAGACAAGGAGGTCTTAATTTTATACTGTATAAAGCAGATTTAATCTGAAAGTACCGGTAAAAATGAACACTTGCATAAATTGCCCTACAAGGCAATTCAAACCCTGGCATAATTTGAAGGGGAATGGCACCTGGTTAAATTTCCAAAATAGCAACAAAAGTGGCATGTCTGTTTAATTTTAACAAATAAAGAAGCCTCAACTGTGCTCTGTTCTGTTGTAAAGCACGCAGGAAGCGGTAGAGCACGAAAGAAGTGTAGGGGAAAACACAAGACACAGTCGGCACTTGTTTATTTTAACTGGAACTTTCCTATTTAATGATCCGCCATTACTAAATTTAAGTTCTTGAGAGAGCTGGATTGAGGAGAAAATGACGTCAAAGGCTCATTAGTTTAAGAATGCGATGCATGTGTACGCTGCAGAATTAATATGCAGCACGGGAGTTTTGGGCTTTCACACTTTTAAACTCGCACTTTGCATAAATAATAAGCTGCGTTCACACGCAGAAATTTTAAGCTGGTGAGCCTTTGACGTCACTTTTTCCGGATCCAACCCTCTGAGGTCAAATCGGTCACGTTTGAACGTGAGTGATGGCGGATCATGAAATCCAAAACTTACACTCAAAGTAAACGGCCTTTGGATAAAAATGAAAGGTCAGAATTTTGCCAGTCAAGTGTTAAGCAGACACACTTTCAGAATCTCAAGAAAAAAAAGAAGTGATTTTTTTATCACAGGGGCACTTTAAGCATAATTTCTGCCTTCGTAATATATTCTTTCTGATGTCTTTCATCGAAGAATTTGCTAGGTTAAGAATTTGTTTATTTCGCTAAGTGTTTTGTCAGAATCTAGCAAAACTTGTTATTTTCGTACAGTTTTTACACTACTATTGGCAACGATTATCTCCATGAGCCATATTTACTGCTGATAAATAGCTCATTTATATTGATTTTGTCCGAGTCGCACAGGGGATGTTTAAATTGAGTAAAATTTGTCGAAAATTCCAGAGCAAAAATTTGAAAGCCAGCTTAATGTCATCAACACGTTCTTTATTCTCTGATACAGCATGGTGTTTCAGCCAATCAGAGCACGCATTGGAAGGAAACTTTATAATAAATTCGTATAAACACTCTGGTCATTTTCTGCAGCACTCGCACTAACCCTAAGAGGTGATTATCAAAATCAAAAGGGCATACCTTCCTATCGTAACTTTGCTACTGGTTTATCACAACTTTGTCGCTTATTTCAAAGAAGTAGAAGTTGACTTGGCAAGTCTAATCTTCCTATTCACTTTTTCATACATCACAAGGGCAATACAGAGCATCAATGCCAAGGGAAGTGTTGCATACTACCTACAACTTGCTGCCGTGGTACCGACTGTTGACTGACAATCAGCCGACAGTCGGAGAACACACAGCCAACAGCCAGAAGACAGTCAAACGACAGATGGCCGACAAGTAGATTTTGGAGCCATTCTTCACAAGCTAAGCCGATATAGACCAACTCGGCAAAATGCAAGCTTATTACGTAAGATATTTGAGATGACAGAAAAAGCTGACATATGCGTGAAGTTGTTAACTCCAAAGAAGCATTCACAGTAAAGTGGTTTCTTGGAAATTCAAGACACGAAAAAGGTTTGCAAAGTAACTTTTGTTTAGGCGCGTGAGCCAAAAGCCTTACTGTGCAAAAAACCCCAAACAACATGGTGTTAACTTGTTTACATGTCTGAAAACTGCATGCGCGCACGAAAGACGAAACTCTTCCGATCAACTTCTCAATCACAATAATATAACTGGTCTTTGAATAAACAGATTTTGGATGTCCTGCATGAAAAAGTGAACAAGTAATTAACTAGCGTTTGGTGAAAGTTTTAAGTCTGCACATCGTGCAATATAAGCTTAATTTGCGTTTCACGTGAGAGACAACTGTTGCTATTCAGGGAGTTTTAGCTCGTGAGGTTGATAACAAGTGAAAATAATCATCTTACATTCTTGTGGTAGCATGCAACAGCAGCTCCTATCCTTGTATTCACTCCTACCCTTGCAACCTTCGTCAAACCCCGAGTAAAAAGAGCCATATCTTGCTTGTTATGCAACAGCTTTCCTTAACTCTGACGATCACTGAACTTATCCCGCACGCGAGTTACCCATAATACTCTATATCTGATGACGTACCAAGAAGGACTAGTAAATCCCAGGCCCTACGCCTGCTAGAGAGAGTACCTTATTCGTACTAATTTCGCGGGCACTTAATTTCGCGAATTTGGAACACGAATATTTCGCGAGCATTAATTTTCGCGATTTTGCGAAAAACGATAAATTCAGGGCATTTAATTTCGCGAAAATTGAGAAAAGACAGACTTTTATTGAATTATTACTGACAAATACAAAGATAATTGACAAATACATAGAGCTTGTGTTGGCCTAATTATAAAGAGCCTGACCTAAATGGACATTTTAATGACTGCACAAAAGATGTTTTAAAAGAGCAAAAGGTACAAGAAGAAGAAATGAGTGATTCGTATGAAGAAAGCGCTGAAGTAGAAGAGAAATAGACTGATGACAATTACCATGTAGCTATAAACGTAGGTAAGTAATCATTGATTAAAGCAATTATAGAAGTGTGTTAATTTTCGCGTGTTTAATTTTCGCAAATCCTAATTTTAGCGATCTTTAATTTCGCGATTTTTTATAACTCGCGAAAATCGCGAAATTAAAGCCTCGCGAAAATTAGTACGAATAAGGTAGTTACACCCAGCACGAGGCGGCTGAAATTCAGGCTACACTATGTGTTAATTTTCTCTATAATTGAACGCAGTGTATTGATGGCTTTAGCCTTTTATTACAAAGATATGTTAGAAAAGGTAACGATGCAAATCAGCTTTTGTTTGTTACCGAAAGAACCCAGTTAAATTTAACGCATGCGCAGTTGTTCGAAAAATTGAGACTCATTTCATTTGCAGAAACTTTCCCAATTTTTAACGATCCAGTCGTTAGAATTTCAAGAAATTTGGCAAAAAAAAAATAGTTCAGAAACCACGTGGATGATCTACCACGAAAAATCTGAATTTTGTCATAGGGAATTTTAAATAATACACATTCTCGTCCCCAGAGGCCGCGCTCCTTTCGGTCACCACCAAGAATCGCTACCTCTGGCTTCCTCCAACGACATTCCGGTTTTGAGTGGCTTTGTAAACACAATAGATTGAGACCAGAACCAATCAGATTTGTCAGACTTGACTCTGAGCATGCGCAGAGTGACGGGAAGTCTGTGAATCGCGGACTTCCGGTGTTGGACCTGTCATGAAAGATAACTTTTTACTGCAGTTGAATATGGCAAATCGCAGACACGTTTTTTAAGCGCTTTTGGTCCTGAAACCGAGGGAACGTAAAAATTGTCGAAAAACTAAATTCGCTTTTACTTGTAGCTTTCAAAAGGTGATCAGTGCGCTCGCATTTAGTTGTCGTGAAAAATTCGGCAATTCATTTATTTCAAAATTCTTGGTATAGTTTGATAGCCAAATCTATAAGCTTTAATTTGATATGGGGGTTTAGGCATCTACAGCTTAAACCGGTCGCGCTACATCGCTAGGACGCTAGACACCCCTGAAGGTATACGTTAAGTCTATTGTTTCTTTTTTAATTAATTTTAGTTTGATGGTTTCAAAATTCATTCTTCATTAAATTTAATACGAGAACAGTTGTCATCGCTTATTTTATTTCTCACCAGTTAACGACTTTATTTGACTGAATACAATAAAAAAAATTACAATGAATAAATCTTCAAGGGATTATTAACTAGTCCCTTGAATAACTTGTCTCTCAGGGAACCATTACACATGTTTAATATCCTCTCGAACTCTTTTAAAGACCTCATTTTTTTTAATCAAGAAAAAATGTGTTTGAACATAAGAACAACGGGAGCAATTTGTTAAGGTATTTCCATAAAAATACATGGCATTTTCAATTTAAACTAAAGAAAATATACAACATCCAAAAAAAAAACTTCTGGTATTTTACGAACGAAATTTCATAAGAACAACGGGAGCAATTTGTTAAGGTATTTCCATAAAAATACATGGCATTTCCAATTTAAACTAAAGAAAATATACAACATCCAAAAAAAAAAACTTCTGGTATTTTACGAACGAAATTTCATGTCTTAGGGACACATTGCTTAGAAAATATAACTTTTTAATTTGAGACTATACATTTCTGTTTTAATTTGCAAACATAGATTGCATGCTCTTATATTTATTCCTTGTGTTTGTGTCTTGGCCTTGGTTGACGGTGCAGACCGAACATAAAAGGAAATGTCTTATTAGATATTTGCGCATCAGTTGTGTTCTTCTTTTTAAAAAGGTACATCAAAAGTTTCTTCAACTCCGCTTCCGTTCATTTGTAAAACTAAACAGAGCTATTCCAGAGCGGTGCATTCGCAAACAGCTGCCCAAACCAAAGTGGACGGTGAAAGACGCCTTCGTCGGCCAGAAATTTTAGACCACGCTAGACGTAGGGCTCTAACAAGCGGTGATGGACAACTGTGAAGCCGAAATCCCTCTCCTGAGCGAGAACTCAGTTTTTTTGTGAACGTCTTTTGTATCCGTCGATCTGTTTTGCCTTTCGTGCCAAGTGATACTGCAGTAAAATGAATCCCAACAGTACAGATCTAGCTACCAGCGCCTCAAACCAAGTACTACCTGAGCTATTCTGCCCACCAATACAAGTATGGGTTTTAAACGACGAGACCTTGTTCAAGATAACCGCAACAACTACAATCATCATTTGTCCTGTTACCATTCTTCTCAACATCTTAGTGATCTTATCAGTGAAAAAGAGGAGAGACTTGCAAAAAAACAACTCGAACATTCTGATGGCAAGCATGGCTGTAGCTAATGTTTTAGTGGGAGCTGTTTCCATGCCATTAACCATCACTTCAGATGTGTTAGTTCTTGTCAAGGTTTTGAACGCGGGTGTTTTTTGTGGAATAGCTTTCGTGAACGACATGGTGTTGTATATCGGTAGTTGCTCATCTGTATATCATCTCACTGTAATTGCATGGGAGAGGTACGTGGCGATACGAAAGTTATCGTTTCCAGAGGCCGTGTTAAGAAGTTTGCAAGGATTTCTTGGCTGTTGGCCGCGTTGGTACCCATTCCACCAAGCATAATGAAAATCGCCGACGTCGACTACAAGTATCTTCTGGCCGTCGACATGGCCTGCGTTCTCCCGGGAACTGTATGCATAGTACTTATCGGCTACTTGTACTTGCAAGTTTAACGCGGTGTGCGCAAATGGGAAATCGAGAAAATCAGGGAGGTCCCTTGTCTGATCAGAGCTAAGTTGGCCACGAAATGCGCCAAGACGACAACCATGTTGACAGCAGTCCTGTTACTGAATTGCATTCATTCCGTCGTTAGCCTTCCTGCTCTTCGGAGAGATTTTTCACGCACTTCGCAGAAGCTCGTTTTTCCGTCGGTCGATGATGCTGGCTCAGCTCTACTCTCTCTTCAACCCTATTCTTTATTGCTGTAGGGATCGCCGCTTCAGAGATGCATTTTTAGAGATGTTAAAGATAAAAAAGCCCTCAGCCAGTGCTCAGAGAAACAACCGACGAATTGGCCCTACCAAGTCCTTGAACAACCTTCCAACGCCCAACGTCGCCCAAGAGCAAAAACCTTGGCAAACCTAGCAAGCAATGATGCTGAAAGGGCTGATAGGCAAGTGAGACGAGAAAGATGTATGTCATTTCCAACGCTTTCAACAATCAAAATGAGTGTCGATGTTCACCAACCAAAAATCACTATTACAACAGCGCCAGGAGTCCAAGATGAAAGCGGTGCGACAGCAAGAAGAAGAAAAAGCCATACTCAAGAACCTAATCTTCTTCAAGTTCAAAGTTATTTCCAAGTTGGGTCGCTACGCAACTCCGACAAATACGAATATATATTTTCTTCAAACTAGCCGCCAATATAATGCGATAATGCCGTCTCTTAATCGCAGTAGTAAAGCAATGCTTAAGCGCGCTTCAACATCAAAGGACAATATTGTTCGGGAGGTAGATCGAAGCATGCATATGCGTGCCTATTTTTGAGCACCTAGGCAAATGTTCCTATGATATTGTTTATTCAATACACTTTTTTATTATAAGAATGTATTTTATAAGAATATCGAGACTGAAATTTGCCAAATTAGAAGAATATTTTAAGAATAAACCTGAGATTAAGGCTGAGATCTTGAGAGAATATAATTTAGTTTGTTGAAAATTTTTAAATACAGTACAATACATGTTTTTATCCAAAGCATATAAAATTGTTCCTTTCTCTGACTGGCAAAACTGGCCAAAAAGCAAAACAAAACACCACTAGCCATATATTAGATGATAATAATATTTCTGCAAGAAGTTGGGTGTTTAAAAAGGTTAAAGGTTTATCTATCTATCTCTCTCTCTCTGTCAAATCAGGCTTTGAGGCCTGCAGGTTCGCTCTAAAATTACTTTAACACGATCCAGACGACAAAGACATTCGAAAACAGAAATGTCATACGCTATAGTCTAAGAATATTCACAAGAATATTTTCAGCTCAAAATCGGCAAAAAAACAAGAATGTTCACCCTCGGCCGGAAAAAATATTCTTAAATTAAAGTGTAGTTCAAGTAGCTCTTGATCAGTTAAGTCTAAACAATCAATAAAATTATATAACTTATGTTAAAATAGGGCTCATCCTCGGTGTAAAAACCTGTGACCCTCACCAGTGACGTAAAACAAAGAATACAAAGAAGTCAACATAATATAGGCCCTAACCTTAACAATAGCGACAAAACAAAGAAAAACTTCAGAGGTTTTTACACCGAGGTAAAACCTAAAATAGATTTTAAATGATTTAGAAGACAGTTAGCAAAGAAAATTGGATTAATTCAGTCTGAATGCATTAAAATTCACTCTTCTGGTACAATGTGAGAGCAGGTGTCACCAATGATTTTATTTCTCGTCAATAAACGCCTTCATGTGGCTGAGTACAATCAAAAATTATGCCCTGACGAAATCTTCAATGAAAAATAATCAAGTCACTTTGCGCTCAGGAAGCCGTTTTTTTAATTTCCTCTGTCTTTCCATGATCTCATTTCTTCTTTGTACGTTTTCTCCAAATTTACACGGTATTGGAATGCTTTTTAATTTTTCCGAGACTGTAATCTCCATGGATCCTGCTAACAATCCTGTTTTGAATCAAAGTGGCTATTAGACATTGAACGTGGAAAATAAATTTCCTGTTATAACAGCGGCAATTTTGAGGTCACTGCACCGAGTTTTCGATATACACTAAAATTCAGCCTAACACAATAGAAATTTTGCAGCTTTTGAAAGGTAATATTTCCTTGAATATTTAACGCAAAGAGCTAAAAAATATTACTTAGATCTCTCTCTCCGCGCCAGGAGGCGCATAAGGCCGCAACCCTCGTCTTCCAACCCACTCTGTCTTCCGCTATGACTTTGACTTCTCTCCAGCTGTTCCACCCTTCACTCTTTCGCTCATTTTCCACGGTTCGTCTCCACGTGGTCTTTGGTCGACCTACTGCCCGTTTCCCTTCTGGTTGCCACCCTAACGCTACCCTGCAGTTGTCGGTTGCATCTTTTCTCAAGACGTGCCCGATCCAGTTCCAGCGCCTCCTGCGGATCTCATCACTGGTCTTATTTATTCCTGTAATATCCCCTATCCTCTCGTTGCTCACTCTCTGTGGCCACCGAATTCCGAGGATTTGTCTGAGGCACACAAACTGGAATGCGTCCATCTTCTTTTCCTCCACCTTTGTCATTTTCCACGCCTCGCATCCGTAGAGTAGTACTGGGCGTACTAGCGTCTTGAACAGCTTGATCTTCGTTTGGCGTCCTATGCTCCGTAACCTCCATATCTTGGTTAGGTTATAGAACGCCCTTCTTGCTTTATTTAGTCGGTTCCTAATATCTTCAGTTCCACCACCATCTTTCCTGACCGTTGCTCCGAGGTATACGAATTCTTCCACTTCTTCGACTTCATCTTCTCCAATCTTGACCCTGTCCTGCCGTCTTGCATTTGATCTCATCATCTTGCATTTTGCCGCATTGAGCTTCAGTCCTACACGCCCAGCGTTCTCCACCAATCGATCCGTCTTGCTCTGTATATGCTCGTACTTCGACGAGATCAGAGCAACATCGTCTGCGAAGTCAAGGTCTTCTAATACGCTGGTGAAGTTCCATCGTATTCCATTCGTATGCCCGTGTGTCGTCTTTCTCATCACCCAATCTATTGCTATGAGGAAGAGAAATCCTGACATAACACACCCTTGCTTGACTCCCGTCGTGATCTTGATCCACCTCGTCTGTTCCCCGTCATCCATTACCGTACACTCAAAATCCTCATACATGATTTTAACCATCTTCACCAGCTGTTCAGGTATGCCGTACGACTTCATGATCTTCCACAAGCTTTCTCTATATGGATCGAATCAAAGGCCTTCTCGAAGTCAATGAAGTGTGTGTACAGCGTCGCTCTCCACTCATTCACCTGCTCCATGATGTTGCGGAGAACGAAGATCTGCTCCACTGTGCTCCTATTCCTACGGAATCCCGCCTGTTCCTTTCTGAGGGCCTCATCCACTCCCCGTTGGATCCGATCGATTATGATTCGGCCCATGATTTTGCTCATTACTGGCAGCAGTGTCACTCCTCTCCAGTTTTTACATTCGCTCAAGTCCCCTTTCTTTGGTAGTTTGACGATGATCCCTTTCTTCCAGTTATCTGGTGTTCTCTCTTCCTTCCATATCTTCCTGTATAGTCTTGTCAGTTCTTGTACTGCTGTGTCGCCGCTTGCTTTCAGCAACTCTGCGGGTATTTCGTCCATTCCAGGTGCCTTTCCACTTTTCGTCTTCCTTGGGGCTTGTCTGACTTCATCTTCCCTGATCTCTGCTGTGTCCATCTCCCTCATCTCCTCTGCCGCTGTCTCCTCATCTGTTACAGGGTTCGAAGGCGCCTTCATCACAAGCACTTCTTCAAAGTGCTCCGCCCATCTCTCAAGTCTCACCTCCTTGTCCTTGATTACTTCTCCATGCTTATCCTTTACGGCAGCGGCTTGTCTCATCTTCTTAGTTGGTTAGTCTTCTTGCCGCCCCTTTCTCAGCAGATCTCTCAGCTTCCTTAGCGATCTCTTCTGTCCAGTGTCTCTTATCCTCTCTTGCCCTGCGCTTCACTTCTGTGTCCTTCAGCCTGTACTCTATGCGCAGCCTTCCTTTGACACGCTCTGATCTGGTACTGTCAATTTTATTTCCTATCTGCCTCCTTTCCTCTATTGCCTTCCATGTGTCATCCCTCAACCATTGCTTGCTCCTTTTCTTCACCCTCCCCAACACCTTGTCTGCAGTCTCTGTGTACACTTTCTCTATCTAGCTGCAGTCGTCATTCACGTCCTCTTCTACCTCTAGTGCTTCGAACCTGTTGCTTAACTCGATGTTGAACCTCTCTTTAAACATCGCACTATCCAGCTTTTGTGTGTCAAACCTGGCTTTGATCTTCTTCCTATTTGGGTCTTTGTGGAGCGTGGTCACTAGCTGCATCTGCTCCTCGCTGTACTCTAGTGTCAGTGACTGACGTCCTCCATGTTCTCCTTATCATGATGTGGTCTATCTGGTTCCTTGTTTGCCCGTCAGGGGATACCCACGTGGCCTTGTGTATGTCCTTATGGGGGAAGCATGTTCCGGTGATTACAAGGCCGTTACTGGAGCAGTACTCGCACAGCCTCTCTCCATTGTCGTTCCTGCTCCCTAACCCGTGTCTCCCTATAACCTCCTCCATCTCGCTGTTATCGTCTCCCACCTTTGCATTCATATCACCCATGACGATCACA
>CM042749.1:6004675-6024675 GCA_022496165.2 Catalaphyllia jardinei
CTCCCACAACGATTTTTTTACGATAACTGCAGAAATTCTCGCACGCTCATTGACTTATTTTTATTGTCAATAAGCGGACAGACACATGAATTTATAATTTATGCGACGCGTCAACGAACGAGAGCGGACAATTGGACAATTTGTTATCGTAAAAAACAAATTGATCGCCTCGTGGATCCACAGCTACTTTGACAATGTTATGACGAAATTCATGGTCAATAACAGGACAGACGCATGAAAAACTGACGTCAATTTGTTGAACGGCGAATTACGAAAATCGCCTATGTCAAACTTTTATTAGAACAGTGTTGACAGGAGCCATTTAATGTCAATTCGTAGTGGGCAAGCGATGAAAACAATTTAAGGGCTAGATTTTTTAAAGATAAACAAACCACTTTTTAAGCCTTGTTTTTAACCAGCCTCATTGCCATGGCAACAGCACTCTGAGGTCGTTAGCAAAGTTGCTAAAGTACTTGCTGCCCTTAGGAGGCTAAGACCGATATGTCCCCAAAGTACCCTCGTGGCAATATATAAGTCACTGATTCTTCCACATCTCGATTATTGCAGCGCTGTGTGGGGATGTATCGGTAATGGCCTCAGCCAAAAACTAGAGAAACTACAAAACAGGGCAGCACGCATCATAACAGGGTCTGGCTGGGATGTCAGATCTGCCCAGATTCTTTGTGCCCTCAAATGGGAAAGCCTCGCTGACAGACGTTCTAAACAATTGAAATCTTTAATGTTTAAAACCGTTAATAACCTTGTACCCGAATACCTGTCTGATAAATTCACCAGCGTAAATACCATCCACAGACACAATCTTCGGGGCGCCCAACATAACCTTTTCATTCCACGGCCGAACACTGAGGCACTCAAGAAGAGTTTTCGTTATAGGGGTGCATTAACATGGAACGATCTGTCAGTGGAGGCTAGGCAGGCCACTACTTTAAATAGTTTTTATTCCGCTATCGAATGTTAGTAACAACTTGAAGAAAAATTCCTAAGTTAAGTTAAAATAATTAAAATAAGTTAATTAGTTAATATAGCTAGAATAGTTAAAATAGTTAAAATGGTTTTGTAATATTTTTAGTCTTAGCTTTTAAGTACTACGTTATATCTTTTAAGGTTAATGTGCACGGCTCTTCAGAAGACCACTTTTTAGTGAAATGATCCCGTGGGTAAATAAAGTTATTGATTGATTGAGCACACACCCTAACCAAAATACGAGTAGATACTTCAGTGGTTAACCTTAACCCTTGCGAAAAAGGGGCACGAAAGCATAAATAGTTGAAAAGCTTTGCACCAACATGTATAAGCTTACGTACAGTGAAATTCATTGGATGTAAGAAGGCGCCAAGAGCAGAGGTTAAGATTTTAAGGTCTTCTACGTTACCAAGCAAGTATAGTGGCGATTCCCCTCTCCAACTGCAGATATGCCTATACAGAATCAGTGACCACCTCCCTTCCTATGTGGCCTACTACCTAAAATTTACACACAATGACGCAAGAGGTCCCTTAATCAACAAGGTAAAACAACTGGGCCACTCCTCTGTTTCACGGTCTTCCGCTCATGGGTGTGTTTTTTCCAGTTCTGGCCCCGTCTGCCATGTAACGCTAGATACAAGAGCTCGACCTGGGGCCCGTTTCTCAAAAGTTTCAGGCGTGCACACTTCTCTATGTTTAGATACAGATGAACTAAAACTGGCTTTACGGGGCCGAAAAGTTTCCGGGACTTTCGAGAAACGGGATCCAGGTAAGTGTTAGGAAGACAGGTCCTTTTTAGTACCTTTGCTACACCTTTATATAAGCAGCAATGGTGTACAGCTTTTGGTTCTTGGGGCCAATGTAAGCTCTAATGAGTTTTTCTAGCAAGTATGCTATTGTTTTAAAAAACTCTTTATATGGCCTTAATGATATCACAACATCTCCAGTGCAAGAATGTTCAATTTTATTTCTGCTGATGGTTATTTCAATAACCATAACTTTCCAACACTTCATTTACAGACTTCAGCTCATCTGCATTGTTCTGCTCAGCCTTCTGTTTGAGTTTCTGAAAAGAAAAATAAAAGAAAGTAAAAGAATGAGACAGTACAGCTGAACGACATAATTTCCATGTTTTGAGAGAAAAACAAATAGTTTTTCTGAAACTTTTTAGAACCTCTCATGTTTACATATACAATACAAAACGTTTTACTGCTCTTCTGCAGGCACTATAGTTCCAGCTCCATTCTTAAGTCTCCGATGTTGAGCTGGAAGTACAGTGCCTGATGAAAAGCAATATAATAAGTGACAGCCTGAAATGTCACATTTTCAAAACATTTTAACCTCAGAAAAGTCCTGTGTAGAACAAGCTTTAGTCAACTTGTTTTAAATAAAAAAGGAGAACAACTGTTATTTCTCACCTGGAGTTTCTTCTTATGTTCGTAGTACACAGCAGCTTTAGCCTTGCGCTTCTCTTCCAGGGTTTCAAGAACATCCTAAAACACAAAATAATTATGTCTAACTTTGTCTTTGAAAGTGCAGTTGATAACAAAGTTAATAACAAACAGCAATCACTTACATTTCACCTTATCAGCAATCAACAGCAGTGATAAACTGCTGGGAGTTATGCAAGACATGTATAATTGACTACAAATACTATTAAAACCAACCTTGTACTTCCAGCCAACTTCATGCGACAGCCTGCCTAGCACACAATACTGCAATGGGAAACAAAATATGCATTAAAGACTCCCACAGGACAAAGTGGAAAGTAAATTAAACAAAGTTATCTTGAGGGAATCCTTGACAAAACAAAGCACAGTTCTGTCATTTATATTTTGAAAAATGCACCTACACAAAGCACAGGAGTAGTGAAGAAGCACATGTAAATAAGCACTAAAACAAAATTGAATAATGAGCAAGCTATTTGAACATTCTACTACAACTGCTGCTTACAATTGTTTCAAACACCTTTAAATTGTAAAAAAAACAAGAGTATGATGCATTGGTGCTCACAGAATGTCTTTCTGGTCACTGGTTATAAACTTTGATTCAGTGAACTTAGGGATCTTACCTTTCTTCCTGGCTTTAAACGAACAACTCGCAGGGCTGATGGCACCACCATCCTCTTTTCCTAAGAAAAGAACAGATTGTAAATGCAAAAAATTATTAATGGAAGCTTAAAATGAAGACCTTGCCATAACTTACAAGATTTACAACTACAGTATAAAATTAAGAGCGGAGCTCCCGCAGCCCGAAGGGCTGCCAAGCAGAGCCCCATAACCATATAGGAAAAAGAAACCCATGTATTGATTTTCTCATGGTTATCATGGGCAGTGGTACTGCTCGTGGGCACATACACACGACGGCGACGGTGGAGTTGCACAACATGGCGGCCATACTCCAAATAGGTTGACAGAGACATGCAGCCTTGGTTTACTGTGTACTTTTTTGATATTGGACATCAATGTTATGAGCAATTGGCCCCCGCCAAAACAAGGTATCTGCTGACCAGTATCACATGACCACATCGCAGGCTCAAGGCTACAACTCATCAAGGTCGCATGTTCTTTTGAAGTTGACCGCTGACCAAATGCTGGTTTTCGATAAGATCACAGGCTCAAATCAGGTTAACTTGTTGAAAACAGTTCAGGATTGTTTGGAAGACAGCTAACGCTAGCCTAGGATAAAATTTATCTGAATTATAACGTTTTCTTCTATACAAATGTTTTTTCCTGCTTTGTTTTGTGTTTATAAAACTTAAAACAGAAAACCTGACCGCAAAGTTACAGAACTCAAATCAAAATTGTACCTTTTCCTGGGTTAGCCTTATCAGGTTCTTGACAACCTGGCCAAGGAGCTACGCTTTTAGGCTGGCCTAAATCTATATATTAGACTATATAATACAACAGTTGTAATCAGATCAGCTTCAGAGAAGAGGTGGCGGAAAAGTGGCCGAGTGATGGGTGCCAGAATTGAAAACCAGAGGTCATGGGTTCAAGTCCCACCCTGACCACAAACTGGGGTTATTTCACAGTACCTTATTCTCCTTTATTTTTGCGGGACTTACATTTCGTGAACATTTTCTGGGCACATTTCGCGAGCCTTTAATTTTGCGATCACGGAGAAAAACTGTGTTTGACGATTAATTGACATTATTTTTTCTTTTTTACAAAAATGGTACATTAATTGACGACATCAACAATTGAAAACCAATGTGCTGTCTGGAAATTCCTGTTGAGGAGATATGTAAAATGGACGATACAACAAAGTACCGGGCAATAACGGAAAGATACAAGACACTCATAACTACAAACTAAAAATTGTGTTAAAAATTATTGTTTAGGACCCTTGAAAACACAAATACATGATTTTTCTATGGCCATTAAGTTTCGCGAGATCAAATTTTGTGGTCGTTATTTTTCGCGGGTCTTTAAGTTCGCGAATTTTTTAAAATCGCGGATTTAAGAACCCATGAAAATTAAGGAGAATAACGTAAACCCAAGTTCTACCCCACAGCCACATTATTTTGTAAATAACTGATTTGCCTCCTACCAGTTGGGGTTTCTATTAACCTCAAAATGTTAACTATGAAAATGTTAATTGAATTATTTGCTTCTTTAACTGCTTGTGTCTGAAGGTGACTAACTGTTAATTCTTATTATTTACTTGATTTAGCTATGATCAAGTAGCCAAACATAGAGAAATCTGACAAACCAAGGCTGTTGCCTAACAATGTTTCAAGGAGCCCAGTAGGGCAAACGCCAAAAAGTTAGAAGCCCAACGAATAATGTTTTGGGAGCTGCTGCAAAAATTTAGGCGCCCAAAGGACTTTCTTGGGTGCCCCAGGCTGCTGGGCTCCTGTTAGGCAGCAGCCTTGGAAACCATGACTGTTTGCATGAAATAATAACTTACTTTGTCATGAGGTGGAGGAATACCATCAAACACTTTGAGACGATTCATCGCCTCTGCACCTCGTTTTGTCTTGTGTGGAATCATCCCTGGAAAAGCACAAGACCCCTTTCATCAAATTCACCCGAAATTAACTATGTTATGATCTAAATAAAGGTCTCCCCACAAAGGGACATGTTACAGCAACAGACCATGAGGTAACATGAACTGAGAACATGCTACCTGGACACGTGCCTCCTTATGTATGCCATGTAGCTGCTGGATGTCCCCTTGTGTGAAAAGAAAATAGTTGTTTCACAGAAACAAGTGCCTTGGTGGGTAGGGACCTTGAGAAATGTTATGACAAACAGCTATCTCTGTAATGAGCAGGTAAAAGTCACCCAACAGTTAATGCATGGTCAAGAAACATAACGCCTAAACAAAGCTTGACAAATGGCCAATAGTCTCAATTGTCTGTAACATGCACAGCCTACCAAGGAAAGATATTTTTGTGAAGGTTGTGATAGACTAAAAGTGCTATTATGCTGAGCACACCACATCTCTTACCAAATAAGCTACAGTGGAACCCTGCCTTAGCAAACCACATTGTTGTTTTGGCACTTTTCTTTTGGCCTGTTGAAAAGCTCAGTTGGTGTTTACTACCCAAGAACTCCTTTATTGTGGTCACTCAGCAGAAAAGAAAATATCTGGTGGCCCATCATCAATAGGTCACCAAATCAAGCTGTCTCCTGCATTCTTAGTTTAAAAACAGTTATTAGCTGGCCAGCAAAAATAACACGAACCCAAAAAGAAATTACCTCTGACTGTCCTCCATACAATTCTGCTTGGAGCACGGAAATGGAATGGTCCCCTGCTAGGCTTGGTGTTGGTTCGCTTGCGTAAGAAATCAAGGTACTTCACTGAAAATGCAAAAACAAAACATTACATCACTCCCTTGCACACTTCAGAAAAAGGAGGAAGGTGTAACCTTGGAGACTTCAGAATCTTTGTTCCCTAGTGTTAGCATAAAGTTACAAAAACCCTTGCCCAAATGTCTCAGACCCACAGCTTGATGCCCATTTCCAGAAAAGCATCTGCAGAGAATCATAATTTGGGAAGCAGGGATGGCACAGCAGTGTGAGCACTCATCTCCCACTAGTGTTGTGTGGCCCAGGTTTGATTCCAACCTGGAACCACATGTGGGTTGAGTTTTCTGTAGGTTCTTGCCTTGCTCAGATGGTTTTTTTGTCTGCCAGGATTCTCCACAAAAACTAACATCTCCAAATTCTGACTCCACCAGGATTGAGGACCAACATGAAAACCAGCTAAGGCTGATGTGGCTTCCTCTTGAAATATTGTAATTTATTATCAAACTGCACTTCACAGAGTACAAATAAAGCTTATGACGAGTACAAATATCGTGCCGTATTTGTATTCCAGAGGACCAGTTAGACAGGTTTCCTGTCGTTGACCAATCAGTTAGCTGGATTTCCTGTGCCAATTCCGTTACGCATCCCTTGTAAATAAATATCCACGAAATTCGCTCACACGGACATAACAATTTGGCGTGTTGGATAAATCTCGTATTAGACGTTTTGTTGTGTAGTAACGGTTTATTTTTACTCATTGTTTGCATTTTGACTCGCCCTACTGGCTCACCAAAATAGGACACAACTCGTAAAAATACTCAGCGATACTACACAACAAAACGTCTAATAAGATAAATTTATTTTTTTATTAATCAATAACCATCATGGGAGTTTTATTCACCAAACTATGCCCAATACTCGGTAAACTTGAAAAGAACAACCCTGTTCTCCTGTCACACTACTTCTCAGAGAGAAATAGGACATTTTAATAGGGTGGTGTACTGATTGTACATCATTGAATACCCAGAGCAAATATTCAACTTACACTTGTTTCTGTAGAAGCTTCCACTGATGTTCACTTGCTCACATCGGACAACAATTATTCTTTGCCCTGTAGACACATTTGTAGAGTATGGTCAGTAATTTTATTGTACTACACAAATTATGAAACATTCATACTTAAAAAGATTCATGGCCAAGGGAAACTTTATTTTAGCCTGAAGTAATGATCTGAAATGCAAGGAATACCTAAAACATAAACCTAGTTTATATTCTTTTGATAATAAATCTGCACAGAACTTTCAATTCTTGTCTGGCCCATCTGAATTCCCAACTCGTTTCTAATCTTGCAAAATTTAGTGAATACACTTGCTCTACAAACGTATATTTGGATCAGTGTTCCTGATTTTTACCCTTCCCAGTCCCAAACTTGAACAGAAAATGTAGTTATCAGGCTCTATCAACAGAGATGAAGCTCAAGTCAAGCTTGTAAATCCTCGAAAGTAGAACCATAGTTTCTTACCAGTCAACAGGCTCTTGGCAATGGTCGAGGCCAAACGGCCCAACAGATGGCCCGAAGCATCGATCACAATAGACTGCAATTTCAAAGAAGATTCTTCTTATAATAGCAAGTAACAAATCTGGCAGCCTTAAAGTCTTTAGTACTTTATAGTGATTCGCGACGTAATTCCCACATGTTGCTCGAGATGTTCTCACGAGCTCAACATCCTCACTTCAATTTGGCAACACCACCACATTATTTTGCCGCAACGCATTATTTTGCCGCAATAGACGACATTATACAGAGCCAAGAATTTCTCTTTAATAATGTTAGTATTCCTTTAATTTTCGGGGTTAACAAAGACGAAACTTGTCACCTTTCGCTACACACATTACCTTCTCAAACCCCATGGCTGCTAAAAGAAAGAACGAGACACACATGCGAGGCAAATTTGAGGGGCGGCCCCACAAGCGGTGAAAGGGGCTGGCCTGGTTACATAGGCCAATAGGGGTTACCCAGTCTCCTTGCAACCAAGCATTGTCGCGGTAGGGAAAGTTCATGTAATATGACAAGGGGGGGGGGGGGGGGGGGGGGGGGGGATAAAGATATTGAAACTCGAAGCTTGAAATTTTAGTAGCCCCCCTCACTAGCAGTTCAATTTTCTAGGAACCCCCCTCCTGTTGGTATACAAATTTTCGGAGCCCCCCCTAATTTTTTCAGAGCCCCCCTTTCGGGTGTCTAAAAATTTTCAGAGCCCCTCCTCAATACCTTCATCCCCCCACCCCCTTGTCATATTAAATGAACTTTCCCTTACTTCTACTTGTCTCTCAAAAAAATTAATGATAGGTAATTAAGCGACATATAAAGCAATGATGTGAAGCATATATGAAATATATGAAACATTTCATATATGCGGTAGATATGAACTCAATAAATTAACCTTGCTCCCAATGTGTGGCTTCATAGCTCAGTTGGTAGAGCATCGCACCGGTATCGCGGGGGTCATGGGTTCGAATCCCGTTGAAACCCTGATTTTTTTCAGGCTTCTTCTTTCCAGTTGCTTAAATTGGAAAATTTACTGCAATGATCAATCTTCACTTGCATATAAAGCAATCATATATACTCTTGGTCTTCGGCCATCGTAGCTTGAGTGAAAATATAAAACAAACAGCGGTGATATATAAACATATTAAAAACTTGCATTTTACAACCTTGACGTTTCATCCCGGGGCGGGGGGGGGGGGGGGGGTACTTCCTTATAAGAGGCTAATGAGGATGTGCCGCTGGACGGGGTCGCATTTTCACGCTTGGCTTGACTATAATAGGGTTACATTTTTAATAGAGTTACTAGAATGGGGTCGCACATTTTCGGGATTTCTGGGATAAGAAAATTCTGGTAAGCAGGGATTTAAAAATAGAAAGATTCACGGTTGAAAAAATGGTTCGTGCTGTTGTTTTAATACTTAACAGTCGGCTCGCACTGAAGTCTGTTCATGAAATCACAACTTTAACATTATTAACGAATTGCACAATAGTACAGAACCCCTGGGTTCAGAACAAAGTCCAACAAATCTTCCGTGGTACGGTACTTATTTTCCGGCTATTCTGCGTTGTTATCGTCCATCGAAGTTAACTCAACTTGGATCTTCTTTTCAATTAGCAAGCGTTTGATCTCTTTCACTTGGGACTAGTTAGCTTTCAATGTCAAGAATGTTTGTATTTCAACTATTTGTGACTGCGCGTTTGTAAATACTTACGGCTAGCAAATGTACCAGAATGTTTGTACTGTTTGTACTGCATTCAATTAAACAAACTCGTTTCAATTTATTTTAGGATGACCTACTTAAAAGGTTCTATAAGGCAGAGGCATAAACAGAATGCCACTAAGTTGGGATCGCGAAAATTACATTTGCCCAAAAGTGACTAAAATGGGGTCTATAATTGACCACAGAATAGACTATAATGGGGTAGGGGTCCTGAGAGGCCAGCGGCACATACCCAGCAAAAATGGACCCAAGTACCCCCCCTCCCGGGCGTTTCATATGCTAGTCAACATAAATTTTTCAAAAGTATAACCGTTACAAATTTTTGTAGAGCTATTTATGCTGTAACAAGGGAGGTCTGGAACCTAGAAGTAAACATCTGCAGTAGAAATTTAACAAACAGTTTCCATTTCAAACGTCTTAAATTGCTACTGCAAATGTTTTCTGTCTGGGTTCCAGACTCCCATTGTTACAGTATAAATAGCTCTCAAAAATTGTAACAGTTATACTTTTGAAAATGTGTGTTGACTAGCATACGGAAATTGAAGTTATATATAAAAATGTTTGTTTTTAATGCATTTATCATTGCTGTTTGTTTTATTTTTATTTAAAAACTTTATTTAGTGAATTTATCTTTTCATTGAGTTAACTTTTCATTACATTTACATTGATTCCTATTTCCAAAAAATAGTCTTATGCTTGGGTTTCCTGGGGAAGTAGTTAAGCTAAGATAATAGGGAGCTTAAGAACACGCGTTTTTGAGACGTGGACGGCAAACGGAAGAGAACATTTCGCGTGCTAGGAAAGTATTGCCTCCTAGTTTTTTTATACTACTCATTTCTATTGGAGAAAAGGTACTTAGCAATGTGAATGTGGTTGTGTGCGGGCAAGTTAAAAGTGAAAACAGCTCACTTCCGGTTACCGTCCGCGTCTCAAAAACGCACGTGCTTAAGCTCCCTAATAACATGCAAGATGGGATTAATTCGGCTTGAATGGTCTTAAAAAGTATACTGTAAGCCTGAGCTAGTCTGGTCTGGTTCCAGAGATGCCAGCTTAAGAAAATCAAAGTCTGGGAGATCGCCTATGTCACCTTTTTTGACCCCATTAAAAAAAGTGGTTCAAAGTAGAGATCTTCAAATTAAATTTAAAGATTTATCAAATATCAGAAAAATTTTCGTCCAAAACACACCCAAAAAAAACCGGCCAAAACATGTCAGAAAAATGCATTTTATGTGCTTCTATTTGTTTTGTCCCAGAGATTTGGTGACTTGTACAGGGGAGCTGGATATTCGGCCTGTATATAGGAGACTCCCAGAATTGTCATAGATGCCTGAACCTAAATGAATAAAAATTTGGGAGATCGCCAATTTTACATGTTATTCAAAGTAGAGATCTTCCAATTAAATCTTAAAACTTCATTGTGGTTTTCTTTGTTTTATATGGGGGATTTAATGACTTGTACGGGAGAGCGGGAGATTTGGTCTGTATACGAGAGATTCAGAGATAATCCGGGAGAATAGCCTAGTTTCGAATTGTTTGTGCGTGAAAGCCTGGTAACTATTTTAGAGCATCAAGACGAGGCTCAGGGGGATAACTCGTCAAGATGGTGGACGATGAAAGTTCTTCGTTCGTAAGTATGAAAGTCCCAGGGCTACAGAACTTCCTAAAGGCGAGAGACCTTCAAATAGCTGTGGATGGAAAGAAAAGGAAAAAGTCTGAACTGCTGGAGCTTTTCAAAAATGCAGCAGAAATGACGGTGTCAAAGTTGATGAAGAAATAGAGCTGAAGGACGACTTGATCAAATTGAAGATCGCCTTCCCAGGAGGAAAATTACTTCTCAATCCACTTTCGCTTCACTTTTGGACCCATAACTTCACTAACATTCCAGACTTCAGGTTTCCTGTTATTTATCATTATCTGGTTGGTAAAGATGGCTATGATGAGGCTTGTTTACGGTTGAATATGGTCGGTCACACTTTGCTCACAGAAGATTTAGAAATAGCAATGACGTCCGATAGGTGTTGCACAAGAAGTCCTAGTCCAAGTCTCACTGGTGTCAAAATAAATTCTCGAAAAGTTGTCAGACTTCTCTTTTTGCCACTCTTTTTGTCAGAGGGTTTCTTTTAAAAGTTTCCTTTATTACAGTCCCAGTACTTCAGTTTCTCAGCCAAGGGTTTCAATATATATTGAATATTCCATCGAACAAGTTTAAGTTGGAAAACCTGTATAAAATTTCACGGACTCGTCATTACGTAACACTGCGTTATCCATAAAAATTCGCGTTTCATGACTGCCTTTTTGTTGATTTTATTTCGAAGAACTTTGTTTTGAATTTCATTTACATTTTTTACAAGTTCCTCCATTTCTAGCTGATCAATGTCCGTTTGGCAGGAAACAAATACAGACTCGTTGACCGTGCTTATATTTTTTCAGTTGGAAAAGAGCTGGCTTTGTTTTCCTTACACGGAGAAATATAGTCGTGATCTTTCAAAGCGACATCAGACGACACATGGAGACTTTTCGCGGGAAACTTGATATCACTTTTATCCCTTAAAGGCCCCTTTAAAGGTCTTTTTCCTCTCCGCTAAATCATTCGTTTTTCTCGTTCACTTGTGCCACTTGGAACTTCCTGCTGGTTCAATGTCGTTGGAAGTGTCCCGTTTACTACGTATACCTATTTTATTTCACACAAGGTTTTGATGATGTCTTTAGTGTTGAAATGCTGAGAACAAATGTGTAAGTTCGCCGTAGACTGAAACTTCTTGTGAGCTCGCCGGAAAAAAGGTGCTCCATTTCTTTCGAAGCGTTTTCTCGCTTGGAAATTCGAAAAAGTTGAAGTCTGGTCTCTTTTTGGAATTGTTTTTGCACACGGAAATGGCACAACACCTCATTTCCTCTGTTTTGCTTTCAAAATAAGCGCCTTTGCCGTGTCTTTATTCCCCTGAGCCTCGTCCTGATGCTCTAAATTGGTTACCAGGCTTTCACGACCAAACAATTCGAAACTAGGCTAGTTGACATAGATGTCTTTGGGTAAAGGCATAAAGGCCCTGATACACTGTCTGTACATCATTACTACCCACATGGTTGCAGCATTTCGCGTAATATCTGATGAAACATACATGATAGCTGACATTTTGGTCAGCGGGTTAAATTTGAATGTGGGATTTGATTGGCTGAACACTGAAATTTGCTTCACACTATTGCACAAAATGTTGCAGATGGTGGATACATGAAGAAATTTGTTGCATGCAAAGTTGAGTTGCAGATTGAAGTAGAATGAAATTCCACGCACGCATTGCACGCAGAAATTTCAGGGGTGGATACATGATGCAATTTAGCAATAGTATGCAATAGTTCATGCAAAATTGTACTAAAGGAACTCATGGGTACTAAGTAAATAATAAATATTTTAGGAGATTTGAAAGTTTTTTTTCTATTTCTTCCTTTATGATCATACAGAAATTTAAGTAAAAACATCTACATACAACACTGAAAAAACATAATAAAAATTAAAATTGTTTTGTGTTCAAGGTGGCACTTTCATTATTGCCTTCAGTACTTTAACTGAAAACTTGATCATGGAAGAAGTCTTTGTCAACTGTACACAAAAGGTACAAAACGAGGCATGTTTGCATGTGATCCTATGGATGTGTCCTTAGACTGATTAAAATAAAGTTTCCACCATGGAAATGATCCCATGATATTACAAACCTAACAGACCATAACAGATGTCTGTTCAGTGACCTGGCCTTTGAATGGCATCAAGTCTAGAGATCGCCTTGTTTTGATACATACCTCACTGCTTGTGTTGTGTAAATCAACTTGTTCTTAGTAGACCCTTCTCCAAAATGGTGGCCGAAAATTCAAATAAGTTAAAATTAGCTAAAATTAAAAATGTATGACTGGGGGTATAATGCATACCCCCACTCGTACAGATGTCTGTAAATTTTTAAATTTTCAACTTACATTTTCTCAGCTGATATTACACCTGAAATGCTAAAACTTAAATTATTCAACTAGGTTGAATAATTTAAATGAGAAAAGCAGAGAGGTCTGTATCAAAGCAAGGTAACTAAGCACACAACTGCAAAATGGCCTATTATGGTATATAAATCCAATACCATCAGTGTTGAAAAAGTGGAAAACAATTTTAGAAAATTATCACCTACAGACTTTTGTATAATTTTGTAACTCACATCATAAAAACTACTACTTTACATTAGAACTTCACTAAATTTAAATTTGCTGTAATCACTAAATTTAAATTTGTTGTAATCAAAAAGCTATTAACACCTCAAGAAACAATTCATACTCATAGTTGGCATATTTACATTAGATATGAAGTTCAATCAATATTTAAGAGAAAAGCTGTAAAATTTTACTAATAAGCAGCTATCAGTGTTGTCACAGTTATCAGTGGTTTGACATGCAAATGAGGCCAGAGTATTGACTCTTTCGCCTCATTTGCGTGCCTTTCTAAAGAAAGGAAAATTTGACAGCAGTCTCAATTCCAACAACTGCTAAAAGCACCCTAAATGAATTCCAAAATGACTCCCCCTACATCACAGATGGAAAACACCTTTCAGTAATACCAGACCTGCCAACTCACGGTTCTGTCGTGAGTCTCACAATTTTATGTTATTTCTCACAGTCTCATGACAAGGCTCCCAATCTCACTGATTTTTGGGAAAAATCTTTCTCAAATGAAATAAATTAAGTTGTTGAATAAAAATGGAATATTTGTGAGGAATGCTAGTGCCATAAAGTGATAAACTGACGAAGAAAAACACTGTACTTACTACTTTTTTGTACCAAGCTGTGATTTTTGCTTGTGTTTAAAAAACTTATTGTTTCTCTCTGCATCTGTCCGCCATTTTGAAAAGGGAGTAGTAGTCCCTGGGAATGAGGTTGAGATTTTCCTTTACCAGGGGTTGGCAGGTCTGTAATACCCCTAGTTTCCTAAATTCACCCCCTTCCTCCCATAAATAAATCAAAAGGATTTCAGCACAAAATGTAATACACCTGGAGTTGATTATCAGAGGTTTACAGTTTTGTTACTCTTAGTATAGGTTGATTAACGTTTACCTAATATTTAGGAATTTTATGACCAATAAAATTAATGAACTTGTGGGGTTCTACATCTCTACGCACCTACAACAAAAAGTTTGGCTTAATGCTATTTTCTGGTGAAGGAACAAAAATGAAACATCTTTATAAATTACATATTTAAAAGCTTCAAGTAAGCAAGTTTGTATAGGTTAAAGGCAATTCTTTGTTATCTAGCGACTAATTAAATAATAAGTAATAGTAAAAATTACGTTATCTAGAAATATCACATTGAATATGGTATGCCATCATGTGCACTTCAGTTCTGTATTTATGGCCAAGTGACAGCTATTTTCTCAAATTTTCTTTTCGTGTTTCTAATTTCAGTATCATTGACATCTGAACCTGGTTCACTTGATGATGTGGGTGCAACAACTTCCTGCAGAAAGAGAAAAAATCAATCATTTCAAACAACAGCAATTAACATCCTCAAGGATGCAACATAAATTCTAGACAGTGGAAAAGTAAACAAGAGATCTACTTTTTGTAAAAATACCAAGTTAATTTCATCTGTAGTGATAATTATATTCTATGTAATGAACACATGAAAATCAATAATTAATATAACAACATATTTCTGTGGTAATGATGCCATTGTCAAGTTCAAAATGATTAGAATAAATTATATATGCTTGTAAGCTGTTAATAACCAAATGTCTACTTATGAATATATTATGTAAATTACACAAAAATAAACAACAATTTGTCTCACTGTACTCTTAAATATTTTTCAGCTCACTGAATCATCCTTGTCCAGTACTGTCAAACAGATACAACCCGTGAATGGCTTGACACGACTTGTACTACCCGTACAGGTCGTGAAACAATGGTTTACAGGTCGTACAGGTTGTGGAACAATGGTGAGCTGCATATCATTAGTAAGACAGCACTTCAACCTCGACAGTACGATCCATACAGGTCGTGAAACAATGGTTCACAAGTTGTACAATTGGTGAACTGAATAGATATTTACATACTGATGATAAGCAATTCTACTGATTCTGTTGAACTTATACGACCTGTGAATGGCTTCAATGAGAGACGAACATGTTAAGGACATTGCTTATTCTTCGTTCTGAAAACGCGAATGCCCCAAAGTGCAAAACATGATAAATATTCTTTGTTCTCAAAGCGTGAGAGCCTAATAATGCTATATTATACAGTGCTCCTCGGAGAGTACAAAAGCGTTCTTCGTTCTAAAAACGTGAATGTCCAAAGCATAAAACACAATGAATATTCTCCATTCTCAGAGCGCGAAAGCCAGAGAGCACTATATACAGGATATACTCTTTGGAGTCGAAAGTCCAAAAGCTCTAATTACAGTGGCACCCTGCGATAACGAACCCTGCTATAATGGAGACCCTGTTATAACAAACAACATCGCATGAGTCGTACGGGTCGTGGACTTATATATACACTCCAAGTCCCTCTAATGATATGCAGTTCACCAACTGTATGACTTGTAAACTATTGTTTCACGACTCCTATGACCTGTACGAGTTGGGTTGTGCAAGAAGGAAGATGCCAAAATACGGGTTGTATCAGTTGATTGTGTATATTAGACAACCCTCCACTGAATAATTACATTTTAGCAAAAATGAGGATATTCAAATGAAGTGACAGTCTGCTTATTATGCATGTTTGACTAAAGTGAAATGATTGCTTTCTTTCCAATTATTTTTGTGTCAGCTAACACATGAAGCTTACGCATTTGACCATCAATAGCTCCTATGCTATACACACCAACTTGAAATGGAAGATTTTTTTGAATTCATAACCTTTTATATGATTTATGTGTACCTTAAAATGAAAGCCTATGCTACTTTGGTCAGTGAGCACATTTTATTTTGGCTACTGTTATCTTTCTTTTCTCTTTTAAGGGATGTCATTTCTGTAAATACTGTTAAAGTTACAATTTTTGCAAATAGTGTAAAACAATATAAAATCTGAAATCTGATTAAATAAAATGTTGCTGTTGCATTTTGTTGCTGTACCTTTTGTGTGCCACCATTTAAACTTGATCTGGAATCATCCTTCAGCATGGAGTGTTCAAATGACTTATCCACATTAAGTCCTAAAGTTGTTCTGTTCAATTTAACCACTTTCGGTTTGAGTGCTTTGTTGACTGTATTGCATTCATGACGAGTTCTTGTGTTCGTGGTTGGAGAAGATGCATAAATGGAAACTGAGTTGATTCCTTTGCTTATTGAATCAAGATAAACAGGAGTTTTGTTAATATTGGCACTGTCTTCATGTTCTGTTCTTGCTATCTTGATAGGAGTTGTAGTTACAATTTCTTCAGATTTCCTGAAAGGAAAAGAAAACAAAAATAATTATTGCTGGTCTAGACTGTCATGCCATCAAAAACAAAAAATCATAGCCATTCACTAAATTAGGTCATGAGTCTGGGATATGATAGATGATTGATATATAAAAAACCTCGAGAAGATTTTGGTCTGTGCAGTTTTTTATTTTCACACTATTCAGAAAAGTGTTACACCTAAATTTATAGAGCTTTGCACTGTATGGAGATGCCATGTAAGTACCCCACTGAGGGGTCCCAAAATCGTGGCCCTAAAGTAACAGAAACAAAATGCCACTGAGTTTTGTTATTGAAACAAAACATTACTTCTTTGGAGTTTCAACACACTGAAAGCAATAATTCTTCTAGTGCAAGAACTGTTCAGTTAGCAAAAACTTGATGGATAACTCCTCTTTTGACCTCCGTGAGAGTCTTCAGTTCTCAGGCTGTCATTTTAATGTCATGCAACATATAAACTTGAATAATTCAAACGTTGTCTATAACAAAATTAGGAACTGTGTCGAGCTTACTCACTGTAAAACATCAAGTTCTTAGATGGCCTTACATCTGGTGAAACAAAAACTTCAGGAGGATTACTAATTTTTAATTTTGGAAAATGATGATGTCACATGAAAACCAGCAAAAAAAACCAGCTGGATCTGGATGTAGTTGCAGAAAGAATAGCTAACATCCACTCAGTAATTATTATCCACTGGATAATGCAGTTTCTTTACATTCACAATTCACCACTAAAGTGGAGGGCATTTTCCACCCTTTGTACAACCAGGGACATGTCAAGATTATACCGTCCTACCTTTTTGAAAGAAGTATGATTACATACCTGGTGTGAAATGATGTTCACTGGACAATTCTTTTATCAAATATCTTCTTTATCTAAGTGACTATTTTACGCCAGTTATCGTTTAATATCGGTTTAATAAAAAGATCTAATCAGCTATCAGGCAAACTTCACAGATGTAGATTTGTTTGGGACGCGCTATAATTAAGTTATTGCCTTTTGAGCTCGAAAAACCGAAAGCGACTGCTCGCTATGTAAATGAATGGAAGAGATACATCCTTGAAGCTCGATGATCAGAAGCACTACTTTTTCATTAGAGAATTCGGTTTGAAAACAATGTTGAATGCTATATTGTTAATCCTCATTTGCACTTGAAAAATCCAACGCAGCCGGGTAAACTTACCACCTGCCCGCTACGCCAGCGTTCTGCCTTCATTTGGTCAGAATCAAGACAGAATCAAGATAGCCAACTCCATTGATTTGCTGTTTTCTCGATTAAACAACCCCTTACCTTTTCGTTAACCGTATTACTTTAGAGGTTCTTCCCTTCGAAGAAGAACTTTCTCCAGATTTACCACAAGGTATCAACCTTTTCGCTCGGCGGAGTTGATGTAGTCTTTGAGGTAATGGCGTGACGTATTTATAAAACAGCTCCACTAGATCACCTTTCTCTAAATTCACAAGATCTTCGTGATGCAAAGATCTCTCGCACAAAATTTCTAGGAGTCGCTCTCTCGAAAGAACTTCAGGATGATGAAGTTCATTGCCTCTACAAGGTCTCACTGAGTCCGCCATCATTGAAATTTTTCCACGTGTTTCTAAATTGTACTTTGATTGGCTTATTTGGGTTCCAATTACAACCAATCAAATCATCGTTTAAATCTAGCACATGATGGCTCAGATGACAATTGTTACTGTCATGGCAACTGTGACGTAAGGTTCCCTCTAAACAGAATCATTGGCAACGCCATGTTGTTTAGGAGATGTTATGAGGAGGGAAATTGATCTAATGTTTTGGACATTGTAAGGTTCTTTCGAGCAATATTTCTGTTTTAAATTATTCCTAACAGTTCATATCGTCAGTTTAGTCCAAAACACAGTAAAACATGGCAGCCGTTGTCGCTCAAAAAGGAGACGGCACCAGAACGTACACCTTTGCAAGTCAGCCCCGACCTGTTCAACAGAGGAAAAAATTTCGCGATCCGCTAACGCAAGAGTAAGTCACGTAACAGCATTTACTTTATAAAAAATGTAGTATTGTTTTTTTTGCCATAAGTAATTTCAAGTGATTCTGTCTTGAGAATCGTACAGACGAAACTGGCGTATGTTCAATATCTTGATCTGGAGAGGTTGAAAAACGTCTTTGGTGACCAGTTGATTTGTAGCTAGAGTAAGCTTATTTATGTTCTAACCGTTTGAAGAGAGAACGCCTGACCCCAGTATCATTCAGCATCAGGTGATGTACGTATGTGTGGGTTCTACTCATAAAGCTATCTTTCCATGGGGAAAAATCCCTGTGCATAAACAAAATATCTGCTTAAGTGTTGGAATGCATCAAATAATCCAAACTACATGTGTACCAGAAATGCAACTAGCTTAGTATTTGAACCTGACCTGTGCAAAGCAGATTTGACTTTTTATTATAGTCTTCGCGAGGTATGAAAAATGGTCATGAGGCAGTAATATAGTGTAACTAATATGTTTAAATTCTGGTTCTTACTTTTAAAAAACCAACAGTCTTGTTTTAGTGCAGTTGAAACTTAATGTTGTGTCCTGTTTTGGGCTTTTGCAGAAACGAAAGTCCTACACCTTATGGGAACATCATGTATGATCGCAGAATTGTTAGGGGTAACACTTATGCTCAAAGGACTTTACCAGCGGTAAGTCTTAAATATATAGGAAAAAGCCTTGCTATTCTTCCCAGGGGGTGTGGTATAGGATTTATCTTTGATTCATGATGAGAACAAAATTAGTTTAAAGGGGCAGTGTCACGAGGATTTTGCAGTCTTAGATCAATTCTGTGCTCACTTTGAGGCTATCCTCATAAACAAAATGCTTCTATAAAGCTACAATGAAGATATCAAATGAATTTTATCAGACCGGGCTAACCATAATAAATTTCTTGAGGATTTTTGGAACACGTAGCATCAAATCTTGAAAAAATTGGCCAATTTTTTCAAGTTTCAATCAATTTCCATCCTTGTCATCCGTAGCGACAGGCAACAAGAAACAGTTTCAGTACCTTCAAATAGTCTTTAATAACACAACTAGACCATTATTTTTGGAATTCAATTGATGCGAAGACACCTAGCTCTTTATAAAGTTGCTAAATCAAGATTTTAATGTTACTTATGAATTGCATCATAAAAAGTATATGTGACACAAAAAAAATTCTAAAAAAAATGTTTTTTTTTAAAATGGGATTACAACCACCCTTTGGTAGTAAAGAGTTTAATGCATGATGAGTAATTCATGAAAAGTGATGTTTGAATACATTGATCTGTTGTGGAAAGTGCAGTTGTAAAAACATGTGCAAGACAGGATCTTGATCCCTCCTTAACACCCTCTCTCTAAAAGCAAGTTACCACCTGTTGTCTTTAGTGAAACATGTGACAAACAGGAGGGTTTTTTGGGAGATGGAGTGAGGGTGATTATGAATGGTTTCGTTGCCTGTGTATTTTGTTGGAATGTGGTGAGGTGGGTGGTTGCAAACAGGTGTGAAGTAAATTTTGAGTTTTAATTGTGGAGTGATTTTGTACTCTTGACAGTATTTTGAAATGAATTTGGG
>CM042749.1:6029352-6041852 GCA_022496165.2 Catalaphyllia jardinei
ACATTCTAGTCACGGTCCACATTCTAGTCACGGTCCACATTCTAGTCTAGTTCCTGGTCGCCCAGCAGAAAAGGCGTTCAACGGCATGAGCGAAGCTCAAGGCGGCGGCGTTCATCGAGCAGGTAAGTTAAATTAATGAGTGTCAACGTTGTTACCAATCATTGAGACTATAGTGTACATAGAATTGTTTTTAAAACTGCAAAAAGACCAGACATAAAACCATGATGTAAACTTTGATAACACATAGACAATTGATAGCACCAAATGACAATGTCGTCTTGTTTTGAGATTTGACGGGGACGTAGCAGCATTCATTCTAAAGACAATTAAACAGTAACAAATAAGGTTCCTATTTATCGTGGAAAATGACATAGAAAGGTTTATTGAAAGGTTTCAAGGATATTTTATGAAATTAGTGTCATCAGGTTTAGGTTACCGCATGTTACCGGTAACCAAACACAAGGGGTATATCACGTGAAACTTTGTAGCGCGCCGGTACCATAACTGAAGTTGAGTTTGTTGGGGGAAGGGGGAGGGGCGTCTGCGTTTGTTATATTCGATTTCAAAGAAGCGGCCGATGTCATGAAAGACATAGAGAGGTAGGCATATTTTCGAACAGGACGAAGATGTACTCAGGGCCCTGATCTAGCATTTTCCTACAATGGACACTTAAACTGCTTCATTCGTCATTTGAGAGGACGAAGTCGTTCTTCTCTGAAAACGATTTACGGTATATTACACAGGATATCTGCTTTCTAAGTTTCACGACAATACATGCGGAACATTTCTTTTCGGGAATGAGAACCCCAAGCCATCGGATTCCAGACATACGTGATTAAGGCAGCCACAGACCATGCTGTATTGTTGAATCTGTACAGAAGGTATATCACTCTTCCTTTTCACTGCATGTATACCGGACCCCAAAGTCACTGCATGGAACGAACAATAAACAAGAAGGAGCCGGAGTGGTTTTATGGTCATTCAAAGCTCAGGGAAGAACATTTTAGGCGAGAGGATAGTGTTCAGGAGAAGGATGATTTGCGTGAAGAAGCAAGAGAACTGAGGCTGTTTGCTAAAGAATTTGGGCAAGGCGAGCGGCAGAAAGAGTAAGAGACAAGACGAAAGATAAGGCTGGAACTCTTCCTCTGGCTTTAAGAATGATCCGAAGAGTTCGAAAATGAAAATGCTGTTGACATGCTCGAAGAGCTGCAAGCCTTAGACGCAGGACAGCTTGAAACAGCTCACATTGAAACTCGCCCAGTTCGTTTTGCAGAGGGAGACGTAGTTGCCTTAAAACACAACTAGAAACGTTATTTGGAGCCCTTTTTCCTAGCTTTTCTTCGGAAGAACCTTCATCGCAGCAATGATGGCGTCTTTGAGCGCACCTTGCGTGTTAACTGGCTTGAGCTGTCAGATGAAGATCCTTTAGTACACACTGTAGGCAATGAAGACAACAACAACCCGCCTCAGTGTATTTTAGATATTGCACTGAATGGCGGTTCAGGATGGTGAGAAATTTATCCTAAGTCGAAACCAGGCGCAATGCCTCTGGCCCTGAAAACTTGGCTAACGGGTCCGACGAGGATGAGAATGATTATGAGAGCAGTGATGAGGAGGAAAGTGATGATGACAACTGTGAAGACGATGATGAACTACCGATGCGCGCGTATTGAAGCTGGGCGCAGTAGATCCGGCAGGAGAGTGACACGATTTGTGCTTTTACAAGCTCAGAAAAAATCCCGGGCCTTTCCAGAATCAAACTTTGCTCAAGTTGCAGGTTTTCTCGATACATTCATTTCAATAGATTTCTTACAAAGAAGGCAATGTACAGTCACGTGTTGAAGACCTCGTGGATCTATTTCAGACGTCTGGAAAACGCGAATAGCGAATAGTGCAAATGGACAAAAAAAAATCGTATAAACTAGACCAGGTCGTATGCTTATGAAATTTTAAAGTTTGAAGGATCATCAAATGTTTCTTTTTCAAACGAATGGTCAAGAAAGGTTCACTGTGATGACATACGTTTTATTCCAATTAAAATGGAACTTTTTTGTCAGGCGGATAGAATTGAAAGGTATCAGATCTTTAAGTAATATTTGTTTCCCTGTGTTTCCCTCATAACAAGTTTAGGAATTGTATAGTATCGCATTAGTTTGTTTTGGATTTGGTCAAATTAACCCCTGGGATAACCAAAATTTTTCGGGATCAGGGATCAAACGCCTCATCACTTTTGGAATCAGGGATCAAAATTTTGGGCAAAAATACGGGATCAGCGATGAAAAAATATATCTCGTTACGACCCTGAAATGATTTTAGGCGATTTTTGTTTAAAAGAAACACCACATTCTAAAGTTACCTTTGGATTGCCATTGTCAGAATTTTTCATTAGTGTTGGCATAATGGCAGCCCCATTTTAAAACCTAACTACTTTATTCTAAACAGTCTCTTCTTTTAGCCGTTAGCCCGGCAGATTGGTGCAAAAATATGACGGGACTGTGGAAGTTTAGGTAAAAGTACCAAATTTGCCACATAGATAGAGACATACCTACTGAACAATATTAACTATGGACCCACCCGTGTCCCATATTTACAGTTACAGCAGGTTTAAGGTGGCTCACTGAAGTGCTAGCATGGAAACAAGGCTGGGATTTTGTTTATTGTCCACAGTCTTGCTTTCAAAAGAGCGACAGTCCTCCAAAAATGGAGAATTATTCAATTTATCTGTTATTCTTTGATCGTGGAGTCGTTTCAGTTGATTCATGTGACAGGTCACATGATTGCACTTACAGTATCGTGACATTAATAACTAAGAGTTGGAGGTGGCGATACTGCGCTGATAATGATGGATGGTTCGGTGTGAAAATAAAGTTCAGAATACAGAATCGACAAGGAAATAAGACCGCTACAATAATAATATTTTCTTCCAGTGTCGTCAATATAGGGTTGTAACGCTGCTCTAAAAAGTGCGATTCAAGTAATTAGCATAATCTGAAATAGGCACTGGGAAGCTGGATAGAGGATAGTGGTTGGACCAGTGATTTAGTACAAGCTAGCGTAGCGTAGGTACCGCTGACTCTTTTCTCGAAGCTTTGCACGTTTCACGCACCCACCACGTGCATCAAGTTACTGCTGCTGCTCTGTATGGATAAAGCACAGGGAGCACACAATCTTGCTGAGTAAGGGGAGAGTAAATAAAGGAACAAAAACAATGAACAGTTTACTTTTGTCTCCTCTTGTCATCTCTTTTATCTTAACCGATTTTTCCTTCTCGTTTCAACTTCTCCTTTCGGAAACTTGATAAAATCGTTAGCACTCATGAGAAACGCTGAACAAAATTCGTCTTTTAAATTCATCGCAGTGCATCTTCCAACTCCAAAAACAAGTCCCGTGCTCCGGTAGGAATTTCCGGTTGCGAGACGCCACAAAGCAACAGCTACTCGCTTCTCCACTGGAATCGCTCTTCTGATGCTTGTTTGTATCTTGTCTTGCTAGATGTGGTCTAAACGAATCACAAACAAACCGAAAGGTTTGCCTCGAAATACGAAAATGTTCTCGCCAGATATTATTTTCTTAAGGGCTTAAAACCATGTGCCCGAACCAGAACTGTGGCCTTTCAAGAACCCAAACGATTTTCTTTTTATGAAATTTTCTCCGTAAGTAGAGAGAGCACCGATTTAATATTTTTTTCTTAAAACTTTTTTGATCTGTGATCCGATCCGTGATCCGGTCCGCGATCCGGTCCTTCCGTGGTCCGGTCCGTGGTCCGGTCCGTGATCCAGCTTTTGTCGACGCCGGAAAGAGCCTGGGATCGAGATTGGCCTGGGCTTGTTCGTTGGGCTTTTGAGTTGTTGGGCGATCGTTCGTTCGGACTATGTGCTGGAGGAAAAACATGGTAAGTGGTAATTTTGTCCTTTGTTTCCTCGATTTCAAAATCGTGCGGTTAAAAACCATTGCTGTTGACATTTGTTGATGCCTCAGGGAAGTATGTATGACTGTTGTAAATACTATTAATATTATTATCAAGTATGATGCTACCATTTTAATATATTTTTATGTTTTTTTTTATTTATACACGACCCCACAAGCTTGTAGCTTTAATTTTAATCGTGTTTAAATAAAGGTCACATACATACATACATACTGCATGTGCGAAAACAAAGCTGCAAGTTGACAGTGTGATTTCAATCCGTTCGACTTCGGCAACAAACGATCTCGGAGTCCTAAACGAAAGTTAACACCGTCTGTAGGACTGTTTAGCTCAGCGTCGGCAAACGGCCATGGTTTGTGAGTTGTGTAGCTCGGAAAGCGGCCATAATTTGTGGTCAGAAAATTAACTCGGAGAGTTGTGTAGCTCGGAAAATGGCCATGATATGTGGTCAGAAAACAAATTTTCTGAGTTCTGCACGGATGCATGAAGTGTACCGATTCTCGTCTCTCGGCGTTCATGTCATATCTGCAGAAAAGTTATCACTGCAAGTCATACAGAACAGAACTTCCCTTTAAGGCCTCGATGAATAATTGTCTTTGCTTTGATTTTATAAAGAACTCAACCTTGTGTGAGTCTTATGTTGAAGAATTAAGGCTTAATTGAAAGGGATTTAAAGGAAATTCTGTTTTGAAAAGAAATCAGAGAACAAGAAGGGATAGAGAACCTTCTCGAAATCCTATTCACAGGATTCTTAAAGTTTTGAAGAAAAAAAAATCCAGGCAAAAAAATTCCACTTTCTTCTCAAGAAAAGTGTCCAAACACATGAACATGAACGCTACTTCAGTAAATATGTTTTTTAAATAATTCCCAAACAGGTAATGTACATGCAACTAGCCACAAGTCTTTCACATACAGAGAAGTATGTGTCTTATGCCACCATTAAAATCGCCCTAAATCAAATTTTGAGAACTAACTCAAGTTAAAAGGTGTTCTTCAAAATGAAAGTGTTAGAGGCAACATACGCTGGACTTGTTCATCCAATATTAAATGCATCAATTTGAAACTTAAAATCATTTTGAACAGACTAGTGTTATCTTGCAATAAATATCCCATTTCCTGTTATTGAAAAATAATGTTACATTGCCATTTATGTGTAACTGCCTTTGATATAGAAACAGGCCACCACAAACAAACAAGTTGAATCCAGATTCTAGGACACAATGTTAATTGAATGAATGCATGTTACAACACACCACTAGCAACCCCACACATTTTTCCTCACCAACTTGCCAAAGGACAAACAGCCTGGTGACATAAGACACACTCTCTAATCTACAATTATTACTAGTATAGAAGGTAGATTCGTAGAAAACGTGTCAGTCGTAAATGGGTGGAAAGTATGGCTGTTTATGGAAGGTGCTTCAACATCTTACATTTTAACTTGTGATTATTTCGTCAGTTAGAGAAAAGTGAGAGAATTTTGAAACCTCATTACTGTGGGAAACACGACTGACAACCAGTACTGTAGGATTATATATGGAAATAATTTTTTACCTTCGTTTGTGATAGCATTCCCTGCAGTAAAAGGGCTTACCTGCCATAAAAATGTGTCAGTGTGTTCTGCTTTCTTCACTAATGTTCTGGTCTTGATTATTACTTACTTCTTATGTAATGAAGTGTTATAGCTTTCCATTCACACATCAGCTTGATTTTTAAACATCAATAAATTAAACTTTATATGAAGTAATGATCCATGCAACAAGTAGGCAAAAGAATAATAGGCCGTGGAAATAGCGGCAGTTATTATTCAGGCGCTGATCACTCTAATCAAATTAAATTCAACTTATGCCATTGATCCACATGCAAAAAGTGCAAAATTTGAATTTCAAATTCAAAAGTAGATACATTGGATTCCGTCCGAACATCTTTTCATTTTGGCTTTGAATTTGTTGCATTTGTAAATATAACATATCTTAAACTTACAAAATTTTGATACTCCAAAAGGCTAACTTTGATTGGCACCATCCTCAGAGACCCATTGCCCATTTAAAAACGTCGAAATTAACAAAGAAATGTAAGGCGATCCGGATGTCCGACACAGCGTCTGGATGGCCATACATTTCTTTGTAAATTTTGACATTTTCAAATGGCTGTATCTCAGTCAAAACTAGCCTGATTAACACCACACTTGGGGATTTTGTAAATCTCTGTGTGCTCTTTCTGACTATCTGGATCAATAATTTACAGACTCGTACCTAGTCCTTCACGGTTTGAAATCAGGCAATGGGCAGTTAGTGGGGGCGGGAAAAGTCAAAATGGGTGAGGAAAAATTCAGGCGAAAGAAATTCAAGAAGGCGAAGAAGAGCCCCTGGGGACAAGGTTTTGACCGACCAGTTCCAAACGGTCCGGCTAGTTCTGGCTACTGATTGGTGGCACAAAACTTTTGCTTTTTCTGCCCAATCACAAAGCCGGAAGACTAGGAGCCGTTTCGCGTCTTTTTACACAATAGACACATCCAGGTGCTCGCCATACCTATGTTTACTTGAGAAGAAAAGTTCCAGTCACAGCACAAAATGTTGGGGAGATCCCATTGGTGGATCCGGACCTTTAGCTAAGGGGGGTGGTGAGGGGGGAAGGGCTTGATTTAGTTGCCCAGCTGGCCTTTTTCCCTTCTGTCATTTCTTCTTTTTTTAGCCAAAATAAGGGGGGCAGGCCCCCAGGCCCCTCCCCTAGATCTGCCACTGGATCATTAGGCATATACGCAAGAAACTTGCCGCAAATATGCTGGACCTTTCACAGGTATCATAACATTAGTGTATTTAACAGACTGAGAGTTTTTGTACACTCCCCGGAATATTTTTGACGCTTTCTTGGGGGAAATGGATTTTTCCCAATATTTCTTAACTTTTCCAGTCCTGAGTAATCTATCTATGCAAGAGCCAGGCAGGTATGTTAGGTATGACTTACTAGTAAACTACGTCACTTGTAAGTAAAAACTAAAAAAGGGAAAACCACAGTAGGTGAACAACCTACTGACTCAGCCTTTGCTTGTCAGATTTATTAAAAGCCACTTGGTATTTTTTGGGCCTAAGTAGTTACTGTTCTCACAACATTGTTACCATGGATTAGAATTTCAAATACACATTTATACAATAGTCAGGAAATTGAGACATTGGACATTGGGTGCATCTGAATGTAAGAAACATATAAACTCAATATTGAAGTCTTCTATAGTTCCAGTTCAAGAATTAAAGTACATTGTTATCAAACAAGTCTCTTATCTGGTACAATGTACTTCTTTTTGCTTAAATTCAATACATTTCTGCTCATGACTATTCCCAGGGCAAGGCTGGCAGCTACCTTTGATCTCGCCACTTTTCTGGTTCCTATGATCGCCCTAGTAAAGAAATCTGTCAATCATTTGAGAACCATAGCAAGCATGGGCAAAACGCGAACAACATGAGGGAATGGCCAAGGGATTGTTCAGGATTTCTTTCGATTCGATAATTTTTTATTCGCTTTTTTGTATATTTTAACAACAGCTCTGAGACGATCAAGACTAAGTGAATGAAGGGTCAACTTTTTGTCAGGTTAGCGACAAGATTCAGGCTGATATTTTCCCACTGAGCGTGGTGAATTTCACATTGCTTGGTCGCTTAGCTGCAGGAAGATATTGTTGGTTGCCTTTATTTTGCTGTGGAAATTTTAAGTTTCATTACCTCCCATCTTCACACCATCGAAAGAGAGGATTTCCTTTGCAAACCTCCATTTCTTTCTGTGCAGTACTAGTTTGAGCTCTCAAATTTGAAAGTATTTTCCGGCTTGTGTTTCTGTGCAGGAATGCCCAAAATGGAATTGCTGGGCACAGACTCAATGTGAACTTTTACTAGGTTGACATATTTCATTTACAATCTATTTAAAGATTTCTTGGCCTGTGGGAATAAAGAAAGCAGTTTATGCTCACATGCTTTGGCTTGTACTGGTGATAAGCGTCCTTTTTATTTGGGATGGAAGAAAATTGTCATACTTCTGGAAATCAAAATGTGACTGCCATACCTTTATCTGCTAAGTGTGATATGAAATAGACCCAGAGAAGGCAAGTGAGCCATGTTACCTGTATGTGTGTGCCAGCTAGTAATGAAGTAGACAGGCAAACTGGTCATTAATCCAGAAAACTTAAGCTTAGCTTGGACAAAACTGAGTCAACAGAACCTCCACAATGCTGATATCCGCCAGTTTTGACACTTGGCTCGAAGGCTTTGGAGTACAAGTAGTATCAAGTGGAAGGGGTGTTTGTATTATTCTTTTAAGGCATGTGATGAGTAAGAATTTAAACACATCAAATTTGGACTAGAGTGTTGCCTATCAGTGGCTAGTTCTTTTAATGAAAGGATTGTTAAGCAAGACAAAAAGGAAGGCTAAAATAAAGTCAGATGAATGCAGTCTTTAATAGTATTTGTCTCAAATGGTAATTCTCTGTGCAATAGAGGATAAATTGTTTAAAACCTGTTTCAGAGGCGACAAAAAAATTAGTACCAGGGATTACAGAAAGGGCAAAAAACTGAGGTAGTAAAGTCAAACTTCCTGCACATGTCTCAACTACTTCATTGAGCCTATTATTTAAGCAGTTCAGCAAGTCTAAAAGATCAAAACAAAAGTCACAGGATGATTATGCAGAAACAAATACATAAATGATTAGTTTCAAATATAGACAAAAGGGATGATGGTTATGACTCTCAATTCTGTCAAGGGACCTGTCCAGCATTTACTTTGGTAAATGAAGCCAGATGCTTTGTCTGAAACTGAAACAGACCTCATACAGTTAACAATTAGACCCGTAGCCCAAAAGGGCTACGGGTCAATAGCCCATTCGGCTTCCCCTCATGGGCTGTGGGCCTTGAGGGCAAAGGGTCTAATTGTTTTAGTATCACCCAACTAGTCGGACAGAAATGGCAATAATAAAGTTAGCAAATGCAAGTTGAAGAAATATTTATTTTTGGGGAAAAAGCGAAAGAAAAACCGGCGAATTTCGCCACTCAATGACTATTACTATTAGACCCCTAGTAGCGTAGCCAATCAAAATGCAGGATTTGCATTAGTCCACTAGTTGGGTGATAATAATAATTAGCCTCTCACCTAATAATTATTGTTAGGTGAGAGGCAAAATCTTCAACCTTAACCTACTAGTGCACAGAAGGATTGCGGGTTACAAAGCTGTCCAAAAAGGAACCCCTTACCAACATGCAGTCCAGAAATACATAAATACTAGGGTTTATCCCGTCAATATTACACCACTACACAAAAAAAGCTGGAATGAAGTATTGCACCGCAATGACTGCAGTCTGGCTCACACTGAAATAAACATCCACATTGCTTCGTAGTGGAGTTCCCACTCACAGATTTACAGTGCAACACTTATCTCCGCTCCCTCAAAATGTCCAGAACCTAGATCTATGGTAACTGGAACTTTTCCTTAGATGCTTGAACATGAAACAAGGAAAACGTTTACCAAACTTTACAAACGCTTTCCGCAGAAGTTCGCCATCTTTCTTTCCCACGAAAATCAGTACGTAGTCCCGTTTGGCAAAATTTCTTAACTGGGGCAATCATAGAAACTCAGTTCCCGGCCTCGCTGCTAACCCCCCTGACTATGCCCGTGAAAGTCTCACCTTGTTCTAACCCAACTTTTATAGCTGAGTCATTTGTATATTTATTTACTAACAAATTTTGACACAAATGCATTTTAGTTATTAGTTTGCTCTTTAGTTCTGGTATCTTAGCTGTACCTTTTAACATAACACACTGCAATTTCCATGCAATTTATTGTTTTGCAATCAGCTTCATAGCTCAGCAAATGCAGAGTGATTTTAAAAACAAGTTCAACAGAAATATTCATCAACAACTTAACTACTCTAAATTATCTTTAATAAACCTAAAACAGAGGTCTAAGAAGTAATACTAGGAGCAGGATTAGCCTGCGTCACAGATGCCAACATCTTGCCAGTTTTATGGGAAGTACGATTATAGCTAACATTCTGCTGGAACCTGACACTTTCCTTCTGCATCATAGGGCACCCACCCACCCAGCCTCCCAACAACGAAATGTTCCAAACAGTCTTCAAAGTTTCCTTCAGTTTGTGCCAGTTACTTTTTTCCCAAGCAGGCAAAGGAGGAGGGTCAATATTATGCAATCCCCAATAATGTCAATATAATGCGATCATGTTTGCTTTAATTTCCTAATACTTTTCCATGGAGTGAAATTCCTTCCATTCTAGACCTGCATGATATTCAGATTTTTTTGTTATCCAGATGTTTCACAAACCAAATGTCAGAAAAATTAAAACACTATTAAAGTGCCCCTGTGATAAAAAAATCACTTCCTTTTTTTCTTGAGATTCCGAAAGTGTGTCTGCTTAACACTTGACTGGCAAAATTCTGACCTTTCATTTTTATCCAAAGGCCGTTTTCTTTGAGTGTAAGTTTTGGATTTCACGATCCGCCATCACTCACGTTTAAACCTGACCGATTTGACCTCAGAGGGTTGGATCCGGGAAAAGTGACTTCAAAGGCTCACCATCTTAAAAATTCAGCGTGTGAACGCATCTTATTATATATGCAAAGTGCGAGTTTAAAAGTCTGAAAGCCCAAAACTCCCGTGCTGCATATTAATTCTGCAGCGTACACACGCATCGTATTCTTGAACTAGTGAGCCTTTGACGTCATTTTCTCCTCGATCCAGTTCTCTCAAGAACTTAAATTTAGTAATGGCGGATCATTAAATAGGAAAGTTCCAGTTAAAATAAACAGGTGCCTTTTTTAAATCAAGGATTAAAACTTGGGTTACTTAGTGTTTAGTTAACATAGTTTTGAATTCCAAAGGGAAAAAATAATTTATTTTTTGTCACAGGGGCACTTTAAATAGTAGTATTGAGTTGGCGATGAGTTCATGTACAAGAAGACTGTGATATGATATTGTTTTATTATTATAAACAACACTTGATTTAGGAGAACTTAACATCATTTCTTTTTTTAGAATATGAGCTTTTAACCTATTAGTAGGTTTAGCCATCAGAACATTGTTTTCTCTTGTCCAACATAAACTAAGATTTTATTTCTGCTCCAAATGAAAACATTCCCAGAGAAATAAATAATCTCTCTCGCTTGCTCACTTGGTTGCTCACTCACTCACTCACACACTCTTTTCGTTAATTAGTTATTCTAGTAGATATCACCTTTATTGTAACAAGAACGATACCTCCCTTTGGAGAGTAAGGCGCAATAAAGATTTACTGTTACTCACTCACTCACTCACTCACTCAGTTAGAATACCCTGCAAGATAAGTTGTTACGTCCACAAAGTCCTCAATGCCATACACAACATGAGCAAATTAATATGTTTTGTCCTAAGGTTACATACTGAAAAACAGTCTCTCATGAGATTCGATCAGATCAGCCCTTGTTAAGGATCAGTGCTAAAAGTTGCACCATATGCCAGACTGCTTCCTCTTTCTTCATACATTTTCACATCTCACTAACATTTGGAGTCAATTCAACAGCTGGTAGCTGCATGTTTTCCACTGGCACACATCCTTGTGGTCCCAGATTCATGCGATGATTCCATGAATGGATCAAGTTCTCAACAGCTTCATACAAAACGTAACTGGGCAAACAATAACTAAAAGTGATAATGAAATTCTATCCTAGTACTTTTTCACAGAAGGCAAAATTTGAGATGTCAGTTACACTTTTTCCAAATCCAGTTGGCGGCCCAGGGAAGATCTTTCCCACAAAAGATGTTTTCAAATACGAGGATTTACTTATTTGCTATTTCAGGAAAGCCATGAGGTTTATCTGATCACCTAATGTAATTACATTTTGCTCAGGTTTCAATTATTTATGGTGAAGAAAATTGTTCACTTGAACGAACTGCATCATGAATTTTAAGTGTCAAAATAAAAATTCTACCTTTTTTAGGACTTTTCCAGGACTCTAAAATACCATTTTACTCCCAAGATCTCAATGTTTATTCTCCTTACTGTCTCCCGTGCATTTCATATTTTTGCCTTGAGTTTAATATATTTCCAGAACTTTCCAGGACTAGTAGCCTTTTTCCAGGACTTTCAGTCCTGAAAAATGCCACATTAAAATTCCAGGACTTTCCAGGTTTTCCATGACCCTTACGAACCCTGTTTAACAGTTATGCATTGCTCGATTAATATTCCCCTCGAAACAGAATTGCGAGAGTTTGACATGCCTGCTTGGCTCTTGCAATGAAAGATTACTCAGGACTGGAAAAGTTTCAGTCACAGCAAGTGTTGTAGGAAATATTGGGAAAAATCCATTTCGCCCAAGAAAGCGGTGAAAATATTCTTGGGAGTGTACAAAAACTCTCAAGTAAAGGGGGTAAGTTTCTAAAGAAACTGTGGTGCTGCGTCGGTGGGAGTATTATAAGATAATTTGCTTTTATCAACTGAGTTGATAATGTGAATTAGCCACCGTAAAGAGATTCAGAAGCTGACGTTTCGAGCACAGAAAGCCGAAAAACTCTAGAACAAAAATTTATTTTTCAAAT
>CM042749.1:6046852-6049352 GCA_022496165.2 Catalaphyllia jardinei
TTATGGGACCGCAAGATAGCGGTTGTCAAACATTATGGAGAATGTCATTTATGATGGCAGAGAAAAGATTCGTCAAAGCAATGAGCCATATCCAGTTTTTGTGCTATGGACTTATGAAGATAGTTCTGAAGGAAAGAATTGCAAACCCAGTTACAGATAACATTATTTCTTCATATATTTTAAAAACATGCCTTTTCTGGTTGATAGACGAATCTGACAATGATGAGAAAGTTTGGAATCAAGATCAGTTATATTTCTGCTTCCTGCAGTGCATCAACAAACTGATTGATTTTGTAGAGGCTTGTAACTGCCCCAACTATTTCCTGCCTTCCAGCAACTTGTTCTTTGGAAAGGTGACTACCAGCAACAAATCTGATATTTTGAAGATTCTGCTGGAGGTAAAAAATGGAGGTTATGAAGTTCTTTCTTCTTGTAAAACGTTGGGTCAATTTATGGTGACATCCAGAGTGACAGAAGCTGAGCGAGAAAGCAAGTTAGATTTGATGTGCAGCAGAGTGCTCTACGTTTATCCCTTTGATGACGAAGATCTTCTCAAACAAGCTCTTGAAGCCATGGAAATAGAGAACAGTCAGGAAACAAGGTCTTTTCAAAAGGGAGTTATTGGTATACAGATCTCAAGTCTGTATCGTCAGCTTGCTCAGATGATTGACGTTACCAAAGGTGATGAAACTTGTGAAAAATTGAGACTTCAGAAAGAATGCCTCCGTAAAGCGTGCGAATCTGAACCACTCACAGGGTCGATTGGACTTGGGTCTTTTCATGTTAGAATGGGTGACTATCGCACTGCCATTGAAATATTAAATTCTGTTTCCCAGAAACTGAATCCAGAAAAACTGGGTGTGGTGCTTCGAAGAAAACCGAACTACTCGGCTGATGTAGAAGATCACTACAGAAAGACCTTTTGTGGCCAAGGTCTAAGTCTGCAAGATAAGTGGCGTGAGGCAATGGTCGGAGAAATCGTATTCCTTGAGAACTCGACTATAGTGCCAGAAGAATTTGAGCAAGAAGTCAGTATTCACAGGCCCCTTTGTATGGCATCTCCTGCTGTGTATTTGTATGTGTTATTATTTTTGTGTTATCACCATTTAAGTAATGAGCAAAAAGTACAGGAAACTCTGAAAACTCTAGAGCACATCCTAGAAATGGGATATTTAATCCGGCATGAAGTTTATTCAGATGCATGTGTTTTTGTTGGAGCATGTTATGAGACGTGCCGGGATTACGGATCTGCAAGGAAGTACTACCTAAAGGCATGTAAGGCAAAGTTCCCTTCAATAAGGGCGAAATGTCGCCTCGATCGTCTCGAGAGAGATCTGGAAAAAACTGGAACCTTGTGAGAGCTGAGAAAAGGACCAAATTTTTTTACTGTCACTGGATATTGACCCAATCTTAACCCTATTCAGATTGGGCTTTTTTGGTTAATCTGTGACTGGGGAGGGGGGGCTCCTCGGACCCCCCTCTGTATCTCTGGAACCAATAATGCTAGGGTCATGAAATTTGCACACAATGATCATCTCTGTACAAAGAAGCCCCACGCCCAGTTTTGACTTGCCACGCCCAATAATGACGTCACAGTGACGTCATATTCTGATTTTTCAATGTTTCTTATTTTTTACACTTAGATACCTAAAATATAAATAATATTGGTAAAGTCATCTTTTTTGTTACCCTTTCTTATGAACTAGTAACAAAGAAACACTTGTACAGCGAGAAAAAGCAATAACATTTAAATTTTAAAATGGTTGTCCACCATCTTGGATCCGCCATCTTGCATCCGCCATCTTGGATTTCCGTTTTTTTGTTAAAATTTAAATTTAAAGCAAGTTTCAAAGGGGAAAAAGCTCAGAATGTATAAAAGAAGTATCAAACTAATGTTTATTACCCAAACAAATGACTTTGGAAGTGTTATTTGGAAAATAGAGCAGCATATTTGTCAAAGCAAAAAAGTGACAAATTTTACCCACCCCTCCCCCCAAATATTCGATGTTGAAACATTTTGATGTAATTCAAAAACTAGTCCCAAGCAAAGACCATTTTAACAACAAAAAGCACCATAAGTGTAAAAACGCCATCTTAAGGTAAAAAATTCACCAGTTTTTAAATTTTCCAAAACCTGTCAGAAACTGGTTGCCATGGCAACATGATTAATCACATGGATATGGTAATTATACCCAAAATGTTCCTAGATAAATTTTAGGAAAAGTCAGAAAATTTGAACGTCAAAGCTCTTTTGGTGTAGGAGTTATCACGATTTTGCCGGGGGGGGTTTCGAAAAGCCCCCCCCCCCAGTTTGAATAGGGTTAAATAGAGGCAATAGACTGCAAGGCTGATACTACGTGAAAAACGTTTCGAGACACCAACATGACCGGAACCGATAAAGCAGGATCGCAACAGTGGACAGCTGTTTCGCCTTCTTGGGCCTCGTCAGCACTGTGTAGCGAAGATATGTAACGCCAGCCAAAGAGCCAACGCACATAAA
>CM042749.1:6054352-6056572 GCA_022496165.2 Catalaphyllia jardinei
CTGTGTTGTTTTGAAAAGGCCACAAAGCGCTGTGTGGGGTTTCGACTATTGCTGCTGTTTTATAAACATAAAGCAAAGCGAACTAAAATCTACTCGGCAAGAAACTTTCTGAAATAAATGCCCGATGCAAAAGCAAAAAAAATGCTGTAGACATCGCTTATCCAAAAAGGTTCAGTCAGCTTCAATAATGATATACTTGGTCTCAGGGCTAGGGCCATTTGCATAAAAATTTGATAAAATCAGCGCTAAAGGAGCGGATACAACTATAATTGATCGTGGGACTTTGTATCCCTTAGTGTCTGGACACCTTCCTTGTGCTGTGCCACTACAGGCCTAGGAGTGATGGGCTCCTGGCCACGAAAACTCAGACCTCAGACCCTTCGAAATTAAAAAAAAATTAAACTCGTTTCAATTCCTATCACCTAAAATGCCGTATATGCTCGAATAATAGCCGCCCCTCGATTAATCGCCTCCTTGGAATGAACGCCCCCCTTTGACCGAAATATTTAAAATTATCGTCTTCTTCGAATAATCGCCCCACCCCCTCCCTCGCCATTTTCTCTTTCTCTTATCCCCTTCTTCTCAAGTTAAAATTGACATCTTGGGTAACGAACAAGCTTTCATTTTTATAATTTTTCACAACTAAATGGTTTCAAAAGCATCGTTTTTTACGGCAGTTTTTTTTCTGGTAATGTACATGTATTTCACTTTTTCCTTTATTGCTTGGTATAATAAAACAAAATATTTAGGGCAAGACCTCCCACGAATAATCGCCCCCTTTTAGTGTAAAAATAGGAATAATCGCCCTGGCTATTCGAGGAAATACGGTGTTTTAGGTCACACAATGTTCATATAGGCAACAGCCATGCTCGAAAGGAACGAGATGTTTATCTTCTCAGTTTTATTTCTGCCACGCCGATCAAACGGTGAAAAACTAACAAGTTTTAAAATATGAGCCGACACATTTGCTGGCGAATATTTTACGAAAGAAATAGAAAGACAGACCGATATTTTGTTCAGTGTTCAAATTGAAGTCAGTTTTGTATCCACCGGGCGCGACAGCGATAAACCGGAGAAAGAGATAAACATCTCGCTCCTTTCTAGCTGTAACCTATGAACACACCATAAAACATTTTAGGTGATACGAACTGAGAGGGGTCTGAATTTTCGGGGTCTGAGGTCTGAGTTTTCGTGACACACTTATCTTGTATTACAAGAAATAGTTCTAAATTTTTCTAGTCACATTTTTTTGTATTTCATTTGTTTTTGCTTTTACAGTTTACAGTTAGCAATTAACAAACTACATTAGAAAACAGTCCTAAGAAAGCACGCGCGCTGATTGGTTAAAAATCCTGTTTGTATAACTCGATGAAGACACAGAACTAGCGCGCGCTGTTGACGTAGTGATGGCGCGAGCAAAGAGAATTTACATTTTGTTAATCAAAGTTTACAAGTTGTTTTCCTTTTTCTCGTCGTGGTGTTTTCTAAAAGAACTGAATAGAAAACATGTACTCGGTGTTTGTATCGAGTTATACAAACACAGTACATGTTTTCTATTTCTTAACTATTACAAGAATTTACTACACTACGATTCACTATGCTAGACCGTATGTATAAATATAGAAAGAAAACTAGCCAAGGACATCAGGTATTATAAACGCAAAAAAAGCTACTGTTGTATTAGTTGGAAGAGGGGTTTCCTTTTGTTGTCATGGATCAGAAATTTATTATTCTTTAAGAAATAGAAAACATGTACAATGAGATGAAGAGAAATCATCGTTGCTAAAACTTGTAGAATAATTAAAACAAGCGGAAAGTGTAGAACACACTTATTTCATATATGCTACGATCTAGTCTTTTTCATCCGAACATGAATTTAAACTTAGGTTTTAGCATTTTCACATATTCGACGATGCCGGAAGCGTCTTCGACAATAATTATTAAATGTAGTATTATGTCAACACTCCAGAGACATTTAATGCGTACCGGTACAGAATTTATAAGTGAGATTTCTGCGGCTACAATTTTCACATCTTTCAATTTCCACATCTTTCGATTTCCATCTTTTTGATTTTCTGGTAAAGGGGAGCTAGATGTGAATCGTATGTGTATGTGCTTTATTGTCTCGATCCCTTGTCACGGTATCCGGTCATCTCGCCACCAGGCGGAGTTTCGCCACCAAGAAACCATCTCGCCACCAACCAACACGCCACCAAGAAA
>CM042749.1:6063902-6073902 GCA_022496165.2 Catalaphyllia jardinei
GGTTTCTTGCTGGATCCTGTTCTGTGAAAATGTCACAGCGCGTTCCACAACCCTTTAATCAACTTCCATCGCACATGGGAAAGGTAAACACGTTCAAAACTCCTGAAATTGCGCCGTTATTTCAACTCAGATGTTTGAGGTGGATGTCTCGCAATTATATTTGTTGGATTTTATCCTTATTTAAGTTTCTTACCAAAATTAACAGTGAAGTGAGATGAAAGTAGCCGGTCAAAGATTGGCCAGTAGCCGGCTGTTTTGGTTGGCCCTTATTGACAGCACTGAATAATAATAATAATAATAATAATAATAATAATAACAACAACAACAATATTTTTTATTATTCATTCAATATATTTCCCCATTTCTGATTGGTTAAAACCACATGTATAATTCACCACAACCAGCTGCTGTTGACCAATCATGAACCAATGACGTCAAAAGTGCAACCCGCTGCAAATTATTGAACCAATGACATCAAAAGTGCAGCCCACTACAGATTATTGAACCATTGACTGAGAAAACCTGGGGACAAGGTTGTATTACTTTTGGTGAGCATAAAAACAAGAGCGAAATAGCGAAACTCCTTTAAGAATGGGGAAATATTTTCTGGAATGAATAATAAAATTATTATTGAATTCAGCTTTCGTAGGATATGAAGAATTCTGCAGATCTCAGAGGGTGTTATCCAACTCGGCCTTCGGCCTCTGTGGATAACACCCTCCTTGATCTGCAGAGTTCTTCATAATCCTACTCAGCCTCATTCAATAACAATTATTGCTAAATATGATATATATCAGTATAAATTAATATCTTTTAATGATGATTTACTGCAGAAATCACATCATTGGTCTATTTGAAAAATGTATTTGAGTCTGCAAGGAGAAATTAAATTTTGTATCTCCATGGCATAAAGAAAACTATTAATTCTTGAGCTTATCCCCAAGCTGTAACTGATGTAGTAATCCAAAAGACATTCTCACAAGCCCCATAAAAAAAATTCTTGCTGGCAAGAGACATTTCATACTATGTAATTACTTTTAAACTAAATTAATACTTCAACAATCATTTTTTTCATCTCTTCCATTACTTCTATGTTTTGAATTTCCTCAAACACTTGGGCGCCCCCCCCCCCCCCCAAAAAAAAAAAAAAAAACTTCACTGGTCCATCAAGTACTAAGTAAAATTTTTTGACTGCAAAATCCACCGGACCTTGTGTGGGCAATAAAATTCAGCCTATTGGACACAACTGTCTTTGTACACAGAAGAATGGTTAAAGCCTTGATGCTATCTTTACCTGGTCCATCACAGTCAGTTGGTAGATTGCAGAGTTGTCTTGACTGCATTGTGCTCCTAGCAGGGAGACAAGCATAACCCTAGAAACAAAACACATGTATTAGATAACAAAAAATAATGTCAAACTTGTCCCCTACAATAATTAGATACATTGAACACACTATCTCTTTTCCGGTTGGCTGAAAGCATACGGTGAATTTTTGAAATCAGCTCCTGTGACATCATCTAGCTGAAGATTATACAATAATCACTTCAAGTCATGGGTAATCATGTCATGTATGACCGTGGTGCATGATTTCTAAGTGTAATCATGTCAGTTTCGCATGTTTTGTGTTGCTTGTCGTCAGTGAAGAAGAAAACCATCATGACTTCCTTTTTTATATATGTTGCGTAACAGAACAAAAATTATTATTGGGAGGCAGCATGGCAGAGTGGTTTAGGGTGCTGGATTTGAAATCTGGAGGTCCCTGTTTCAAATCCTCCACCCTACTGCGATCTGGATTTGTTCCCGGTAGTCGTGAGTACAACTCCTTGACTGCATTGTGTAAATAGCCAACTGGTTAGCCTACCACCAGTTGAGATTCTTAATAGTTTATGTTCTGTTTGCTATTTTTAGTTATTAATTTACGGTGTCCCCAATTAGCACTACAGTGCTAAATACACTTGACACTTAGTTACACTGTATTATTATTATTATTATTATTATTAGATTCGGTTTTTGGGATATCCAGAAGAACTCGGTAACGATTATCAGCCTCTTCAGCTTCAGCTGATAACCCTTACCTCGACCTTGATTATTCTCACTGGACATCCCAAAAACCTCATCCATTAATTATTGTTTATTAAAGACCGAACAAATTCTTAAAACTACCTTATGTGCTCATGGAAAAAGAGTTTTATTAGAAACTCTTGAATCACTAGGAAAGAACATATGCAGTTCTAAAACTTAGAAGATAATTAGGATAACTGCAAGTTCAATTTTCTTGTGCAGGGTCAGCTTGATGCAAAACATTACCATGCCATGACGTTACATTGATAATTTAATTTTTGCTATTATTGCTCGAGTGTTCTGCGTACACTGTACATGTATATCATCTTAATTAGTTACTAACAGTTCTACCAAATCCTGTTCATCTAAATTGCAGACTTATCCAGTTCATTTAAATTATGTACCTTTGAATGGCTCAGAGACCCATATTTAAAGCAGAATCTTGAAGATGTTGAATTCTGACAGCAGTCGTACACCCCTCCACTGTAAATAGCACCTTAAACACGTAAAACAAACGACACAAGCTAGCTTCATTTGATGTTTGTCACAAAAGCAGGGCACATGCAGGGTTTGAAAAAATTGTTGTCCAGTTCCAGGACAGGTAGAGTTTCCCACTGGACTTTAGTAACATTTCATTCTTGTTTGCTTGAATGTCAAGGGATCAGGCATGTGATACCAACTACATCACTGAAAGAGCAAACTAAGACTTGTCCAAGGCAAGCAAAATTTGAGGGCTACTTGTCCTGAGGGGCATGCTGGAATTCAAGTTTTCCTAGAGCTGACATGATAAATGGACAAGGATTGAACTGCACACTTGTACAGTATTGTGCAAAAGTAACGCAAGCGAATTTCGACGAATTTCTTGGCTTTTCATGGCTTTTCAAAGAAATTTCGCTTCAAACGAAAGTTCCGCGACTTTTTCGCAAACTTTCAAGGTACCTATTGTTTTATTCCTCCTGATTTTTCGAACGCTAATTTTCAGTGGATGCTAACAAGTCAGGAAATTTCGAGGGAAAGTTCGCTCTTTTCGATCGTTAACCACGAAATTGCGGGAGAAAATTCGCTCTGGTTGATAAGCGTTCTGACACAAACTAAGCAAAATGTGACTACAGTTCGTGATTTGTAGTTGTGTAAAGAGAGGTAAAGAACATCTGAAATTACGTTCATCAACTCGATCAACTATTACAATCTTTTTACCTGTTGAATGTTTGATTGTTAATACATCCTAGCGGCTAAAAAACGTCAGAGATTCAGTACAAACTGACTGCTTCAACCACGTAAGCACTGAGGCAATTAAAACTTGCACAGAGCGCCATTTTATTAAGGTAAGCCCTTCATGTAACAAATCGTGACATTTCCCGCTGGGATTCCAGTCCCCGCGTGAGCGAGTGTGACCTGCATTGTTTACACGCATATCAATGCCTTTCGAAACGTTTAGTGCATTAAACACCTGTGTTTATCCAAAAATCGGAGTACTGAAGTTAATTTGTGAAAACGAAAGAACCATTTCCGATGCTTTCTCGGAGAAAAACATGTGTATCGATTTGAATTGCTTGGTTTAGAGAAAGAAAGGGATAATTTTCTACGCAGCTGCACATCTGACAACTTCACAGATCAAAATTGGGCTTGTTTTGCATCTTCTCATGCATGAAACTAAATTCAAAGTCTTAACTCGTGGTAAGTTTTATTTGTAATTTACATTCTTTGTGTTCGTGGCTGAACTGCAGCAAAGTAGTGTGTTGAAAGCATTTTGTATACTTCGTGTATGTTATATGACCGGTAGATCGAAGAGATCGTGTGGAGAATTGTTGTGCCTGGCTAACGCGAAATTTCGGGCACCAAGTTAGTGAAATGACGCTGTTATCCGTGAAATTTCGTTTTGTACCGAAAAGTCGATGAAAAAGCGTTCTTGGTTCCAGGGAAATTTCGCTTAAAAGCTCTCGAATTGTCACTCGAACTTTCATGCTAACTTTCCTGGAAAGTTCACGTAAACAAAGAACGAAATTCGCGCATTTCGCTTGCGTTACTTTTGCACAATACTGTAGAACTGTCCTTCATAACATGTACTTAAGGTAAACTGAAATCCTGATTTTTCAACCTTCCAGTTATTTCAACAAATATTTGCTCCCTTAGCAAGATAGGTAAGAGAAATCTACCCTCACCTTTTCAAAGCATCAAGGTCTGAGCAAAAACAAATGACCAAAAGCTAAATGTTTTCCTGTCCAGGGCCCCCACTTACTCACTTAACAGGTATTTCATTGTACCACTTTTATTGAGCTTGATTTTGTTGCCGTGCCTGATGAGGGATTTGTAGCTCAATCAGAGGGATTGACAGAAGTGCTCATGCCAACAAGATTGTTATTAGTAAACAAAGATTTGCTCAGACACAGCAATTTGATAACACCAAGACTGGGATAAGCTCTAGCTCTGTATAAGGTAGGAAAGGTAATTCAGTCTGCATGTGAGCTTATCATGGTTTGTGTAGCATGAAGCAGCTAGGAGTGTTCTTCTCTCCCCTGGATGGGATGCTAGCTATCCTAAACATTATATTTACCAGTAACAGACCTAGGCGGTGAGAGACACTATGAGAGTAAACTGCCTTGCTCAAGCAAGAACACAAAACAATGTCCCAACCAGGACTCAAACCCGAGCCAATCAATCTGGAGACAAGTACACTTACCAGGCAGTCACTGTACCTCCCTAAGCTCTAGTTGCATGAGGATTTAAGATTACCTTCAGCTCACCTTTGGAAGAGTTTTTCCTGGTGATGGTTAGCATGTCTGTACAGTAGCCATGCTGTGGTGATTGGAGTGTTTTGCTGATACAACTGTTCCAATCTTGCTTGTCATAAACTTGGCATCCGTACAGTGATAGGACTGTGTCACCACGTTGAACGCTGCCATGTACTGGAGATCCCTTTAGAAAACAAAACAGAAACTGTCACGTATATCTGCATGTATTTTTAACTTACATCAAATATGAGCCTTTGTGCTTATTATCCTTCAAATATTCAAAGCAACAGGCAGGATTTGATAGTTGGGAAATACCAATCAGATATCAGAGTAAACTCAGTCACATGATGCCTTTAAGCAATTGTGTGTGAGTGAAACTATTTGATGGATATCTAATAACTTACCTTCAAAACATTGAGTACCACAGCACCCTGGCCAGTCACGTAAATTGGAACCAATAAATAAGGCAGGGACCACAGGAGTACCAAGCCTACTAAGACAAGCACAGCATTATGCCAAACACCTGCACAGTAGATTCTCAGTTGTCTCACAGGGGAGATGACAGTCAAATGTTCAGTGTACAAATCCACAAAGGCGCCGGGATACACTGCCATAAAGAACATTCCAAATCCATTCACACGTACTTGTTCTCTGCAAAAATTCAAATTAAACTTATTGTTTACAGGCTGCAAAGAAAACAAATTTTCAGTCTAGCCCTCTTACAGTGCTAGCCTTAACAGCGAGCTTTAACTAGGATTTGCTAATCTGAAAGTGATTCTTACTCACTCAGCTATAGAGCTAGCTCCAAAAGGTCACCTCTTACATTTCTTCGGTCTGTTATTTGAATTTCCACAATATATTTTCCACAAAACTTCATTTGCCAATGATTGGCAAGTCCACTAGCCTAACTGGAAAGACCTCTAGCCCCAGGCTATTAAACATGACTTCCTTTGCACGTTAGTATACCATGTGGTAAGTCATTAATAAAAAGTCATTTCAATCATCATCTCAGACAATGTGACAGCGTGAAAATTTGTTATCTGTTATTTGTTATACAAGTCCCACATTCATTTAGTTGCAGCAGCTTGAAGTTTTGTAACTAACAAGCTCCTTTACAAACAACTAAGCATTTAGAAATTACACTGAAAAAACATTCAGAAAAAGTCCAAAACACCAAAACAAAGCCTAGATATTTTGGCAACCTTGGGTTTTTTGTGGTACTTCTGTGGTCACCTGTAGTGCTGATCTGTGTACCTCGGTGCACAGCATTTGTATTGCTGATCTGTGCATATCTGTGCACAGCTTTCATTGTTATGATAAGAATCCTCTGTCACCAAACTTGCTTCTATTGCAGTGAATTGAAAGGCTGTGGGCAAGAATGTCCCCTAGATTTTTTGCTAAAATCGAAAATGGCCAAAACAGCTCCAAACTTTGCATGCTGATTTGTTTATACCTGTAGAAAACTGCCTTGCACTTATTTACCCTCGTTTCTGTTGCGTATTCCAGAAATAAAGTATGCAAAAACACTTGCAGGTCACAGTCCGCGTCTTTTGGAACTGCCTTGTTACACAATACTATTAGCGTTATTTTTGTTTTAAGTTTTGTCAACTGCTGACTTTAACTCCTAGGGTTAAGAGTTCCCAGTTTTATTAGAGTTGGGGTTAGGGTTACTGCTCGAAACTAGGGTTAGCATTGAAGGTTAGGCTTACAGAACAAGGTTAGGCTTACAGAACAAGGTTAGGCTTAGCGTTTGGGTTCAGGGTTACGGGTCGAGGTTAGCGCTTCGGATTAGGTTAGAGTTAAGGTCAGGATACGTTAGAACCTATTGCACGAATCGATACCTAAATCAAGTCAATGATTAGTGCCAAGAGAAAGACGTTAAACGTTTTGCAAATTGGCTACGTCAGTGATTTACAAAATGTTTCTAGGTGAAAGTATTTTTTTTGGCCGGTACAAAACTGCTCGTTCCATGAAATGATTAATTCTGACAACACAGAAAGAGTAAGCCTTAAGCTAACACGCTGCTCATGCCGAAAAAAAAGCGCATGAAACGGAAAATTTATCAGCAAAGGAACGCTGAAATACAAAGCAAAACTTACATTTGAGCTGAAGTTTTCTTCTTCCTAACCTGCGATCAGAAGTTCTTTGTCTTTTTTTCTTCGCGGCAGGCTCAATTCTATCACAATTCAAAGTAATCATCTGCTTGGAAATCCACCATACACACTCACGGAACGCTTGCTTGCTAATTTAACCGACCTGCGTTCTTTTTTGGCCCATAGAAACGGCTTTGAATCTGTTTAAATTAACTTTTCACCTAACACAGGTCAAATTCAAGGACTTTGCTGCCTGGCCGCCTTTCTCACCAGTTCCCGGCCGTGTTTGAGTCACGTTATAAGTCTCACACACACACACACACACACACACACACACACAATAGTCACGGCGCTGGCTTTACGTATGAAAGATTATTATGGGATATCCCAGAAATTTTGGCAGCGAAGGATGCTAGATGGCTGATTTCAAGAAAATAATAAGAGTCTAGAAAGCAGTTCTAATTTCCAAAACTGACACATGCCGAAGTGTAGCAAATGAGCCCTAAGTCCATGACAAATGCTTTGCTTTGGAAGGAGAAGCGTTTCTAGACTCTACCGCCTGGCTCATTTGCTCCTCGATCAATGGCTAAGTTAAGCCATAATCTCGGAACAAAAACACACCTCAGTTCTTTAAGGCATGCTGGTGACTCATCGAGGGTCAAAGGCTTAATGATGCACAAATATTCCTCGAACAAGCGTTGAATATCGGTGGAAATAACGAGCAAACTATGCTTAATGAACAGGTAAGCTCTGAATTTGTGTTACTGCTTTGCGCGCCAAAAGCGTACGTCACAATTCCAGCTAAAAACATATCAATACCAGATCCTAGCGAGTAAAAACAGCAATTCAATTACAATAGATATGTTGGTTTTTGAAAGAAGTAGAGAAACAGAACAAAAAAAAGAATTGATTGACCTCGTATCGACTCGAACCAGCGTCACGACAAAACAAATTCGAATCAGCTTCGTTCAGCACTTCTCCACTTGAGCCAACGAAACAACAGTGAGAAATCATTCTTACTTTAGCTAAACAAAAGGTTTCTTTTGTTTTTCGTTTAACAATAGATGCCGTTTGGAATAAGGAGTCAGTTTTGAATACGTTATTTCTAGATAACGAAGAGAGACCCTGCAAAACAAACTTCAGAGGAATGTTTCTCAGGTAAAACGAAGCCCACATGTCAAAATTCAGCTACTTTTGAGCACTTTGAAAATGGCCAAAAAATCTAGGGGACGTTCTTGCCCTCAGCCTTTCAATTATACAAAACAAAAATAATCTACATACCTGACAGCAGATATAGCATGTCCAAATTCATGGAAAACACCACTGATTGTCAGCGTGATGAGATAGTATAACACTTGGCTCCATGGAACATTCACTCCTGGCATCTAATGATGAAAAAAAAGACTGAGCAATAATAATCATGGTATAAAAAACCTGCAAAACTTGGCCAACACATACTACTCGAGCCTTTAGGAGGCATGGTAGTCTCATGGTAGTTCCACCTGTCTCCAGATTGAGTGGTTCAGGTTTGACCCCTAGCTGTACTCATTTTGGTGTTCTTAGGCAAGACACTTAACAATCACAGTGCCTGTCTCCACCCAGGTGCTAGTGACCTCAATGGTGGGGATAACCTTGCAATGGGCTAGCATCACATCCAGGGGGAGCCGACTCCTTTTTGCTACAGAACCAGGACAAGCACTGACCTTATAGGTGCCTTGGCTTATATGCAGACTTACTTCAGCTTAACCAAGGTAAAGTTGCTTTAAACTCATCGCCAATAGATGAGCTTGGGGATGGTGCCTGTCAAAGTGGGCGGTGAATTCCAGGGCGAGCAACGAGCAAGCCCTGAGCAGGGCACGCAGGCATCCACGGCAACTCTGTGAGCGGCAACCACCCACCAGGCACCGTCACACTGAGCAAATCAGTGGAGATACTTACCAACCCCAATACTTACCAAATCCACCAATGAGGGAGAGAAAGGAAGGGTGAAAAAGCAGAACTGCACGATTAGCCAGAAACAAACTGCACCTCACACAGCAGAAATGAACAACATTTGCGATTCAAGAAACCCCGTATGATACCTCCAAGCGCATGATTCCCAGACCACCGCTGACCAGCATTGGCTTGATTTTAACTTAGCCTAAATTACATTTAGCCACATTTAAGTGACTAAGAACTCTTCATTTATCCTCAGGACATAATATTGCAACTGAAAGAAACTCACCACAGGCGTCAACACTTGTTCTGGTGAGTCCTTGGCAAAGGCTTTGTAGAGAGTCAAGCAAAGGATAATGACAGAAGTGACCATCAACAGAACACCCACCAGAATGCCAATGGAAAACCACATGTGAAGCAAATATGGATGGAACTGTCCAAGCTTGACAAAGGATCGGTTGAAGCGTGTTGTATACCATCGCACTTGGCATACTGAAAGGGAAATGCCATTATTTTCCAGAAACTCTTTGTATCTCCTTGAGTATTTTCTATAATTCTGAAAATAGGAACAAAAAAGAATATACCTACATTTGGTTCATTTACAATGGTTAAAACAGGCGATATCTGTACCATGGTCAATAGCCCATGAGGCAGGGCCAAATGGGCTATTGACCCGTGGCCCGTGAGGGTGAAGGGAATAAATGAAATGAAGAGAATAAATGAAATGAAATGAGGGTCTGATTGTTTTAGTATAAAAGAAGATATATTTATTGGGTAATAAAAATAATGAGAGAAAAGCTGCTGAATTGTGCTACTCGAGGACTATTACTAATAGTTCTCTAATAGCGTAGCCCATTAAAATGTAGGATTTGCATTAATTATTCAACAAATTGATAACAAAACAGCATAACATTTTTAAATCTCTCTGTCGACATTTCCTCACTTCACTTTTTCTCCCCACGTACGAAGCTACGTATATTTAATAATTATTCCATGAGCGTGCGTTGGATATGAGTTGATAGATAGCCAACAAGGCGCGTAGTGCCGAGTTGGCTATAATCATCTCATATACAACAAGTGCGAGTGGAATAATTGTTTTATTAAAAACGCCTCCAAAATATAGAAAACTAGACTACAATAAAATCAAAAAAGGCCGGCCCCAAAAAATCACATACACT
>CM042749.1:6078902-6081749 GCA_022496165.2 Catalaphyllia jardinei
TATGAGGGAGCTCACAGTGTTGTTCTGCCAAAGGGATAACAGTGCTTAAGGTGATTCCTCAGAAATAAAACTTGCCGATAATTTTTGTTTCTGAAATTTTTCATGAATGTTCTCTATCAAGCAATGTTTCAGAAAAACAATGAAGGGACTTGCTTCGGAGAACAGTCTCCTAGTGAGTACTCATAATAAAAATTGCATCAAAATTCTAGTCCATTTGGTCCCTGTGACTAGTCCCACGAATTAAGCTGGTTTGATTTCTGGGACTAGTCGCAGGGACCAATAGTCCCACAAATTGGTCTATTTTCCAGTGTGTACACACTAAGGGATTTCCTGCGAATTAGAGTTCGCCTTTTGCTGTTTACAGAATACGCTATTGTTAAATGCAAATGAGAGAGACAGCGACCCCATTAATGTTACAAGTTTGCTGTTAACTGATCAGAGACTTTTTTATGGAAATTGTTCAACCATGGCAATTCCATGTGTCCCTAATTCGTTCAGGCATCATCAATCCAGCAGTCTGTTTGAATGCGATATGCTGAAGCCCAAACTGACATTTGTTCAGTTTAACACTATCTCACCTTCATGCAGAGCCAGAAGAGAAGAAGCGATCCTGTCATGTTTAACTTATCCACTTCTACTTTCCTTTTTTCAAAGACATTTTCACACAGAACAAGAAAGTCTAACAAAACGAGAATCTGAATGAAACAAACACTTTGTGAAATCGCATACTTTCAAACGAGGATGACAACATTAATCCTTTCGCACAGATTTTAAGTCACAGCCACACAGGAATTCTAAAATTGCCAATCTTAAAAAGGTGAATAAGACTATGCATTAATACACTATTGGTTTGCTTTTTAATTCACGAAGGGTCTTAAAAGCAGTATACAAGTGAAGAATTTTAACAAAATGACAACACTTTAATATATTCTCGGTGTTCACCTTTCATGTGATCAAAAGTAAAACCGATGTAAAGTGTATACGAAATAATTCACACTTCACTTGCCAAAGTAAAACCATTCAATAAATAAAGTCAAGAGTCTGGGATATGATAGATGATTGCTATATAAATAACCCAGCAAAGAATCAGGTTTCTGCTGTTTTTAATTCGAGTGTTATTCAAAGAAGTGTAATTTGTATATATGTATAATTTGTATATGTTTCTTTTGTAATTGACGCTGAAAAGCAAACATCTGTCATTGTGTTTGCAATTAAAACAAAAAATTATTACACTACAGCTCCCTACACATTGAAGAAAATACTTCTTCTAGTGAAAGGACTGTTCAGTGAGCAACAGCTAATGCAATAACACATCTTTTGGCCTTGGCCTTCTTGGGCTGCCATTTTCATGTCATGTGATGCAAAAGCTTGGAAATTCAAATCTGCTCTACTACAAAAAGAAGTACCGTGCCCTGCTAAAACGTTGTGAAATGTCAAGTTCCTATATGGCGTTTATAGTGACAAAACTACAACCTCAGAAGGAAAGGTAATTTTAAATTTTGGAATATGACTATGTCACATGAAAACCAAGAATAGAACATGTTTCAACAGAAACTTCTGTCATCTTCAGTGATACAAGTACAAAGCGGTCGAACTTTCTTAAAATTCCTCATTAATTCGCAAATTTGTTATTTGATCTTTTTTCATTTTCCAGTGTTTTGGTTTGGTATCAAAGTACAAGAAGCCGGGGCTCAGACTTGTAGTAGCAGGGGGGAATCCCCAGCCTCAGGCCCTTAGTGAGAGCCCTGCCATTTTAAGCATGTGAACATAAAGCGTTCGTATAGTCAATGTCAGTCGCGGTCACGATTTGCAACCCAGAGTAACGGTTTGGTGCATGCTTTTACCTGCTTGGAATTCATTGTGTGTGGCAAATAAAAAAATAATTAAAATTAAATATACCTTGTTTTCTTTCTGTTATAAATTGTTATTTTTTTAAAAATCAAAAACGATAATATGTACACTATCATTATGCAATAAAAAATATAGCCCACCATGCTTGTTTAAGAGAAAATGAGCATTTATTTCGCTATCGAGCTAAGCTTAAGAGAAATTTCTTTTGTTGTGTCGTACGTGCTTGCATTCGCTCATTTGCGCATCAATGCTGTGAAAATCGTGCGCAGTAGGGATGTGCAATGCAATACTGAGGAATCACCTTAATTTTCCCTAATCAACTTAAAGCATATGGCTATACGGTTCCACATGTTTGACTGCATGCTTTCTCACCTTAGGTAGCAGTGGCTGCATCATCATGTTGGCCCCAACTCTACATGGCTTCAAACTCGTCAACCCTCTGTTTAGTGTTTCCTTGCCTTATCTGCTTCAGTGTCTTATATTTGTCTCTTCCTTCTTTTTGGTTTTGCATGTGGAGTTTGTCATAATTACTTAACATCCTGTCTTCTTTATCTTTTTCAAGATCTGCTTGAAGTTCCTGGAACACAACAGAGAGCACAATACATGAGCATACCATGACAGATGCCTATTTATTTGTGACATTTAATAGTGGCATTCTTTGATAATCAGGGTTTAATTCAAATCATACCAGAAGCATTTTCTTCTGTCGCTCGTTCTTTTCAGCTTCTGTTATTCGATCCTCTTCGGATCTGTCTCCTTCTATCCCCTCGAGACTGAGTTCAGCCTCAAGAGCTGTCTGTTGCTCTTCCATTTCTACTTTTTCTTGTACCATTACTTTCTCTTGCAATGAAACTGCTTGTTCGTGAAGCTTCCTGTTCTCTTCCATTTGTTCCTCAAGCTTAAAAATGAACAGTGAAAGGAATTACATAACAGGAAAGCCACTTTGATAAATGGATCGGTGACTTCGATAAAGTGTAAATAATGGAGAAGCGTTCT
>CM042749.1:6089649-6114649 GCA_022496165.2 Catalaphyllia jardinei
AGTTTATTTGTTCAAATATTTTTTGGAGTCTTATTCAGCAACTACAAAACAAATGAGAAAAGAAATAGACGGCACTAATTTAACACAGTTGAAATTCGATTGATCTCTAAATAATTGGCTTGTTTTTTTTCGTCTTTTTGATTTACAACTTCCAACTCTCTTTGGCCGCAATGGAATTTCTTCACAAAGCAAAGAAATTATTCAATTTCTAATAATTTCTTGTTTGATTTTTTGATGAGTTCTTCACTTCTATTTTCTGTTGTTTTCTCAAATGTCAATCCAAATAGTACAAGAAAGGAAACTCTGTAGTATTTGGATTCATTTTGTCCTCTGAAGTCAACAGTTAACTCATTTTTGCATATTTAATTTTCTAGGCTTCTGTTGGACATTTTGTCGCACAGTAAAGAAATAATATAATTTCTTGCTTCTTATCAGTTTTACACATCAAGTTGAGGTCTTTTTGTTAATATTTTTGAATATTTTGGCCCTTCATTTATTCGACTTTGAATAAACGACATCTTGAAACCTGATCTTGTGTCTGTGGTTACTGCGCATATGGTTTATTTTTGTGCATATGCTCGCTCTGAAATATTCCAAAAAACACCAGGGAATGAGGGGCAGGTCATGGGCTATTTCATTCAGGCATCAATGGGTTTAACAAATAAGACAAACAGGTTTTTCAGTAAATGATTGAAAATCAAGCGAAACGCTGCAAAGATTGAAGCGGAATTCTAGATGTACCCTGATTTCAGACTGGGGTGAGAAAACTAGTGTTTACATCAATGCAATCCCAAAGCTGACTATGTCCCTTTAGGGTTGGCAGTAACCAGCTGTATTACCCACTAGCTAGTTCACCCGATGTCAGAAATACAAATTAGTCCCATGTTCTTTATAAGAAAAACTGTCCTCACAGCTGGTCAATTTGACTGGTGGCTGGCCTTTTATGAAACCCTTGCCTTAAATGACAAGCAACCTACAACACTGTGTAACTTTTACCTCTCTTTTGACCCGCTCTTGTTCTTCTTTTGCTTTTCTCTCTTCTTCCTCTAACTCTCTTAATTTTAATTCCCGGTCTTCTACTTCCTTGGCCTGTTTAAAGATAGATAAAAATGTTTTAATACTACAATCAAACCTCTAACAAGCGGTTGGCCTCAATTGCCAAGTCAGTATCAAATTCCAAGAAAGTGCTCCACGATTGATTGTAAACTTGGTCACCATTTACACTTTCCAAATGGCTGATTTTATTATAATTTGCAAATAAGATCTATTGGACTTATGACTAGATCAACAGTATCAGTTTTAACACTAATAACAGCACGATTTTATAACCATCAAATATTCTTGCTCCCATGCAATTAGTCTAAACAAGGCTTGTGACTGAATATTCCCCCGCTAAAACTGGGAAATATATGAGTGACAATCCCCAATTTTCAAAACTGTGCGTGTTGCAAGAAAAGATTTTTAGGATAACAAACACAATAGCCTCCATTTGGCACAAAAATATGCAAACGTGTTTCCTAGGACATTATCTGTTCCTTGAAGCTCACAGCTTTCCTCAAGCTGCACTATCAGGAAACTGTTTACTTCTTGGAAAAAGATGATGTCCATGGGCAAATATCCATGCATATTTTTTGCAACAATGGAGGCTATTGTATATTTTTATAGTGTCACTTTCAAAAGATTCCAGCAACAATCATTAAACTGAAGGGGAATGCCAAAATGCAAGGTGTGAAAACAGCAAGCTTGGATTGTGAAATAATTCCAAAAATAGTAAGTGTTCCCAAAATACTAAATGATCAGCAGAAAATATGGATTGGGCAATGTTGTCCCTGTAAAATTAAGCCACATTGCATGAAGAGCAGTAACCAAACTCTTTCAGCAGAATATTCTGCTCTATGAAAAATATTTGTGTACACATGTGTAGAAAGGGCAGGTTATAAATTTTGGAGTCTCAGGGCCTGTTCACATGGAAGTGGGGGACCTCTGACTTTTTCTTGATCAGGTTCACATGTTAGGTGGGGTACCCCACCAAGGCAGGTTACCCAGTCAGCCAGTCCAGGTCACCCACTTCAGTGGGGTGAGTTTTCTCCATGTAAAAGCTGCGAAGTGGGGTAACCCGCCAAACCAGGGTAATCAACTCACTGGAGTGTGGTGAGTTATTTTGACAATTTCACCTTCAAAACAGCCAAAACACTAATGAAATTGGCAGTGCTGACAACAATTAAAGCATGGAATCAGATAGTCAGGCTAATCAGCAGTATAAAACTTAAGTTTTGCCTGCAATGACATTGAAGCGAATAGAAGCTACATTGGTACAAACAAAGAAAACAAACGTTAGCTCTTTATTTGTGTGCATGCTTAGCGACCAGGCGATTGCATTTGACCTTACCCCATGTCCCTGGAGCTGCATGTGAAGACAAGTATTTCTTTACAACAGGTAGGTGTGAGGTACCTCAAATCTCTAGGGTCCCCAACTTCCATGTGAACAGGCCCTAAGTTTTTATATTTAATTTGGATGTAGACATTACCAACTTCTCCTTATCTGCTTCATCTTCAGCTGCTCTCTTTCTTATTGCCTCAATTTCTTCTTTTTGTCTTCTGGTTTCTTCTTCTTGTTTGCGAGTTTCTTCCTCAAGCTCTTCTTTTTTCCTTTTCAATTCTTCAGCTTTTTCTTCAGCCTCTCTCTTTTCTATGAAAATGACAAAAGTACACATATAACTGTAAATAACCATTATTCAGGTCACAGCAAGTTTTCTTCAGCAAGATATGCGGAGAAATGTTTTACCCAAATTTATAGAGATTGGTATGGAGACACCATGCTCCCATCCAGATGGACTCTAAGACGGCAACCGGAAACCAACAGAAACATCTGTTCCTGAGTTTTGCTACAAAAGTGTGAATTTATCTCTTGAGGACTTCAAGAACAATAAAATACTTTTTCTAATGCATAAACTGTTCAGATAGCCAAATTCCCCGAAATAAGTCACTTTTTAACCAAAATGACAGCTCTCTCGGCTGTCATGTAAATACCACGTCATGCAAAAGTTTAGAAATTTAAAACCAAGGACCCTTTCTGAGCGACAATTTGTATGAAAACTAGTTTTCAGCTGCTCATGTACATCTTGAAAGTAAAATCTCAGAGGAATCAATAGTTTTCTACCGTAATTTGAATTCTGGTAATGTCATGTGAAAACCCCCAACTGAAACTAAAATTTACTTCAAGAAATGGTAAATTTTGTGGTCAGCTTGGATTTGATGTTTGTAATAAAAAAAATAACACATTTTGGTCAGGCAGGCATGTGGAAAACCATTTAATGCAACTGAGATGGGAAAAGCAACAGGAACCAAGTTCCCTACAGAGAAACTTTTTTAAAATGCACTTCCAGATTTACCTCTTGCTTGTTTTTCCTGTGAAGCTTTCAAGGCAGCTATCTCTTCCTCTAACCTTTTTCTTTCAGCCTCTGCTTCTTCACGAGCAGCCTTCTCCTTTTCCAGCTTTTGACTGAGATTTGAAAAAATAGGTTTCCCATAAATAGAGCTAATTTACGACTAAAAAATTGCAAGTAGCAGGGCTGTCATTAAAATTTAATTCACCCGTAGCCTTAATCTTCTCACCCATAGCAAACTTGTTACTTTATTGGTAAAGTGTATGAACAACACGCCAGCTCACCTGTAACATCAAGGGTTCATCATGTCAAGGTTATGTTAAGTTAAGCCGTATTGTTTTGTTTGTTCATGCCGAATTGTAAGATTAGTCAGGCATCCCTAGCTCGCATAGCCCGTGGGGGCTGGGAACTGTTCAAAAACATTATGGGATGAATAAGAGCAAAACGAAACACATGCCGAGCGAGTTTGTGAACCTATGTAAGTCCGATTAAAGCTGTTCAGTTTATTCAACTGGGAGTGAGTCGTGAGTATATTGTCAGAAGAAGCAGTTCCGAAAATCATTAAAGTGGGAACCAATTTAGCACAGTTGAAATGCTATTTATCTCAAAATAATGGGCTCGTTTTTGTAGTCTTTTTGATTTCCAACTTTTATCTTTCTTTCGCAGTGCTGTAAATAATTTGTTGCACAGCAAGGAAATGTTTTGATTTCCTGTTTACAGATTGATATTTACATGTGTCTTTCACTTTTTTCCTGTTGTTTTTTAATTTTAGCCATAATAGTACAAGAATAGAGATTCTTATGTATTTGGTTTCCTTTTGTCCTCCAAAGTCGATAATTAACTCATTTTCGCATACTGAATTTTCTTGGCTTCCACATAAAAGCTTAATATAAATTCTTGTTTTCTGATCAGCTTTGCACATCCAATTGAGTTCTTTTTGTTGACATTTTTTTAAAAATATTTTGGCCCTTCATTTATTCAACTTTGAATAAACCATGTCTTGAAATCTGATCTTGTGTCTGTGGTTACTATACTCCACATATGGTTTATTTTTTGTGCTTCTGCTTGCTCTGAAATATTTCTAACTTGTCCATTTTTTGAAAAGCTCATCTTCAGGGCAGAACAAACGAGAACACGTTCTTTGGAAAATTCTAATAAAAGAAAATTCAGAATGCAATTCCTGCATTCCTTTGCGTTCTGAAGTTTTCTTTAGAATGCATTCTACTTGAGAACCCGTTCCTTTGCATTCCATAAAGTAAGGGGAATGCCAAGGGACCGCCAAAGGAACGCTAATTGGGACGCTCCAAGAACACGTTCTGTGTTGATTTTTCTGTTAGGTTACTTCTGTCCGGTACTGTACTTGTCCCAAAGGCAAGCTGGTATTCATTTTCGAGCCCTGATTTGTGTGCATTCCAGAACTGTCAGATCTTCATTTGCAATCTCTCTCTTGAGGTCAATGATGCAAGGCTTACCTTTGCTTCAATCTTGCTTGCCTCTCTTCCATTGCCTGTGATTTCATTTGCTGTACTTCAATTGTATCAGGCTTTCTACGCCTCATGTAGAGTTCATGGTTACCCATACAGAGAGCCAAGATTCGCTTGTTTATTCTCAAGCGTTGTGCGTAGAAAACAAAGTCCTGATAAATATAAAAAATAAATCAACATCATAATCTTGGTTGTGAATATTCCACAAAATAATCATTACCTATGGATATGTAACCAAGGGGCATTCTTACACTGTGCCTTTTAAATCAAACAAACTCATTCACACAAAAAGAAATTCAACTCCTTAATTCAGCAAATTAAGCTGGCCTCACTGATATACTTCTTGATGAAAACCATGGTTAAAATTACTTAAAACCAAGACAAAATTTTGAGGACCATGGTTTTTTTTCAAATTATCTCAAAAATTGCTTGAAAATTTGATCAAGAGAAGAGTGAAGCCCATTAACAGTGAGTCAGTAAGAAAACTGGCTCTATTGCAAGTTGCATCAAAACTTACCGGTGCTTTTTTGTCGATAGGTTTGATGATAAATTTCTTGTCATTAAAGGAGATGTTTCTGATCTCACTCCAAGGAAATCCAATCTTTGGTGTTAGCCTGAATACAAAAAGCCACAGCAAGCTTAGTGTGATTTAGGTCTTTGACAAAAATATTTTTTCCTTGTGACAGCCAGTCACATTAAATTTGCTTTTAAATCATCCTTTTGATAGAAGATCGCTGCCTACCATTAAAGCCCCCGTTCGAATGGTTGTGATAGTTGATGATAGTGAATGATAGTTTCAACTATCATTCACTATCAATGACTATGATCAGGGTTCTCCCAAACATCTGTGGGAGGTGCAGTGGCCTCATGGTTAGTGCGCTTGACTCCGGAGCGAGCGCTCCGGGTTCGGGCCCTGGCTGGGGACATTGTGTTGTGTTTTTGGGCAAGACACTTTACTCTCACGGTGCCTCTTTTCACCCAGGTGTATAAATGGGTAAAAAAAGGTTAAGTCTGCTTACGAGCCAAGTGGCTCATTAGGCCGGAGCTTTTCCCGGTTTCCTTAGCATTAAGCGACTGAGAGTATTTCTACTCCCCCCTGGATGGGATGCTAGTCCATTGTTGGGTTACCCCCCAGCATTAATTTTGCTGGTACCCATTTATACACCTGGGTGGAGAGAGACACTGTGAGAGTAAAGTGTCTTGCCCAAGAACACAACACAATGTCCCAGGCCAGGGCTCGAACCCGGACCGCTTGATCTGGAGACGAGCGCATTAACCATGGGGCTACTGCGCCTCTCACACCAAATGGGTACTGGCGAATTCAATGCTGGGGTAACCCTGCGATGGACTAGCATCCCATCCAGGGGGGGGAGTAGAAATACTCCCAGTTGCTTCATGCTACAGAAACCAGGATAAGCGCCAGCTTGATGGGCTATTTGGCTCAAATGCAGACTTTACCTACCTACCTCCCAAACATTTGGAGTAGAGGGAGAATAACTTTGAGTAGGCAGCGGACAATGCCGCTAAAAAGAGGTGCAGTGGTATTATTTATTGGGGAGTCCAGGAGCCTCTCCAAAAAAAATTTGAAATTGGGGTTCTAAAAAGTACATTTCAGTGTAATTTAATTAAACAATAATGATTTTAAGTTACCGTAAAGACTCGCAGATAATCCGCACTCGCAGATAAGCCGCACCCCGAGTTTAGCAACTCAAATTTTGGAAAAAAAGTTTTTCATGAAAAAAACTCGAAAGAAATCCAAAGTCGAGATCATGAAGTGTTCTGTCTTGATCCAAGGCAAACTCGCCAACAATGGATCGAAAAATACTTTTAAGTCTTACCCGTAATTTTAGCTCTTTAGTAGAATAAACATCATGTTCACCACTTATGACATATGATTGATATTATTGTGGTATTTGTTCACAAGTATTTCTCCATTCGAGGCGGATTTTCCATAGAATTTTACGTGTAAATTTGTTGTTTTCTTGCATGCACTGTGCGAAGCTGTGTAACCAGGCATAATATCGGACGATGGAAGACTGGACACCGGAAGCACTGCGAAAAAAATGTGGCAATTTTTTTATTCGTTATAAGGGGCATAACAGACACAAAGCTGTGGCTATCATATCTACAAAGATATTTGGGAGCCATCTGTTGGTGAAAAACTCATTGCACATAGAGAGTTTGGTAATCAGTTTGACAAATTTGCTATCAAAGTGCTCAATGGCGAACAAATAGTGGGCACGAATACTCGAGAATAGCATGGTATTTTCTCACTCGTGGAGGATCAATTACCCTTGAAGTAACAGGCCGTCGTCGACACTGTAAACAACTTTGTGGGGGAATGGAAATTTCATGCTGTGCAAGGTTCTCCTGTTCAAGAAAAGCGACCATAAACCGTTAAAAGACCTGTTAATGAGGAAGGTTTAATGGCAAGAAATGTAAGCTTGAAATAAGCTAAAACTTGTCACCAACGGCTTTTTTAGGAGCCACCAAACTCGCAAAAGCAATGACCAATACTCTCTTGTTGTTGTAATGTAGCATTTATTCCAGTATTATGCCATGAAAGTGTCCATTCACGGAAATTCACAGCACCTTTCCAAAATGGTCTCGCAGATAAGCCGCACCTACGATTTTGATCGCAAGTTTTTGGAAAAAAGGTGCGGCTTATCTGCGAGTCTTTACGGTATTTTCTTAAAGAAAAGGAATTTCACTGAGCAAAAAAAATATGTTTGTCTTAGTTCAACAGTTGAATTGTTGTCATCCATATCAAACACAAACTCTGAATCTGTGTCAGACATGTCATTGTCAACCTTCATGTCCATGTTATTTACTTTGAGTAGCCGCCAAGAACGACTAGATGACAAATTTCACTGGTCGCTGCCGCTTACAGAGAACTCTGTATCATGTTTGCGATCAAACGGTCCATGATAGTTCATGATAGTTTGTTGAAATCGCGCAATGCTTTAAGCGCGTGCATACTGGGGTTGACATTGACCCAATCAACTGTGCCACCAAGTACACGACTAATATTAATGTGGCTTACTACAGTTGCCTAGTTTTTTAAATTTTTTCACTTTTCTCACTTTCTCGCTTTCAGGGTCACTGTCATCTGAATATTCATCCAAATTATTGCTTTGTTGTTCTTCACTGGACAATGGCAATGCAGTAGCCATATTGTATTGAGCCTGCCTTGGTTACCCCGCTGACCGAAAAACTATTGTGCAATATCACCTGCTCGGTCAAACAGAAAAAAAACTATGATGAACTATCCTGTCTAATTTGAACATGTCTAAATTGCATGATAGTTGGTAATAGTTGATGATAGTGAATGATACTTCGTGTTCACACGTGTGTGATAGTTGAAATAGACTGTGAGCAATCTCTCTTTTCCTCGAAAATCCGTGGGAAAGAACGTAAAAGAAGTAAGCGTGCAAACGTGACTCTGAGCTAGTAGCGTGGGCGTTGAGACTGCACTGGTTTCATACAATGATTTGGATGCTACTTTGACAGGTAACATCAGTGACACCTCCACCTTGTTTTGATGTTTTGAATATGACACTCTGGTGTCTAATTGTTTACATGAATTTATTGAAGCTATATCCGGTAAGATATGATGATTGGTTTGACAGATTGCAGCTAAAACTACAAAAATGACTTCTCAAAATTGTTCATACTGCGCGGTCAAAGGGCTCTACTTTAAATTAGAGCCCTCATAATACCACCATCCTTTAAAAAAAATAGGCAGTCTATAACTACATGTGCCTAGTGATATAAAAACTAGTATCATCTGCAATGACTACATGATACAACAACAACAAGAAACTTTATGTGAAATAAGTATCAACTGTAACAATTCATAATTGAACAAGATCTTCGGTTGCTCACAAGTGTTGACAGATGGGTGACAAAAAATTTCTAATGAGTGCTGGTTTTGTTGATTTCGCTGATATTTTAACACGATGAAGCTGGAATGTTAATGAATAGAGTTTACTCTTGCCGATGTTTGGTGATATTAAAGGAGAAGTTATATATCTCTGCAAAGTCAGCGTTTGAGATGACATTCTTTGCATAGGGTGCTTTTAAGCGTGATTGTGCAATCGGATATTTTTTTTTTCAGAAGGAAAAATTACTTGAAAAACGTCATTTCAACGACCTTTCAAACGAATATAAATTTACAAATTTACTGAGATGAGTTTGTAGTGAAAAACGGGTTTTTTGACGAGCGCTGTGGTTTGAATTTTATCCCACGAAAATGCCCCGATGCAGTTGAGTTAAATCTTAAACATACAAAAATTACCAACGTCGTTGAACAAACGCGCAACGTGAGCACATGGAGAGATCGTAGCAAAAGTTGCCATCTACGTCATGTCGCATCTTCTCGGGATACGAAAATCAAACTAACATTGCTCAAAAGTGGTCTTGGGTTCTTGGGGAGTTACGGACACACGTGTATGCACGATAATATGGTGCCCTGAGCTCTACGAGCACAAGGCACAAAAAGTGAAGGGAGACACTTCATGACATATTACACGTGTCCAAAACAAAAAGTTAAGGGGAGGACACTTCATGACATGTTATACGAACCGCAAGTGTTACGGACACGCACACACAAATACATAGTGCCTTGAGCTCTACGAGCACTAGGCACAACAAATGTGAAGCATAAAACTAATAAAAAGGTCACAACATCGAAATTCAAAACAAAGCGGCGAATGTCACGAACCGATGGAGTCACACCATAGGAGACAAACATTACAACAAGGCTTTGAAATGCGCTGCATGTCACTTATAAAGGTCACTGACAGATGCGCGTCATTACTGTAGACCGACCAATAAAATTACTCCGTCACCAGAGTGCCAGGCATCCAAATCGTTGTATGAAACCAGTGCAGTCTCTTTTCGCTCATCTCCTAATGCCCACGCTACTAGCGGCTCGCAGCATCGCCACTCCCACGTCACGCTCACTTGTTGTGTTTTTGTTCAGAGATCATGGCTTAAGCCTGCCGTTAACTTAGCCATTGAAGAACAAGTGAGCCAGGCGGAAAAGTCTAGAAACGGCTTCTTCCAAAACAAAGCATCTGTCGTGGACTTATGCCTCATTTGCCAAACTTCGGTGTGTGCCAGTTTTGGAAATTAGAACTGCTTTCTAGACTCTTATTATTTTCTTGAAATCAGTCATCTAGCATCCTTCGCTGCCAAAATTTCTGGAATATCCCATAATAATCTTTCATATGTAAAGCCAGTGCCGTGACTATTGTGTGTGTGTGTGTGTGTGTGTGTGTGTGTGACTTATAACGTGACTCAAACACGGCCGGGAACTGGTAAGAAAGGCGGCCAGGCAGCAAAGTCCTTGAATATGACCTGTGTTTGGTGAAAAGTTAATTTAAACAGATTCAAAGCTGTTTCTACGGGCCAAAAAAGAACGCAGGTCGGTTAAATTGGCAAGCAAGCGTTCCGTGAGTGTGTATGGTGGATTTCCAAGCAGATGATTGCTTTTAATTTTGATAGGATCGAGCCCGCCGCAAAGAAAAAAAGACAAACGCCTGATCGCAGGTTAGGAAGAAGAAAACTTCAGCTCAAATGAAAGTTTTGCTTTGTATTTCAGCGTTCCTTTGCTGATAAATTTTCCGTTTCCTGCGTTTTTTTTCGGCATGAGCACCGTGTTAGCTTAAGGCTTCCTCTTTCTGTGTTGTCAGAATTAATCATTTCATGGAACGAGCAGTTTTGTACCAGCCAAAAAAATACTTTCACCTAGAAACATTTTATAAATCACTGACGTAGCCAATTTGCAAAATGTTTAACAGCTTTCTCCAGGCACTAGGTATCGATTTTGTGCAATAGATTTCATGGCGCTAACCCTAACGTATTCTGACCTTAACTCTAACCTAATCCGAAGTGCTAACCTCAGCCCGTAACCCTGAGCCCAAACGCTAACCCTAACCTTGTTCTGTAAGCCTAACCTTTTATGCTGACCCTAGTTTCAAGGGGTAACCCTAAACCTAACTCTAATAAGACTGGGAACTCTTAACCCAAAGGGTTAAAGTCAGATGCGAAGTTTGGACCTGTTTTGGCCTTGTTTGATTTTAGCAAAACATCTAGGGGACGTCCTTGCACGCGGCCTTTCAATTGAGCTTACATGTTGTGAAATGAACTTCTCGCTGTTCTCTACGTGAAATCAAAGTCCTTGCAGTGGCGTGATAATATAAAATCAAAATTTTAACTGTCTGTAAATGACCTGATATCAAGAGTGTCTAGCTTGCACATTGCCGGAAGTAAACCTTTGGCTGTAATTTGAGTGAAATTAACGTCTTTGTGGTCGCACGTTAACCTGAAATCAAAGTTTTAATGGTTTTTACCAGTAATGGACATTTTCGAAGGTTACACGTTGTGAAAGATCAATATTTTGCTGGATTGTAATTGAATGTTTTAAAGCGTGAAACAACGTTGGCTGTTTACAGTAGCTCGAAAATGGTAGTAAGCAATGTCCTGTAGTTTTTCCGCTAAAGTTTTGCTTCATTTTCGAGACATCGCGTAATTTTAGTTTATGCAAAAATCCACTCGGTTTTTCCTAATGGCGTGCCTTTTTTGCATACGTTCTTTCTCGAAAACGAAGAGCAAGCCAGTGAAAAAATTATGGGGCAATGTTTTTCAACTGAAATGAAGGCCGCATGCAAAAATTCAGCTAATTTGGAGCGAGAGTAACGAAAAACCTGAACAATATTCTAGGTGAGTATTAGCTAAAAAATCTTACTTGTCTTCTTTTTCGTATATATTCAAACCCAAGGCATCCACTCCAAGGTGCAGTTCTGTGCCTCTCTTATTCTTGATTTCAAAGTAGTTTACTCCGTACATCTCAAGGTCCTGTGCACCTTTAAGATACTCAATCATTGCCTCCTCTCTGCAACATAAAGGAGTGTGGTGATATTGTCAGTGACTAAGAGGCTATTTCTAAACCCCCCCTCCCCCCAAACACACACACAAAAAAACTACACTCTGTACCTTGCCATATGTTCGTGTTCAGCCCACCAAATCAAGCATCTACCAGGAACATCATCTATTAACTTGTTAGTTATAAATCTAAACCAAAAATAACAATACATATGCAGTTAAACTACAGTAAAATACTTGCACGAAAGAAACTAGAGAACAAAGAACCTGCCAGGAGAAATTTTCCATTTTCTACCCAAACATGTAAAAAGATTAAGCAGGTTCTTTTATGTGGACCGTTACAGTATGATAATCACCTTAACCAAGGAGTGAGACTTTGAGATTGCAAATATTTTTCTTGTGTATATTCCAACCAAACCAAGGTTTATTAATTTTTTTTCTGGTAATCAACAACTATACTTCCTTCACAGAAATTAAGAACCTAATACGAACTAAATTAGCCTTTATTGCCATTAAAATACAAGAATTTTTTGCCACACTTAAAGAAATGTAGGTTTTTACACTCTGGATTTAATTTACTCTAGTTACCACAACTCACAAATAAAGTCACACACTATTGCCAAAACTTTGAGAATGGAGGTTTTGCATGGCAGCCATGTTGCATGGCAAGAACAACAGATCCTTTTTCCTATGGGAAACAATGTTCTTTCTTATGCAAAACATTTTCATTTTCTGCTGCTTAAAATGGCAAATTTGATCAATTTGAAGGGGTTTTGTGCACCATTGGCAATGGTCACGATTTTACAATTGAAGGTCGCCAAAAGGTGACTTTTTGAAAAAATGAGCTTGGAGCACCAATATGTCACTTCTCTCTCACCTTTCAGGTACTAATCTCTCGTTTTTCAAAGATTCAGGGGTATGAATTTCTTTATTGAATGGTCCATGTTTAGCTTGTAGCTATATGTACATGAAAAAAAGCAGTGTTAAATATTTTTAAGTTTGAAGAATAGTAGAATAGTAAGTGGATACTGCTTCATGACATGATGTGCTCCCTTCCAGGAAACAAACATCAGATAGCTGTAATAACAAGGTGGTTCTATTAATAAGATTGTTGTATAGCAGGGTTCTGTTACTTAGCTCCACTTAGAGTGATTTTACTAAACCCTGTGAAACAGAAACTACTTCTTAGTGTGTAATGTTATCTGCTAATTAGTATTGGTGCATGATATACAAAAACAAAGACTAGAAAACAATAGAATAACTATAGGGGAATAGTAGGAACTGGTAAGAAGTTAAGTACGGATTAAGTAAAACCAATAAAACTTAAGTAAATAGTATAATAATCAACAGATTGTTTAGTCCACTTACAGCATAGGAGGCCAACAGAACAGCAGTTTCAGCTGGAACAAACGTCTTCTCTGTAAGGATGTCCTCTTTAACTTGCAAGAAGAACAGCCTCTACAAAAGGAAAAATTACAAGGTCTGAATTCATTTATCGTTCACAAATTAATGACACAGATGTTACAATGTCGATCATTATTATTGATCGAGATTTGACATTTCATTTTTAAGCCTGTCACATAAATTTAATTACAGTCAAAACAGGTCAAGCGTTCCTCTCACGAGTGGATTAGTAACTATTACTGCAAATTTGATTTCAGTAATCATTTCAATAATCTGTATTTTGGATGAATAATGGAAAATTCCACTAAAACCTCGGTTCAAAACTTGAATTTCGTTTGGAATATTGCTGGCTTCCAGTGCCAGGCCGGCGTGAGAATTTTACCGGTTTACTGATTTGCATAATCTGTCCTAATCTGTCACACAACGGTCATTTCACTCCAGCAACATTATCTTTCTGTAGTCTAACCAGCATCCTGAAACTTGAGACAATTTATATTTGTTGGACAGAGAAATGAATTTAAAGGGAAAGGCAAATCATGCTTGTTAGCAATCTTGGCAGATTATGGAAATTGCTACACCTGCCAAATTCTCGTGCCAGCCTGGCACCAGAGGTGAGCAATAATCCAATCAAAATTCGAGTTTTGAACTCAGGCTTGATTTGAATTTTACATTATTCATCCAACAACCAGATTATTGAAATGATTCCTGAAATCAAATTTGCAATAATGAAATTATTAATCCACTCGTGAGAGGAACGCTTGACCTGTTTTGACTGTAATGCAGTTACTGCTGAGGGGATAAGATTCCCGAGACTTCAAATGTGATCTCTATTAATCCTTACTTCTTTTTGCTGGATAATTGTGAATTCAAAATAACTAGAGCATCAACACCATGCAAATTTTACACACAAATTCTCAAATGTGCTTTTTAATATATCTACATGTAAAAGGTAATAATAATGGCCAAAAACATATGAAGGCAGTTACATTTAAATTGAACATTTATGAACATTTTAAAAATTTCACTAGTTACATAGAATCTAAAAAATTAAAAACCTAAATTTGTAAAATTCCAGTTATAAAATGAAGAACTTTAAATTGAATTAAAGCAAGTTCTCAAGCAAACTTTTTTTGCTTACCCTTGTGACCTCTTGGATGAGTTCCTCAGACACATCTTCGGGGAAAAATTTGGCCCGGAACTTAAATTGAAGGGGAGACTCTTTCTTGACATCCTGACTTTGAACCTAAATAAAACCAACAAAAACAACAAATTGTAGTTAAGTGGTTATAGCAATATCCATGGCAGTCCCACAGAGAGAATTCAGAGTAAGACCTCTTGCTGCCTCCCTGAAAACACAGAAACATATCCCCAACACTCTGAAATCTCCAAGACTATTCTGTACACCATGTAAGCCTTTGTTTGCAGTCGTCATACAATGATCTCTTGCCTAACGACAGTTGCTTAAGGCGGGGGTAAACATGAATAGGAGTGAAATAAGAAGTAGTTTTTAGGGAACTGTTAAGATTAAAATGGGTTGGGAACACTACCAGACAGTTGACTCCCTCTAAAAAGAGCCCCAGGTTGGAAGGGGACTGTTTGGTATCTGTCTACTAATTCTCCACTTCAAATTTCAATTTTCCAAATCCATTACAACTTCATGCCGCTTTAAATGTGTCTTTCTGAAATGGCTTATCCTGCTGGATGTTGTAGCTTGAAGGCTCAGTTTATTCCTTTGGGCATTGCTTTCGGTAGCATCTGAAAGCGTTCCGAATAATTTCGGTTTTATTCGGTTTCAAAAAGGTGAGATATTTTGGAAGTAGACCTCATTTACCTCAAAAAGACTTCAAAAGACTGGAACAATGCTGCAATTAACGGACCATGGGTGAACTGACTTGTGAACGTGCCCTTTTGTTCACGATGTGTGAATGATTATGAAGTAATCACCGCAGATATTTTATAGATTTGGCTTCTTCGCAACATATTTCAATTTTGTAAGCTTAAGTTTGTGTAGTTTTGAATACAGATCATATTGAAAGCTTTAGAAAGAGATCTTGAACGAGTTTTTTTGGCCACGGAACGCCAAAATTAGATTTTTTTGTAGAGCGGCGGCCATAGTTAATTAATGCATGAACACGTTCCGATGCGTAGCGAATGCCCAGATCACATGGATTTGCACTTTTAATTTCCTTTGACCACAACTTTTTAATTAGATGCGTTCGAGGAGCTCTAAGGAGAGATTTATTTTAGGATTCTTTTCTTTTTGAGGCCGACTGAGTGTTCGATTCAAAGCCGCCAGCAAGTTTTATCCGCAGCAGTGTCGTGTTTCATGTTATCTGTTCTTCCCAGAATATGTATTTGACGACATTTTCTTTCTTTGCTCAATAAAGAAAGTTCAATTAAAAATCCTTGATTGTATTTTTTTGAAAAAACACTCAGCGAGTTTTATAACTTTCTTTCATGCAGCCACGTTTAGCCCCGCGCGTAAGTCATTCACATAATTCTCCGGACGCTTGTTAGTAAACACAGCTGTTGTTTTGATCAAGCGAGCTTTGCGAGCAAGAACACCACAATTTTGTCCGGTTGTCATGTCAACTGTCTAGAACTGACCAATTGCCGTGTCTTGTCACGTCCCATGACGCTTGTCAAGCTCGATGCACGTAGGCTTCCCGATTATTTGCTTGCCTTAGTTGTTCCATCAATCGAAAAGATTTTACGCAGAGAATGTTAAAGCAAAGAAAACGAGAAATGAAATAAGGTAAGAAAAGATCAGCAAATAGAAATGTTCGCATTGCCACATGCAACAAGTTTTGTAACTGCTGTTTTGTACTAAGATAAAAGTACTCCGCGGTCATAAATTTAATTCGCGTGCGCTCCCGTGTTTACTTTGGAAAAATAAACCCTCTGTTGATCAAAATGTTGACTCAGTTAAGTTAAAAAGGCGATTATGGAGAATTTTCGACCTTTAATCTCAAAGTTCCAAGGCTGTTTACGGCCTTCAAGAAATTGTTCACTCAAACGCGATTCTTGTAACCAAAATTTCGCTGAGAGCGTAAATATTGACCGATGTGTCCGGTTCAGTGTTTTGTGGTAATTGACAAAAACCTCCCTTTATCATTAAAGATATCTGGTTCAAGTTTGAAATTGCCAAGAATCAATCAAGCAGACATTATCTTAGTCCCTAGGGTTTTATTTCTTCTCTCTTCATAAAAGAAAAATATCTCACCAACATCAGAGAGCTTACGCTCTTCGGAAACATGCCGTGTTGTCGGCAGAACATCGTTATGAATAAGTGATGAGTAAGAGCAATAGCGTGAATATATGAATGCTCAATGACCCCAGAATCTGGGGTACACACTTAAAGCGGCGTGAAGTTGTCATGCATCAAATCTTCAACATTTCGTATTTTCCTCAATTTAACCTATCCTTTGAGAAAAAATATATCTTTCCCAAAATGCCCAAAAATCACCCAAAAATTTACACAAAACTGCCAAACAGTGGTTTATGAAATAAGCAGAGATTTAGCGTCACTTGAAACATGACTGAGGGATTAGCAGAAAGGCGGTGTTAGATAATGTCAAAACAGCCTTCGCATTTACCCCCACTGTGAAGCCAAACCACTTCATTTTCCTCATACAGGACCAACTTCTGGGAAAAAACACCTTGGGGCCAGCTAGCCCCTAGGTTTTCAGATTTAGTTGCCAGCAAAAGTATTTCTGTGAAAATCGTGAAAAGTTAGTCGCCAGCGCAAAAAAATCAGTCACATTGATGACCCGTTGCAATGTCAAACTCTGTCATATATTCCTCATTTGTTCCTCCACCAATCCCTAAGCTGTTCTATTGTGACACCAAGCTCAAGCATCAGATATCCCCTTCTGAATATGATGCAAACCCGACATTAAAAAAACAAAATGTTCCATAAAAAGCACATCCAACTGCAAAACACTGTGGAAAAACAAAATTATAAGTACTAACAACCATTTAAGTTTTAGAGCCTGTGTACAGCATCTGCCTTTGGGAAACTGTTTGCTGATAAAGGACAAACTATTTGCTGATAAAAGTCAAAGTAGTTACCGTAACAAAAAAAAAACAGAAGGGAAGCAATGTAGTGGGGGTTTAAGCAGCCATTGTAGGGGTGAGAGTTGTATTTTACTCCGAACAATGGCAGCAAAGGAGACGGCCAATGTGTAGTTCCAGAAAATATCCATATCCCCCCCTCCCCACGGAAGGGATTGGAAATTCTGGGGGGTGGGGGGTTCAAAGGTCCAGGCATTTCATACATGTACAGTTGTACGTAAAGTTTCGTCGTTGGCATTTTGCTTCTCGAGTCGCAAAAGTAGACAAATTAATCATGCCTGATGGAAAATTTGTCTACCGCACTTGACCAGGTACTTTTGTCACTCCTATCTGTATCGTTTCAGCTGGAAGATTTCGTCGTAGTTTTAAGTTGTTGTCCCAAGCGTGAAAAATAGCGTTGAACTGAAGGAGTGCATCAACATTGGATTAGCAGAAATTCGGAATCGGTAGATAACAGACCTCTTATCTCGTTAACATTTGCCTCCTGAACTATAATTATTATAGTTCAGGAGGCAAATATATTTTTAAGCGAGCCGCATGCGATATAAATCAGCAGAAATTAGATAAGACTTGATAAACGAGTTGCTGCTTCAATATTTCTGCATAAAAGCAGGAAAAAAATTGTTCGACACCCACTTTGAGTCACACAGAAATTATAACATTTACATTTGAACCCAAGTAAGTGTAATTTAAGGGAAATCCTGAATGGTGGCGAGTATAACATGAATCCATTCACACAAGTTTGTTTACATTCCAATTAATTGTAGTCCGAGTGGTAGTGTGTGAGGCTGAAATGTTTTCAAAAGCAGGCATGGCGCTTGCAACGTCATTTTCGACAAAACTTTGAATTGAAAAAAAGTTTTATAACGATCTTCAAGGTTCAAGCAGGTTTTCAGAGAAGGTGCAGTACATTTACTACAGGCTAAAGCCATCAGAAATAAATGCCGGCAAAGTGAAATTATGCACCGCCAGTCAACGCGACGCCAATTGGCGTGAAAAAGATTGAATTACATTTTATAGCTGCAAAACGCATTCTTTTTACTCTTCTTATAGGTAGTCGTAGTTATCTTCCAAAATTACAGAGAAGAAAGGGTTTACAGCAAAGTGTTCACTTCGTCGCTCACGCAACTCGTAGAGCAAGATCAAGAGCAAAGGGTCACGCACGAAAAATATTTGGCTCTGCTACGCGACAACCCAAATATCAGCGCTGCTGCGAGGGACGCTACCAAAGAACGGCAAGAAAACTTAACCCATTGGAAACGTTAAAAACAGTAAAATCTTTGTGGAAGGTCAGGAAAGTTCTGAATTTCCAGCTTGCAAATAAAAGTGAATCTTTCAGATATATACTTACAACGATTTGATCCACTGAAATTTGATACAAAACATGCACTGAAATTTTGTTGGTTTGATTGCTGTGCTTTTAAACTGGCGCGGAGTAAAACGTTTCTTTTTCCGCATTTCTCTCTCAATGGTCTTGAAAATCAACTTTTACAGTGAACGTTGTTTTGTCAAAATTATGAAGCGGAATTGACGGTATTAAATCTATAATTATTGCAAATTCTGCGAAGGCATCCGTATCCTCTGGTGATTTCTTGGTCATAGTGTCCACCAAAATTTTCGGAATAAAAGGTAAGGATCAAAATTTGTATTTTGCACTAAAGCATGGGTTATTTTTGGTTTCCGGAAGGAATGATAACATTTCCAGGGGGTGTGCGACAAAAAATGGAATTTCCAGAGGGGTGGGGGGATGTCCATTTTGTAAGCCGATTTTGGATAATCCAGAGGGGACGGGGGTCATCGGGAAATCCCTCCATGGGGGGGGGGGGGGTTATGGATATTTTCTGGAACTACACAATGCCCCTCTGGGAAATTCACTTAGCCCATTGACTCCTGTGCCAGCCATAACCAGCCGTACAGAAACCCACCCCCAATTTCCCGTGCTGGCCGTAACCGGCCATAAAAAAGCATGAGGACAATTGCCTTTCCTACCCTCCCAGAAGACATTTTGGTTCTATTGTTCTGTTGTTGTTAAGGACAAATAAACCAATGAGAATAGACTTTGAGCATATTTTTAGAGGACCTTAGGGGTCCTAGAAAGACGGTTTTTGGTCTTAAAATCACGCACTCGAAAAGTGCAGGTAATCATGGCACGATGTGGCCCTGAAACAGACAAATTACTTCTCTGGCAATTAAAATGGAAAGGAAAAACTTAAATAGATGTTTAAGTGGCCTCAGAATGGAAGATCAAGGTGAATGGAGCCTTCAAACCTTTCTGCTGAATAATTTTTCCTTAAGTCACTGCGGCGAAAGCAATTCGATTGGTGCGCTTTCAAGTGAGTTTTGAATACAGATTGCAGATTTAAAGCAGCTGCCTGGACTTTAGAAAACAAAAAATGGTAATGTACAGTATTAGTTCAAAGTTGAATTCAGCTTTTAGCACGATAGGCAAAGCCAGCGCCAAAAAAGTAACTGCAAAACTTGTAGGGAAAAACTCACGCTTTCACTTTTGAGTGAATATTTAATTCGAACACGTGGCCATGAAGCGAAGCACCTATGTGAAATTTTGAACATTTTTGTACTTTCAGATACATTTTTTGCCTCATCTTGAATGAAAATGTATTGTTATTGAACTTCCTGTCACATTTCTTTCATTTGATTGCCTTTATTTGGAAATTTTAGGTTTAAAAGTAAACAGTATTTTCACACGCTGGATTTCTGCATAATTAATTTGTGGCGACCGCGTGGCTTATTTGTTTAGTATATTTGCTTCCCACAAAGATATTTTTTGGAGTCTTGTTCAGCTTCTACAGAACTCCTAAAGATAGAACTAAGTTAGCACTAAAATTACACAGTTGAAAAACGTTGTGTAGACGTGTAACTTTCTCTCCTTCCTAGGACCCAGGCAAGCCGTTCGCAAAAACTAAATTTTGGATAACAATTTTGAGGAGAAAAGCTAAGCTTTAGGTTCATGGGTAATCAAGCGTTTAGATGAAGCAAATGACGAAAACTACACTTTGTAGCGTTGTTTTGTTGATTGCGTGACGCGTGCTCACATCTCAGAAGTGGTTGCCTAGCATGTGATCAAAATCTGCCCCGATCAGATTTCTTTCCAGGATAAAAATAGCCACTTTGGGAACCGTGTTATTTCTTATCTCATTTTTTTAGTTTCTCTGTACAAAACTTAACTTCACAATGATATACTTATTAAAATTGAAGAAATTGTATGCAAAAACTGAGAAGTGGCATATTTCTACAGCAAAAACAAAGCCAGCATTTTTGATGATAAAATCTAGGTAAATCTCTGGTCATCTCTGTTTCCGGCGAAACATGCAAGTTGGGCGCTGCAGCACGAAACGAAAGTGATCAGCACTAAGAGGACTACAGTGAATGGAAAAAAGATTCCATGTTACACACCAATTTAACTACTTGTAGTTCACAATCTGATATGCAAAGTAAACAAACACGTTGCGCTTCGATTGCGGCTAGACCAAATGGCGCTGCGCGTGCTGCTGTCAGCTACAGTACTAGAAGTATATTTACTTAAGGAGCTTTTATTTCACAAATTTTGCAAACAGCTGTGAACTTAAAGGGTTATTCGCATTTACCGGTAAGTTTCCATCGGTGACTGCAGGTCTACATTTAGTTTTGAACACAAGTTGTCTCAGAAAAAAATCATGTTTAGTTAGTCCACTGTCATATGGTCGAATGTTTTCATGCGATAACGATTGACGCGAAACACTTGCACTTTATGTGTGAGCAGTACTGTACTATTCTTCCTTCAAGAAATAAATTGTTTCCTCGAAACTCTTTCGAGTTCTTGCATATTCGAGAAAGCATTGTTTCTTGATCCTCGAGACTTGATCCTTGAACGTTTCGAGCATCAAGGCTCGAGGATCGAGTCTCGAGGTTCGAGTGTCAACTTACTTTTGAGCGGTACTTAAGTTTATGTGGTGTCACGAATACTCACGCGTAAGTGACACGACACTCAATTACCGTTATAAAAGATTAGTTTTATCGTTAGCAAGATCAGTTGACGCAACATCTGTTAATTCACCCAAGTTAACAAGTTTCTCCAAGTTTATCATTGTTCTGGTGATTAAGGAAGCACCAATGTAACTATCTTTGACGCTATTTTAGTTTGTTAATGTGCGTGGTTTGTAGCTTTACTCGCTTAAGTTCAATTTCATTGTTTACATTTGTAAAGTTTAAGATCTAAGGCTTCAGTTAAAGTCAAGTTGTATACGACATCGTTTTACCGTTACTTGTAAATCGATCTTAAGTTTTTCCTTTCAGTTTTGTAACTTTCAAAGCGTGTAAGATGTTTTTATATTGTTGTTTTCGCAAGCTTATTTTGTAATTTATTTGTATCTTTTATTTTAGTTCTCATGGTGTTTATAGAGTTTTTAATAAACATCAGTTTGTGAACGTCCAACCAAATCACTGGAGTAATAAACATGATTATGGTATTATTATTATTATTATAGTTGAATAAAATTAAAGTGGGGTGTGAGAATAACCGACAGGCCAGACCATGTTTTTTTATACATAGGCTTGTTTAAAATTCTGGTTTTTGAGATTCCATCCAAACACACCCTGAACACCTTCCCCAGGATGGTATAGATAGTTTCTGGAACCACACAATTATATATCAGAAGACTATGTAAATGTATATATTATACACAGCACCACTACCCAACAGTTATGGTAAGAGAGAAAATGTGTTAGCATGTAACTGTTTGGTTCTCGGGACTCTCAGATGTCTGTGACAACCATATCCACAAGCACGGATCTAGGATAACTCAGAGTCCCCACTAGTTTTGTTAGTCAAGGGTCCTTGGGACTCTTACTTCCAAAGAGATTGGGGTTCTTTTTGCTTTTCAGGGGTCCTTTGCCCATTTACAAAAATTTTTGGAAGTTTTTTCCCTGCGTGTCAAAGGCACACTGCCAAAAAAACTGTGCATCCTTTCATTTTTTGTGCACATAAGATGCACACCTGTGCGTTAATGAAAACTTTGGATAACTAGTCACAGACTTCCAAAATACTGAACAGCATAGGTGTCAGCCTCTAGTGGACCATGGAGGAACTGTTTTGGATTTTGACTCTGTAAAGTTCCCTTTCTCATGGGTTTCTGTACTTTGAAAAATCCGACTGATTTCCGTAAAAGGTGAAAACCGGTACAAATCCCCTCGCCTGCTCCAGATGATTTGCATATTCAAAATGTGGTGCTATAATATGACACTAAGATAAACAGTCTCCTTCACTTTCGTTAAAAGTCAACTAGCAAAACCACACAGCAGTATCCCTAATGCTTATGGATAAATTAACAGAAGCTGAAATGAATAAAATTAATTTTCTACTTTTAGGGCGAAATATTTGTTAATACAATCAAAATAAAAATAGTTTCCACACAAACCTTCTTATTTAGCTTCAGCCATGTTTCAAACCCTTTGGTATCGGTGTACTGTAGCCCAAAAAACCAAATCTCACGTAAACCGATCGTCTTTACAACCTGAAAAAGTGATTAAACAGGTGATCTATATTACACTCTCTTCCTGTGAGTATGAACTGAACACGCATCTACAAATAGCTATTGAACAATGCACTGACCTAGCGCATCCAGCAGTCTGACCTAATCAAGCTTATTTTTCAAGCTCTGTACCTGATCGAAGAGCTGTTTTCCCGTCGTACTTGGTTGAATTGCGAACTCCAACTCGGCATCCATAGTCGTGACACGGACATTTAGCTTTAAAAATCAACAATCGTGTCTGTTAATCGATGAATCGAAAATAAATGTACACAAATATGTACTTTCAAATTCCTCTCCAACTAGTGTACGTCGAATTGCACGAGGAAGGCTCCAAACTCTCCACAACTAAGACGCGCTAATAAAAACTGTCCTTGCTACACTACTTACCACTTTAGGCATCTTGAATTTTTCTCACTTCTCACCAAAAATAAACTCTCAAGCTCAATCTGTTGGAACAAAAGTTAAGCCTGCCGCTGTAGAAATTAATTTAAAAAAAGAGCAGATATTTGGCACGAAACCCAGAGTCACGCGCGATCTCGACGAACTCTGTCAAAGTGGCAACTTCAAACAGCAAGATACTAGGACGAAACTGCAGCACTGAGACTGAATGCGACAATAAAAACCATAACCGTGTTATAATAGTCCAGTGAGCTTATCTGTGCAAGAACAATGTTCGACTGCAGTGTGTAATTGCAACTTCAGATTATACCCGCCACGACTCACGAAGTACCACGCATAACTCTGTCGGTAGTCGCACAGAAAAAGTCAAAATAATTATTTAAGTCTTCCCAGGTTGTCTCTACAGTCTTACCAACTACTGGTGAAATATGGACGAGAAAAGCGAGTGAATTAATCCCAATTTTTCGGCGTAAATCTCACCACTTCAGCAAGCATAGAATGGGCGTAACTCGAAGGAGACTACATTGAGCAATGTATTCCATCCCCCTCTGGGACATAAACATGATATAAAAGAGAAAGACTGGGATCCATTTCCGGGGATTTCGCGATTTCCGGGAGGGTTGGTTGATATTCACCTTGGTTTCGAGGCGATAAGCTAAAATATGTAAGAATTTTGATTGATTCGATTTCAGCAAAGATTACCACAAGAACATGCCGTTTGAGCGCGTGGACCTCTTACGCGTTTTTGTCTGCCTCAGGCCCCACAGCCATTTCTAGATTTTTAGACGGAATATGCGAAAGTAAAAACATATGGCCCCAAGGAAAAATAAGAATTTGCTCACTGGCACAAAAAAATTCCGTTCAGCCGGCGCCCGGTTTACGCAGGCGTGAAAATTTCTTTGCTTGTCGTTTGTCATCTGTTGCGGACAACGCGCATTAAATTTTGATTGTAAAAGTTTCAACATTTCATATCCAGTCTCCTGGAATACGATTTGGTCTAGGTTTTATATGAAAACTGAGGTGAAAATCTAAGGTAGCGAAAACTCAAGCTGGGTTTTTTTATAACTTCACTCAAGCCTAAAATAGCTTGCGACTAACAAGGGTAAACTTATTTACATTTTGCAAATAAATCGTTATTGCGTGACCAATTATGGTCAAAAAATAAGACACATGATATATATATACATATATATATATATATATGGATAACAAAATGATTCTTCATTTATTTCCTCTAGGCTTAGTTCGTTTAATAATTCTCACGCTTTTCCCCTACCGGAGAAAATCTTCCGTAATATTAAAACGCTGAACTCCAAAATTCTTAGAGAATTCAAACAAGGTCCTACGTGGAAATTGCATACCGGCAGAACTGAACCTGTAAAACGCGCATGTTTGAATCAAAGTATGTTGACGACTTGAGAAATTCGATAACATGACCATAATTGTATCCCAGACTAAGTTAAAAGCGAATATGGTATTGTTTGGACGAATATCTCTTGCGTCAAGGCGCAAACTTTTTCATATTTTGGTAAACTACGAAATTGTAGCCAATATAGACAGGATAATAGTACTTACCCTTTGTGAAGGCTAAAATTTCGGTGATAATGCGCCCAACGTTGAAGAGAAGAAATGCCAAAACTTGAAATTTAAAATCAGAAGGTATCAACGCTATTGTACTTGAAGGTCTAGTTGATTTAAAGCTGGAATTTCAGTACAGGCGAGTTATGTGGCCGAGTGGATATTCGCAGATGACGTCATGCATTTGCATTTAAAAAGAATGCAAACACTGGCTAAAAGCCATGGCGACACCAGATTAAGCTGGAACTGGGAAACCTTG
>CM042749.1:6122149-6127128 GCA_022496165.2 Catalaphyllia jardinei
ATAAAACACGACATTGCTGGTTTTAACCAATATTTCAGTGATTTTTCCATGGAGAGATGGGCCCATGAAGACTTCGAAGCTTGTCTTATTTTCAATCTTTCCAACTGAAGAAAGGTGGTTCTTGATCGTTCTTTGGCTAAAAATAGTAGCTTTGTTTGTTTCACCGACTCTGCCTCAGTGTTTCTCATTTGTTGGTATTTGAACATTTAGGAATAAGCCGCCGCACAGCAACTAGTGAAGGAACAGAAGTTTATTCAGTGGTATCATGTTTTGAGTACTTGGTCGCTGCCTGAACAAAACGTCCATGGCGGAAGGATTTTCAGTGCCAAGCGAAACAGGGCTTGCAATGTCTGAGCAAGGATGTCTGGCAGTAGTTAAGAGAAGTGGAATTTGTGTGGAGTTGTATCGCAACCGAGTAGGGGACACTGGTGGCACAAGACTATCAGGAAATGAAGCTATAACGGAGCATCTTGTCAGACCTCATGATGTTTGCTTTGCTCCAAATAACCACCTCGTCATCACAGACAATGGCGACAACAGCATCAAGGTGTATAACGTGGTTGGAAAGCCACGAATTGTCAGCAAATTTATTTGTCACCAAAGAAACGGGAATACTGTCATTGAAAAAACGGAATATAACTCAGAACTGGACGATCCAGTCGATACAGGTAGCCCAGCTGCTTCTAAAAATCTTATCCCTCAGAGTATAACCGCTGGGCCGAGTCCTTTATGTCAAATTTTAGTCGTTTTCGTTCCGTTGAATCGTATTGTAGTTATTACTATGGACTGGAATACGGTGGAGGTAATCGACTTCCGACAGCTGTCGTCGCCGCGAGACTGGGCCTTCGTCCAGCTGAGAGAAACTAAAATGTGTAACAAGGTCAGCATTGTGCACGATCACAAAGAAAATCATAAAATTGGCGGACGAAATCCACTGGCTATCACTAAAGCTCAGTTTTGTGCCATGTTTTACCATGTCACAGAGAGAAAGAGAGATCGCATCAGCTACAAATGTCTCCAAAGGCCACAGTGTCGTGTTGGAAAAATGTCAAGGCAAACGAATCCAAAAGTTGATTATGCCCCTTCAGTCGTTGTCTATGTTCGGTTGACAGACCGCTGTAACCGGTTGATTTTTCACGCTAGATATGGAAACTGCTTTGACGGTGATCGCCGAAACACAATTCATGGCGAACATTTTATGCTAATGGACGACGAGTTTCGACAAGCTGTCCAACTGCTTCGTCGCGAAAGGGGAGGGAATATCAGCATATTCATGAACAAACAGCCTTGCTATAGATCAACGAAACATCATGACAAACGACCTGATCTCAAGAGAAAAGAATGTGCTCAGGACTTCGTAGATTTCTTCGTTGCACACTGCGCATCTTACGGCATCAAGTTTACCATCAGTCTCTGCCAGTTGTGTAAAGTTGACATGGTGCCGTCATCGTCTTTACAAACTGATATTCAGAATGGCCAAGAAGGAATGCGCAAGATGATCACTGCCGGCATACAACTAAAGGCCATGACCGAGGAAAGCTGGGGACAACTTGCAGGTCTAGCCAGCATTGAATTGCCAGAATATCAAGATAGCGAACGGCAGAAGTTAGATCAACATATCGCCGAATTTTTAGCGGGTACAATATCCGACTACAAGCTAAAACCGAGAAAGCTCCGCCCTAAATCCCGCGGCAGAGCCGTGAAAAGATGATAGCACCGAATTTCAGCCGGATAGACTGCCCAAAATTAAAGGTGATTTAAATAAGAGCGAATCGTATCAACTTTACTAGGTCAATTTTCACTCCTGAATTTGAGCGGTCGGGAATCCTTATGCGATATAAGTCGAGATTGCTCTCACCATTTTTTATCGACTGAACGGGATTTTAGGCGAGATGTTCGAGGAGTTCGCCAAGCAGAAAGGTCTCTGATGGGTCTACTAGATCTCTTGGGCGGGACGAAACGAGCTGCGTAAGACTAGTCACGAACAATATGTTATCACAAGTACATGTAACTGTCAGCTCAGCTTTATTGTCGAATCCTGTATTATTATGTAAGCATTTTCATTGCCCGTTGGCAAAAACAACCCCAGGGAACCTGCAAAAGCATGTTCCGGCCTTCTTTCTAAAACAAAAATCATTTGAAAATCATTTCAAAAAATTATTTGAAATAATCCTTTATACTAGAAATAGTTTTCACTAGAACTGCCCCCGCTTTTTATAATTTGTTTATGGATGTGTATTGAATATTAATACTGTGCAAACGACTGTTGAAAAATTAACGTTTCAAGCATTTTATTGAAGTTCACATTCATGTAAGTAGTCAACATATTCAGTTATCTGTAAATTTGACAACGTACAATCATACAGTATTGGATTAATATTCTGTGTAAGCTCGAAGTTGACGAAACGCGACCTCGTGGTTGCAAGATCTTCAAATGCTGCTAGATGCTGCTAGAAGATGGCGAAGCTCGACGGTGACGAAACGCGAACTCGTAGATGCAAGACCTTCAAATGCTGCTAGATGCTGCTAGAAGATGACGGAGCTGGAAGGTGACGAAACCACTGTGCGCGCCTAGTTTCGTCAAATCGAGAATGCTTCGTCACCACAAACACATTTCTTACTTTTTCAACAAATTTTCTTTGTCCTTGTATGTATACACCCGGAGAATACCAGGGTGCCTCTTTTGGCCTCTGTGACAAAACCCTGCGAGGGCAATAAACCACTAAATGAGGTAAATAAAGTTGTCGTTCCATTGTTTTGGAATTCAACCTGCGTAACTCACAACTACAAATTAATTCCAAATTGAACGAGAAAAACCGTAAGATTACTTATTAAAGAGGTCTAATAATACCGAAATGAAAAAAATCCGCGTAGAGGAAGTGCCGGAAGATCCTTCTTAAAGCAATATTTTCGCATTCGAGAAAACTTTTTTAAAAGTTCGGTTCAAAACTTTTGTCATTGTTTTACATATGATCTCGTTCCCAGAGCCCACGTGCTTTTTGGTCAGCACCAAAAGACACTTGGGCTCTGGGAACGAGATTGAATTTCTCATTGTTTTCCGCCAATCATAATCCAGAATTAAGATGTGTAATTTGCACTGGTGCTACACTTTTTGCACCGGTGTTACACTTTTTGCACTATACAAGTGAAGATATGAAATCTGATACATTTGAGCTGCGGAGAATGATATGAAAACGTGATTGATCATCGTAGTTATACAAACAACTTAAGCAGTTTTTGCACTGGTGTTACAGTTGAACTGCACTGCTCTCAACCAATCAGAATCGAGTGATTTTTTTCGTACGATAATTTTTCTAAAGACATCCGTGACAGAAGTACCGGATCCACTCGCTGTAGAGGATCTAATCAGCTATAAGTTGAATAATTGACTTTGCATACGACATCGGTAAACTACCAATTTCTCATAGACGAGGAGTAATAAAACTCGTTCCCAAGAAAGAAACAGACCTTAAAAATCTTAAAAATTGGCGACCTTGACCTCTTTTAAAGTGCGATTACAAAATGGCCGCAAAGTCAATCGCAAATAGAATTCAAGCTACTCTCCCAAAACTCATCAACAATGACCAGGCAGGATTTATCAAAGGCAGGTTTATTGGTGAAAGTATACGTTTGATCGATAGTATCATTCACTACGCAGCTAACAAAAATATCCCTGGTTTGATTCTGCTTTTAGACTTCAAAAAAGCCTTCGACAATCTCGAAGGGCCATTTATAGAAAACACCTTACAACACTATGGCTTCGGCCTCTCGATCCAAAAGTGGATACGAACTCTTTATTGTGATATTGAAAGCTGTATAATAAGCAACGGGTGGAGGAGCGATTGTTTTAAAGTTGAAAGAGGGGTGAAACAAGGCTGCCCTTTATCTCCATATTTATTTATTCTTTCCGTCGAAGTTCTAGCTAACGCAATTCGACGGGACCCTAGTATTAAATTAGCCAAAATGAAATCAAATTAAGGCGCGGGTAAACATGAATAGGAGTGAATTTTGAGGTAACATTGAAAGGGAATTGTTAGGATTAAAATGAGTTGGAAACACTACCAGACAGTTGACCTCCTCCAAAAAGAGCCCCAGGTTGGTAGGGGACTGTTTGGTATCCGTCTACTAATTCTTCACTTCAAATTTCAATTTTCCAAATCCATCAAATCTTCAACATTTCATATTTTGCCCAATTTAACCTACCCTTTGAGGAAAAAAAATCTCTTTCCCAAAATCCCCCAGAATTTACATAAAACCGCCAAACAGGGTTAAATGAAAAAAGCAGAGAGATTTAGCGTCGCTTGAAACGTGACCGAGATGTTGGCAGAACGGCCTTGTTAAGTGACGTCAAAACAGCCTTCACGTGTACCCCCGCCTTAAGTCAACATGCAGATGATACCACGTTAATTCTAGACGGCTCACAAGACACGCTTGAAGCCTCGCTCGACGTTATAGAAAAATTCAGCAACATATCTGGCCTCAGACTTGACAACAAAAAAACCGAAGCGTTATGGACAAGGTCAAAGGCGAGCAGCTCAGAACTCTTGTGTCCAGAAAAAGATTTCAAATGGCAAGAGTTCAAAATTAAAACACTAGGAGTCTGGCTCTCAATAGAACCTGAAATAACTATGATTCTAAATTTCGAAGAAAAACCCGGAAAAGTTCAGAAAGTACTTAAAAACTGGCAGTATCGGAGATTAAGCTTACTTGGAAAAATCACTATATTAAAAGGCCTAGTTGCCTCCCAGTGAATTGGTTAATGTCTTTTCTCCTTTGCGAACAAACCACCAAGCTATCAAAGAATTGAACGAAGCTTTCTATCATTTCCTATGGAACAGGCAACCCGAGAAGATTAAAAGAAACGTCGTAATTAACGAGTACCACGATGGTGGGCTTAAAATGATTGATCTTTTCTCATTCAATAAATCTTTAAAAACTATCTGGATCAAAAAATATCATGAGAAAATAAACATGAGAAA
>CM042749.1:6127228-6158543 GCA_022496165.2 Catalaphyllia jardinei
TTTTTTTGACCTAGAACTCGGCAGATACGGAGGGGTGGGGGGTGGGGGAAGCTGTGTTTTTTGGGTAACCTAGACAAAAAAGATACGAAAACCACTTTCAAACTTCTGATATATTTGTTAACGAAATACTGCTGATTTGGGCCGAGGTAAATTTTAATAATAGCATCTCTTCCATAAAAAAAAAACACAGCGTCCCTGGAATAATTCTTTGATAAGAATTGACCACAAACCTGTATCGCCGCCGCCTGGTTAGCTCAGTTGGTAGAGCGCCAGTCTGCTGTGCGGGAGGTCGAGGGTTCGAGCCCCAGACCGGACCAACACTAACTGAGGAGAATGTGCTGCCTTTGTAATTATATCTGCAAATGGTTAGACATTCAAGTCTTCTCGGATAAGGACCATAAACCGTAGGCCCCGTCTCCTGCATCTTCAGCGTTACATGGTTAGCAGGGGACGTTAAAGAACCCACACACTCATCGAAAAGAGTAGGGCACGTAGTTCCCGGTGTTGTGGTCTATCTCTCTGGTATTTCTGGATAGGGTAGGGTGGAGCACCTCGCATAGGACCTGAGTCCTGTTCGTGCTCCTTCCCTCTGGGCAGGTTTGCCCAGTAGAAGAGACAAACCAGATGTCTCGTAAAGAAGAAAAAGAAGTTTCGAGAATTGTTTGCCAAAGGAATTTTGACAGTCGAGTCTCTTATAAAAGACGAGACCTGTTTCCTCTCCTATACAGAGTTTTTAAACAAATATCATTGCAAAAGTTGCCAACTTGCTTTCAGCGGGATTATTGCAATGTTAAAGACAATAAGGGTGAGATTCAAGGAAAATATTGACAGTCTAGAAACTGTTGAGATTGAATCTCACTAAAGCTTTCCAAAAAACGAAGAAACCAAGCAATTTAAAGTACGGAAATCTCGTTGCAACAAAGAGTAAAAAACCGAGAGCTTCCCAAACAAAATGGTACAGAGAATGCGACCTCAATGAGGAAGAATTAGATTGGAAAAAACATTTCAGCCTCCGAGAACATGCACGAAAAGTACCAAAATTATTATTTTCCAATTTAAATTTCTTCATAGCCAACGTCTGTCTACAAATTCATTTGTGTATAAGATTGCAATTAAAGATAATGATCTTTGCAGCTTTTGTAAGGAAGAAACAGACACTTTTTCTGGCAATGCAAGGCGACTTTCTGGCAATGCAAGGTGACTTCTCATTTCTGGGGAATCTTTTTTCAGTGGCTACAATCATGCTCTTTAATTCAGAAGGGTAATCATCTTGCCATGACCACTGCTTTAGGGCTGAAACCAGACAGTTCAGATACTATATTTGGAAGTGTAAGTTGAGAGATGAAATTCCCAATCTTCCACAATTTTTGCTCCTCTTGAAAAAAACTTACGAAATCGAAACAAACGAACTCAACCTCCAGCCTGAAAAATGGAACCTCTCCTTGGCCACCTTTAAGGGGTTAGGAGCGAAATTAAAAATTGCAAACCTCAAACCACGTGACCTTATCAGCGATATTATCGACATAGTGACCTATTTATGCTTGTTCAAACATGTAATTAGATTTTGTAGTGTATTAAATAATAGTATGTGATAGCAATCAATAACAATAGATAATTATAAACAACGTAAAAAGTGTATGTAAATACGGCATATTAATGCAACTCAACCTTTTAACTCGAAGCTGCAAGTAGTGAACTGTAGAATTGTTTAAAGGGGGTAAGTTTCTAAAGAAACTGTAGTGCTGCGTCGGCGGGAGTATTACAAGATAATTTGGTTTTATCAACTGAGTTGATAATGTGAATTGGCCACCGTAAAGAGATTCGGAAGCTGACGTTTCGAGCGCTAGCCCTTCGTCGTTTGTTAGATTGTATTACAGTATGTAGGTTGTAATGTGTAGGTACGTAATGCGTAGTTCTGTTATGTAATTTTACTGAATCTGTAATTGTTTGTGAAAAATGAATAATAGACGAAAATTAGAAAAGCTGATTACACAGTAAAGGAATTTAGAAAACAGTCCTAAGAAAGCATGCGCGCTGATTGGTTAAAAATATTGTTTGTATAACTCGATGGAGACAGAACTAGCGCGCGCTGTTGACGTAGTGATGGCGCGAGCAAAGAGAATTTACATTTTGTTAATCAAAGTTTACAAGTTGTTTTCCTTTTTCTCGTCGTGTTGTTTTCTAAAAGAAATAGAAAACATGTACTCGGTGTTTGTATCGAGTTATACAAACACTCGCGAAAGTGTCGGAGAACTCGAAAAAGCTGTGGAAATACTCGCCTGCGGCTCGTGTTCCCACAGCATTTCTTGTTCTCCCAAACTTCCACTCGTGTTTGTATAACTCTATTGAAACACGGTACATGTTTTCTATTTTAAATATTTTCCAATATTTCGGGAGGCACGACCTTCCTTCTTCAGGGTGTTACAGAGAATGAACACCTTGAGGGAGGAAGGCCGTGCCTTCCGAAATATTGGAAAATATATTCCTATACTGTGTAATCAGCTTTGCTCATTTTCTATAAAACCAATTGAAAGGCTGACCGGACGGCTAAAAATGTTAAATTTAATGCCCAATATTTCGGTTAGACAGGACTAACCTTCCTCAGGGGCTACAATGAAGCAATTTTCGTCTATTAATGTTTTCGTGTATTATTATTCAAGATATTTTAATATTTCCAGGAGCTCCTGATATTTCCTGTTGCGACGTTTCATGACATGAATTGAGATTTGCTGCGACGGTGTCGTCATTTAAATACCATCCCAGCGCCATCATGCTGTTGATTTCATTGAAAGACTTATAAGAGACGAGTTAAAATTATTGGCCTCCAAAAAGGACGCCTCATCGGGCACGCGCTTCCGTGGCTGATCGCCAGGCAATCTTCATGGCAATCTTTGTAGCGTTGTACTTTTGTCCTGCTTGGCAGACTTGTCTAACACCTTTCCACTAATCGTATGTGTTGTTGTTTCTCCCAACGAAAATTGCGTTGTGACCGTGTCATCTGGGGACAATTTAAATATCGTATAGGCCCTGGGGTGGCCCTGGGAACTACTACAAGTTTACGACGCCAAGAACTGGTACCGAACACGGCACTTACAAAAAGAACATGGCGGACGAAGACGAAGTTGAGGTACTTTGTGCTTTTATTTTGAAATAAATTACGATTGTTCCAAGATGTTCAAGATTTTTTCTAGGTTACTGGTGAACTGTTCATTTTGAATCGAGTGAACACCATTTGAGGTCTTTTTGTTTGCAGGACGAATCCGAGTCAAACCAGACAGAAACCACAGGAAAACGAAAAAGACTGTTCCATAAGGAATGTAAGTTGGAAGAGGAATTTTATTTATCCATTTTCAGCAGATCTTTTATATCAACGTTGTTTACTTGTTGTGGATGTTTGATATAGCCTTACATGAAAAGCATAGAAACTATAGCCACAGATAGCACCTTGCCAGAAAAAAGCGTTCGTGAGAGATGTCTGCGTATGGAAGGTTAACAATGTAGCGCGGGCCACTCACGGAAGGTGTACGCCTTCAGGAGGAAGTTTCTTTAAGTGGAGCTCTGAGTATATCTGGTAGTCACTAAATAACCTTCCTTTTGTTTTCAGTAAGATGCATGATGTTTGGTTTTGGTGATGATCAAGTACCTTTCACTGAATCTGTGGATTTGCTGGAAGATCTTGTTGTAGAATACATCACAGAAATGGTTAGAAAACAAGACTTTGTACTCGTATGTAGTCTTATGTGCCAGTAAATTGCAAAACCGCCCTCGTTAAGCTCTGTACAGTGGGGAATTTGACCCAAAATGAGGCCCGCCTGGTGGGGCATTTGACTTTCCTGTCAAAACGAACGAATTGACCGGTACATTACTGTGAGGAAAGAAATCACCAATTCCATACAGCTTTCCTTACTTAAGGATGTATAATTATATGCCACTTAAGGATAAAATGACTTTCACAAATGGCTGATTTGTTGACGATCATGTTACCAAGAAATTAACGAATACCATTGTATTTAATGGAAAGAGGTTGTGCCTGAATACCAAGCACAAGGGAACTGTAATGCTCAAACCAGAATAAGACAGCCTCTTAAAATGTTTTCCAACCCATCAGCTAGCTAATAGTCTGCAAGAGAACCCATAAAAATGTAAGGTAAGTTGATGTTGTTGCCAATGCAACCAATTTTTTTTAACTTTTCATGAATGCATTTCACTGAAATACCTTTGCTGGTGAATAAATCTGAAAACTGGCCCCAGGTTTTTTTTTCCTGAACATTGAGCCCTGACATAGAATATTAGTGCAGTAACAACTTTGTTATATTTGAAATGAACCCATCTTGAACACAAAATAACATTCACTATGTATTTTCTCCAGACACTAAAGGCTATGGAAGTTGGTAAAAAAGGGAAGGTGCATGTTGAGGATATAGTCTTCCTGATCAGAAAGGATCCTAAGAAATACGCCAGAGTCAAAGTGAGGATTTGCCTTGTGATGGCAGATTTATTTGTCTATTGATAGATTCTTCCTTCTTTTTCATTGCACTTAAACTAAGACTGATCCAACAAACGCATTATATCGCATAGATGAATTTTAAAAGAATTAAATTGAAATCTGACGTTATTTTCAAAAATTTTAAATTGCTACTCATTAATATTTCTGTTCTTTAGGATCTATTGACTATGAATGAAGAACTGAAGAAAGCAAGGAAAGCTTTTGATGCTGAAAGTTATGGGGAAATGGTGTAAAGTTTAGAGGGATATTCTGAGAATTTTAAAAGAAACTGCCTCATGAAATATAACAATAACAACAGTGTCATACAAACAGGTACTTGATCAAGGGCAAGTTCCTTACAAACCATTTGGATGTGTCCCTAAATGTTCAGCTGTAATGTTTAAAAGTTGTCTAAGTTATTTCTTGGCTGGATAGTATCAACATAATTTGATACCATTACCATTGATATTTTTGCTGAAGAGTACAGCAAAAGTCACACCAAGCATTCATCTGCATACATTAGTTTTAAGACTGCCAGAAAGAACATATTGTTTCATACATGTTAATATTGAGTCCTTCTTTCAACACCTGTGGTTTAATCTGATTTTCAAATGTATGGAAAATCATTAAAAATACATCTTAGCTTATCATATGTTCAACTCTCTTGGTGTTTGGTTGTGCAATGTTACACTGTCAATTTCATATTTTATATTTGAATTTTGTTTTGTGATAGGTATTTTTTTCGCAGTTGTGCACACATGTAACTCTGAGTAAAAGTTTCCCAATAAAATAACTTTCAGATTTCATTTTTTAAATACTGTTATGTTGTCATTCATGTGTCAAAATGGTTGCTAATTAAAACTCGGCTATCATGCCTGATTAATAAAAGATCTCATTGCATGATTATAAGAAATCTTTTAAATGGTCTGGTCATTATATCCTAGAAAATTGTCAGTTTATGCTTATTATATAATAAATCCAATATACCATACCTATATAGTCAGTGGTTTAAATTATTGTTAAGTTATGGTAATCCCTTCCCTGCATCATGGATTCACATATATCGTGTCATTTCAGTAGGATAGCTCAGTTTCACTGCCGCTCACACTGCAAGCATGGCCACCATAGGCGTCAAGCAAATCGTTTTTCGCATTTTTTTTTCTATTTTTGAGTTGCGAGGTATAATGAAACACTTAATGACTGGCCCCTCGGGAAACAGTGAGTTTTGTTTCCCCAAGAACACTGAGGGTTGAGGGGAAACAAAACTCACTGTTTCCCTTAAGGCCAGTCATTAAATGCTTAATATTTCGAGACGAAGCCACATCAGCCTTAGCTGGTTTTCATGTGGATCCTCCATCCTGGTCGGATTGGAATTTGAATGTTGGTTTTTGTGGAGGAAGGAAAACCAGAGAACCCTGAGAAAAACCAGCAGAGCAAGACCAGAACTAACAACAAACTCAACCCATACATGTACATAACGCAGGGCTGGAATCAAACCAAGGACCCTCACCACTGTGTCATTCCTGCTTGATGTCTTAAATGTTGAATGTCCCAAGAAATTTCCATAACCCTCCAACAGAAACACACCTCATTGCTCTGGGAACTGCTGGAATTGCACAATATCAAAACAAGTAAAGTGGCATACTCGTAACAGGTGTAACACACAATTTTATTGTGCAAAATAATGTTAGGCATACTCATGAGTTCTTTACACATCAAATATTCCTTTATATATACAGTTTTCACTCAATTCAGTTTTCCTCATAAATATACTCTATACAAGTTCTAAAATATTAATATTTCATATTTGTTAAAAGAGTCTTCAAATTTATTTGTCTTCTCATTTACTTGGAACTCTTTTCATTTTCCTTTTTGCCCAAACTGATGACATCAGATGTGTTGATCCAATTCCGCAATTGTCTGAAAAAAAAATTATGGAAATGCTTATAGAACATAATTCCTTCTGAAAAAAATGGTTTATTTGTTTATAGGGGAAGTTATAAACAACCTCTAGTAACTGACTGAGAGAAGAAACGCTTTTTTTTTAATCTTGTAGACTTGTAATGTAATTATTACAACTATTATTTATTTTTATTTGCTCTTTAATGTATTTATTTAATTGTGTGTGTGTATGAGTCTGTGTGTTAGAGAGCTTATACAGTGTCAGTTTAGGTAGCCTGCCTAGAATAGCTTTGCTAACTGCGGGCTACAAAGGCCTTTTTTTCTGTAATGTCAAAGTAAAGTCAATGTTGTTGTTGTATCTACTAATTAAAAGAAGATCCAAAATAGAAGTTATACTGCTTTGTTTTTGAACAAAAGTATTTACATCCAAATGTTGAGATTAACTTTAAGGCAATGCTGCCATGTCTTTTCAACAAAGATTTCTTGTAAGATTGTATTGGGACTACATGTAGTAGTGGTCAAAACTAGTAGAGAGAAACACTACTATTGCTTTGATAATCCTCTTCCATCAGATGCAACAACAAAGAAATTAGTGACTTCAATTGCTCCCTCTCCTTGTTCAATGCTGTATCAGAAGGTTGCCTACACACCGGGCATGGGTTATGGAGCACAGCAATAATGTTAAGGAAGAGGGGAAAAAAAAGACTATCTACAATCTGATAAGTGTTAAGTGTCGCAACAATCCTGTGCAGGATTGAGACTTGGAAAAAGAAAATTGTGAGCCAATAATATGAGATAATTCAGCATATTTTCCAAGAAGTCCCTTTGTTAACTGTAATGATTGAAGACTTGGCTCCTCTAGAGGGGATACATGCATGTATATTGCACTGGAAATGGCTGAATTTACAAGCAATTATTAAATGGAATGGTACAGGGATATTAAGGGCAAACTAAGACAAAAAGAATCCATAATATTGATATACCTAGCATCATTTTCTTTAACTTTTGACCTGTCCAGTAGCGAATTTAGTTCTTGCTCAAGCTCCTGAGATATGTGGACAAAAGCACAAATTAAAAGCAGTGAGTCACTGAATGGGAGGAGTGGGTGGGAAAAGGAATGATTGGACTGGCCTGATATTTTCAATAGGCCCTTTGGATGATCCGGTCACATTATATGGAATAAATTATGCTGGGATGCAAGTTATACAGCCAGTGGGACTTTCAAAACAAAGGAAAGTCTGGCTGGACTGGTACAAGTTCCTTTGTTTTGAAAGTTCCACTGTGTAACTTGCATCCCAGCATAATTAATTGTGCAAAGAATCTAATTATAGTATTTCCCTTGAAGGTTTGAGTTACTGGGAGTTGACTGTATGTCTCAGTGGTACACTCCTTTGTATTCAAGTGTTATTTTCATAACATGAATAAAGATGACAGTACAGGTGTACACTACAGCAAGACCTGTATTTACGGACACTCACTGGTGCCCGCAGGGTGTCTGTTAAACAACAACAACGACGACAACAATCTTTATTTGTACTCACACATACTTGCTTTAAACTACAAAAAGTTACACAGTTGAACAAAATTTTTTAAAGTAAAATTGGAGTACTAGCTGCCTGGAATAACCATAAGGGCTAGCGGAGCCAGGCAGCCAGTTAACATCATCATTAAATAAAATTAGAATAGAGGCCAGGAAGAAGATTGAAGCACAAATGCACACACAAGAAAAAAAAAAAGAAGAGGAAAAACGAAACAGTATTTATATGGCATGAAGGAAGTCTAAAATAGTAAAAATTATATATGAATACAAGCATTAATTTAAGAGCACAGAATATCTACGGCAACTAGTAACAGCTATATATTAAACTATAAAAGAAGTACTTAGAGAGGTGACAGAAATTAACAAAAGACTAGTTTACAGGTCAATTAAAAATCAAATACGACTGCTAATAAGAACAGGAACAGGTTGTGCAATAATAGGGAGTCTGAGCTAGACCTTAAGAAGTAAAAAGCTCTTGAAGTGTCCGCTTATTGCAGGTTTTGTGAAACAAAATGGCTTAATATTGGTGTCCACATTGGCTTAACAGAGGCGTCGGCTGAATGCACATTTATTTTACAGTAAATGTGGGAAGACTTCAGCCGGTGTCCACTTGATAGAGAGTGTCTGCTTAATATGGGCTTCACCTAATACAGGCTTTACTGTAGAAGTCTTCTTCTCACCTCAATTGTTTGCTCCAGAAACTCATTCTGCTTGCTTAATTTTTGTATGTCCACCTAATATTGGAAATAATTGAGTTATTCAGCGATACATAATACATGTAGAACACATAAAAATTAATAATGATATAATATTATTATCATGCTGTTATACACAGTGGTCATATCAATTTCAGCCAATCAAATTCGTGAATTTGGTATTCCCAGTTCTTATGAGACAGGCCCATATAATAAATTGGTGTCTAATATCTACTTTGTATAAGGATCCAATTTCATAGATTGTACCTCTGTTTCCTTAATACACTGTTCAAGATGTTGACATACAGTAATGGGTACACAGTACTCCTTCTGATGTCTCTTAATGTCATCAATAGTATCAAGCTGAGCTAAAATCTAAAAGGGAAAAGAAACAACCTGTAAATCATAATTAACAGGAACTCATATTACTGGGCATCAAAATTAATCTGTTCTGTGGTGCAGTCAGTGATAGTGCAAGATCTTCGTGGAGCTTGGAAAATACTTCTGCAGTCTTTTTCCTTTTTTCCAAACATCTATTAAGTTAACTTTCTATGTGTTTTCCTAGTCAGTAAATCCAAAACATTAATATTTTTTCTAAAATGAACTTATGAACTTAAGGGTTTACGCTATTAGCAGCTGCTTCTCTTGCGACTTCTCTCAATTCTCCTTGTTCATCTGTGACAACATATTAAACAAATAACTTATCGAACAGCAAAAACTAATTACCATCACCAATGCAACATGCAGTGCAAATGTAACCAAGTTAAAATAACTACCTGGGCATGTAATTCTTCTACTTGTTCTTCAAGGTCTTTTGGGACGTCTTCAATATGAACTGAGACCTTGGTTTGGGGCTCTAAAAAAAATTAAAGATGATTGGAAATAGCTATAGGTAAGTATGTTATCTTTTTAAAGCATAATTTTGAGGAGCCCACATTTAAAAGATAAAAAATACTGACTTTTTCTTTGACAATTTACTAGGCAAGGTACATGTTTGTCACAACTTTTCAGCCTCTGAAAGAAGTTGTATCAAAGCAAAGATTGACCTTGCACAAGTTTGCTTTAAAATTACTGTTAACTTTTGCACATGAACATCTATGAGCCAAACAAAACAAACTGGAAAAAAAAAAAACTGAATGAGATGGCATGAAATCGTCCAACATTTTTTAAACAAAAACATGCAAAAGTGAAACTCTGCTACCAAACACCTGCTGTCCAACATCAACTCACCTCTTGTGAGCAGGTACTTCTTTGGTCCAGCCAAATCACACACAAACACTAAATGTTTAAGCTACCACAACCAGACACCTCTTCTTAGTTTTGTGGAGTTCAGTTGTACTGTAGTTTATTTTGAAATTGAAATGCTCTTTCTCTGACTTACAAACTGAAGTTTACATCAACAGTACAAGTTACATCAAAACAAATTTCTAACCAACTGGAATATTAGCTTCTAACTCTTCCGCTGCTTTTTGTTCCTCTTCTTGAAGGAGTTTTGTCAATCTGTTGAGAAATCAAATCAGACAGATCACTTTTCAAATAAGCACAACAAATTCATAGAATAGATAAAATTGATTCACTGATGCACTCTGCCATTAAGGTTGTTATTATAGACCTTTGCAGGTGTCTGTAGCCAAAATACTGTAAGCCTATAGTTTTAAACAAATAAATCTTTAAAGTGCCTATGGAGTAAAAAACAATTGCTGCTTATTTGAAAGGTTTTTCAAAGTAAAAAAGGCACCAGAAGCGTACATCACAAAAGAAACAGAATGACACCTACTATGTTGTTGCCATGGCAACACTCTCAGCTCCCATCTCTGTGAAAAACCAGATATCCCCATTTGCAATCTTCTAAAGTGGGACAGAGAGTCTAGCTTGGCACACAAATGGTTTCCATATTGCCTTAACTATCCCCATTAGATTGTTGGGAGTGGATGATGCTTGTTTAGGATAAAATCTGGGAATTTTAGTCTTAATAAACACAGCGACCAGCGACGACAGGTGTCATTTTACCTCTTTTGTGATGTGCAGTCCTGATGCCATGTTTGAAGAACGCCGCTGTAATATTTCTAGAGAGATTCTGGATTGTGTGTTGTACGCTTTTAGTGAAACCACCCACGACATCATCACTTCACTCGCAAAAACGTAAATATCTTTAAAACGAAAAAAGATAATCTAAAAAGAAAAACACCATTCTTCTATACTTTGAAGGCCTTTCAAATAAGCAGCAATTATTTTTTACTTCATGGGCACTTTAAAAAAGACCTCCCCAGATACAACTAATGAATTGATTGGGTATTGAATTTGGCCAGTCACAACCACCCAAAAATAACTATGGATGGATACATATGGACTTGTTAACATCAAGATTTTGCCCATTGGACTATTTCAATGAGGGTTATTATTTTATCTACATGTACCTTGCATTTTCTTCTAACAGATGTCTTGCTTCCTTTTCCAGAGTTTCAACTCTCTTTTCTTCATCCTTCAGTTTATCCGAGCTGGATGGATTTTCTGAGAGACTGTCAATGTGATGGTAAAGTACTTTGTGTTGTGATGGCTTTTGTGTGTCTAACAAGTATGACATGTAGCTGTCATATTCATCCTGTGAGTAAAACAACAAATATGTTTCCCATAAATAAATCACTACACATGTCATTGTCACCATTTTTTCCGCATGGGGAAACCTTTGCCTGTAGTACTTATCACAATTTTCATAGGTCTCAACATTTTTCATTAAACACTTCAGTTCACAGTCAAGTACTCACTTTAATCTTTCTCAAAAGAGGACCAAATGTCTTGGACTCTTCAATGATCTCAGTAAAACATCTGTTGTATATTTGAAGTCTGTGAAAGTTTGGTCCCCTCTGACTTCCTGCTTCCAGCGAGGATAGTTGCTACAATTGGCAAAAAACACAATTAGTTACTAATAAAAAACGTAATATTTCTTTCAAACATATATATGTCTCCTGTCTTAACTGGCCTAGAGTAGCAGATTTCTGTTCCAGCCTGTACTTATATATTCTATTTTTCAGCAACAATAAAGTTAACAATAAATAAATTGAAGGCCTTCATGCAAAAAGGGCGTATATCGGTTTTTGGCCAATTTTCATTTTTTGCAAGATCAAGCTAATTTATGACAGACTGACTTGTTTTGACATGAAACAAATCCTTCTATAATTGTTTTGATCGATTTGTGCTTTGCTCTCCAGAAATCACATATGCAAAAAAACTCAGTTTTGCATGAAGCTGCATCTTAATGAGCAAATGTTTCGAAGGCAGACTTCAATGTGATGCGAACTTAAATGATTACTTTTAGCAGCTTTGACAGCACTTTTATTTTTAAATAGATGTTTTGGTTTGTAAAATAAGTAGAGAAACAGACCAAAAAAAAAAACTAAGCGACCTTTTGTATTGAGCCGGTGTCACGACAAAACAAATTCACGTCCGCTCCGTTCAGCGACTTAATTGCTTGCGCTAACAAAGCAGCAGTAACTTATCAGTGTAACCTAAGTGAAACAAAAGGTTTCTTTTGTTTTTCATTGAACAAAAGGTCTCCAGAGGAAAACTGAGTTTTATTGCATACGCTATTTCTGGAGAACGAAGCGCAAATCCACCAAGACAATTACAGAACGATGCATTACATGCCAAAACAAGTCAGTCTGCCAAAATTTAGCTCGGTCCCACAACAAAATGAAAATCGGCCAAAAACCGATATATGCCCTTTTTGCACAAAAGGCCTTTAATTTTAATGCCACTACAGTATTCTTTCCCAAAACAATAGAGAGGCATATATTGGCTGAGATTTAAATAACAGCTGTATCCACAATTGAAGGGCTGAGTGCAAAACCATGCTAAGTGATGATCTGAGGTTTTTTCTTTTTTTCTGCAAAAGTGCCTGAAATTTTGCATGCCGTTTTCAATTGAATAGAAAAACATCACCCTGTATTTTTTCCACTGGATTGCTCGTCATCTTTGAAATATTACGTATGCGAAATATTACGTATGCAAAATTTTGATTTCACATCATCAGCGTTCAGGTTTAGGGTTATTGCTTAGGGTCACTGCTAGCATTAGCGGTTATGGGTCGAGGTTAGGGTTAATGTTCAGGGTCAAGGTTAGTGCTTAGAATTAGGGCTAGCGCTCAGGGTTAGGGTTAGCGCTAGCGCTAGCGGTTATGGGTCCAGGTTAGAGTTAACGCTCAGGGTTAGGGTCAGTGCTTAGAGTTAGGGCTAGCGCTCAGGGTTAGGGTTATTGCTTAGGGTTAGCGCTAGCGCTAGCGGTTATGGGTTGAGGCTAGAGTTAACGTTCAGGGTTACAGTTAATGTTCAGGGTTATTGCTTAGGGTTAGGACTAAGGACTTTGATTTTACTTAGAGAACAGTGAAAAGTTCATTTCACGCAGCACATAAGCTCAAAAACCTCCACTTCAGGTCAAAATAGGCTAGAATGTTGATTTCATGTTAAGGCCTGACGACAAGACTGTTAATTTCACATAAAAACAAGCAAGGTCTTCATTTCACGCAGCGCGTAAGCTCAAAAATCTCGACTTCAGGTCAAAATAGGTTAGAATGTTGATTTCATGTTAAGGCCTGATGGCGAAGCTGTTGATTTCACTTAAAAATGAGCAAAATTTTTATTTCACATAGCGCGTAAGGGTTAAAAACCTTGACTTCAGGTCAAAATAGGTTAAAATGTTGATTTCACGTTAAGGCCTGATGGCAAGGCTCTTGATTTCACTTAAAAACAAGCAAAATCTTCATTTCACGCAGCGCGTAAGCTAAAAAACGTCAACTTCAGGTCAAAATAGGTTAGAATGTTGATTTCACATCAAGGCCTGACGGTGAAGCTGTTGATTTGACTTAAAAATGAGCAAAAATCTTCATTTCACGCAGCGCGTAACCTCAAAAACCTCGACTTCAGGTCAAAATAGGTTAAAATGTTGGTTTCACGTTAAGGCCTGACGGCAAGGTTCTTGATTTCACTTAAAAACAAGCAAAATCTTCATTTCACGCAGCGCATATGCTCAAAAACGTCCACTTCATGGCGTGAGGGCGATTTCACTTAGAGAACAACAAAATATTAACCTCCTGTGACGTATAAGCTCAAAAATGTAGGGCTGACAGATTAACAGATTAACCCTTCTGTGCAACATACAGGTCTCCATACATCTATATGGCCGCTGATCCCAGAAGTTTAACACTACAAATCATACTGATTTGAAATAAAATCAATGCAACCTGGATCACAGATCTATGTTTCAATCGATCGCATCTTGTTGGCCATTATTATGTTGAAATAAAAAAGGAAAAACCAAGCTCTGAAATTAGTTTAAGTGTAAGTTAATAAATTTTGCCCGTCTCTTGTCTTGTCTTGTCTTGTCCTGCAGAACATGATCGTAATGCATGCCGGGAAAGTTCTTTACACCTTGTGCGCGGGTAAACATGGCGGACGATACAAGACAAATAAACATTATAAGTCTAAAAGCAGTTCTCACTTTCCATACTTTGATGCTAGCAACGCTTGGCAAATGAGCCACAACTCACGACAAGGTTTTTTTCTTGGGCAAGAACTGCTCTTGACTTTCCTGCGCCGATAAGAGACTTATCAGTTGCGTTGGAAGTTACAGAACACATTTTGCTTCTTTAAAACGTGCTGGTGACTTACGGGTTTATTAAGGCTTTATGATGTCTCTCAACCACCAGGCAGGCTACAAGGTACTTAAAAACAATGCTTACGGTATTCGTCGCAAGAGCTGTAATGCATCACTTCTCTTTGCTTTGATGCTTGATCGAAATGCATGTGTTGTGTTTCAAGTCACAATAACCTCTATAAAAACTCTCCCCAGTTCCAGCTTCATTCGGAATTTTTTTTAAATAGATATCTTGATTTTTGAAAGAAGTAAAGAAACAGAGCGAAAAAAAATTTGAGCGACCTTGTATCGAACCGGTCTCATGGCAAAACAAATTTGAATCCGGCACATCTAGCCAGCACCTTATCTACTTGTGCTAACAAAGCAATAGTAAGAGATTAAGGTATTATAGTGACTTCATCCTTCAGCGAAACAAAAGGTTTCTTTTGTTTTCCGTTTAACAAGATCTCCAAAAGATGCCACTTGGAAAACTGAGGGTTGTTTGCATACGTTATTTCTCCGAAAAGGAAGAGCAAACCAACGAAAAAAATACAGGGTGTTGTTTTTCTGTTCAATTGAAAACGGCATGCAAAATTTCAGGCGCTTTTGCAGAAAAAAAGAAAAAAGATCGTCACTTAGCATGGTTTTGCACTCAGCCATTCAATTTAATTAACCATCTCCTACATAACTGCTTGTACTGGTTGAGGAATGGCTACCTTTTCAAGCTTGTGTTCCAAGTTTCGTACATTCTTTTCTCCCGTGAGCACTCCTCGATCATGAGCATCTCCAAGATGCATTACCCGGTCACCAAACCTCTTGAAGCTTGCAAACTGGTCTGCCTTTGTTGGGTAACTCAAGTAAGTCTCAATAAATGCTTGGCGTACATCTTCTGGTCTTGACTTCTCTTGGAAGCTACCAGCTGAGAAACATACATGTTAATGGATGACTAATTGCTCAAATTTGCCTGCCTATTAGTGAATGAGTTTCTAACATCATTTATGACAAATGGATTATAAATGATGTCACATACTACATGTAAACAAAAATTACATCACCTTCTACTAAATAAATAGTATCTTGCCTGATTATTAGGTCATATGCTATACTCATGCAAAAAATAATATAATTATGTGTTCTATGCTTGATACTGAGATATATCAGTTAAACATGTAGCATCCCTTGTAATTTTAGTATAATCATTCTTTGTATTCAGAAAACAAAAACTTAGTACAAAATGTTTCTATTCCTACCTTTGGTTTTTGCCACTGGTATCATTATTTCTGGTAGACGCAACTCCTCGACATGTATTTTGTCTTTGGTAAGCCTGCCTGATATTTCTGCATCTGTGTCATCTCCTGAGGCTGGTCTTGATTCTGGTTCTGCCAAATACCAAACAATGGTAGAATTCACCAAAAAGTGACAAAAAGTACCTACAATTGAATGGCTTTGTGCAAGACGGTCGTAAGTGACTTTTTCGGGTAAAAATTTTTTTCCTTCAAAAGTGCCTGAATTTTTGCATGTGCTTTTCAATTAAGTAGTAAAAGATTCCCATGTAATTTTTTTGGGTGGTTTGCACTTTGCTTCTGAGAAAAACGAAGTCAAAATATCGAAGTGTGCACAAAGAACGCAACAAAGTGGAAAAAGTAGAGAATTTTAGCCAAAAAAAGATACAGGAGAATGTTTTTCTGCTTTATTGAAAAGCACATGCAAAAATTCAGGCACTTTTGAAGGAAAAAAATTTTACCCGAAAAAGTCACTTACGACTGTCTTGCACCAAGCCATTCAATTGTGGACAAAAGTCCTTGGGACACTCATGTAAAGTAATGAATTATCTGTGTTTTACAACTGATGTTTGAAAAAAGCGCTGCTATCATTTCAAAAGCGCCTTGCCACTCCCTCTCCCCACCCAATACAATGTTGATGTTGTGGTTTGAATTTATTTTTGGTTTAATTTTTGTTAAACCAGTTTAAATTTTTTAAACTGGTTCATATTTTTCAAACTAGGTTGAAATTTTTAAACCAGTTTAATTTTCAATTTTGAGCAGAATGTGAGCATGTGTCTTAGTAATTTGGGTTAAGCACTCAAGTTAGTGATTAGACCTAAGCACTTATTTAAAATGGTTAGCTTTGATGTTAGGCTGGGAACTTTGCATATGACTTAGTAGTTTGGGTTGAGCTCTCAGTTGAGTGATTAGGCCTAATTACTTATTTGGAATTGCTAAGCTTCTTAGTAATTAAGACAAAGTTCATGTATGAATAAATTAAAATTTTATATGTACTTATGAATAAATTAAAATCTATATGAGAGGGGCTTAGGGTGAAGAACTGATAATTAAAACAAGTGTGAGAGCTCTTGAATCCATTGTTTTCATGGTCAAGTGGCAATGACAGTGGTAAGCAGATCCAGATGTTGGCGGTTCAAATCCAGGTGAGTACAAAATAGGAAGAAAAAAGTAAAACCTGCTGTCAATTAGTGTTCATGCTTAATGGGAATTTGAGGGAAGGGGTAGAGTAGCTGGTGGATATAATAAATCAGGAGCAACCCAGTGAGAATAGGAGAGAATAGGATAGAGGAAGGTAAAGAGAGATTTCTCCTATTTTACAGATAGTTGCATTGACCAAAAAAAAAAATAATAAACTGGTTTGAAAATTTCTATCTGGTTTGAAAAATTTCAACCCGGTTTGAAAAATTTAAACTGGTTTAAAAAAAATTAAACCAAAAATAAAATTCAAACCACAACATTGACAATCAGGTGAACATTCAAGACAGTACTAGTTTTCAACATTGTATGAGAGGGGGGGGGGGGGGGGAGGGGAGGAGGTGAGGTTAGACAGGTGAAATTGTACATGTATTCACATCTGGCATGTGCCCAAAAGTACCGAAAGTGCAAATTTGTCCCAAGACTTTTGTCCATGATTGTATCTTGTAAAAAGATGCACTACATAATGTAAAGTAAAGAAGTAAGAAGTTTTGAGTGTATGAAAGTTTTCATGATAATAAAATAATAAATCTTTAGCTGTTACTTACTGAATTGTGCGATATTTCTTGCGGGTCCCAGACTAAACTCCACAAGGCGATCTGCCATGGTCTTGTGTATGAGTTCTGTTGAGCTGCATTCACCCTTTCTCACTGGGTGGTTAACAAGCCGGTTTGGGGACTTGAGTCTGTAAATTATTATCATGGAAAATGCAACTCGCTGTACATGTCAGTAACATGACTACAAACCCCTGCCACCCTTTTGATATTCCCTTACTAACTACTGATCCCAGATGTCCTTTGAAATGTCTCTCTTGTCAGGAACTTTCAAGCACTGTTGGTTTCATTCACATGATTCCAAAAAGTGATTACACGATGATAAAAATTTCTTGGCACAGATGGGCAAAGTTTGCAGCACAGTGTTTGCAAATTTCTCAAAAGTTCCAAGTTTTAGGCAAATCTTATCCATGTGATGAATTTTGCATCTGTTGAACATTTCTCTGTAACATATCTTGGACTGCAGCTTATAAAGAAAATGTGAAACTCAACAAACTGGCAAATGAACTGTCAAGTAATTTCCCTAACAGCAACGATTTACTCATCACACAATTAATCTTTTTTGAATCACATGAATGAAACCAATGGTCGATAGTAAATGGGTTGGGTTTCACACCAGGAAGGGGTAGGGAAAACTACCACCAACAGATGCAAAAAGTCAAGTGTAGAAAAAATGGGTGATTTTCCACTGGCTGAGTGGAACGAAATAAGTGTAAAATGTTTTTCTCACACACCGCTGGGGCCTGGGGATGGGTTTAGGTCATGTGACATGTAAGGGCGGGTAGTTGTTCTTTGCTGACCGCCATTGCTTGACCTTCCCACCCACCCACCCTAAAGTATTTTCAGTTGGTTTTTAATCAAAATGCAAGTCTTCATTTCCATCGTCTAGTATAGTGGAAGTTATGTTGTGCTATTGGTACTAATGCACTTATCACCGGCCATCCCAGGGGGTTGACCCCAGGGACATAAGAGGGAATAGTGCAAGATTTGACTTTTGTCGCCAATCTTTGGCCTGAGATGGGTGCTTTGGACCACTTTTGCACTTCCAAGGCAAGATAGACACTCGGGGAAAGACCCGCAGAATTTGTAACATTGCCACCATCTTGAAAATGAAATATCCTGACTGTGAGGACTGGGTATTACCGATAAACGTCTTCCACAATTGCGACAGAGAAAAAGGGAAGCCTCTCTTACGTTGCTCTAGAGATAAAGATAAGAAAAATGCGGCATTCACCAACCAGGAGCTTCGGGCATTGGTGGACAACTGCTCTCTACCAGCGACCGATGTTCACATGTGGGTTGAGCACATTAACGACATTGTATCCAGACGAAAGGAAAGAGCAGCAGAGCGCTACTGCAAGAAAGCAACCCAGGGAAAAGGCTGTTTATGTTCAATTTTATGTTGATGCGTTCAATCACCTGTTTATGTCATTAACCTTGTTGTTATATGGGCAGGTGCATGAGCATTCCCTACTTGGCTTTTGTCACATGGATGATAATCCAGGTAGCCAGACTGAAAATGAGACTGATGAAAATACTTTTCCAAGAAGGAAGAGTATAGGTAAGCAATAACACTCGCTTAGTCAGTTACTAAGCTAGCAGTATTAGTTATCTTTATCCAGCAAAATTAAAAAAAAATATATTTTTTCTTTCACAGATTCATGAACATATACGAGAAACAAGGCAAAACATGTAAGATCTGGTACCATGGACCCTGCGTGAAGATTTGAAAAGCAAAATCAAATTAAAGAAAGTAAACAAATTTGTTTGTTTCAATTGCAAGTAATTTGACAAGGCTCAAAATTGAGACCAACAGATACGTAAAAAACATAGTATTTGTGAGTACTTTTTTCCATTTAGTCGCCGGCAAAAAGCAACTTAAATTCTTTTTAACTTTGAGCCCTGTATAGCGCAGCCCTGTATAGTAAACACAGGCCCGGTGTATGTTTGTTGAAACTGTCATTCTATGACTTACAAGGTATAAAGTTGAACCTTGCTGTGTGCAGAAAACAGGCGGACTAGCTATTTTTGCTTACTGTATATATTACTGTTAAACTTTTAATTAAGTTACAATTTGGGAGTCCTTTCAAATTATGCTCCCCAGGGGAGGGACAGTGGTAGCTTTCTGTGGAAGAATATTGGCCCTGGGTAGGTGGAATTTGCAAATGTCTTGGTGCAAATCCCTGGTGATTCCCCGGGGTCAACCCCCCAAGATGGCCCCTGATAAGTGCATAAGTTTATTTTGTCTGGGAGGTTATAAGACAACTGTGTTTAGTCAGTCGCAGTCAAGAACCCCTGTAATATTCTCGCACCTTCAATATGATCACAATTAAAGGCGTATGGTTGGTTGTATAACTGGTTTCCACTGTATCACTTTTTACTACTAGGATCAAAGTGTCGATGCAAACAATTGTGGTGTGCAAGGCAGTTACCCTGGATGCCAGAGGTCTTCTTGCTTGCCAGCGGCTAGGAGCGTAAGAGCGAGTACAGTGTAGTGTTTGTCGGCGAGAGACCTCTGGCTCAGGCAGTTAAGTCTTAAGAGCGCGCCGATCCAATCATGTTGCCATTTATTTCTCCAGTGTCAAGATTTGACCCTGGGAATCTGATTGGTCTTAAAAGGGCTGCTATTGGTTAAGTGCACGATGATCTTGGCCAAACCGGTTTTACAGTCTCTCCCGTAAAACCGTGAACGCCAGAGAAAATTTCTGGAACATTTATTCTTTTGCCGAAATAAAACCGGAAAAGATAACCACCAAACTGCAGCATTGATTAGTCACAAATTGACGCGAAACAACGTGCTGGCTTTTTCTTCTATCACAAATCTTCGATTTTACCATTTTCAAATATTGAAATTTTTCTTTCTTGATTTCGGCTTTAGTATCCTCAAAGAAAAGATATGACATTTTACGAAAGGGATGTTAAATCAAGAAGATAGGATCAGTCAGTCAGACACAGCTAGACAGTGTGTCTGAAAGTGAGAGAAAATGAGCCAATCACAAGCAATGTTCCTCTGTGTTTGTTTCATGTGCTGTTCAAAAGGTCATGCTAGTTGGCTGTGATTGGTGGTTTTCAATCCATATTGTTGTTAGCTGAGAAACCTTTACCCATGACATGAACCTGTACCATTGTAAATTTTCACAATTTGCACTCACTTTTAGGTCAATTTGGTAGTTTGGTTTTTGAACAGACGGAATCATGTGACTAGTGTTGGTTTGTGGTAAAAAAAAGCTTTTTCAGAGAAAAGCAAAGGGAAAATTGAAGATTTCTCGTAGAAGAAAGGACCAGTGATTCGTGAAACGTAAACATAAAACATGATACGCATATGTGTTTCTAAAATAAGCTCTGACTGCGGATGTCGATGAAATGAAATTGGCGTCGGCATGGAAGTGAAGTTATTATCCATGGGTACCAGAGGTTTTTCTTCTGACCGCTTCGCGACTCGTCAACGCGGCTTCGCCGCTCAATTCTGTCACCCCCAACGAGAAAAAAGCCTCTGGCACCCGTGGTACAAGGCAGTTTAACTAATAACGTACCGAATTGGTGGTTTATCTGAAGTCTCCCATCTTGCATGACGTTCTCCTGGAGGTTTCAAAAGCTTGCTAGAATTAAGATGACCACTTGTATAGGTTTTGATATCCCTTCTGTGAACTTCGTATATAGTTTCAAGCAAATCTTTTAGAGAGGAAGGTTTCCTCTTGTCGTCCGCCATGTTGTTGTTGCTCCGTCACCTTGGAGGACTCGCCCCAGATCCCAAACTAACACAGGATTGGTTCTTAAGCCAAAATGGCGACTGGAAAGTTGCCTCAAAATGCACTTTCCTTGAAACAGGTAAAGCTATCGAACATATTTCACTTCATGGGGAAATATGTTCCCATATTGTAGCTAATTTATCTGAGGCCCGTCGTTCATGATGATCGTGTCTTTTTATCTGGACAGTTTTTTCTCAGGAGGCAAGTTTTAAGTCTCTACCGAGAAATTTTGCGAACCTTGCAAGACGTCCCCAGTGAAGATCACAGAAAAGAACTTGCTGACTGGGCAAGATCGGAGTTTAGGAAAAACAAAAATGAAAATGACGAGGTAAACCACACTGAAAAGCAATAATAGTAAGTGATAGTTCATGTTTTAGGCCAGGGCTACGCCAATATACTCACAGGTAGCCTAAGCTCTCTGGGCATTGTCAACATGACATTGCGTAATAGCGTTATTGCGTTCGACCAAGTGGAACGCAATCCTAATTTTTGCCTGTGACTCTGCAGAGTTGGTTGTCCTGTGTAAGGTTATTGTCTGGAAAACCCACATTCGTGTAAGGGCAGGAAAATGGCCACCCCGCTTAATTTTTGCAGGGGCATGTCACAACATAGTTACTAACTATGACACGACATAGTTATTAACTGTGGTCACAGCCAGTAAACTGGTACCGTAACTGAGACATGTGATAATACATGCGATGAACATGTGAGCATGTGAGCACGTGAGCAGGCCATGTAGACTTTGGACTTTCTTTCCATGCGCTCTCGATCACAGAGGTAGCGTTGGATACTTTTGCCGTGCGATTTTGAGGTTGAGTAGTAGTATAAATTATTCAATAGTATGATGTTATTTAAAGGTTCCTTCGGGCTCACAAGGAACTTGTTTATTTTATAAGATGCGTTAGAGTGAACCTGAGCCAGGGAATGGAAATGTAAATACTGTATACTTTGTATCAGACCAGCGGAAATACTCGAATCAGTCACACGGAGTTTGTTTACGATGAACGAGCATGCGATTGCAAATGTGTACTTATATTTGAGCTTCCTGCTTAGGATAATGTTTGTAAAAAATATACTTTTACAAATTACAAGTTAATAATGTGAGAATATTTGTGTAAATATTTTAGTCCTATTAAACTTGTGAGTAGGAACCTGACGCCATCACGCAACGTAGATTCGACCGAGACCTGTTCAATCAGAATGGCATGGAATTTGTCACTGAAATATCTTTCTTTAAAACTTTGGTTGTTGATGAAAAAGGTAGGTTTTTAGAGGTTGAAAGTCAGCTAGGGAAATCATTTAAGGTATCTGTATAAAAGTTTATCCAGTGTCAAATGCACTCTCATAATCTTTGATTACTGCTAGTTGTTAAGAGTTTGTATGGGAAATATTTTGATCGTACAGAATAGTTCAAAATAAGGGGTAAAATAATAAAATCGACTTACCTTTTCTTGTTGTGTGTATAACTTCTGTTTTCATGGCGTTTGGAGGCGTTTCAGAGCGATTCTAGCGAGATTTAGCTTCCCGGTAATCCTCTCTCTATATATAATTTCTTCAAGGTAGGGCACTTGAGTGACGGAGCCCAGCAGATCGCCCGAAGGAATCCAGCCATAAATTCGCCCAAAAGGATCTGATCGCCTCAAGATTCCGTCTAGAGTAACGTTAATATATGCTCTAACCATTGCTTCTCTTTATGGGATAAAAATGCCCACCAAGGAGCAATTTTAGCATTCAGATCTCTCAAGGCTTTTCCATTGATAGCCGTTGAAAGATGCGGGGACTCTATGTTCCGTGCACCGACCGTTTTAAATTAGCATAATGACGCAACCTTTGGGTTCAAATTACCTGTTAACCCGGTGGGCGAAGGTAAGATATGTATAACAGTTGCGGTGGACATTATCCCTTCTCCCACCCAGTTAGCAGGTAATTTGAACCCAGAGATGCACGGAAAGTAGAGTCCCCACATCTTTCAACGGCTATCAATGGAAAAGCCTTGAGAGATCTGCATGCTAAAATTGCTCCTTTTGGGCAAATTTATGGCTGGATTCCTTCAGGCGATCTGCTGGGCTCCGTCACTCAAGTGCCCTACCTTGAGGAATTATATATCTAGAGGAATACAGGGAAGCTAAATCTCACTAGAATCGCTCTGAAACGCCTCCAAGCGCCGTGAAAACAGAAGTTAAACACACAACAAGAAAAGGTAACTCGATTTTATTATTTTTCCCCTTATTTTGAACTATTCTGTACAATCAATATATTTCCCATACGAACTCTTATAAAGAAACACTATTACGCAATAGATGCCATGTTGACAATGCCCAGAGAGCTTAGGCTTCCTGTGATATACTGTGTGCTGGACTGCAGACAGTTATCAATGCAAATTATAAAATAGGTACATAAAATGTACATGTGTCTAATGCAGAGATGCCAACCTAAACGAATCAGAATAGACCATTTTACAGTTGTCTGCTTGGTGAACTGGCCTTTGAATGGCAGTGAGACTGGAGTTGACCTTGCTTTGATAAAGACCTCTCTGGTTTTGTGATGTAAAAGCATCTAGTTAGCATTATAACAACTTGATTTACCCAACAAAAGCAGTGAGGTCTGTATCAAAATAAGATCACCTGGAGCCTCGCTGCCATTCAATGGCCAGGTCACTAAGTAGACAACAGTCCTGTAAAATGGTCTATTCGGGAGATCGCCAATTTTACCTTTTTTGACTCTCAAAAGCGTTGCTCAAAGAAGAGATCTTCCGATTAAATCTTAACGATTCATCAAATATCAAAAACATATTCCCCAAAATTCTTAATATCAGCCAGAATATGTCAGAAAGATGCATTTTATGTGCTTTATCTGTTTTAGCCGGGAGATTTGGTGACTTGTATGGGAGAGCTGGAGATTTGGTCTGTATATGGGAGACTTCCGGATAATCAGGGAGAGCTGGCATAGATGCTAATGCTGTTTGAGTTAAAAGAGACAAACGAAAAAATACTGGTTCCATGTTGAGGAATAAATGTGACAACCACAGGTCATGATGAAAGCTGCTGTTGAATAGAGCTGTGTGGTGGGAAAGACTGAATGCCTTCGGCCCATGCCTTCTATTTCCATTTCAAGTTTATTCACCCCATTTCTGAGACCCCGGTTTTACCAGCTGGCCTAAGGCCACTGACAGTGTTTTGTGATGTTAGTGTTGTTCATTCAGTATGTATATCTTATGAACAAAGTACAAGGGCAAAAGTTTCCAAGTCAAATCACTATATTTGGAACCTCTTGTAAGAGACCACCTTTTATAAGTGAGCGCAACAAGTTTGAAATTTTCTTTTGTTTGTTATCTCCCGCAAGTGACCACTTGACAGATAATAGAGCAAAAATTGGATAAAAAGGTGTTGCAGCATATTTTTTCAAGAAATTGATCATGACTTTCCACATGAATGAAACTTTAAAGAAAAAATATGTACATGCACTGTACTCTCTCGGTCTTTAGGAAGAGCACATTTTTTCCAAATGCTTTCTTTTTCTCTCCATAATTCTGTCCAGTTGGCCCATCTATGTCACTAACAATAAAAATTTGCGCCAGTAAACGATCTTAATAATTTAGGTTAAAAGAGACAGAGATCGTAAATGTCTTAAAATTACCAATGCTAATGAGGTAGAATTTTGACCCAGTAAGGTCTAAGCTCTCTTAAGAGACCCTCCCGTGAGCGACCACCTCGGCTTGACATTTTGGGTCGTCACTTACGCATGGGCGTAGCCAGGATTTTTCAAAGGGGGGGTCACACTGAGTCACAGCGGGTACTCACCAGATTGTCACTTGAATATTGTAGGTTGTTTGCTTACAAAAAGGCCTACAAAGGGAAAGTCACAGGCACCCCAGGACCCCCTGGCTACGCCCTTGCTTATGGAAGGTTCAACTGTATGTGAGTTCATTATACAGTGAGTGTACATATATGATGAACTCGCACAATGTGTTTTCTTTGAATTTGAGAATATTTGCATGGAGCCGTCATCGGAAACACTATTCTTGATATCGCTACTTTTTATTCTTAATTGCTTATTGAAAGCTGTAGTCATTTTTATTCACCTTATTGGCTTGTCAAAATATATTGCAAGACTCCAGGATTAAACAGCTTGGTGCACTATAAAATGTCTAATGAGATGTATGAATCTTTCCTTAGATTGTAATCAAGATGATGTTGTCCCAGGGTCGACTCACACTGAGGGAAATTTCATCTGCGATTCACCTAGCAAAATGATCTCTGCAAGAAACCCATATATCAACTGTGCAAAGTCTGTTGATGGTGAATCCTTGACTTCACTTACTGGTTTATGCAAACAAATGGAAACATCATGCAGCATGCTGAATTATCAAAAGTGGTGAGATGATAGAGTCTTTTGAAGAGTTCACAACAAGCATTCAAGAAATTAAGCCAAGTCTGAGTTGAATTCAAAATCCAAGTCATATAACATCTCCTGCTATCAAGAAAATTTAATTAAGGGCTAACCATTCTTGAGTAAGCATTACTTAAAGACTAAAGGAGTGTAACTTATGCTATCCATATTGCAATTTAGGCAACACAGAGTGCTTTTAGGCTAGCTGTTGTGTTCTGTAGGCCAACCATGGTGCTATTTAGCTCATAGCAATTCCTGTGATAAGTTACTTGTGCCAAGAGCCAGACTTCTGGGAGAATGGGAAGGTGTGCTAGCATTTTTTATTAAAGCAATTACTCTCTCTACAATCTTCAGGAACTGTTATCCAACTTATCTTGTTCCAGATTTGGATTTTGTCTAGGATATTGTGTGTTCTGTCACAACTGACCAAAAACACTCCCTTTGGAAACAAGTTTACTCTTGCCTACCCATCACCATGTTTGAAAGTTCACTTTGAGTTACAAATCATGACAGACTGACCAGCAAACCAATGTTTCGGGCATTTGAATCTGTCTTGGATTGGTAGGAAAATGGAAAAATAATATGTACTCTTTTTTATCTGGATACGGTTGTTAATGACATTAAATATTGAAGACTGAGCTGCTAGATTGAACTAATAATCAAGGATAAGCAACTTGAAATTCTCTTCTTATGTTAAGTAAATATTAATCAACAATGTTTTTTATTTCAACCATGTTTATTCTTTGAATATATTTATTGACTTAAACCTGACCCTGAGAATATGCCACAGTGTTATCCCACTCCACCCAGTCATTGGTTTGGAAAAAAAGAATTCTAGCTGAAATTTTACTTATTTCTTGTATCATTCACATCATTATTTTTATTAACATTTCGGCTGCTAGATAATAATTACTTATTTACTTAAACAAACAGAAAGTACCAAGAATTGTTAACATTTTTTACAAGAAAATGGACATTGCATCTGAACATTTTGGTATTCTTCACAGTATCCTCTCCTAGCATATTCAGGACAAGCTGGGTTGTTATCTTTGCAGTCTGTTGAGAAAAGAAATCATCATGGATTGATATTTATCTCTGTTTTATAGTTTGATGAAAAATTATGAATTTAAAATTTAACTGAATAGATGAAAGATCACCACTCGTCATTAACAGCTATTATATTTATATGGCTAGCTTCACAAGCTGGCAAGATGACCCAAATCACATGCTGTGATTGGCTACCCGAGCGGGCAAGATGGAGCCATCTTGCCTGCTCGGGACTACCCGCTGTATCCCGCAAGAAAAATTCCCTTGAAAGCCATATAATTAACCATTTATTGACCAAGTTTGTTCGGTCAAGATGGCTGGATATTGGCCTTGTTCTTTTTTTGCGAGTTTATGGACCTCGACTTTGTCTCGGTACTTGGCCAATATCCAGCCATCTTGACCTCACACTTGGTCAATAACTCATAGAGTAGTCTGTGGTTGTTTTTTAATTTTTTTTTGCTTTTGGATATCCTTGATTTTCGCAGGGAGTATGAACCATTTCATTTCATTATTGTACCATGCAAAGTTGATTCAAGAATAACTTGGCAGTCCCAAGTTTCTATCCCCCTAGCCTCTTGGGCTGTCTGGAAATTATTTCAGAAAAGAGTTGTCAATTATAATATTACTTTCTTCTTTTTTTCCTTTTTAATATATTAAATTCTTTCCCCTCCCCCCCCCCCCACCCCCGCCTCAATTAAGTCTGAAAGACACTTGGTAGTTGCAAGCAGTTCTTGTAACTGTGTGAAAGAGACCGTGACTTATGTCCAGGATTGAATGCAAGTATTGTTTAATTAGAACTTCATATTTGTCAGGGTTATTTGTCATTTTCATATCACTTCATATTTGACAGAATTTTGTGTGCTTTGGTGACTTTGTACCAATGAGGACACTCTGTGATGCTTATCATAAGGAATATGCATCTCATTAGCGTTCAATCCTGGACATCTCTGGATTGGGAAGAAAATAAAGTCAAAGTTAATTAAAATAGAGCCTGCAAGCAAGCCCTCTTACACCTCCTCCTTTTCAATAGTCTAAGTGTCATAAAACCAAAAGGAAAGTACTCACTCTAGCCAATCACAAAGGACACGGTCAATACAGTCAACCAATCAAAACTAGAGGTAATTAGATGTTAGCTGACGCAAGGCGCGGGAACCCGTATGTGAGTGAGTCAGGGTTTCCGTTTGGTTTTAGTTCTGATTGGATGAAAAAGTGGCCCAAGATTTTTAAACCAATCATGTAGCGTAGTTGATGAAAAATAATTACTTTCGACACTCGACTGAAGTAACTAACTGAAAGCCGCTCTAGAGTAAATGCGATGGATATCTTAGGTGCCAGGCGAAAGCTTAGCTCATGATCAGTTTAAGGTCAAAACATGCATACGGAAACACTGATCCCAAGGACATCAGCTCTTGAACTGGCTGCTATGCATACAGCATTAACTTACTAGGTTTAGGCGTCGGTGTAGCCTTCGTGACAGGCGTGACAAGCTTGTAAACGAAGTTCCTTTTTCCTCTTCCCACGCAGACTGGATGTTTGGGCTCGCAGGGTGCATTGGGATTCGATCCCACACACCCATTGGCGGCTCCGTCGTGATTGTAACCAATGCCGGGTTTTACTCCGCTCCAACATTCACCGAAAAACTGCAATCCAAAATATGTGAATCCCTTTCTTCTTGTTGCGTTTGCACAACTGCATGCCAAGCTGTGAAAGGGAGCCATCAGAAAACGAAATATTTGTATATTTGTTAAAACAACAAGTGTAGAAGAAATAAAACAACGGTTAGACCAAGTAAAAACAACAAATGTTTCTCGTCCGGAATTCTTTTTCCCCAAACGCGTTCGTAGCTTTCTGTCACCCACCGCCATAACTCTGAAATTCAAAATGCCCCGGTTTCCAGACGAAGCAAGCTATTGAGCTGAAATGTTTTAAATAGATATAAGTTTATCCCCTCTTATACCTGATACTCATAGGATAAAAACTTTGGAGGCTTTATAGAAAATGATGACGTCACGTGCAGGCCAAGAATTATTCATAACTGTCACTCTTGTCATTTGAAAACCAATTGAATTGAAGAGTCTCTATTGAACAGTACCATTTTAAGCAAGGTTATGTTTCCTCACCGTTTCATGAAATTCTCCCAGTCATTCCAGTTGCCATTAAGTTGGTTTCGATAGTTCAGCAATAGAACCGGGAGAGGTCGCTTGTTGTCTTTAAAACATCCCTCTTTGACAAAGTTTTCTTCGCATCCCTCAAAACTCCCTAAATGATTTACAAAGGAAAACTGTTCTTTAATATAATCAGTTGATTAATACCTATTGATAATGAGTAGCTATAGCCTAACAATGTGTGGTTGTTTATAACAAAATGGCGGCCGTTTTTTCAAAGTGTCTGTGAAAGGGATTTAGATAAAGTTTTGAACGACTAGTAGATTCGTACTCAGATAACTAGATCATTCACTCTCGATTCCTTTGTTGTAAATTCGAAGGTAAACAATTTAAAGTTTGATACAAAATGGGTAATCTAATGTAACTACAGCCCCTTGGACAGCAGCAAAAAGCAGGTCATTATTTGCGCTGAGCCTCACTCGTTATCCAAGTGATGAGCTTGGGGCCAAATTTCTTTGTATATTGGTACTTCAGGGCTATTCAGCTAGAAACTTATTGACGAATTTTTTCTCTCTAAAATTACAGTGACAACATTCAAACCATGAACACTTAACTTATTTTTGTCCAAGTTCTTTTGGCAACAATAGCATAAGGATAAAGACTATAACATATAAATTTACCGTAGTCTACTGTGAATCCCTGAATTTGATTGGCTATATTACCGTTTTCTATCTGCTGATAGAAAACAGTTACGCATCAGTGCGCATCGCGCATCACGTTTGAACCTGGTGTAACACAATAAAACAGTTCTTTTCTACGCGTTACTAGACATTTTTTCTTTTTATACAATGAGACTACGGTAAATTTATACTAAAACAATTTAACTGCTCGCTTTCGTTTTCTACGAGCGACAGTCAACTCGGCTGCGCTTCGTTGACTATCTGCTTGTAGAAAACTCGGGCTCGTAGTCTCATTGTTAATTGGCCTCTTCCCATTGGGGCTTTTCAAGACCAGTGTAAACAAAGAATGACAAATAAATACTCAAACTGATAAACATGGTTAAGAATCCCAACTGGCGGGAGGCAGACCAGTTGGCTATTTACAAGCGTAGCAGCTGGCGGTCAGAACGGGTTTGAATCCGCGACCTACAGATTTCAAATCCGGCGCTCTAACCACTCGGCCACGCTGCCCCTAAAGATTAGCAATGTTAACTATTTTATAGTGGAAAATTCCCAAGAACTCTTGGTTACATAGAGAGCCTGTTATATATTGCTCGCCAAAAATTTGGGTCGTTAAAACTTCGGATGTTTAATTGTTGGACACTTTTATCTCATTTCGGACAAATTGCGGACAAAAATTTCGGGCTCTTTGTTGAAACATACCTTAAGTAAATTTAGGCCAACAAAACATGTTATCAGGACGTAATTTCCTTTTTATGTCGTTATGTTTATGTCGGCATGCCGTTTAATATCAGCTAGTATGAACAAGGCTTAAAAGTTAGACCACGAGTATTCCCTCTTTCACTCAGTCCGTCGTGCGCGACGTAAAATACTCTGGGTGCCAGAGGTTTTTCTTGCGCGGATTCCGGTGTCGAAAATGTCCGTAACGAAGAATATCTCTGTTCGCCGCGCATGAGAAAAAAAACCTGGGGTACCCAGGGTAGACGCGAAAGAAAACCGCGAGGAAAGAAATGGCTGCGCGAACTCCTGGGGGCAAGCACGCGGCCATTGTTTTTCTCACGGCTCCCTTTCGCGTTACGCAGGACGGACTAAGCGAAAGAGTAGTTTAACTATGTCACTCTTGTACTCACCGGATACCAGAAAAACTGCGATACTAACGAGTGTCAGATACAGCGTCAAGGAGAATATGTTAATCAATAGTTGCATTGCTATATGGAAAAGAAAAATAAACAAGCGACAACATAAAACAAAGAAGTAGACAAAGAAACAATTTCCAAACTCCAAAATGGAAAATTACATTTTACTTGACACTTAATCGTTTAGGCAAATTGGCTGTAGTTAACCAAGAAACCCCTTGAAAGCAAACCTAGCCTAGACTATTATTTTCAGTTTTTAAATGATTTACATGTAAAATGAAAAAAAAATTACTGAAAAAGCTCATAACCCACAGCGATGCTATCACGGCGGCGTTATTTACTCATGGTTAGAATCTTTCCTCATATTAGAATTACCATCTAAATTTTTTTTTCGATGTGGGCTTTGAATGACAACGCCCGTGCCAAATCTTAACAAGAATTGCACATACACCTAAAACGATACTACCCGGGAGTAAACGAGAAATATAAACAGATCAGTGCGTCAACCTCGTTCCCACCGCCTTCACCTCGACGATTTTCAAAATGGCGGCTCCCGGGAGAAGGTCTTTTTCCGACGAGCCGCCATTTTGAAAGCCGTCAAGGAGAAGGCCCTGGGGACGAGGTTGATCAGTGCGTTGCAAAAAAAAAAAATAACAATAATAAAAAAATAAACTAGGGTATCTAAAAGATAGTAATGCTGCGGCACATTCTGTTGATAGTGACATATTTTACGTAGTCATTGACCTATCTGCGCGTTCCAAGTCTTACATTATAACCTTTATTTCTTTAAGTCGTGTCAAGTCGTGGTGTGTAACTTAAAATCTGTCCTTGTATGTATCAACTTCATGCATCATGACGAATCGATGGCGAGGCGTGACAAGGGATCGAGACAATAAAGCACATACACATACACCCCCCCCCCCC